>CM034150.1:791833004-793033004 GCA_019776745.2 Taxus chinensis
ACAACACTAAATTTTGGGTAAGGAGATGGTTAGCCATTTTGATCATAAACCACTTTAGTTCCTACAAACATTGACAAAGTTGGAGAGTTTCTACCACATGATTTGGATGACTTATCTTTAAATATTTTATCTCGTGATAAAGCACAAGAATGGAAAGGATAATAAGGCCACAACTTACCTTATCCAAATGCCAATTCATATGCTCGTCATAGTGATGGACATGTATGACCAATACTTCATAGGTTATATTCATTTATTCGTATGTAGGGACTTCATATATATTGTAATGCTCTTTTGCAGGGTGAACAAGTTCAAGAGTTCTACTTGTTCGATAAGCTACTCTATGAGATTGGACATCTTTGTGTACTTGATGGCACACCTTGTTAAAGAAACATTTTGGGGGTGCACTATGCCAATACATAAATGCATTTTGGCATTATAAAGAGTCTAACCACATTTTTATTGATGCATATGCTCATCGATGTGGAGTGCTAGATCACTTAGTGTTGAATTTGGTGTTGCATCGCAAATCCCGTGAATATGAAGCTAGGACATTACACACCTCTGCTAGTTCTATCGAAATCATGGGAAACCATCAACATGGATTTCATGAGTGAGTTTCCTATGACAATAGGCCAACACAATCACGAGGTTATTGTAGTGGATAGGTTTTCAAAGATTGCCATCATGGATTCTTGGAGAAAGGCTTTGGGCCAGTTGGCACTAGTCCATGCTTTATTTAGCCATGTGTAGGTATGCTTTGGAATCTCAACATCCATCATATATGATCATCATTTGATTATCCAATAAGATAATCAAAATTAAGAAGTAGTAGTTATCACATCAATTACTTTTGTGTAATATCATACATTAGCGAGATAAGAAAATCTATTTAAACTATGGTAAAAAAGAAAATTACATTTGATAAACTAAACAAGTAGCTTTAACACAACTCTCAGATAGAAGTATTCATTATACTTTTTCTTATTGTCAATGATGGATGATTATTTTTACAAATAGAAATAGTGAAAATCTAAAAACATCCAAACAACTTGAATAAGGACTATAAGGACTATGGCAATATAAAGTTGTGGGTTGAACAATAACTTAATTAAATTTAATTTCAAGTATAATTAGTTAGGTGACACAAGTTTCAAACCTTACCTAAGAGTCTTTTGGAAGCTCTAGTTTGATTTATATTAAAATTGATGCATGATTGCATATCCATCCATTGCCGAGAATATATATATGTAAAAAGTATGGCTACCGAATTACTTTATTCTCTCAAAAAGGCAAAGGTATTTAGAAAATGCATGCGATATGGTTGTCTCTCTTTTGAGCACATTGTTTTCTCTGGTCAATATGTGCTCTACCATTTTTGTTTGAAATCACAAGGGTTTTGTGATCATTTGAGGGGGAAGAGTAGAGATGGGCAACTCTGAAAAGAAATGCAGAGCGATTATTGTATATAGCTGGAAAAAGTGAAGCGTATCTCCCTTTTAGGATAATGTTGGCTTTGGGAGTTTGGGTAAAAAATGGCGGCGGTGCAATTTTTATTGTTATATAACTTTAAGGGACACCACAGTCCACAAGGGTACCCATATGGGCTTCCATATCCTCATCATTTAGTTTGAATAATTTTATTATATTAACATTCTCTAATTAACTTCCATAACCAAAATCTCGTATAGTGATTCACAATGCCATTGAAACATTCCAACCAAACGTTCAGGGGTCTTTCAATTATATTGAGTGGTTTTAATCTAACTTCTCGATGTGTGTTGATGGTTTCATGTTGTACACATTTAAAAATAACTCTTTAAGTATTTATTCATTGATATATTGCACAATTTTATTATGTTCGACTACTTATTTAAATTGGGTGTTATTAGAGTGTTTGTCGATTTTTGTTGGCTAGCGACCCCTTCCCGTGGCCCTCTGCCAATATATTCCTTTATGCTAAACTTCCCTTAGATTTGATTGTCTTGTTTAAAGCATTTGAATGTTCTCGGGGCTAGTTGAGAGAATTCAAATGCCCTTAAAAAGGTTGTAATTGTGGCCTCTTTTAACATGAGTGTCGTCATTATTTGTTCTTGCTTTTTTTTTCTTTTTGATCTTTATAGGTTGCTTTGGGCACCAATACAGTCCTAATTTGAAATTGATTTGATTATAAATATACAAGCATTTTAAGCCATTTATCATCTAGCACTCTAAGGAGAATCTAAGTCATTTAGCATGAAGCACTCTTGAGGAGAATCCAAACATTTATAGAATATCAAGCAGTCTATTGAACATTTTGTTGAGGTAATAATTATTTACGCATATATGTTAAAGAAATCATTGGAAAGAGGAAGTTCAAACATTACATAACATTGGGTTTTTTTGGTTGATCAATTGATCATGCAATTATTGGAATGTTGTTTTTGATATTATTACTGCGTCTAGGGGATTGACAAATATCATGATAGTTCAAATATATTTTAGTTTAACACTTACCCTAAAACATATATTGTCTTCTTTACAATTTTCTAAACATTGTTGCCCAATGAAAATAAGTTGGTTTTTTGTATTACAAGTACGCGCGCTGCGCGCTGTGCGCGCACACACACACACACGCACACACACACACACACACACACACACACACACACGGGGTTTTTGGATATTAGAGAAAGAAAAATGTTAGTATCAATATTTTTAAGACCTAATGTACCATCTTTATCTCACCACTTATTAGAGGTTCAATTTTGCAGATTTTGTCTATACTCCCACTTCTCCTCGATAAGTTTAACCCGACATGGCAAAAACTCTACACTTGAGAACATTATTAGGATGGTGAATATAAGCATGGTCTAATTTAGTGGATATATATATTATATTTTGAGTAAGTGATGCTAAGGGATAGTGCTTGCATCAATTTATTAATTCATCTGAGTTTATATCCTTGATCATTGAGGAGATCTCTATACACTTGAACATGCAGATCCATCCCCCAACGTGCGCTACTGCAACAGTTGTATTTGGCCTACATGTGATCTTGTCGATGTGGGGATTCCACTAACACATGGATAGAAGCAAGGGGGTATTACACCAAGCATCCTTCCATATGTGCTTGATAAAAATCAAACTCTGATCTCCTTTACATATTGAACAATAGGATTTTCCCTACCTAATTAAATGTTGGCTAATGAGATAAATAGGATATTGAGATGTAATGGTCTAGACTCGACAACCCTTCATATCAGATTAGGCACTCGGTCATGTCGTTATAACGATATTATGCCCAGATATATCACATGTATGATGCACTCTATATTTCCTTTTATCATTTTAAGTCACATTTTATAGCTCCCTCATACCAAGTTAGTTACCCAGTCGTGTCGTTGTAATGATATTGCATGCCCAGATATATCACATATATGATGTACTCTATATTTCTTATATAATTTTAAGTCATATTATATAGCTCCCTCATATCAAATTAGGCACCCAGCCGTGTTGTTCTAATGATATTACGCATCTAGATATATCACATCTATAATATACTCTATGTTTCCTTTATCAATTTATATTATATTTTACAACCCTTCATATCAAATTAGGCACCCCATAATGTCTTTCTAATAGCACTACACGCTCACAGATATCATATGTATGATGTATTCTATATTTCCTTTATCACATTAAATCGTATTTTACAGCCCTTCATATCAAATTAGACACCCCATCTTATCATTCTAAAAAGGTATTGCGCTCCTAAATATATCACATGTATGATGTACTCTATAATTTCCATTTATCATTTTCAATCATATTCAACCAGCAACAGACAAACCTAACGACAAAGATTCACGGCTTTTGGTTTCCTTTGTTGTTTTTTAATTCGCGTTTTAGAAAAATGCCAGCCACAGTCTGCATTTCTAATCCCGTGATCTATTTTTTTCTCTATAAATGGATGTACATATGACAAAAAAACAAATAATGCAGCAAATCGTTTCCAGCTAAGGTATCCATGAATTATTAGGCGTGGTGGTATTTGGGAACTTAGAATACAGAGAACCTGCGAATAAGCCGAAGAAAAATGGGCGCACTGGTGGTTTTCGCAGCTTGTATGGCAGCGTTTTGGGGTGCAGGAATTGTGAGCTCGAGCGGGGATTCGAACACGATACCTGCGCTACCAGTGGTTCAGCAACAGCAGCAGCACAACCAGACGTGCCGCCTCGATCTCTCAGACGAGCTCTTCGGAGGAGTGAAGGAAGCCTGCGGGGAGGGAGAAACGCTCGAGCGGAGCCGCTGCTGCCCTGTTTTAGCCGCCTGGTTATACGCCGCACACGCACGCACCGCGCTCCAGGCGCCGGCTGCGCAGCCGGCGGCGCCGCCTCTCTCCTCCTTTTCCTCCTCCTCCGACCAGCTGCCCGTCGTGCCCGACGACTCGCAGGCCTGTGTTGACAGTCTGCAATCTTCTCTGAACAAGCGGGGGATTCACATCCCCCGCCCCAACGCCACCTGCGACCCAATTCTGTGCTTCTGCGGCATCAGGCTCCACCAGCTCACCTCCCTCACCTGCCCCACCGCCTTCAATCTCTCCGCTCCGCAGCGGCGCAATGCTACAAACCCCCACTCCGCGCTTCGAGCCCTGGCGGCAAACTGTACCGACCCTTCTTACCAGGGATGCACCACATGCCTCAAAACCCTCGACAAGGTAACCAGGCTTTTCTATTCTTGCCGTGAATTAATTTCTCTATTTCAGACAAAGGTGACATTTTTAACAAAAAAAATTGGTTTGGTTTTCAGCTCAAGGGCAGGCCGGGCAAAAATGAGGGATATTCGGAGAGGACGAGCAGAATGTATAGCAGAGACTGTGAATTAATGGGGCTGACCTGGTTACTGGCGAAGAACAAAACGGCGTATATTCCTACAGTTTCTGCGGTTCTGAGAGCCGTGATGTACAGCGCCCAGCCAAACCCCCGGCAGTCACAGTGCAGTCCAGACCAAGAGAAGATGCCCCTCGCTGTCGATTCTGCTGAGCTCGACCAATCTTCTATTTCTTCTGCAACTCTTCATGGCTCTAGTGCCACGAATTTCTACTGCGCGGGATTGATGTCGCTCTTTCTATTTTTTCGGGGACCTCTGTAAAAAAATTGTTTCGAACAGAAATTGTGTTGTCTGTTTTGTATAAAATTCTGGCCCCAACAGCGTATGTTTATATGATTAAATTTGTTACCATTTACCTAAATGGATTTCTTTTCTGTAAGATTTAGTCCGGGGATGACGCTGACATTCTGTTGTGGAATCGTCCAAATCAGTAAGTAGGAAGCATCGACACATTAATGGGCGCAAACTGCAATGCACAATAAATTGACAGATATTCGGAGTTGTTAGTTTCAGTTAGCGATTGAGACCTTCACTGATTCATTAATGTCTCTGAAGGACAACCAGGGTTTGAATTATATTAATATTAACACATTCTTGTATGTTTTTTTTTTTAAATTTTTAATTTTAATTTTTTTTATTGAATCTAAACAATTTTTAGGCTTTCTTGTCAAGGATTCAGGGGTTTGCATTCTAGTACTTTGTATGGGGCATGATCTTAGGTTCTAATTTTATTATTTAGTATCACTTGAGAGATATATCTTGGGGAAGAGTTTCATAACACCATTTAATCCATCATATACATTGTGAAACTGCAACCAATTTAATGTGTGGGCGGGTTTTCTTTTAAATAGTGTATTAATAATACAATTTTATATATTTTGAAGTTTAATTTTTAAAAATAACCACTTGAAAATTATTAGACACACATTGGTGGCCTTTAAATTTATGCCGGAACAACACATAAATAAAATTAATATTACACTAGGACACATTATCCTATTTCCAACCTATCTTGGACGTCTTAGAGATAGGAGAGAAACACTCCCAACACATTTTTTTGGGAGATGTTTTAAAGATGTCCTTGCATTTTTTTCTTTAAATTTTTCTTATTGATTTTAAAGATTTAAATATTGGTATAATTATCTATACTTATTAATATTAAGGCTTTTAGTTTGGTTTTTTACATAGTGTTGCTTATTTCTATTAAAGGGTTTTATATTGATTAACAACTCATTTATTTTCTCTACAAAATTTTACTTCTAGATGATGAATGGCCTCAATTTCAGATAGTATGATTTGTCAATCATTAACAAGGATAACTACCCACAATGTTATGATTTTTCAATCATAAATAAGAAGGATAACTACATGTGATGAAATAAATATGAAACTTAAGATCAACCATTATATAGAAATAACCATAGTTTGCCTATTCGGCGAGTACTTGCCAATTTTTTTCCTGGGTGAATATTCATCGATAAAAATTGCAATTCGTCACAGGCGAATATTCATGAGTATTTGTTGAAAGTATTCGGCAAATATTCACCAATATTTACCAAGTTTGACCCTAAAATTCATCCATTTGCAGGTTTAACACGGAAAACGGGAAAAACGCAGGTTTAATGCTAAAAAATGTAGTTTTTTGTCTTATAAAGGCATCATGTTGATATTTCTTTAGAATGGGGAGGAGGAAACAGTAAATTATTGTAAATTGTAACTTGCATAGATATACAATTTATGATGATGATTTTGAATGCCAATTATCATAAATTCATAACACTTATGAGTTGGCTGTTTTATTTGCATGATTATACGATTTTGTGTTGTATTTATATTCAAATCTACTAGAAAACACTTCCCGAATATTTTACAGACTCATTTGATATATTTTGTAACTATATTTTACATAAAATTTATGTTTTTAAAATAAAATAACAATATAATAATAGAACTGCCAAACAAACGCATCTCATTTTATTGCTTCCTCTCACTAAACTATCATTATAGATTACACGTATCAACACAATTTCTTTTTAATTTCATATATTAATGAATGTTTTAATTGTCATCCCCACATTCCAATCTAACCAATGCTAGAGTATTATGTAACTATGGTTAAGACTAGTTGGAATTGTAAGTGTAAACTTATTAGACATGGATTTTCATACAATTTTGCGAGCGGGTGGGAAAGATAAAAAAAATGGATCTGTTTTCAGGGATGACATTGACGATGTTCGGAGATTTTTTGTTCGTGTAAGCTCCGTCATTTAACTTCAAACTTGAACTTTTTAATTTTTTTCTCGCTTTCTGCGAACACACGGAGAAATATCATGAGCGGGAATTCTGTGTTCGTCAGGTCACAGAAATTTCTGTCTGTTTAGTGCAGTCTGCAAGTATGCCTTTTTTTCGCAGATGTGACATAAAATTCGAAACAAATTAGAATGACATGATCGTCATGTAGATCTATACTTTCATTTGAAAATAGACTAACCATTAAGGCGCCCAAAAAAACAGAGATGAACGGTGCAGATTTGTTCCAATCAGATTGGAATGAATGGACCACATTCCTACAGCGCATTTTTTTTTCATTCTATAATGCAATTTCTAAAATCCTTAAAATCTACCATAGGACTCGGAGAACGGCACATTAGTTTGAACCAAATGTTTAGGATAATGTTTGTTACCCCTTTTATATATATATATATATATATGGGAATATAGGGTCTTAATTTGAAATTTAGGAAGTTTATAGGTTTCCAAGAAATCTATAAATATATAGATATATAGGTGTATTAATATATTTGGGACGATAAATGATAGAAGAATAAGGAGAGAAAAATTATTAAAATAATAGATTCATTTATTTAAGAAGTATTTTCATTTCAAATATTTAGAGAAGACCATATAACATTTACTTGTTACATTGATTAGAGCATTTAAAAGTGATCTCAAATGGATATTTACATTACATTGGGTTACCTTCTAATCCATACATTATACTTAGTGTGATGTTTGCCAAACTATTCAACAGTCTAGGGGTTTTATAATAATTGAAGGATAATGCAGGTGCCCCATTAACTCCCTCAAGTTTTTACATTTTTGCAAGATGTATTCATATTAGAGTTCTACTATTCAAGAATAGTTTTCCATCAAATTACAATGAGTTGAAAAAAAGAGGATAATTTTTAGAGCCTTAAAGTAGAAGAACATGGTTATCAACTTAATTTCTATCATATGTGATAGTTTCTAACCTTGTATATTATAGCTTCAGTCATACCACTTAAAAAGATTATAATTCTAGTTATGATTCTTTCATGTTGATTTTTCTAAGTATGTTTAATATATTCTTCCCTCTATTTCTATCAATTTTCTTTTTTAAGTATAATTAAATCTATATCACTTTAAAATTTATATCCTTTAAATATATTAATTACTTTAATTTCCTAAATTTATAAAATTTTCCTAAATATATTTTTTCAACACTTTTAAATCTAATTTATTAAATTATATTAGTTCAAACCTGCATGCAATTGTAAATCTTTACAAAAGCTTTATTTAAAACAGAATTATTCAAATTTTGAGTGTGGATCGATATAAATTTGCAGCAAATTAAAATGTGTAAAAAATCCTAAAAGTTTAACAAACTTTGAACTCATAATTCATTTAAAAAAAATTCAAAAGAAAAGAGATGCATGATTGCATATTCATTCCCGATAACATTAAACATATCTTTAAAGGGCACGGCTACCGAAATACTTTATTCTCCCTCAAAAGGCAAAGGTATTTAGAAAATGCATTCTCTCCCTTTTTCCTTTCTCCTTTTGTGCACTTACTTTTCTCGCCCATATATGCTCTCCCATTTTGTTTGAATTCCCAAGACTTTTCGATGATTGAGGGGAAACCTTAATAAGTTTACAGTAAAAAAAAATATATATATATAATATGATTTGTCCTATCTTTTTCATAAATATTCTACTAAAGTTGTAGATGTAGATATTCTACATGCCCATCTTAATATTAATATGAAGGTATAAAAATTATCATATTATTAGTTTAAGGATTATGATAGTTACAATTAGTTGCATACATTTCAATACATGTCATAGGTTAAGGGCATGGCATGCTCACTATTCAAATAATTATTGTATTCATTTTTTTTCATTTTTTTTTGGATGTTTTAATATAAAAATTTTCGTCCTCCCATGTGGTAACTTCTCTTAATAAGTTCTTTCACTTCATAAGATACTCAATGATCACCCTCATCTACATCTCTGAACAATTTCTTTTGCTTCCATGATGATTCTTCCTTCTTCATTAAAAACTCTGGTAACTTTTTCTAAATGGGAATCTTGTACTCGGAGTAACCGATTCTTCAACTCGTCCCCTAATTTCGACCTACCATGCAAAAACTGACTATACATAATTTGATTTATACCTTTTTATCAAATTATTTCAGAATGAGGTCAACCTTAACTTGAAATTTCTAAAATTGTATACAAATCAGAATAATTTCAAAATTTTGGCTTCTAGAGCAGATTCATTAAAACCCCAAAAAATTGAATAAATTTTTACAACATGATCACCAAAATCTAAAAATAGGACTATAGATTCCTTGAAAAAACCTCGACTTCCACAAAACCTAGCATTGTAGAAAAACCACAATGCTTTGTAAGAACTACGATATAAGCAATTCATCAAAATTAGGGTTTTGACTCAACTTTATAACCAAATCGAAGCTCTGACATCGATTGTAATGAAACTACAATCTCACCAAAGTAGAATCACTATAGAAAACAATATGATGGAGATAAGAAAAAAATATTGAAGCATATGACAAATCCACTTTGCCGGGCTGACCTTCACAACCTTACAATAAGAACAAAATACACAATTTGATGATCTACAAGTTATCTCATATATATATTATATATATATATATATATATATATATATCCTAATTACTTTATGGATACTCCATACACATACCATAATAAATATGAAAATATATAGAATATCATATGAACAATTCAAGAGTTATACTCGCCACAACTTAACTACACACATCTTAATACATGTCATAGATTAAGGGCATCACATATGAATTATGAAAACAAACAAGTAGTACAACTGAGCCAGACATGATATTATGGATCATGATACCTTAAGGAACACCAAACATCTAATGAAACTAATCATAATAGGAAAAAATCATATATATATAATAAAAAATGAAGAAAACATCTCACGTATGCCAACCATGGAGCATGCCCATAAGATAGTGAATACATATCAGGAACAAAGCAAACATGCCACATATGTGACCATTTATGGAGCAAAAACACCAAATACACAAAGTAAACAATATAACCATGGATATAATATTGTGATATATCTATATGGATATGTAGTGTGTAATGTCCCCAAAAGGACATTTTTTACCCCAAATGGATTTTAGGCCAATCCCAAACTCCAAATGGAGATTACAGACAAGATATCAAATTTTTATCATGCAGATATGAATTTCATCTATAAATGGCAACTAGGGCTAGATAAGAAAATGCATGAAATATGTCATAAACCCACTGGATCTTTAGCCCAAACAAAGCAACAATATTCATAATGATAAAATCATGAAAGAAATATTGGAATAGAGCTCCAAAACATGCTGGAATAATTAATTAAATCTGCAGACACATTGCCCTCGGACACAACTGAAAAATAATATTTTCTTGACTCCAAAAATTCTGAAAATGAATATTTTAATTTATAAAAATTGGTAGTACAATAAAAAATAGAAAACAACCCCTAAACAACCTAAATTAGCTCCTTAGGAGGTCGCTCCACCTAGCAAATGGGCATATAAAGTAGTGGCACTTTTCCCTCTTCAAACCCTTTACAAAATCTGCAAAATTATTGTCTTTTATTGCTAGAAAATAATGAAATACATTGTTGACTCAATGATGCACAATGGAAACCCCAAGGTAGAGAATCCTCACAAATTAGAGGAAGGTTTTTTTCGTCCTTCTCTATAACTCTTGGAGGGTTTTCGTCCTCAAGAGATTATCTCTAAGGATTTTTGTCCTTAGAAAATATTTTGTAAAGCCCTTGGCTCAGAAAAAAATCATAAATTTATAAAATAGCAAGTGATGATCTCTCCAAGAAATTCAACTTGCTTGTATAGAGAAAATGGCCCAACTAACCTCCCTCAACACCCAATCAGTTTTTTTCTCCTTATCTAATTTTTTACTACATGTATTTCTTCCTAAGGGATGTCGCATTTTCCCCTAGAATAAATAAGCTTTGCTAAGTGATTTTCTCCCATTTCTATTTTCACTTTATCATTAAGTCATAATTATTTAATATAAGTGCTTTATAATTTTCTTTTTCTTTTTGCACTTCATAATAAATTACTTATGACTTAATTCACCCTTGTGTTAATCCCTTAGTCATCGGGTAGACAAAATAGGTTAAGGGTGTTCGACTGGGAAGGGGATATTACAATCCTCCCTTCCCAAAATTTCTTGCCCTCGAGAAATTGCAACTTGTACACCCAAGTGCCATATGCAATAGATGAAACATGTTGTAGTGTTCCAACAGTCTAGCTCACGTACATGTCAAATGAGAGAGCTCTTGCCAAAGTATGTAGGTCTCTTGATTCCCACAATCACGAAATTGGAACAAGGGATCCACATGCTCCATATTACACTTTGCATTACAATACTCCTAAAAAAATAAAGTAAATCTGAAATGGTTTACTATGCAACAATAAAATATGACCCATTATTATGCTCTTTCATACCTTGGAGTATCATCAATATCCTCATCATCCTTTGTCTTTATAATAACTTGAATTTTTTTGTATCAATTCCCTAACAACCTTGTCCACAATGGGATGTATGTCATCATGATAATATTGTTGCAAAAAAATATGATTTACCTCTTACCACATAATCTGCATCCCGTATAATATGCTCCTCTTGGATTGATCCTTCCACGCTCTTGGCTACCACAATTTTGCATTCTTCTTTGCCTTCCCTACAAATATTTTGTTTAATGGAATTCATACCTTTTTATTTATAAGATTCTTCTTCTTCACTTGGCATGCCATAATACTTTATGGGATGATTTCCTTCCACTTTTTGTATGGTACCTTTTTGATATTTTCTCATTTTTCTAATGCCTTTACTATCTTTCAGCTCACAAAATTATTCAAAGGTCAACATAGCTCTTACCTTGGAACTAAGTGTTGCATACTCTTTAGCCCATGTCTCCATGTCATCGTCCTGAGATGGTTGTTCCTCTTTTTGGAGAAACTTTCTTTTGATTCCTTCACCATTATTGTCTCACTTTCCTTGAGAGCTTGATGTGATAATACTCATTCCTTGTATCAATCTGCCCAAATCAGCAATAACTCATATGATTGATTTTATTAAATCTCTTTGAGCATCCAACCAATAAGTTTGCAATTTTTTATGGCCTCCAGTGATCTCTTCACCTCAAATAGTTTATCTTATATGTAGGATGAGCTCTATGATTATGCCCATCCATGGTCACCTTCTTGTTCTTCAGATCCGATATTCTCTTTCAATGGCTGGGAGAATCTTATCTCTGATACCACTAAATGTCCCCAAAAGGACATTTTTTTTATCCCAAATGGGTTTTAGGCCAATCCCAAACCCCAAATGCAGATTATAGACAAGATATCAATTTTTTTATTATGCAAATATGCATTTTATCTATAAATGGCGACTAGGGCTAGATAAAAAAATGCATGAAATATGTCATAAACCCACTAGATATTTATCCCAAAATAAATCAACAATATTTATAATGATAAAATCATGAAATAAACACCAGAATAGAGCTCTAAAACACGCTAGAATAATTTTATTAAATTTACAGACACGCTGCCCTTAAACACAACTGAAAATAATATTTCCTTGACTCCAAAAATTCTAAAAAATGAAAATTATGATTTATAAAAAATCAGTAGTACAATTAGCAAGTGAAAACAACCCCCAAACAACCTAAATTGGCTCCTTAGAAGGTCACTCCACCTACAAAAATGGGCATAAAAAAATAATGACATTTTTCTCTCTTCAATCCTTGGACAAAATATGTAATTTTATTGCCTTAGATACTGCTGGAAAATACTGAAATATAATGTTAACTCAATGATGCACAATGGAAACCCCAAGGTGGAGAATCCTCACAAACTAGAGGAAGGGTCTTTGTCCTCTAGAAATCTTGGAGGGTTTATATCCTTAGAAAATATTTTGTAAAGCCCTTGGCTAAGACACAAAACTCAGAAATTTATAAAATAGCCAATGATGATCTCTCCAAGCAATTCGACTTGCTTATATAGAGAAGATGACCCAACTAACCTCCCTCAACACCGAATCATATTATTTCTTCTTATTTAAATTTTTTTACCACATGCATTTCTCCCTAAGGGAGGTCGCATTTTCCCCTAGAATAAATAAGCTTTGCTAAGTTCTTTTCTCCCCTTTCTGTTTTCATTTTATCATTAAGTCATAATTATTTAATATAAGTGCTTTATAATTTTCTTTTTCTTTTTACACTTTATAATAAATTACTCATGACTTAAGTCACTCTTGTGTTCATCCATTAGTTGTTGAGTAGACAAATTAAGCTAAGGGTCTTCAACTGGGAAGGGGATATTACATGCCCATAAGATAGTCAATAAGATAGTGAATACAATTAGGAACAAAAATAGTGAATACGTATCAAGAATAAAGAAAACATGTCACATATGTGACCATTTGTGGAGAAAAAACACCAAATATATGAAGTAAATAATATAACCATGGATATAATAATGTAAAATATCTATATGGATATGTAGTGGTATATCATATCATAAACAAGAAAACCCCAAGATGCGCAAATCATAAACGAAAAAATTAACTTGGCAAAGGAATTTCAGAAGGCATGAAGTAGTCAATAAAATTAGGAAACAACATAGAAGAGGATAAAACTAACAATTGCACAAGAGTTACAAATTACACAGGAGTGGATAACAATGTTATGTATGTTTAAAGTAACTATTTATAGTAAACTATGTTCTATTTTTAAATTATTTTGAGTTTGTGTGATGGGGAGGAGCAAACAATGTAGTACAACTACAAAAAAAAACATAAACACTCCTTATTACGCCTTGACGCATGTCCATTCCTACCACAAAGCTCTTATTTGTGCCACAAACCATGAGTATGCTTAAATGGATTTTTTTCACAGCGGGAAGCATGGTAGTAAAGGTAACCCGATTAGAGTGGACACCTGTTGGTTGCATTTAGTGAAGCAATGCCAATTTTGGACTGGCTTCACAAATTTTTATTTATTTTTATCTTCTAGGTTCTTTAAGTGGGATTCATTACAGTTTACACGACCACATTCCATTGAAGCATTTTATTGAACATAACACATGCCTTGTTCTTAATCTCAAATTTTGGCATTTTTATCAAACAGTTCTTGTTCCCTGTTCTAAACTTTCCATACTGGGAAAAGCTAGGAAGACACTTGCAAAGGTTGTGGAGTCTAAGAATTTACACTTGTTAAATACATTTGTCAGAAATGTTCCAAGACCTTTGCAACAAACCCATCTCATGTATATCATGTAATCACTAGTCCATGAGACCATAATTCTTGAAGTCTTTTTGTCAAACAATTAAATTCCTTTTGCATGCTTCCTTATTTTCCCAAACCTAACGCATTTTGGAAAAAAATCACCTTACACATGGTAAGATAGGGACTTCCTCCTAGCGAGTAACTAAGTTATATTTCTTTATAATTGTGAAATATCTCGACTAATGTGCGAATATGCAGATAATTGTGTTAAGTTCGCCAATGTGGTTGCAGGTGTCATATGTATGATATATTTTCCACAATTTCTTTCATACCTTAAAATATGTAATCATTTAGTTACATAACCCAAAGGTATGTTTGCATTGGTGGATTCTTGTGTGTGACAGGAATTTTGATTTTGAATGTACATGGCCACACTTGCCAACGGTACCACACAAACATTTGAAAAATCAAGTTAGAAATGTCGTCAAGAAAATATTTCCCAGAAAATGTTTCTGGAATTTGACACTTCCTGGTAAGGGAAACTCCATAGATGACGCCTTATTGGAAATAACATCATTCATTTGACCCTTCATGTAAAATATATTAAGATATGTGAGTTTTGATGAATGGTTTAACAAGGCATCATCACCAACATTCAACTAAAAGCCTTTCAATATCAATGAAGAATTTGAGTGTACTAAAAACCATTGAAAATTCATTCATAATATTTGAGAATATCATATAATTTTGTAATAATTTTTCACACTACAATTTATAATTAAATTTATAAAAAAAAATTCTTATTACAAAGTTATATAATATTTTCAAAATTTCCTTTCTCTAATAGTTTATTATAACTATACATTTATAAATTAAAAAATTTATACCCAAATTTAATTTACAATGAAAAAATATATATTTTAAGTAAATATCGAAATATCATATACTTTTATAACAAATTAAATTTCATTTTAACTAAACAACAATTTAATACCACATAGATTTAAAGTATGGATTTATATAAATTTAAGCCGAAAAATATAAGGGGAGTACAAAATATCAAGTATAGTTTCTCTCCATTGTAATGAAGATGATTTAAAGCAATTAGAAAACGAATCACAAATTCTCACATGTGACCATTGTGCATTATTTTAGTCCTAAAAAATATATTAATAATTGAAAATATTGGGACAATGGACAATATTATTGTCTACAATTATTTGGGACCTGTTAAAAACAACATAATTACATAGAAAGACCTATACTTTCATGACAATCTGAAACTGCATTTAATTGATTATTACGGAGAAACAATTGGTCTTGATATACGAGTGAGTGGTATTATGTTGGCCATATTACTCATTTATTTCACTAATTGTTGTATAAACATTGCCTCATCTGTTGCATATACTTTTCACTATTTCATTTGATTTTTCCTTTCCCTCTCGCAAACAACTCCTCCTCTGAATTCAACACGCCTCTCCTGCTGACCAAATGTTTGAAATTGTAGTTTTCTAATGGAAAATTTTTATTATTTCCTCCAAATATCAGACACACAGATTTCAGATGACCATAATAACTCTTTGTTAAGGGTGTACTCGAGCTACCCATTTTTGCTCTAATTGTAAAGCCTCTTTTGGAAGCTTTTGCACTGAGATTGACCGATGGTGTGACTGCCATGGAAAAATATTGTCCAGAAAATGTTAATGACGGTTCATTTTTGCATGACTTGATGGGTAAAATGTGGGAGAAATAATGTAGGAGGAAAGGGTAGTCTAAGAGTAACTTGGGGGAAAAAAATTGACTGAAAATCATTTTACATGATATCTCATCAATTTCAACTAACTTCCCTCTAATGACCTAACTTGGGGGTGATTAGCAAAAAACCTCTCCACAAGTAATCAATCAAAACAATCAATCAATCAATCAAAATCAACGCGTTCAAATTAAATAATTCAAATCCACGAGCGGTCTCCCAGATGACCTAACTTGGGAGTTACATTCACCACTTCTTTCCTAGACAACCTAACTTGGGATTTTATTATATATTCCACGTTCACTTCTAGATGACCCAGCTTGGAAGCCGTCTCATTCATTTTGTGTTTGTTTCCTAGTGACCTAACTTGGAAGTTTTTTCATTTTCTATCGTGTTCGCTTTCCAGATGACCTAACTTGGAAGTTATCTCATTTTCTATTGTTTTCACTTCCATATGACCTAACTTAGAAGCCTTCACATTATGGCGACAATCATGGAGTAGAGGAAAGATTTGATTTTCCCCTTATCACTCCTATATGGGTTGAATTGTTTAATCAAAATCATTTGGATCCAAAATATCACAACATTTTGATCTGAGTCCGTCTAGAGCGGCTAGATCTTGAGGATGTAGTTAAGGCTTGGGGAATAACACAATTTTCTCCCTACATTCTTCCTTTGGTGGTAGGACGCACAAATCCTCCAATTATTCCATTTATATATAATCATTCGGGTTGGGAACTGATCACTCCCTACCCACCTATTCGTTATTAAAGTGCATTTGAAATCATCCAAAATCCTAATCATCATTTTTTATTTTCCACACTCCATCGCAACACTTACATTTTTTATTTTGCATGGATAAAATCGTTGATCCATGGTTCGACAAAATTTTATAGTTCTATTGACACACTTCTACTACACATTTATGCATTCTTCTGTACATAAGGGGATTATCTAGATTTTTCTCAGGTAAGCATATCTATCTCATTTATGTTACCGAGCTTTCTACTCACTAATATAAAATGGGGGAAAATGTAGTCACAAAATCACACATTTAGTATTACATTTATACCATCGGGTATGTCATTTTATAATATGGATCATGTATAATAGAAGTATTCACTAGTGACCCATCCTTTGGTCTTGTTTTTAGTTAGTCATGTGTCATTGTTTGTTGTCTGGTTTAGTTGTCACTTGTCTTTGCAGTTTTGGGTGTCATTTAGGAGGTCTTAGGTGTCATAATTTTCTCGGTTGTTGTCTTTAAGTCTATACTGGGGGTGCCTAGGGTTGCACTAAGGATCTTAGGGGCATCCTAGTTTGTGATTTTAGGCAATCGTGTCATCATAATTTGTGGTCTTAATTTATTTGTTTGAGGTCAGTCCTAACAATTACCCCCATGCATTCCCTTAGGTAATAGTTGAGTAGTTTTCGGGTCACTAGTATCAAAATTTGCAACAAATATCCCTATACAAAACATAGCATACTCACCACATTATGGGTGTACATCTTACTATCAAGGGTAGTTATCTACCTAGGAATGGGACTGCATTTGGGAATCTTCTACATTTGGATCACATAAACATAGGGGGAAAGGGTTGTATTATTTCCATTCCATCAACCACTTGCATTTTACATCTAGGTATTGCCCCCTACTACCACATCATTGGTGCTAGGGAACCCTAAGCACAAAATTGCACACACACACACACATAGAACTACATTGGGTCTGAAATTTAATGCATTGCTAAGTCGTAAGGTCGTTAGTTTGGAAAATGAGGTTAGTCTAACCTATCCATATGAATTTTTATTTTTTAGGAATTGATGCTTTGGATAGGGTTTTACAGGTAGATCTTCATATAACATTTACAGTGCCATAGTAAACATTATTGCGACACCCATGTAACCGAAGTGAAGTTATTACAAGTATATTACGATGCTGTCAAATTCAAATTCAAAGCTTTCTTATAGTCTACACCACCTAGATTACAAACCAAGGCACCCCGCGGCACTTCCAGTACTCTCCTGGGCACATCAGCATATACAAGTATTCAGATCCTTCCCTTCCCGAAGCCACTCAATTACCACATGCCCAATCTACTAAAATCTAGTAAATATCGAGGTAAGTTATTTACAGGTTAGTATCATATCCCTCTTACTTCCATTATTTCAATATATTAAAATATTAAAGCAAAATATTTAGGTCTATCATTTCAATATAGCATTTAAGTTCTATTTATATTAACTTATAACTTATTTTTTAAAATCTCTATTTTTTAGTTAATCAGTCAACCACCACATGGAAGGAATCCTAGTGGGGGTTTTGGATCTAGTTTTGTACCTAATCTAGGGTAGGGGCCACAACTGTCACTTAACCAGCCTTATTAAACACCACCCTCAAAAAACCACAACAATAGACACCATCAATTCTTCTTTGAGATGTGTCTTCACTTGACATAGTGCAAGGGTGTGGAGGATACAATAGAGCATGTGCACAAGTGTGAATTATTATGGCGAGCTAAATGAATTACAACCCTTGATAGAAAGGAAAGATAATTTTACACTACACTTTAAGGCCACGTACATAGTTGGTGTAGAAACTATGATCCACACCAAACTACAATGGATTATGATTCTTTGCACGCAATATTTTTGGATAATTCCACATCCCAGAGTTTGAACAATAGAGCATCAAAATGCTTAAGGATATCAATCAACGTTATTTTGAAAGTGTAAGGGAGTATGATGCACGTTTTAAAACCCTCTTATCCAAATTTTCTTATGATATTCATTAAAGTCAACATCGCACAATGGTTTGTTGGAGGTTTCCTAACAGCATTTCAAATGTCTTTATCTCATAAGACATATATGGATCTGCACAGGGCCTTGGAAGCAGCCTTGCACGTTGAAGTAGTAGGGAGTGTAGATACATGAGTGAGTTCTTTTCTAGAGGTGCAAATAGTGGAAATGGACAAGAAATTAGAGAATATATCTACTAATTTAGTGCACAAGATGCACAGTGTCTTGTGTTGTACAGAATGTGAAGTTGAAGTACATATTAAGGATAACTACCCACACAAGATGGTGAATGCATTGTTATAGTCTCATGATATTTGTCACAAGAATCAAAATTTCTGGAACCATCCTCTCATGTGATGCACAACTATGAATAATGTATCCATGTACTATAATATATGCGATGCACACACTCATGATACAAATGATTTTCGGTTGAGAGATAAATTCATGATTCTTGCAAGTTTGGATTACAACAAACCACTGTGGAAAGTAGTTCTCTAGTACTAGAAGATCAACTTACTGAAGGGCGTGGTTACGAAGGAAAATTTCCCGGAGGATATAGGAGCAGAGGCTAGGTGTTATAGAGGTAGATTTACGCATGGGAATTGTTACACTTGTGGATCCCCATATCATTATCAGCACAGGAGTGTCCCCAAAATTTCGTATGTGTGTACTGTGGAAAAAAACATAAAGTTGAGGATTGTCTAGATATTTATGAGCACATGTGTAAGAACAATAAGAAAGATAATGGTGTGTGAATGATCAAGGTCCAACACGTGAAGATTAAATAATGGACACCGAAGAATATGCTTGATCCATATTTATAGCCCATGTTAGTGACTACTCATGTGGAAGCAGGACGCGTACGTGAGCCTCTTAAAACTAAGCCTCTCATGAGAAGAGAAGATATCATACATTCCAAGTATCCAAATGCTTCCCATCAGAAGGAATTATATCAAGAGACCAAGCGAGTGATTAGAGACTTGTAGGGTTGATATATAGTGTCTGAAGGAGCAGACACGTGAAAGGGAACATGCTTAGAACATTGTGCTCCCACAGAAAGTCATGGATGATTTAAAGGAGGCTTGTAAGATGTTGCAAAAAGATAATATCATCTCGTTGTTAGGGGAATGACTATGCGAGAAGGTACTTGCATGTAGGAGTTGAGTGTGAGCGAACATATACCCCATGAAAACTTTCCACAAAAAAAACCAGGAGTATGATAAAGATATCACATTGGATGCAGTGATTGATGGGTGGTTGGTAAGAAATATTCTAATAGATACAAACACTGAGGTAAATGTGATGAATCTGGATGAACAGAATCAAATGGGGAGACCAAAATTATATCCATCTTCAAATTTTTTGTATATGGCAAACAAAATGAGGGATATACCTTTTGGGGTATTGAAGGATGCTTCAATTGCCATTTAGGAAACCAATTTTAATGGTAGACTTTGAATTATTGGAGTTGGCTGAGGTAGATAACTTTCCACCACTACTTTGGCAACCTTGGTGTTAATGCGAACAATGCAAAATCTATGTTTCAACAAGGGTTATAATAGTTTTGAGAATAAGGATGAGTATGTAATCATACCTTTGGATGAGTTAAAGGATGTATCATACACTAAGCCTTTGAGTGAGGAAGGTCTTAATAGGATTTATGGCATGCACGGTACAAGACCCCAAGATTGCAGAACCATCCAAAGAAGGTATACTTCAGTGGGAATATATGTATTCTATTAGTGACACCATAAGTGTTTCTTGTGATAACTGGGACCATGGAACATACTAGATGGTCAGGTGTGAGATGAAGGGGAGAGTCACTAGGATGATTAGAGCACACATGGTCAAGAACTTGGGAAAAACTTAGTTACCCAAAATATAATGGTGAAGAAAATTTAGAATATTTTTTGTGTGCTATGGAGAACCAGTGGCCAAATGAGGGTGACGTGAGGAATATGCTAGTATATAATTTACATGGAATAATAGTGGGTTGGTGGGCGACACATAGAGATAACCTGTTAGGTTAGAAAGAAGTGAGAATCACCTTCTCAACAAGGTTTACTCATAGCAATGTACCTACACTTATACATGAGTATGATGGGAAGAATCCTACTTTGGTACACATTCATAATTATGAGAGACATTGGATGCAAGGTCAAGAAGCTTTACCGCCATCTCTATGGGAGCATACATTTTATTTTTCTCTACACAAATGCGCACATGCATGGTATGTGCATGTTGATCTCAAGCAAGAGACTGCAACTTGGCGAGCTATGATTGACGGTATGGTTCATAATTTTGATTATTTTTCTAATAAACCTCCATTCTATGAAGCCTTATAGACCATGAAGTGCATCAACATTGGGGGATAGTGTGAAAAATAGGATATCATGCTTCAGTTACTTAGCGAACCTGATCCCGAGGAACACATGGATACATAGGAGAGAGAAGAGATAGAAATGGTTTGTTCCTAGAAGGAGAAAGAGAAAGGCAAGATGGTATACCTCATTAATTATGAAGAGGTAGACAATATGGAGATTAGCCGCATAAAAGGCATGCGGGAAGTAATGGAAACTGAAGATGAAAAGGCATGTGCATACCACAATCTCATGAAGACCAAGAAGGTAAACACTGGTACATGAGGTACTAAAGATCATTGAGCTATTACACGACTTCCAAAAAAAATTTCCCACAAGGTTACCATGAGTTAAAAGGAGTGCACCCTTCATTGGGAGAGATGAAGATTAAGCTAAAATAGGGTGCATGTCCAGTTCAAAAGAGGCCCTACAAGATGAACCAAAACTTGCGTGTGAAGGTAAAAGGAGAAATAGAAAACATCTTTAAATCTAGAATCATTGATCCAATTGAGGAATCTTAGGGGGTTAGTCCCATAGTGATCAATATTAAAAAGGATGGGTGTGTGATGCCCGATTAAAAACACCCACTTGAGAACCATGAACAACCTAGGTTTAGTTAGAAAATTATGGAATAATTTTTTTTAATAAGGAGTTAACGACCAAAGTCTCAAAGACAATTAAATTCAACATAACACTTTTCCCATTATAATAATTACTAATTTCACATTATAGAGCAACAAGTGCAATAAGTCCACCCTAGCTCAAATCTCTTTAGGGATTAATTTAATTTCTGATTTCATTGACATTTTAGCTAAATATTCCCTAACTAAAATTTTAGGGTTAAGGGACCCAAAACAATTAAATACCCAAGGTATTTAATTTCCACCATATCAAAGACAAGAGCAGGGTTTAATTATAGTGAGGAAAGGAATACATATTTAAAATCAACAGAGTAAGGTCTCACTTACCCACTCCCAGAACTTGATTAGGAGTGTCTACAACCAGGTTGCTAGGCAACAACTACCACTAATAGATTCTAGAACAACTCAAATCCATAAGAACAAACTTCTCTTTTATTAACAATTCTCAGAGGTCACAAGGTCGAAAACTTAGGGCTAGAAGTTTCAGTTAGGTTCAGGGAGAAATTTACCCTAAACCCACTCTCTAATAGGCTCAGAGTTTCATCTTGATTTTTCTCACACTTGACACCCCCACAATTTCCCTAAATCATTCCCATTGGATAGGAAATTTTCTCACCTTTTCGGTGATATAAAGAAGTCCTCCTAACTCCTTGTAGAACTCAAGATATGGTTGGGCGGAGTTTTGGGGTCAAATTTTCCCCAAGGGGGACATGTGTCAAGAGGAGGGTAAAACCTTATGGCGGGTTGGCGGGTCGTGGGGCGGCTCTGGAAAATTTTCTCTTTACGCGGGAAAAATTTCCCAATTGCACCTGTGCCTCCACGGGTCCTCCAAGGACACGTGGCGACCTCAGAGACAACACCGGGGAACAGGGAAGGGCCGAGTGACGGAAGGATTTGGGACATCACACCCAAAGAAGAGGGAAAAAAACAAATAGCGCTCCCGCACCCATGGGTCCACTTGGGGACACATGGTGCTCCATGGTTGGATATGGGGAGAAGAGAGAAGGAGGGGCACGGAGCGGTGGGGAGATGCGGAGAATTTCACCAAAAAGGACAAAGGGGAGAAAGCAAAACATTAGGCGCGCAGGTCTGCCCGTCCGCGAAGGGGTTGCACCAAGGCAAAGGCGGGAGTGTGGGGCCATGGAGCGTTTTAGGGAATTTTTTCCAAAGGAAAAAACTTCTAAGGCCACGAATTTCTCCCTCCTCCGCTGTCACCCCAAGGTGCCACGTGGCACCCTCTGGTTTTGCTACGGGCCGACAGGGGAAAAGAAGAAAATTTTCCAAAATTTTCAAAAGGCTAAGGGCAAAAGAAAATGTTGCGCCTCCGCCACTCTGCCCATGAGGACATGTGGCAGCCTTTGATTGGCTATGGGCTGGCGGAGGAAAAGGTGTAAATTTTCCCAAGCCAAAATTTCAAAAAAATTCCTAAGGATTTTTAAATGGGAATTTTTCAGGCCGTGGGCCCGCTAAGGAAAATTTTCCTAAATTTTCCCAAATTTTCCCGCCAAGGCACAAAAACTTCAAAGTGCCATAACTTTTTCGAGGAAGCTTAGTTTTGGGAAAATGAGGACTTTTTTGGAAATCTCTCGATGCCCTCTTTGCACAGGAAACAAAATTTTTATATTTTGATAATTTTTAAAGGATCAATTTTACAAAAAAGATCTGCAGGCTTATAAGAAGCCAACTAGAAATTTCTAACTTCTCAATTTGATTAAATTAGATCTCCTCCTTCACTCAACATGCCAAACAGGCATGGAGAATTGATCTAGGGAGGGTTTAAAGTGTTTTAGAGAAGGTAAGTTTTGTTCAATTGATTCAAATTTTTAATTTTCTAATAGTTGACGAAAAAAGACAGTAAGAAGGATTTGGCTCTAATTTGAAATGTTTAAACTTGTTTTCATAAGGGTTCTTTGTCAAGTGAGTTCAATGCTAATATATCGAGTGGAATTTTAAGGTTTCTAAGTTGATTTCAAAGTGCAGCTCCGAACTATACATTTTTATTAAAATTAATTGCCAGTGTTGAGTTTGTGATAGAAATCCTTATTCTAGAAATTTGATTATCAAAATTCACCCTTCAAATATGGTACTTTATTCCTAAACTAGTCCAATACATTCAGTAGTTTCTAAACAATTCATTTCCAAGTTAAATTACAAGTTCTGATTTCAATTTTAATATAATTCCAAGGATGCAAAAACAATATACTTCCTTCCAACGCATTCTTCCTTCCAACAGAGATATTAATTCACAATAGCAATTCAATTTCAATACAATCATGAAAATTTGAGAAGGTAGGGCATTCCTTTATTGATTTCCAACAACAACTTTATAACTTATCTCTTTCTTTTAACTTCAAAATATAATATACAATACATATAACAATTCTTCACATTCCTTTTCAAACAGAGGATGGAATATAACTCTTTACATTTCACATTTCAACTTCCGAGTAACTTCCTCATCAATACAAGTAACTTCTCATTACAATTAATTATACAAATCATTCACTTCAAAGTGGGAAAGGATTATAATTAAAAAAATATTCACAAGGGACTGTCAAACTATATTTTCCATTGCTCTAGAGCAACAACATGATCATTTTCTCTCTTCTTTAAGTTGATCACAACAAAAGAGGGGGAAAGGCAACGCTCTCCACCCAACCAAGACATCCAATGAAAGGATAAGCCTTCTTTCATCATTGGCCCCCGATCCCTAACCAAAGTACAATAAAAGGTGTAATTCAACCATGGAAACAACCTAGCGTCCACAACACAACATTCTTTCACATACACATTTCTTTTTTAAAAAAACAAAATGCAACACAAAACAAACAACAGTTCACAACTTCATTTAAGAACATTTCAAAATAGAACTCAGGCTTGATCTTGCAAGTCAAAGGAGCAAGGATTATGGGGGAAGATACTTATGCCTCTCAATTGGGGATTGGGCATCCACCTATAATCATATTGCCAATATAACATATTATATCCCATAAACCTTATGCCTCCTAACCCCTCCTTATGCCCCCCCACAAATTTTCCCTTATGCCCTCCCTACAAGTAAGAAATGCAAGCCATTTCTTTTCCATGGTGGATCCCAAACCCAAAACTCCCTCCATAATGAAATTAAAGCCACCGGCATTCCCTTATGGCTCCCCCCACATGGATTCCCCATAGAATTCTCCTACACCTTCCCTAAGGTAATCTACCCAACTAGCCAAAAAAAGCAATAAAACATTCTCCATACACACAACACAACAATAAAATAACAGCAATAAAAGAAGGAATAAAATCCTACCTCTCCATGGTAACTTTGTCTTCCAATAGCAAGCTTCAAATTCCAAGAAAACACGGTCCAAAACAACAATGCCAAAGTATCAAATGCTCTCCAATTTCCTCTAAATCAACAAGAGCTCTAATCATAGAAAATTGTGCCCCCAAGGATGCACACAAATAGGTTCAATAACCAAGCAACAGTTCTTCACCAAATATTCTCCAAAGTAGGAGCTCCCATCACAAAAAAATGCACCCAAGGATGCATGGAAAAAATGTTTCAACAACCCAAAACAAGAAGAGAGTTTAAATTAAATAGAAAAGGGAGAGAAGAGGATGATGTGGATCCATGTAGGATGCCACATCAAACCTCCACCAATTGAAACACAAAAGACAAAATTCCATTCTCCCAGGCACAATAAAGAGGTGGGTGAAAATATGACAGGTTACTTACACACTCCAAAAAGAGCCCACACCTCAAGGGACAACAATTTAATAAAATGTAAGAGAGCGTAATCCAAAAAAGCAACATGAGGAATAAAATGCATTTAAAAGTCACAAATCAAATCTCCATCCATAAGTATGGTTGGTATATTAAATTTAGAGGTATGGGACAATTTTTTTCTTGTCCCACAAGCCTCCAAAAATAACTCCCAAGGACAAATTCGAATTTTTCATGGAGGTGGAGTGTTTCATACTCCAAAACAGACTTAAACATACTCTTATCCAAACCAACAACTTCCATTATTATTTTCCCATATCCCCATTTGATTTATTTAAATTTTAATAATAAGATTTCCACATTAATCTACCACAACTTTAATAAATTAAAGGAAGGAATACATTACTAATAAAATACATACAACAATAAACATTTTTACCACATTAATAAAATACAAAAACCCATGATCACATGTAAAGATGATTCCCCCATGGGAATCTCTAACAAAATACAACACACACACAGAACAAGTTGCCATGGTGACCTTGTCGAATTCACCTAGAATTCCACTTTGGTTAGTATCCAATCCCCCAATGTCTGTTGTGATATTTTAATCCTGTAAAACACAAATACCTCCTTTGTCCTCATCGCCATATCAGAACGTCAAAAATGAATATATAATAACATCAAAAAATCATCTATACATATGAATCACAACAATCACCAAGGCAATCAACGAAATCATTTACAATTTATATCAACAACTATATCATCATCAAATAATTTTCCTTTTCTAGGTTTACTCATAATCTCCAAAATCACATATCCGACGACATCCATAAAATATCTATGTCCAATAATATATCATAATCCACATGTAAGGTGTCTCTATTAATCACCATGCATTATATATAACCAAATTCAACAATAATCAAGGATCTAACATCTAACACCATACTAAATGAAAACTATTAAAATGTTTTTCATATAGTCTTCAGTATCATGATTAGTAATAAAAGGTATGCCAAAGGGAAGTGGGCACTCCAGGGTGAATTAGGATCTATGCATATTATAGGGAACTTAATGAATTATTTGTTACAGATCCTTTTCCTATGTCATTCACCGAAGAGATCCTTGAGGGAGTTGCAAGGCATGAGATATACTCTTTCACTGATTGGGTTATCATGTTATCATTAGGTGTGCATTGTGTGTGAAGACCAGGAGAAGACCAGCTTTGCCACTGAATGGGGAATTTTTGCATATACAGTGATGCCTTTTGGATTGAAGAATGTGGCATCAATATTCTCATGCATCGTTGTGCATGATTTTTAGTAATTTATCCATAATTTCTTGTAGGTTTATCTAGATGATTATACCGTCTATGGATTGGTTAAGGATTATTGTGATAATTTGAGGCTCATGTTTGAGAGATGTAAACAAATGAGAATTTATCTTAACATTAAGAAGTGTATTTTTTCTACACCTTTTGGCACTTTACTCAGGAAAATTATTTGTACATATGGATTGTTGGTAGATCCAGTGAAGATACCAGTGGTTTTAGGCTTAGAAGAATCTACCAACTAGAGTGAGGTGTGTGGATTTTTGGGGCATACTAGTTACTATAGAAAATTTATAAAAGGATATGTAAAGATTGTTGCGCCCATGGAAGAGTTTCTCAAGGCTAAAGGAAAATTTTATCAGGGGGGTGCACAACAACATGCATTTGAAACATTGAAAGAGAAGCTTACCACTACACTAATATTACACTTCCCTTTACAGAACAAAACCTTCCACGTACATATTGATGCTTTTGATATGACTATTGGCACAGTCTTTGTGTAACATGAAAAGGGTAATATGGATCATAACATATACTTTGTAAGTAGTAAGTTGACACTAGTAGAGTATAATTATACTACAACAGAGTGTGAGACATTATCCATGATCTACACACTTCACAAATTTCAACAATACTTATTGGCCACACCATTTATATTTTATACAGATAATATGACATTAAAGTACCTAGTCAACAATCCTATTTTATAAGTGTGCATCTGTCGGTCTTTTTTAGGAGTTTGATTTCATCGTGGTTGTAAAGATATGAAAGATAAAGTTGGGGCCTGATCATTTATCAAGGATCAATTACGGTGAGGACACATAGAGTATTGAGGACACTATGCCTGATGTGCAGTTGTTCAGGTTAAATCATGCACCTACAGATTTGGAGGACATAGAGCTATTTTTGTGCACTCGACTTGTGCCTAAAAGGATGACAACATTGGAAAAGAAATAGTTGGCTATTTGAGTTGCACTTTATATAATTATCAGAGGATATTTGTACAAAATGGGATGTAACGAGGTCTTGCACCGGCACGTTTTAGAGCATGAGTGTGAAACAATCATGGAGGATTCTCACGAAGGAATTACAGGAGGACATTATGCATAATATTCCATCACACACAAGATCCTTCTAGTAGGCCTCTAGTGGGAGATATTGTACAAGGATACCAAGTCCTTTTTCAAATCATGTGATCATTGTTAGAGAGTTAAAAAGCCTGGAAGTCAAGATGAAATGCCCTTGTGACCCATAACAAGCATGGAACCTTTTAAAAAGTGGGTCATTGAATTTGTAAGATCTATTGCACCACCCCCAAAAAGGAATGTAGTGTGCTACATAATCACATGTACAAACTACTTGACAAGGTGGGCAAATGTTGCTTCTATGAAGGATTGTACCATGACCATGACAACAAGGTTCCCATGGAAAAATATAACTAGTAGGTATGGATGCCCGTTGAAATTGACAGGTGATATAGGAACTGTACGTACCCAAAATTTTAGGGTACTACACCATCGGAACAATGTTACACGTGCCCCAATGATGATACAGGTCTCCTCACAAGGTGTTCGGGATCCAAAAAATCTCTCCAAGTATACATTAACATCCCGCATGCCCCACTTAGCCTCTGTGTGCTCTGTTTTACTCTTCTCCCATCTTTTCCTTTGATTTTGGTCTTCAGTGACGAAACCGCCACCCTGCTCAGGGCGGCAGTCCTTCACGCGTTTTCTAGAATGTTCTTTTTATTGCGACTCGCGTAAATTTTCAACTTTTACCAACCTTTTCATCCATTTTTGCTTGTATTTATGATTCTAGTCCCTTTAATAGTGTTTCTCCATTGTTTATTGTAAAAGAGTTCAAATTGGATTTCACCTTTGGGTAAATGGGAATTCTATAAATAGCTGGTTGGTTTTCAAGAAAATGGCCTCTAAAAACTGCGCCCCTCATTCTCTCATTCCAAATTTTAGTCTTTCAATTCTTGCTTAGGAATTGTATTAGTTTTATTCGTTGCATGCATAGTTAGTGTTTTTTTGCTATTTAGAAGCCACATGATCTTCTTATGCTAGTATTATCACTATTTCATGCAATCATAATTGGAGTAGGATAGTTTCGTTTTTAGTCTAAAGCCATTAGAGTTGTAGGTTTTGTTTGTCAAGAAGGATAGTTTTAGGTTTTGGATGTTTTGTGTTGTAAGACTCGTAGTAAATCCTACTAGGAATTGCATAAGCCAAGCTCTGTTCTCTTGCGCTATCCCTCTCCTACTCGCATTGTATTCAATCTACATCCAAATCTGCCATTGTTCCAATACCTACTTCTGTTGATGCTATCATTACACGCTTTTCTGGATTCACGTGAGCATGAAGGAATGAGGAGACCAAACTGAGAGGAAAAAGCCACACACAATTGGATTCGCCATTGTTCTGCAAAATCCAAGTTCAAGCTATCAAATTTCTAGTTAAAACATATCAAATAGAGTAGTAAATCATTTCATTTCAGTTAATCTCACTTTCGATATTGTCGGGGAAGTTGTGGGGATTGATAGTTTCTAAGAAACTATGATTCATTCCTCACTTCTAAGGTAAGACCGAGGGTCTTTCAAATAAATTAGATCAGTTATTTAGTTATTTAGAATAGATTCATAACTGCACAGACAAGTAGCTATACTCAGCTACCTTGTTTGTTTTAAATTATGTTATTAGATTAGTTGTCTTTTCCTAGATATATTAAATAGTTATTATCTTAATTCTGTTAAATACTCTGTCAAAAATACAAAAATAGAGAATTTATATAGGCTGTGGATATACTTTGCATAATTAGTTTACATTGCTTTAATTAGATTTATATTGTTCCTTCTGTATGAAAATCATGGGTCCTAGGGAGCCCAGGGAATACGTATTTGAACCAATCGTGCCTCAACCCAATCTTGTTGCAGCAATAATTGACATAGACCAAAATCTCATAATTCAGGTCTTCCAAGCAACAACAGACCTACAAGAAATCAACGCACAACTGAGAGGACTAAACATAGAAGACAAAAAAGCACACACATTTTGGTCAAACTAGCCAAACTACAGATTACTCTAGATAAATATCTGCATGACGGTAGAAGGGCTTGAAAGAGAGAAAATGTTCGGTTGTGATCCTTTGGTCCCACAGCCAGATGCAGGAAACATTCTCACTGACATAGACACTAGCTTAAGAATTCAAGTTGCCAGAATGCCTGTAAGATACCTTGAGAAGATTGCACAACTTTTAGCTCTAAACATAGAGGCCGAAAAGGCATACGACTATTGGATATTAGGGAATAGGGATTGATTCTGCACATGACCATAGGAGGTCCACAACAACCATGAATCTACGGTTGTGATCCACAGGTCCCATAACCCAATAGGCTCACAGGTCAATCAGACATTGACGTTAGTTTATGCACATTAATATTCAGATCCTATCCACTTCCACCAAGCATTATCGCACAACTATCCTCACTAGATGTAGCATCTAATCAAGCTAAGGATTTCTGGACTAGACCAGAGAATCGACCATAGAATCCACTATACATCCATCATCCATTTTCATGACCTTGTCGGGAGATATATACGAAGCACCCACATGTTATCTTCCGCATATCCCACAACCTATAGATTGGATCACGCCAGAGCTCGATATTGATTGGAGCCTTCGAGCAGTCATCCTCGTTAACTGATCTATCATGCCAGTTTAGGTTAGGAGGGCCTTCTTTTCCTTAGATTCACATATTCCATTAGTGTGCATCGAAGACATAAGATTTCCTAATTAGTTTTTCTATACCCCACGTATATTCCATCCCCACTGGCTATCTCGGCATGACCTTGGGAGGTCGGGTGCGAGGAAGAGTTACTTGTAGATTCCCATGCTCACCTGATTCCCATGCTCATCTTATCACTTTTCCATCGTACAAAAATTGGTGAACCCGACGTGAAACTTCCTACCTTCTGGTTCGGGAGTCTTATTTCTACTTGTTCTTCTGATTATCTTTTTACTTTTCTACCTCATTAGCCTTCACATCAGCTTCACCCCCGAAATTGGTGAACCTGATATTGAACGGAACAATTTTCATCACTTTCACACTTTTAGTTTTATTTTCTTTCATCCATCTTCGCTTCTTCCCATTATTCTGCGGGTATTCATATACCCCCCGAATATGTTGGGATTTGATGCATATGACAGACCTCTCCTAGGTCTTGAAGCATACTACGATCAACTGAATAGACAGCCATCACCCTTGCTCTCAACATGGGGTGATAACTATTCAACTAACTAGTTTTCAACACAAACTCCACCTCCAAGGACTAGATATAGTTCTTCTTTCCAAATAGAGGAGTTGGATCAGCTCACTCAAATGCAACAACTAGAGCCTTCAGGCTCAAACAACATGACACTCACTAGAGAATCTGGTTCATCTCCTCAGGTGTTGCTTAGACCATAAATCAGTAGACAATCAGATCCATATCTATTTTTAGCTGATGAACATTTAGCGTGTTATGCCAGGAGTGAACAACACTCTCAGAGTATGTACCCACCTATAGGAAGTTTACAAACACAACCCGAGGTCTCTTTTCAAGAAAACACCTCCATGCCACTACCTATAAGAAATGCCCTTGGTGAAACTTGGCAGGGAAACAATCAATTCATAGCAGGGTACCATATGCCTATACAACCTCAGGGCATACAAAAAATGTCACTAAGGAAAAATACTGTGACTTCACCAAATGAAGTCATCTCAACTTTAGTAGAAAAAGTTAGAGGGTTAGAACTTGCTCAAGCAAGTCAAAATTCTCAATTCATGCAGTCAGGAAATTCCAATCCTCCACATCATCTTGGCCAAGTAGACCTCCTCACAGGAACAGGAACATTGGGCATGCCTCCTCAATATTCACAACAAACACCAACTAGAACCACGTTCTCTAATGTTGCTCCAGTGGAAAATATGACACCTCCCAGTTTAGTACAAAACAATCCATTTCTAAGCAATGCTCCTCCATACTTAAACATGTATTCCAAGTCACCACAGGGAGATATGTTCTCTTCTCTCGACATGTTCGCTCAACCACAAGGATTTCCTTGTGTCCCTACAAATGCATACACTACGCCATATTAATAACCCATTCCACCTCCACCCCCTCAGCAAACACCATCGATGGTCGAAACCTATGCGATAGGAACTTATTCAGAATATTTGAAAGAGCCCTTAGAATTCACTATACAAAGCGTCATGCTTCCAAGACCTCTTCCCGATTTGCCCAAATACAAAGGGGAGGGAGACTCGAATGCACATATTAAGGCCTATGCCACAACCATTCGAGAACTGCTCCCTTGGGATGGAGTTGTTGCTAAAATATTCCCCAAAACTTTAGAGGGCATCGCCCTCGATTGGTATTACAGAATACCTGAAGCCTCAATACATTCATTTAAACAACGTGTTTCAGAGTTCATCAAGGCATTCAACATGAACAAATTGTTGAGAACAGGAATCAGGGAATTCTTACATATTAAACAAGAACACAATGAATATGTTTCTCATTTCATCCAAAGATGGCGTATAGTCCTCTATTCTTTAGCAAGTGCTCCAAACATGGATCAAATGGAACTATGTGATTTATTCCTTCATTCTCTTAGCAGAGAGGTAAAGGAAGAAGTCCAAAAGTTCCCACTAAGAACTTATGATGAAGTGCTCGAGAGCGCCCTCCGAATAGATCAAACTGTAATAGATAGCGGTCGTAAGACGTATGGAACAAATGGGAGGTTAATCATCCCCAACCAAAGTACTACGACTTATCCTACTACCAGTAAACGTCAATCAAGGACCTAAAATCCTTAACAAAAATTGTAGCAGTAACAACAGATGGAGTAACTAACCAAGCAAAAAAGGTAAATGTTGTAAATGCTCCACCACTAATTAACAATCAACGAAACAACAATTTTACCCCAACAATCAACGCGGTGGATTTTAATCATCCACAACAACAACAACAAAGGCAGATCTAGACACAGGTCCAAGTCAAAATTCAACTAGATATCAAAACCAAAGACCAACAAATGCAAAACTTTAATCCTAATAGTCAATGGTTTAATCAGAGTTTTGGACCACAACACATGCCAAACCAACAACCTAGGAATTACAATCCCAAATCGTATTTTGGTTTCCACAAAATTCAAGGCCATGACACTAGGACTTGCCGCGATTATAATAAGTTCATGTAACGTCTGCCAGAAGAACAAAGACAACTTTTCATAGATATGTTCTTAGCAAATCCTGCATCACCTGCACCAAATACTTTCACGGGAGTAGTCTCCCCTCAAAATGCACCCCTCAAGATCTTCAATGATCCGCTCCCAAATCACAATAACAACAAATTAAATCCAAATGGGACAAACAAGGGTGTAATGACAGGAAACAATGATCATGAAGCCTCGACTTCACTAAATCCACCTGTCGCACCACAATTAGGAAATCAGCCACGAACCAAGATAGTCGGTTTAGTGGAATTAGACACTGAGCTACACTGTGGAAACCATAACAAGGACATGAGAGTATTCCTCTCAGCCAAATCCAAGTTACCCACTAGAGCCAGATAACATTCAACAAACATTAGTAAAACCCGTAGGTGCCTATGATTTAATTAATGACCTAACAAAGACCTTCTCTCACATCTCCTTTCTGGACTTGCTGAAGAACTCTCCTACCCATAGGGCTGCACTTTTAGAAGCATTAGGTTTAGGTCATTTAATTAACATCACTCCATCTCCCGAAACACAGGTAAACCATATAGACTTTGATATCCACCCTTTGGGGCAGCTGGATAGGGATACCGAGTTTATATTCGACATAAGAAAAATGCCAATAGATGCTGAGATTGCACGTAGAGGTGATCCGGCCTTACATTTACAAGTGTGGGTTTATAACAATTACGTTAAACATGCAATGGTTGACGATGGGGTAGTAGTTAACATAGTCCCCTTCTCTTTCCTTCAAAAGCTAGGGTATGGAGAGACAAACTATTCCACGACTCGGAATACACTAAGAGGCTATGATAGCCTTAAAGCCACTTCGATTGGAACTATAATACTACCAGTCACCTTAGGACCCAAAACAATCCTCACTGAGTTTTATATTATAGATCGGGAAACCAACTATAATATGATCCTCAGCCGACCATGGATACACCGTATGAAGGCAATCCCTTCTACGTTATTTCAAGAAATAAGATTCTTACACTTGGGAAAGATATTTGTAGCAAAAGGTGATCCAAAACCATTCGATATACACCTAGCAGATCTAAAGAAAAGACCAGGCATTCACTCTGAGTTTGAACTCCCAAAAAACCAACTTAACAAGCCAACTGACTCAAAACCAGAAGAAAAATTAATACCTACAACAGAAGTTAGAAATTATGAACCTAGTCAAGAGCATCCCAGCCCTCAAGAATGAGGCTAACATTATAGAAACATATATCATTAGGAACTACTACAAAAATTGTCAAATTGCTAGAACAAGATCTACCAATTTTCCTACCATTTGATTTTGTAGGTATGGGATGTACCCTAGGTGTTGGTTCTCTGGGACACAGGGAACTCTACATGGTAGAAGTAACCAAAGAAAAAGAACCTGGACGTAGAGAATGTCCCAACATCCATCTTCCTAAACTAAATATTGGACTCTCCAGTTTGATAAAGCTAGATGTCTAGTTATGGGGCTAACAGGTGTGATCTTTACTTCTCCCGAGGGAAAGATCTTACCATTCACCTTTAAAATGAAACTATTTCAAATGTACAAACAACAACGCTGAGACTACGAATCCCTACTCCTTGGCCTCACCATTAGCTCAAGGATCGGTATAATGACATCAGAGTGTTAGGATACCACAAACTAAGAGACACGCGTTCTTTGTTAAACTTTATCAGACCGAGTAGAAGTCTCTGATATACAGCTGAACACCTACAACTCTACAAAACAACAGTACTAGATTTGAGAAAAGAATTTAACTTCATATCAATTGAAGCAAATCCCACTCGAGAAGCAAAATCTTCTCACATAGAACCTTTGATAGCAACCTTAACTTCACAATTTCCTCCAAGCAGTGAGTTGGAAGACACAAAAGTTTTGAATGACTGAGATTTCACAAAACACACACCGTTAGCTTCAATAACATGCACAATGCATCATACATTCAGACGAGGCAATAGTTTCCATGAACAGTCTAAAGAGGAGGTTTGAAAGCTATCAATCACGTTGACATAGAACACTCTTGAGAACTTAGAGAGGACCTATGCAAAGTATACACTCGCCTGAGATATCACATGGTCCAGACTTGTCTGAACTATTGGAATCCCCATTTGTCTTCTTACTTTCCAACTTACATTTATAGAAGAATTCTCCAGAAAGAAGAGGAAATCGTCATAATTACATTCCTAATATTGAATGGCCCATGAAGTGTCGGGAACTACCTCCAGCCCTATTAGGAATATCCATAAGGGATAAATATGCAGACCTACGTCTTCTCCCTCACAGAATCGCAACAGTAGAAACTAATATGCAGAAAATTATTACTTAGATCTCAAATAAAAACAGAGTAAAATAACACAACACAAAGCTTGACAGTATTTAACATGGTTCACCCAATTTGAGGCAAAACGTCCACTGGTGAAGAATCATCTTACTCATCAATTTTGATTACAAGCCACCGCTCTCTCAATACAATACCCAGATCCATTTGGAGCTATGCTTCAACATTGAATCCTACAGAATTCACAGCTGAATTCAAAACACAATCTGCAATACATTTGCTTGTACATCTATCATATGCATAAGACCATATCAAATCTGACAACTACTTAAGCAGTCTCCCAGCGAAATCCGTGGGTATCAAAACCATGTTCAAAACCTTAGTCCCATAAACCTATGGGTCAAAAAACTCACCATATGAGAAAAACATGTTTCCCGATATGTCGGGTGCATTTTTCGAGGCCAAAAAATTTACGCCTAAATTTATTTTTTTTCGGGGGCTGCGCCCTCGGACCCCCGCTCATAGCCCGGCCCGGACCCGAACCCCAGCGAGGATACATGAAAAGTGTACAAGTACTCTTAGTGTATAGTCTTCAACACTTTCAAACATGAAAATTAGGCTCCACAACCTAAAAATCTCCCACTTGGAGATTAGTTTTCCTCTGAGCAAGCTTCTCAACCCTTCACTAGTTTCTGTAAAGACCAACCAAAGCTGAACACAACTTCAGTTTTTCCCCCTGTGACCACCTTGGTCCCAATGAGGGGGTCATGTCTACAGGATTCTAACTGGTATAAATCTTCTCCAACTTCAACTTCTCTTCCTCCAAAGTTGTCCTGATGAAATGGTACCTTAACTCTAATATGAGACTTTGTCCTAGAGTGGAAAGCAGAGTTTTTAGCTAGGTGTATATCACTCTGACTATCACTATGCAGCTTACATTCCTCCTGATTATGCCCCAACTCCGCAAGCAATTGTTGTAACCAAATCATCTCTTTGCTTGCCTCTGTGGCAGCAACATACTCAGCCTAGTTGTGGTTGATAAAGCCACCAGCTTCTGTAGTCGTGAAATCCAGCTTCTGTAGTCGTGAAATCCATCTCACTGTTGTCCCACCTAGAGTGTAAATATAACCTGTCATGCTCCTCCTGCTGTCTACATCTCCAGCCATATCTGAATCTACATAACCACGTAAAGTGGTGTTTGATCCACTGTAGCACAAAACGTGTCCCCATGGTCCCTCTCAAATACCGAAGGATCCACTTTACTGCTTGTCAATGCTCTTTACCTGGATCACTCATAAATCTACTCTACGACGCTCAAGTCTAGAACAGCTCCCACTGCATGGGAAATATTAGGCCTAGTGCATACCATGGCATACATCAAACTGCCAACTGCTGATAAGTAAGGTACCTTTGACATTTGGTTTCTCTCCTGCTCTGTCTTACGACACTGCTCCTTTGATAACTTAAAATGGCCTGCCAAAGGAGTCCCAACCTGTTTAGCATCCTACATATTAAACCTCTCCAAGACCTTCTTAATGTACTCTTCCTGAGATAAAGTCAACTTCCATTCCTTCCTATCCCGAGATATCCTCATACCACGGGATTTGTTTGGCTGCACCCAAATCCTTCATAGAAAATGATTCACTTAGTTTCTTCTTAAGTACTTTTATTTCCTGCATGTTTTTACCTGCAACCAGCATGTCATCAACATACAAACATAGGATAATATAACTTCCATCCTCAAATTTCTTTGTATACACATAATGGTCAGAATGAAATCTGATATAACCTTGCTCCATCATGAAGCTATCAAATTTCTTATACCATTGACGTGGAGCTTGTTTCAGGCCATACAAGCTCTTCTTCAGTTTGCCAACACCATCTCCTCTTTACCATTGACTTCATATCCTTCTGGCTGCTGCATATATAGCTCCTCCTCCAAATCACCATGGAGAAATGCAGTCTTTAGATCTAACTGTTCTAAGTGCAAGTCTTCTGCTGCCACTATTCCAAGAACAGTTCTGATAGAAGTCATTTTGGGTACTACAGGAGAAAAAATCTCATCAAAATCTATACCTTTTTTCTATGCAAACCCCTTGACCACCAACCAGGCCTTGTATCTTTTCTTGCCTATTTCTACCTCTTTGACTCTAAACACCCACTTATTCTGTAATGCTCTTTTTCCTTCGGGTAGCTTTACCAAATCCCATGTCTGGTTCTCCATGAGAGCCTGATGCTCAAAGGAGAAATCCATGGCAGGGCTCCCATTTCTTCCTGGCATCTACCTAGAACATTGCTTCATCAAAGCTCTCTGGTTCTCCACTACGTCAGTGAGTAATAAATAATAAAGAGAAGGAGAAAAACATCAGGCTTCTTTTCTTACCCTAGAAGTCCTCCTCAATATAGGAGTTTGGGGTTCCTGTTGAGGGGGTTCCTGAACTAATTCATGTGTCACTTTCCCATCTGGAAGATCCTCTACCACTGCATATTATTTCTTGGATTCTTCCCTGTTTTCCTGCAACTTCTACTTATACATGACTTTCTCATTAAAGACCACATCCCTAGATCATGAATGATTTTCTTTTCCTTAATACTCCAACATTTATATCCAAAGTCATCACCACCATAACCAGTGAAAGTACATTTTTTTGATTTAGCCTCTAGCTTAGTGCTATCATCCTTGTCTATGTGAACAAACACCTCACATCCAAAGACTCTAAGAAATGAATAATCAACTTTATTACCATACCAAGCCTCCTTAGGTATGCCTCCATCCAAGGCACTTGAGGGTCCTCTGTTTATCAAGTACACAGTTGTGCTCACTGCTTCTGCCCAAAAAGAAAGAGGTAGTCCTGCATGTAACCTCATGCTCCTAGCACGTTCCATTATTGTTCTGTTCATCCTTTCTGATACCCCATTCTGTTGCGGAGTTCCTAGAACCGTCTTTTGCCTATGGATTCCATTCTTAGAACAATAATCATCAAATTCATTTGTTGCAATAGTCCCCTCCATTATCTGACCTGAGACATTTTAGCTGAAGACATGTTTCATTCTCTACCAAGGCTTTCCATTTAACAAAAGTGTCAAATACATCAGATTTGTTTCTAATACAATAAACCCAAACTTTCCTTGTTGCATCATCAATAAAAGTAACATAATAACTTGAACCCCCAAGAGATGATACCTGAGTTGGAAATCCCCACACATCAGAATGCACCAGCTCTAACTTACTCTTTTTTTTGTTTTTAGGTCTAACCTTGAGAAACCTTACTCGCTTCTATTTCCCATATATGCAGTTCTCACAGAAAATCAAAACCTGTTTCTGTATATCCAGGAAAATTCTTCTTTATGATGTTCATAGCCCTTATGGCTCATATGACCAAGCCTATAGTGCCATAATGTTATATTTGTCATCTGAAGCCACAAGATTACAACCCCGACGAGGATACATGAAAAGTGTACAGTACTCTTAGTGTACAGTCTTCAACACTTTCACACATGAAAAATAGGCTCCACAACCTAACAAGCCCCACCTGATTTTGAAGAAGGTAACACTTCTTTAATTGAAGAAATGATTGATATTAACATCAAAATGGAAGAAGAACAAAAGATCTTGAAACTAGGATATTTGTTAACTCTTAAAGAGATAGAAATACACACCCAAATCCTCAGAGAACATCAAAAGGATTTTGCATTTAATTATAAATAAATCACGGGAATTGCACCACACATCATGGTACACAACCTCATCACCAAATCAGATGCAAAATCAATTAAACAAAAATCAAGACCAATGAAACCCAAGGTAGCTCTCATGGTGAAGGAAGAGGTAATGAAACTCCTCCAAGTAGGATTCATCAAGCCTATTGATTATTCTTACTGGGTATCTAATATCATTCCTGTTCTCAAAAAGAATGGGAAGATATGCATTTGCATAGATTTCTAAGACATTAAAAAAGTGTGCCCCAAGGATGACTTCCCATTACCATCCATTTACATCATCATTGACGCAATATCTAGGTTTGAGCTTTTGTCTCTCATGGATGGATTCTCAGGATACAATCAAATCAAAATATCTGAACAAGACCAAGCCAAAACCACATTTACAACTCCTTGGGGAACCTATTACTATGTTATTATGCCGTTCGGTCTCAAGAACGCTGGTGCTACATATCAGCGGGCAATGACATATATATTTCATGATCTTATTCATAAAATCATGGAATCCTATATAGATGACTTGTTAGCTAAAGGCTAGGAAGCACTGTGATCACCCGGAAGTGCTCTGCATCATTCTTTCATGTTTGATAGAATACAGAGTCACACTAAACCCAGAAGAAATGTGTATTTGGTGTGACAGGAGGGAAACTCCTAGGATTACATCATATCATCACGAGGGATTGATGTAGACCCAGCCAAAATCCAGGTTGTTCTTAAAATGATCCCACCTTTGGATGAATATGGAATCAGGTTGTTTCTTTGGAAACTCAGTGCAATCCGAAGATTCATCCCAGATTTAAGCTTTTCCATCCATCCAATCAACAATCTACTCAAGAAAGGATTATAATGCATTGATTTGGACCGAAGGACTGCAATGAGGCTTTCAAATCAATTAAGCGTTTCTTGTTTTCACCACCCACGCTAATGCCTCCTAAGCCAGATCATCCCTTTAATCTTATATTCACGAGCTACCGGATGTCTCGCTAGCCCGCATGCTGGCTCAAGAAGATGATGACAAACAAGAACGTGCAGATCTATTTTATTAGCCAAACATTCCTCGATTATGAGACATGTTATACGCAAGAAGAATGAGAATTCCTTGCCATAATCTTCAAAATCAAACGCTTAATACATTACATGCTAAATCAATTAACAAGGGTCATTGTAAAAATAAACCATTTACGAACTTTCCTCACACAAGGGTCCTTGTCTAAAAAGGTTGGACACTTTATAACCTTAATGGGTGAATTCGAATTAACTTTTATAAACCAGAAGTCCATTAAGGGAAAAATAATTGGGGATTGGTTAGCTGACAACCCATTAGACGGAGGTGATCTAGTAGATCTAGATTTTCCTGATGAATGCATATACTACATTGAAGCCAAACCTCCTATCTCTGAATGTCCTTAGTATACTAGTATAATTAATTATATCATATACCATGTGTATCCAGAAGGTGCTACACCACAACAAAGAAGGCAGTTATGCAGTATCGTAGCTAAATACGTTATTATAGAACAAGTGCTCTATCGTAAAGCCTTCGATGGAATGCTTCTAAGGTGTTTTGACAGTGAAGAATCCAAGAAGATTCTCTACGAATCTCACAATGGAATATGTGGAGGCCACTTCGGTGGTCATGCCACTACCCACAAAATACATCGGATGGGCTATTTATGGCCCACTCTAGAGCACGACACAGTAGAGTTTATACGTAAGATTCCATAAATGACAAGAATTTTCCCACGAGATTCACATGCCAACACAAGCTCTACAACCAATCGCTACTCCATGGCCCTTTTCTACATGGGGCCTAGATTTGATAGGAAAATTATCTCCCTCATCAACAGATGGCCATAACTTTGTAATGACGGCCACCGAGTATTTCACCAAATGGGTAGAGGCTATGCCTCTCACCACTGTACCAGGTTCCTGTGATCGCCAAGTTCATTTTGAACCAGATAATTTATAGGTACGGTGTCCCACAAATCATAATCTCAGATAATGGTACTTCCTTTAAGAATGACAAAGTTCATGAGATATGCAATAAATTTAAAGTAAACCATCATATAGCTTCCCTGTATTACCCTCAAGCCAACGGACAGGCTGAAGCAACAAATAAAACATTAAAAAGCTATTCTCCTTAAAATGGTAAAAGAAAACAAATGAGATTGGCATTTAAAGTTATATCCGGCCTTGTGGGCCCACCAAACCTCAATAAGAACACCAACAGGAGAAACTCCTTTCTCATTGGTATTCGGAGCAGAAGTAGTTCTCCCACTTGAGGTTGAAATACCTAGTCTCCGCATCTCACTACAAGGGATTCTGGATGAGGAAGCTTATAGAGAAGCATGCGCTCTCCCAACTAGAAAGCCTAGATGAGGCTAGGTTAGATGTTGAACAATGGCATAGAGTCTATGCTGACCGGATGTGCCGGCAGTATAACAAAAAGGTCTATGAAGTGAGAAATATATGAAGGAGATCTAGTTCTAAGACTAGACAGCCGGATCGATAAGAAAGACTGGCGAAGGAAGGAAATTCCGGCCCAAATGGTTGGGCCCCATACCGAGTCATGAAAGACTATGGAAATGGTGTGTATCTCTTATGTACACTAGAAGGCAAGGAATTCAACAAAACAGTCAATTCCTTACATCTTAAACGATTCTATGCATGAAGCAACCATCACTATTTGTATAATTATATCTACATTACATCTTCATATAGTTAGGTTCATTTTGTCCACTCGTTTCATAAAAGTTTTGTGATCAATGAACTTATTCTCAAGGTGATGCATTACAAACTTCTGATGGTGTTGGTCATAATCCTTCCAATCATTCTTCTTCATTTGTCATAACATCATCAACCTATTTCTAGAATCATTTCATCCATATAAAGCTAGATATGAAAAAGTCTTAATGGTAACCATACCAAGGCATGCATGCTTATTCTCACTTTTGGTTTCTTCCTAGGATAGGTGTTTTGCCTATGGTCTATTCTATAATATTTATAGTGTCACATCTATCCCATATGTATATCTCTTTGAAAATAAGAACATGCTGACATTTTGTTCAAATAAATAAGTCAAATGTAGATCAAATAAAAAACTTTATTTTTACACATTTCCTTTCCCTACCAATCTTCGGTGATGAAATTGCGTCTCTTGCTAGTAACGTAGGGTTGGGATAGGATGGGAATGCCCTTAATCACCTATACTTTTTCCAAGGTGATAATCCCATACTTCTTACTAGAAGCATGGGGTAGGGTGTAGGGAGTTATCTTGATAATAAACGTTGAAGGTCATAAACTAATAATTTCATATAAACCTTTGAAATATTGAGTCAAAAATAAATGATTTAGATGTCCAAAATTCTTAGAGAGATCAAAAACCCTAAAAAATAGATTTTGTCTACCAAGTGGCCAACTATGGATCTAATTCTAGATAAACCACAAAGCAAGTCGCATTCTAAACTATGGAGTCACTTGAGTAGAGTAGGTTTGTAGCGTCCTAATTTGGTTTCACCAACTCTTTTTCTATCTCTCATCATTATCATTTCAAACACACCTCTTATCTTGTGCCGTTTTTAGCTCTCAGTGGTGAGCCCTCACATCTTACTAGTTGCATGGAGTTAGGAATTGGGACAAGTGCATCTACTCATCATACTAGTTTCATCATCTACATGTTTTCAAAAACAAATACAAAGTACCGAGAAAATTTCTCATAGAAAGATAAAAGTTCAAGATCACATTATGTTTGCATTATCATACATGAGCATCACAAAATACAAAAAGAAATAAAGAAAGCATTCATATCATTTGTTATCCATTACGTACATTCTGAAAAGCATATAAAAACATTGACATTATAATATACATGTGGAAATGAATTAAAAAATCACAAAATCCTAGACACCAAGAGTCTGATCCAAAAAGAAGTATATATATATATAATCAAGTTTTATGTACAATGCCATCATGCGCTAGGCATGGTCAAAATGCTCAATGAGCCTCAGAGAAATACAAAATGAATCATATAAAAACTCTAACCAAGAGTCACTACAAAAAGATCCAAGTGGCCTCTCAACCCCTATGAGATCCCTCTGAAGGTGCATGACCACGTCTAGGACTCCATCTACGCCGGTGCTCTGAATGCACTGAGGGCTCACGGTCCCGAGGAGCAGCTGTGCAACCTCGCTATGAGAGTGACTCCTCATCAGGCGCTCCACTGTCCTATATCCCAGCCCAACTCGGTACGGAGGGTAGTCACCATCTTGGCCACATGCCAGACAGGGGAAAAAATTTCGGTATGCCTACCAGTTGCTGAAGGCTCCCCTGCATCCACGGATAGCTCGGCACGAGTCCTCTCCATGGGGATCATTAGGGTATCAGTACATACCTGGTGAATCAGGTCTCGCCACTCATCAGCAGTCTCTGTAATCAAAGGAGAAAATAAATTAGAAATAATCAAAAGATAAAAAAAGAATGAACAAAACAAGAGATAGCAACAACTAAGACAATCCTAGCTAAAAACAAATATTAAAAGAAAGAGTGATAACTCACTCAGATCTCCGGGCCTCCAAGAGGGATCCCTAGGATCAGCACCTACCACAGATGCTGCCACTGACTGAAGTCCTCCTCACTGTGCCTAGGGAAACATAGCGTCCTACTATGGACTCATCCTCTCCACCTAGATCCTGAGAGGGCAACTCCTCTGAAACTAGAGTCACCCTCTCCACACTCTACTCTGCCCTCTCCTCCTGTAAGATCTCCTGAGTGTCATGCCACTTGGGATCACTATCCTCCTCTCCACCCAACTCACTGACCTCCATATCCTTGAGTCTCCTCCTCCGTCTCTCCCCCTATGAACTCCTCAGACTCAGAGTCTATATCAATGGGGTCGTCATTGTTGTGGGCAAGGCCGGCAATGATCCGAAGTAAAGGTGCCTGAGGAGCACCGGCTCTCCCTCGAGTGCATGTACCACCCACCTAGCTGCAATAGGGAAACGCAGGAGTAATAACGGTCCAACCTCGGCCTCTAGGACCTCCCCTAGCCTCTCCGAACTGATCTAAATACTAGCACCACTGGGGGGAGCATACTGACATAAGGAAGGCCAAACTGCTGAGGCACTCAATCAAAGGGGTGTGTCTCCACCTTCCCCATCCTATCCACAAGCTTCCCTGTAGTAGAGCAAGAAATCAAAGTGAGGGTCTCCTCGCCCCCACAAACCCTACCATGGCCTGATAAGGTGTGGCCTCCATATCATCAGTAGTCAGGGAGGCAACTGGCTGGTGGGGTGCTCTAAGCACTGACATCTCTGTCCATCTGGCTACCCTCACGGCTCCGGGATCTGCCACCTCTACGCCTCTCCCATAAGGGATGATACACTCGTAGACCCAACTCATAACCAGGGTCGGATGGCTCAAATACTGTCCCTATAAGCAAACCACCTGGTACAAATCATGATAGGTGGTCCCAAGTATATCAGCTCCCTAGGCCATAAATCTGACCATGTGCCTCAATCTGTGTAATAATAGGGGATCAATAGTAGAGTAAAGTGTCCCCTCCCTTGTCCCATATCAATCTCGAGGCAAGGATCCCCATAATTACCTGATGAATTAAGGGGATAGGCAAGCTAGGAATGGAATGGAACCCTCACCCCCCTTCTTCGAACCAGTGGAGACAACTATGTCTCCCATATAATGTGGCCCACTAAGCTATCTCAACCCGCGACCTTGCTGTCTCAAGTGTAAGTCATTTCTCCTGATAATCGAGACTCCCAGGATGTGGTAGACATCCTCTAGGGTAATAGTCCACTCACCCCCAACTCCCTGGATATTGGAAAGTGTTTCCGATCAGCATTTCAATACGAAAATAGGTCACAAAGTATGTGACTAGAAGGTGCGACATGAGGAACCCGTGATATACGTAATATGTCAGCCCTTTGAAGAGTATCCTGCTCGACCTGAGAAAGTGCATCCAACACTACTGGAAGCTAGTCACACTCTCTCTCTCTCTTGGCTCCATATGATATATTCATCCTCCTTCTGCATACACCCAAAAACATGCAAAATGGAGTAAGTTAGTATTCAAATTACATTGGAAAAAATCATTAAAACATATAAGAATACTAAAAATGCAAAATTGGGCTCAAAACACTTTTATTTTGGTGTTCTATAAAGGACCGCCACCCTAAGAAGGGTGGCAGTTCCGTAATCGCCAGCCTTAAAAGGCGGCGGTCCTGTAACTACCACCCTGCTCAGGGTGGCGATCGTGTCCCGCATTTCCAAATGGGTCACGTGCCCTAAAAAAATGCACCAAAAAACATGAAAAAATGACTATTTTGACTAAAACAAAGCCTACCCATTAGGCGCCACCCCTAAGTGACCCTATTAACACTGACATTTTCAAAAACAATCCCCCCATGACAAAAATTTCATCATTTTAAACATTTTGGGGGGTAAAAATGTTAAATCAAGAAGAACTAACCTGTGATCTCGCGAGTCGATGTTCCGCTCACGGAGGCATGATCACTATCTCATCACGAACGTTTTGACTATATTCTCGTCGAAAACCGTCACCATGGGTCCCAAAGCTCAAAATCAATCAAATCGACACACGCAAATGAATAGGAAAATGGGCCCATTTTTACATATATAGCATCTTGACTCGTATTAAATGCCCTTTTTGCAGGTTTGGAGTGCCGACGGAGGTAAGTACTTATCCCCACACAGATGGTAAGTCCCTCATTTCATATTATTTTAGTATTGTATTTTTTGATTTATTTTATCTATATGCACTTGAGTCCTCTTTTCACTTTACAGGTAGTGGGAATTTTGGATGACAACATTTCGACGCACAGATGTGTTAGGTATAATTTCTAACTTCCCATTTCGGGACCTGCCATACTAAGACCCACCATTTTACACCTCTTCATGGCTAAAACCCTTCTCTGAGGGGGCAATATGTACGTACCAAAAATTATAGGGTACTGCACCGTCAAAACAATGTTACGCGTGCCCCAATGATGATATAGGTCTCCTCGTAAGGTGTTCGGGATCTAGAAAATCTCTCCAAGTATACATTAACATCCTGCATGCCCCCACCTAGACTCCGCATGTGCTTTATTTTTCTCTTTTCCTCTCTTTTCCTTTGCGTTTTGGTCTTCAGTAATGAAACCACCACCCTTTCTGGGTGGCGGTCTCATGACCCGCTGCCCAGGCAGGGTGGCAGTCCTGTGACCACCGCCCTGCTCAGGGCGGTGGCCCTTCACGCCTTTTCCAGAATGTTCTTTTAATTGTGACTCACACAAGTTTTCAACTTTTTACCGACTGTTTTCATCCATTTTTTCTTGTATTTATGATTTTGGTTCCCTGTAATAGTGTTCTTCTCCATTGTTTATTGTAAAATAGTTCAAATTGGATTTCACCTTTGGGTAAATGGGAATACTATAAATAGCTAGTTGGTTTTCAAGAAAATGCCCCCCCTAAAAAAAATACGCCTCTCATTCTCTCATTTCAAATTTTAGTCCTTTCAATTCTTGCTTAGGAATTGTATTAGTTTTATTCGTTGCATGAATAAGTTAGTGTTTTTTTTCTATTTAGAAGCCACATGATCTTCTTGTGCTAATGTTGGTTACTGTTTTCATGCAATCACAATTGAGAGTAGGATAGTTTCATTTTCAGTCTGAAGCCATTAGAGTTGCATGGGTTTTGTTCGTCAAGAAGGATAGTTTCATGTTCTGGATGTTTTGTGTTGTATGACTCACAACAAATCCCGCTAGGAATTACATAAGCCAAACTCTGTTCTCTTGCACTATCCCACTCCTACTCGCATTATATTTGGCCTACATCCAAGGCTGCCGTTGTTCTAATACCTACTTTTGTTGATGCTAGCATTACACGCTTTCCTGGATTCACATGAGCACGAAGGAATGAGGAGACCACAATAAGGGGGACAAAGCCACACAGAATCGGATTCGCCACTATTATGCAAAATCCAGGTTCATGCTATCAAATTTCTAGTTAAAACATATCAAATAGGGTAGTGAATCATTTCATTTCAGTTAATCTCGCTTTCGATATTGCCGAGGAAGCTGTGGGGATTGATAGTTTCTGAGAAACTATGATTCATTCCTCACTTCTGAGGTAAGATCGGGGGTCTTTCAATTAAATTATATCAGATATTTAGTTATTTAGAATAGATTCACAACTGCACAGGTAGGTAGCTATACTTGGTTACTTTGCTTGTTTTAAATTCAGTTATTAGCTTAGTTGTCTATTTTCTAGATATATTAAATAATTGCTCTGTCAATTTTAATTAGTTGTTATCTTAATACTTTGTTAAATATTCAAAAATAGAGAATTTATATAGGCTATGAATATACTTTGCATAATTATTTTCCTTTGCTTTAGTTAGATTTACATTGTTTCCTTTTGCATGAAAATCACGGGACCTAGGGAACCCAGAGAATACGTATTCGAACCAATCGTGCCTCAACCCAATATTATTGTAGCAATAACTAACATAGACCAATGTCTCAGAATTCAGGTCTTCCGAAGCAACAACAGACCTACAAGAAATCAATCTCATAACTGAGAGGATTAAACATAGAAGACGACAAAGCGCATGCACATTTTGGTGAAACCAGCCAAACCACAGATTACCCTAAATAAATATCCGCATGACCAGGTAGAAGGGCTTGAAAGAGAGAAAACATTCAGTTTTGAACCTTTTGTACCACAGCCAGATGCAGGAGATATTCTCATTGACATAGACACTAGCTTAAGAATTCAAGTTTTCTATAGCACCTATAAGGTTTTCTGAGAAGATTACACATAACTTTTAGTTCTAGATATAGAGGTTGAAAAGGCATACAACTGCTGGATATTAGGGAATCAGGGATTTATTCTGCATATGACCATAGGAGGTCCACAAAAACCATGAATCTACAGTTGTGATCAACAGGTCCCACAACCCAATAGGCTCATAGGTCAATCAGACGTTAACACTAGTTTACGCACATTAGTATTAAGATCCTCTCCACTTCCACTAATCATTATCACACAACTATCCTCACTAGATGTAGCAGCTAATAAAGCTAAAGATTTCTGGACTAGACCAGAGAATTCACCCATAGAATCCACTATATATCCATCATCCATTTTGATGACCCCTGTCAAGAGACATATACAAAGTACCCACAGGCTACCTTCCACGTATTCCACAAACCTATAGATCGGATCACGCTAGAGCTCGATATTGATTAGAGCCTTCGAGCAGCCATCCTTTCCGAACTGATCTATCATGCCAGTTTAGGTTAGAAGGGCCTTCTTTTGGCTTAGATTCACATATTCCATTAGTGCGCGTTGAAGACATAAGATTGCCTAACTAGTTTGTCTACACCCCACATATATTCTATCCCCACCGGTTATCTCGACACGACCTCCGGGAGGTTGGGTGTGGGGAAGAGTTCCTTATATATTCCCATGCTCACTTTTCACTTTTCCATCGTACAGGAACTCATTTCATAAATGAGACAATCATAATTTTTCTAACAAATTTTATGGTGGCACAACATAAAACTGCCCCTTATAATCCTCAAGCTAATGGCGTTGTTGAAGCTTTCAACAAAATAATTTTTTTGATGTTAGAAAGAAGGACTAGGATGATAGTGTCTGTTTTACTTTGGGCATACTGGACAATATACAAGAGGTTGAACAAGTGATTTAGAGAATCAATACAATCAATACCCAACACAAGTTAGAACAATCAACATTCAAAGTCCATCAAGTTTTTCACTTTTTCTCAAAGCAAAAAACTAACATTTCTTCATCAATTTTTCTATATACAATGATTCAAGGCTTAAAATGACTTAACATCATCTCTAATTCATCAAAAATTCATGTGCTTTAACTTGAATAAGTATCAAACTTCCACTTGCACTCTAACTCTCACTATGCCTGAGAATTGCTTCTAGCCCTCATAAACTGCACATATGAGCATAAAATCCTCATTTCTTGGAATTATGACTCACTGGTAAGTTTTTCTAGAACCCATTATCCATTTTCAATTTTTTACAAAGTTTCACCCTTCAAATCTTCATCCACTTTCTTTTATACCTCTTTTACCTTTTCTTGCTCACTGGCCCAATTAGCCCCGGTTTCTTTCAAACCTCCATGTAAAAAACCATATGCTAATCTTCATACAAAAGTAAAATAAGTTTTGGAAACCCATTTCCTCATTTGTACTTTGTGTAAAATTTCATCGCCTAGCTCTTTGAAATTCACTCCCAACACCATTTTCCTTCTTTCTAGAGCTTCATTAGCTTGTACCTAGGGTTTCTAACTTGAATAAGTATCAAACTTCCACTTTCACTCTAACTCTCACTATGCCTGAGAATTGCTTCTAGCCCTCATAAACTGCACATATGATCATAAAATCCTCATTTCTTGGAATTATGACTCACTGGTAAGTTTTTCTAGGACCCATTATCCATTTTCAATTTTCTACAAAGTTTCACCCTTCAAATCTTCATCCACTTTCTTTTATACCTCTTTTACCTTTTCTTGCTCACTGGCCCAATTAGCCCCAGTTTCTTGCAAACCTCCATGTAAAAAACCATTTGCTAATCTTCATACAAAAGTAAAATAAGTTTTGGAAACCCATTTCCTCATTTGTACTTTGTGCAAAATTTCATGGCCTAGCTCTTTGAAATTCACTCCCAACACCATTTTCCTTCTTTCTAGAGTTTCATTAGCTTGTACCTAGGGTTTCTAACTAAAAAATAGGGTTTGATGATTCCCCATTAGTTCAATCATTCCAAATTCTTCCTTCACCCGTTTTTGACTTGTTAAAGGTCTTCTAACATCTCATATACTCTTGTTCCTCAATTTTTGTCTCTTTCTTTCCTTTAACATTCTTAAGGTTTCTAGGGTTTAGTCCTTCTTGGTATTTTACACTCTGTTACCTATTCCTCCTTAAATTATTCTAAAACTTATCATCACCTTATCTTATCTCTCTCTCTGACATGCTCATCTATTCCCTCATGTCACTCCATTATCTTTCTTGAATCTTCTTTTACCTTGTACTCTCATGTTACTTTCCTTAAAGGGAAAATTTAAAGACAGTCATGTACTACTTGATAAATTAGGTCTGTGTGAGATATCTTCCCAATATACACTTATCAATCTAAAGCCTCTCCACCTTTCATAGCTTCTGGATTATCTAACCCACCTTCTTCTTTTCTAGCACCTCGAGTCACTAACTTTGTCTAGTCTAGCACAATTTACTCTTAGGTCTGAACCAGAGTAGCATATATAATGGTACCTTGTTTTAGGTTTGATGACTAGTTTATAATTTCACTAGACTTCATTTACAATCTCTTTACTAATTAACAAGTTCATGCCATCATGGTTATCATTATTAGATTCAAGAAAACCACTTCTCAAAACTTGCATAATTGTACACTCGTCTGAGGTATGACTATGTTCTCATTGTTTTCTTTGAGTTTTGATCTTCCTCTCACTAAGGATATTTTAAAAAAAAATCCTTCCTCCCACTACTATTCACAACCAACCATAACCTCAAGGGTGAGTTTTAACGATTTGTCATATCTTTTTGTTAATTTGTTTATATCCCTCATAACAGGGTAGTACTCAAGACATCCATTGTACTGGCATGATTTGTCCATATCAAATCTCTCTCAATCCCTTTGAAACTTTATCTAAACCTCTTTATCAACCTCACGTACATACATACCAATGTTGATATGAGTTTCCAGCTTTCTGTCCAGATGAGTGTACAAGTAATCAAGAAACACTAAACAATGTCGAGTATACAAGGGCATAGTGCCTTGGAGATGACGATGGATGATACGAGTGCACAATGTTGATAGATGCATGATATAAACAAGATGGATCTGTAAAATTGAAACAAATAAGATTAGATCACAATATGCTGGAGGGTTTCCTAGACACTATCTGGTTCAAACAGGATTTTAATTCCCTTGGAGGATGTCAACCCCCAGTGTCAGAGAAGATAATAATAGATCATGAACAGTAGTAATGGAATATGAAATGAAAAGTAACTAGAATAAGGAGGGAACTTAGCTTGTGCTCTGTTATGGAGACTGAACCGGGCATCAAGATGGCAAGATAATAAACCATGGCAAAGGTTTCTTCCTTAAACTGGTAGAACTTAATTAATCTCTTTCTTCTCTTGTCTAGGCCTAGGTATCTCCAGGTCTTCTTGAAAAATATATCCTCCTCCTCTTAGTCTTTGGTCCTATGGTCTTTGGTCCTCGGTCCCTTTCTAAAATATGGGAAAAAAACCCATGTTTATAGCTTAGATATGATGTTTGATTTGAGGTTAACAGGTAACCGAGTTGATTAAATTAACCTAAGTTAGAGAATATGATGTGATCACGTGGGGACCACGGGTTTGAATTATTAGATGGAGTGGGGAGTCATGATTGACATAGTGGTTGAGATAAAAGATTCCATTTTTAAAAACAAGGTGTCGTGATGGGTGTATTAATACCCATGGATTGAATAATTTGTGAAGTATGGGGATATGCCAAAAGTTTAATTATCAAATGGGTCTACATGGAGCCCATTTGATAATTAATCAAATAATGTGAGCAAATAGATAGGATTTCCTTTAATTTTAAAAAAAAAAGAGAAGTGAGGATGGAAATTGGATGAATGTTAGATGACGGAGGGGCACTATAACCAAAAATAGGTGTCTACATTTCCCCCTTTAGTTGAGTGATTTGTGATAGTAAGCCACGAGATAAAAAACAAAATGGGTTAGGTGAAAGATGTGTCCAAGGATGGATGAAGACATGACCAAAGGAAAGTTTCCTCAAGTAAGAAAAGGATTGCAATAACAATGAAAAACAAAATGTATGGAAGTGACTCCAATATCACATCAGTAAATAAAAATTGTTGTCTCAACAGAGATAGAGATGACAACGTTCTACAGACCAGTGAGTGGGTGAAGCCCACTTGCAATATGGATGTAAACCAAGATGACCAATGGATAATAGGAAAACATCAAAAATATGTGCAGACTGAAATGTGAAAGATGTGCGAAATTCTTTGTATCTGACGAGGAATCGTGTGAAAAAAATTCATGTGTCCGCAAAAGGGATGAAGCATGAAGATAATGATGCTCTAGCACAAGGCACAATAAGGACATAAAGTGAGTTATATGTGCTGAAAAGTACAATGATGAAAAGGTGCCCCAAACATAAGACATAAATGGATGTTGAAATAAGATATCCCAAGGGGAATAATCATAAATGTGCACATGACTGAGTAAAAAAGGATAGAAAGGTGAGATAAAAGTTCCCTAAAAGGGTGATAAATATAATGGCAATAATCTTTCATAATAAATATGGTATACGTGTTAGCAAATTAGAAGGTGAAGAAGATAAATAATTCTTGTTTCTTCGACAAATATGATAGAGATACTTTTGTGACAAAACAAAAGCAAATAAAACATATGCATGGAAGTGAACAAGATCAGATAGGTGATGGCCATTATGGTATCTTCCAAGACAAAAATGTCAAAAGAAGATGGGAAGAGATTCTTAGAAATGGATATGATGATGTCCTTGCGTGAGGATTGATGAAGCTAAAATATGTGACAGGGTTCTCAAAAAGAGAAGAGGTCAATGCTGGTAAAGAGAAGAAAAAGAATGATAATGATAGGGATATATGGTGATACATAAACGGAGAAACATTGGCATTGACCGTGAATGCCAAATGTGAGGGATGGTGAGAAAGAGAAATGGCAATAGACAGGAGGATTGGTATATTATGATAAGAGCAAGAAATATTTAATATGAAGGCTATAAGGATATGGAATAGAGGGAATGGAGATGGAGGAGGAGAAAATAAGGAATGAAAGGGGAGGAAGAAGATAACAAAGGAAGGATTATACAGAAAGAGAGGAAATTAAGAAGGACAAATAAAGAGAAGACAAGAAAAGAACAGAAGCAGAGGATGAAATTATGAAAAGGAGAGAGAGATATTCAAGATGAAAGGCATGATGAAGGATGCAGCAGAGGAAAATAGAGAGGTAATGGAAAACGAAAGAGATGATAGAGAAAATAAAATTGAAGGAAAACAGACCATAGTGAGGAAATCCAAGGAAAAGAATATGCAACTGACCACATGTAAATATATGTGGATGATGAGATGATAAAGGAGATGGGATAATACTAAAGAGTCAAGTTTTGGATGGGTAAGTAAGGAATAAGTGTGAAGTAAAATGGGGAGAAGGACGATGTAGAGGAAGTGAAATAATATGAAGATCATAAAGGAGGAGGAGACAACGAAGAAATTTATGCAAATGGAAGGGAAGAAAGAATGAAGATATTTGGTAAAGAGTGAGAAGCATAAGAAATGTAAAGAGAAACTTGAGGGAAGGAGTGGGATCGATTGGAAAGGAAACAAAGATGCATGAGATGAGGATATGTTGATGATGAGAAAATAGAGAGAATGTGTATGATGAATACAGTGAAGAAATTGGCAAGGAAGAATGGAAAATAGAGAGGTAGCGAGGGAAAATAAAGGAAGTGATAGGAAAGGCAATGCCAATGAATGGATGTTAGGAGAAATCCACTGATAATGATCAGTAGGAAAATATGAGACAAAAGATGAGACAAGGCAAAAAGTAAATGAAGAACGAGAGGGGGAATGCCAATGAAGGGATGCTAGGAGAAGTCCTCCGATAATGATCAGAGGACACAGAGGAATGAAGGAATGAAGATAAAATGGAGGATTTCAAAGAAAATGATTCAGGCCGTGCAGAATGGGGATGAGTTATTTTTAGGAGAAGTCCACTGATAATTACTAGCGCGGAAACGGAAGATGATGATGAAATAATTTTAGAGGGAGACCAATGACAATGATGGGTAAATATGGGGGTAGATGTGTGGGAGAACTCTATAAGATGAAGTGAAAGAGTAAAGAAAGGAGGGATAATGATGTGTAGGAAGATGAAGGTGAGGAGAGGATGCAGTGTATGAGAATGAATGAGAGAGAAATGAAGAAACAAGACACGAAATGAATGGAGAAGCAACGGTTAAGTAAGATTACCCATCGACGGATGATGGAGATGAAAAAGGGACTAGTAAGAAGTGGTGTTTACGTGAATGGAAGAGGAGGTGAGAGAATGTGATGATGGGGAATGCCCATAAAATGTAGATGGAGAGAATGTGGGATCAGTGGGAAGTGCAGGATGACAAATCACGCTGAAGAGGGAGTCTTAAGTAAGATCACCATGCTGCAGGAGGATTTAAGTAAGATCACCGAACTGACAGTGATGATATGGAAGGAGAAAGAAAACATTGTATTGGATGCAGATGTGGAAGGGTTGGTTGGAATGGATGAGTATGATGAGAGGCAGAAGATAGAAGATGAGGGAGAGGTGATGGGAGATGGAAGGATTAGATGATCAACCATTCTTAAGTGAAACTCTTAAGTAAGATTTCCCTGCGACGGAGATGGTTAAGTAGGGTCGCCAAACTGAAGAAGAAGAAGAATGATGAAAAGACTGAGTAGTGTATACCAAAATGTAACAAGAGATGAAAGGAGGTGATATTAAAGTGATAACAAAGAAACAAAGGAGTGTGACATGAGTGGATGGAGGAATATATGCAACATAGATGAAGAGTGTAAGGGAAATCCTTAACTGGGATGCCCACGTGGTGGTAGTGATGATGTAAAAGTGTTAGGTGAAAAAAACAGGAGTGGAGATACATTTACGGTGGTGATTCTCGTTTGTTGAAAGAGAAAATGGTGGAGAAGCTCCTACAGTGGGAGGATCCAAGGAATAAGATATAACCTTAACTAAGGTTCTCTAGCTAAATGGATGGTTAAGCAATATTGTCAAACTAAAAGTGGAAGAGTAAAATAAAAACTAAAGAGGAAAGACAAGTAAGATATTTGGCGTGGCGTGCAAGGGGATAGAAAGGTGAGAAGGATGATGTGGAGAGATAAATTGTGATGAGTAGACATGGAGAGTGAGGAGAAATGGATTAAATATGTTGTTGAACATGTTGACAGATAAGGAGATGCAGGACAACAAACTTTCCTTGAGGAAGGACCCTAAAGTAAGATTCATAAATTGCAACGGTGATCAAGTAGAATTCACAAACCGAAAAGTGTATTTGTAAACGCATTCATGGAGATGATGGGATAGGATAGTGATGTAAAATTCATAGTGTGAAATTTGATGTGATTTTTATTAAAAGATTATTTGGATGAGATGAATGGAACATGAGTTGTAGAAATGGTGCATACAGGGGAAACTATGTTTCGAATTGGGTTGGATATAAAAAAGAAAAGTGTTAGCACTCAAGGCATTGCACTTACTGTCGATAGCAGGTGTTAATACATAACCATCGATAGTTAGTTCTAGCAAAATATCATGAGGGAAATATGGATGAAAAATGCTCTTGTAATCATAATTTTGACATGACAAAGGGATCAAAGATGTGACTTGTATGTCAGAAGAGGGATCTCCAAAGGTGGTGCTCCCTTAAGTCTATGCCCCAACTCTAGGAAAAGAGAAAGAAAAATAACAGAAATGCTGATCAATGCGGGAAGATTTTAGAAAATGTTGATAAAAGAAGGTTGATCAATGGGGAAAACCTTCAAGATGCCATAATAACAGATTAGCCATATTTTGAGGATATGGTTTAACTTTATACATAATATAGATTGTAAGAATAATGTGATAGCCTAGTCCTTCAAGGGATTGGTCTATTTCTTTTGATTTTTCTTGGATTTTAATTTGTATACTTTTCTTTTTTTTCTTTTGTATTTTGCATTTTGTATGAACATAGCTGTCCTTCGAGGGGATCAATCTGTTTTTGATAAGATTTGATTTTTCCCATTTACATTACTTGAGTTTAAGCTTCACATGGGGGAGATATAGGAATATCTAAGTAAACAACTTAAGAGGACATAAGGAATGTACAAGAGACACCCTAGAACCTTCTCATGACTGCAATAGGAGAATAAGAAGGTAATGGATTTAATGGTTATGTGGATCATATCAAAGTAGTGAAGGAAGACCACATATTTCAGATTATTATAATGAAAAATGGAAGGAGCTAAAGATGACATAACAATATAAGGATGTAACTAAGTCCCTCATTTGTATAGATTCTAATAGTAGACTGGTCGCTAGTGCAATTCATTAAGAGATTCCATCTCTAGTTTACCACCATAAGAAAGAAGACAATGTACTTGCAATAAGATGAGATGATAGACTAGTAGGAAATAAACCCTATGTCCCTGAAGCAAACGAACATATGACCACAATGGTGGATTTAGATGAAAATAAATGATGCATCAAGAGAGACACAAATATGGAAGAAAAATCATGGCCTCGAAGGAGGGCTTGATGAAATAAATGGTGTCCCAAAAGAGACACAAATATAGCCACAATGGTGGACTTCAAGAAAAATGGGTCCCTCAATGGAGAGACAATCATGGCCTTAAAGGAGGGACTTGATGAAAAATATGATACCCCCCAAAATGAGCATAAACATAAAAGAACAAATATTGCCTCAAATGAGGACTTGATGAAATAAACGGTGTCCCAAAAGAGACACAAATATATCCACAATGGTGGAATTCGAAATAGATGGTGCCCCAGAAGAGACACAAATATAGCCAAAAGGTGGACTTGAGAAAAAAGGTCCCTTAATGGAGAGACAAACATGGTCTTAAAGGAGGACTTAGAATGAAACGAGGATCTAGATATTATTAATTTATATTGGATGGATGTGAAGGGAGGTAGATTAAAACAATGTCAAAGAGAAAATTCACCTAGTAACAACATGGGGTTGTACATATGAGATGCTCAAGGGTGAGGGAAGGTTTTTCCCCCAATAACTTAAATTTGAATGGAGTTAAACGAATGTCAAAAGATTTTAGATGAGATTATTTTAGATTTGGATGAGATAAACAATCAGAAAACACACAGTTTGTTTAACAAGATAAACATTATTGATGAATAATGTAAGACCTTCCTTAGGAGGAATGTCGTGTGCATGGAGGGATGCTAATGGATGACGTGGATGAAGAAATCATGTGAGACCCGACAGATGGGATATGAATTGGATTCAAAGTAGATGGAGAAGGAACTTTCCCCTGAATGAGGAAATCATATTTCTCAATAAGGTTGTGGAAGATTGACCAAAAAGCCTTACAATGTTCGATGTCATGGCCTGGGGTACGATGATAGGCACAACTGCAATTAGGATTGAACCATGATGGCTTGGGACCATAGGGATTAAAGGCTTTAATAGGAGGAAGTTTGATGGCAGATGTTCAAGTTAAATGTCAAAGGATATCTGTGTATGACCCCATTGAAGTGTCATGGGGAAGGTAACTCTTTTGGGTTTTGATAGGATGTCTTAGCTTGGAGTTAGGAGAAAACGTGGATGTAGATTGGATGTGTGAATTTCATGTTTTGGAGGAAAAATCAAATTTGGTTGAAGGATGGTATTTTTTGGATGTGGATTGATTATTTCAAGATGTCATGTAGATGGAAAAATTGATCCTGACATGGAAGTTGTGGCATTGGATTGTTGAGAAGAGGAAAAACCTGAATGTTTCTGAGGATGCGCAGGGGACTGTCGGGGATGTTTTCCCCGAGCCTTAGACTTCAACTGAGAATATTTACCTCTAGCAGGGATGAAAATAATTTCAACCAGAGGATCTGATAGCGGTGGTGTGGTTATTAATGGAGAAACTATTTCCTAAAACAAGACGAAGATGTTAATGAAGAGATAGGTGTTTGTATGATGTGATTAATGATATCTATGTGAGATGTGGATTGTTTCGGTTTTGGCATGGGAAGAGATGATTTTTTAGAGGGAGAAGGTAAATCATATTTATTTGATTTAGGTGGATGTGTTGGTACAGTAGGTGATCTAAAGGGTATCTTAGATAAGGTTACAAATCGAGAGGATTGGGTTGGTGTGATAAAAGGATTAGGTAAAGAGTATTGGGATAGACTGGGTGATGTGGCCATGGGGATAAGGTACATATTTCAAGGTAGAGATAGGTGGACTTGTTGGTGTAATAGATATAGGGGTAGCTAGTGATAGATAAAGATGTAGGCATTTTTGGAATCTGTGGAGACGTGGGTGATGTGATAACTGATGGAGTAGACCTTATTGGTAAGGGTAATGTAGACAAATGCAGGAGCATTTTCAGATGTAGAAGTAGAAGGGACTGGTTGTTTCATAAATGTTTCAAGGGGTAAGAATGATATTTTTTCTAAAGGGATTAATGTTGAAGATGGGGTTGCAAGGGTGCATGTTGTAGAACTGAGTTTAGTTGGGATGGTTGTGAGTAATGTAGGTGTAGTAACAGGTGTATTTGAGGCAGATATGGGTGAAGAAATAGATGGGAGAGATTGTAGGGATGTGTTGCGGATATAAGTGAGGGTTGAAATAGGTGATAAGGATGAATGAATGTGATAGATTAGAGTGTGTTTGAAGTGACAGAAAGTGGATGGTACAATCAAATTTGATATGGATGTGATAAAAATAGGAGAAGGTGTAGTTCGGGATAGGTAGTGAAAGTTAATGTAGGTGTGACAGGTTCTGAATAAGGGATACGAATAATGTCGACTGTGTGAGCATGTGGAGTTGGTGATAAGATGGGATCTTGACTGACAATGTCAACCATACAAGCGTTTGATAGTTGAGATGTAAAGGGGGGGTAATGTGATTTGTTGGTGGTTTGATTAGTTTACACGTAGTGGAAGTATCAATTTGAATATCCCCTTGATTTACAAGTTGTTGGACATGATCTTTGAAGGAACGACATCTCTCAATGTCATGACCTTTGACTCGATGATATTTACAAAAGTGGGCCTCATGATACCAAATAGGCTTGGCTTGCGAGTTTTCCACGGGTCATATGGGAGGTAGTTGGATGGAGTTTACGCTCATCAACTTATCAAATACAGAACTGTATGATTCTCCTAAAGGAGTGTAGTTGGTTGTTGATTGAGGAGATCATTGTTGAGACCATGTGCTTGGTGTAGATGGGGATGAGGGTTCAATGACCACAGTGTTGGCTGCACAACCTTGAACTCGCCATTATGTGTGAATGGTTTAGTGGATTCAAATTTTAGATTTAATTGAACTTAGTTTAAGATGACCCTGCTCAATGGCACGATGTTTCGAGCTTGCGAGCCATTGTGAAAGCTTCATCAAAGGTTTAGAATGATTGGATCTGCAAAGTGGATGATATATGTTTGGCACATGAATGCGAGAATAAGTCAATGAGTTCAGTTTGTGGGATAGTGAAGGATAGTTGGTTTATAACATCATGCCACTCGTGCGACAAAGTTCGGCGATGGGCTCGTTTTCATACTGTCGAATGGTATATAGATCAGCAATAGTGATTTTGCATGTGATATTGATAAAAAAGTGTTCTAAGAACAACTATGCAAGTTGAGTGAAAGAGAATAAGGAATGTCGTGGGATACTGTTTTACCAGTCCAACCCGGGGACCAGACAAAGACATGGGGAAAGTGCGAAGAAGTAGATCATGATCATGCACAATAAGACAACATGCGTGTTTAAATGCGAGGAGATGTTGTTGGGGATTTTATTTATTGTTGAACTTATTAAATGTAGGAAGTTTCCAATGAGGAGGGTAAGGTTTAATTGGAACCGATGGATGAATCGGTTCGTTACAGATTTGTTCATAGGGGATAAGGTGTTATTGGGTGTTACAGTAAGGGTTTCTAAACTAGCTAACCGATTCATTAAGGCAGTGAATTGAATCACTTCAAGGTGTTGTAAGGTTGAGATTGGATTGGTTGTGTGGTTTGAAAAGTAGTTTGATAAGGAAAATGATGTGTTTGTGGGTGTGTGGGTGTTTGGTGAAGCATCTGATAAGGTGGTTGATAAGTTTGTGGATAGGATGTTTGCAGAATGGTTTGATAAGACAGTTGATTAATTTGTGGATATGTAGGTGTTTGGGGGAGCTACTTGGAAAAGACTAACATGTGTCATAGGTTGGGATTGCTGCATAGGCTGGTGTTGAGCAATAGGGGCATGACAATAAGCGGGGATATGTGTGTTAAGAATTGGAGATGGTTGGGACAGGCCTATTAATGGAATTGTCAAAATGGGATGTGGGTGGAATGCGATCCACCAATTTTGGAGATTGGGAGGATTGAGAGATTATAGGAGATTTCTGGAGTAAGAAGTCATATATGGGGTTAGGAGGAGATTTGAGTGTATCTAGAGGAGTAGGAGATGGTGGTGCGATTGATTTAGGAAGACTAGCTTGACGAGGGATATGAGGGTTGGTGTCAAGGTGGGGAGAATTTTGTATGACATGGTTCTCATGAGGTGAGAACATGGAGACTGGAGATTGAGTGACTGAAGGCATGGTTTTGGATTTAGAATCCTGTTGGGTGAGATCGTCAGAGGAAGTAACTTTATTGGATAGAGTAGATTGTTGTTTTGTCTTGATTTGGGAGAGAGAGAGACAATAGGTGTGAAATAGAGAAACATCTGTTTATGTATGTTGTTGATAAACAAATCAAGCAGAATATTTTTTTAACATCATGATTAATTTATAGGATGTGAATAGAAAATAAAAGTAGGTAATGAAGGTGCCTAAAGGAGTCTAAGGCTGGTTTTCAGGTAGTTATGGATTGGGAGATGTCTGAGATGGTTCCCTGTTGGGTGTTTAGGTCCCAATCAGTTAACCAGGTGAGAGGAATGTTTTGATGTGTTAATTATGTTTGTGCAGTCTCAGAGCAGTGTGTGATAAGTGAAATGCAGAGAGTTAAATTCTTTACTTAAGCTATGTGATCAGGAAGGATGTAGAAGGTTTGTTTTAGACCAAAATGAAATGTGATGTTCGATGCAGAAAGACACTCACGAAAGGGAAAATTCAATGCAGAAAAGAGAAAATAGAGGAAAACGAGAAATACCTAGAGAATCCCTTATCCTGTGTTATTTGATTGCACTTGATGATGGTGTTTTTGAAAGCGATTAGTTAGTGGCCTAAAACACCCGGGTACCCTAAAATGGCACTGTCTTATTTATTAGCAGTAAGGATGAGTGAAAGTGCAAGTATAAATTGGTTTGTAGCATGGTCTTTGACAACGTGATTTAAGGGTCAAAAATTAATAGATGTTTGAAAGAAAATAAAGCAATTGGTGTCTCAGGGATGTCATAGAAACTAATCTACAAAATAATAAAGATGCACATTAAGAAGACGATTGTCTAATGGTGGTCACGCAAAATGAAAATCCTAGGTGTGGAATAATTAATCCTTTTACATAAAACATCAACTTTGTATCACTTAATTAGAATGCAGTAAGGTAATCAAAACTATTACAATAAAACTACAACATTAAACATGTAGAATACATAAAGTGAATCGAAATAAAAATAATTCCAAAATGAAAGAAGCTATTTGATTAAACCATGAAATACAAATGATAACAATATGGTGATAATTTTAAATTCGTGATATGATTATATAAGTGATCAAACCAGGACTTGGAAGCCTTTATAAAAATAACAAGAATGAATAAAATAGTTATTGCTCCAATGACGATAAACTGCGTAGAATAATTAAACTCGATGTTGGTTAATTTGGCTATCTAATGACTATAGAGTTGACAACTTTCATAAACAAATCTTATGAATGGTGAAATATATAATTGAACATCGGATGCTCAATAGATGATAAATGAGATACAACGTTAATCAATGGGACGAGAAAAGTGTATATATCTGTTTAACTTACTAAAACTCACCCATTATGTGACAAAGGAATAACCAACCACCTACTGAATAAAGGATTGAGCTCCTCATGGAGATATATACTTGGTGACTTCAGACAAAGAAAGTGGTACAAGCCAATCACGTGGGTTGGTAAAACAAGAGAGGACATGTCATTACATAAAGCCAACGTGAAGAATCATGGACTTCTCAATCAGCTAGAGACTTCATAGCTTAGTCAAAGCATTAATCGCAAAAAAATTATATGCCTGTAGGAAAAAACAGGGGATATTATGTCTTCCAATCACTGAACATGGCCTCATGCAGATGTGGATAAACAAAAAGATAGACCTCCATCTAGACAGGTATAGCTTGTCATCTGTCATGGGTGGAGACAAATATTGTAGTCGTGAAAGAAGTTGCGTTTAAAAGGAGATCTATGTCCCCTTAAGGATTATTATTTCAATGTCTATTGACACTTAACGTTATTGTTATAGACATGGAGTGAGGTAGAAGAATAGAATTACCATAGTGGTGATGTGCCACAATTTTTCAGCTATGCCTCATGATACTAGGTTTGACCTTCAGGCAGGTCCCTAAAGGCTATCTATTTGCTTAATATTTCAATGTGGGGTGAATCACGATGATGCCAATGAGCAATTGTCAAGGCCGGAACAGAATCAGTATTTTGAGGACATGGAGTCGATGTGAAGTAACTGAAAATAGATGATGCCTGACTGATCAATGATTAGGACAATGAGTGATATGGATCCTTGGAGTTTAGGGTCTGACGGCACCAGCATGACGAAATCAAAAGAATTACAGTGGAGACCAAGAGTATGGAGAATGAGGGTCGATGGAGAGTAGCGCAGGAGGCAAGTAGATGTGTGGAGTTGCGTGAGAAATATCTCAAGTCGGGAGTGGTAGATGGGGAGATGGAAACGGGCCGAGGAGAAGGTAGGAATCAGGTTCGTGGAGAGGTTGAGGGAATCTACTCAAGGGATCGAGCAAAAGGGAGATGGGTGTGGAGGTTAGGAAAGGAGAGAGTTGACGGGATGGAATAAATAACGATGGGTATGGAGCTCGTAGGGAGAGGAGAAGTGGGATAGAAGGGAGATGGGGAGAAACATAGAGGAGGATGGAGATTTATTGGATGGTCTGCGTTGGGAGGAAGTTGGAAGGGAGCTTTGGAAGAGGGAGTTGTGTGGGATGGAGTGGTTTTATTGTTGTGAGGATGTGGGGATGGAAGCCGAGCTAGGGTGTGAGATCATGGAGTCGAGTAGCTTAGTCCAAGATGGTCAGGGGAAGGACAGAGATGAGTTGATGTGGGAGATAGGGACTCGGTGAGGTGGGAGATCGAGCTCGGAGATAAGGGAATGGTTGAGAAATGGTGGGTAAAGAGCTCGGGACAAGGAAAGGAGATGGTGGCTTAGGTGGAGATTAGCTATGGTGGAGAGTTGAGTGAGAGGAAGTGGAGAGCTCGGGTGTTGATGTGGGAGGAAAGGAGATGGCAGATCTGGAGAGTTGGAGAGGTGAGGAAATAGTTAGGGGGATGGGTTGTATGGGGTAGCTTAGGATTTTCTTATTTATATTATATTATAATATATATATTTATTTTTATTTAATTGATACATACTTTCCTATTTTTCAATGAATATAACAATAAAATTTTATAATAATTATAAATGCAAATTAAATAATAACCTTACTCAAAATGACAAAAACTACTTACCTCATGGCGAAGACAAAAATGAAGTTATATGTACTGGAAGGACACCACACTAGCAAAGATAATTAAATCCTGCAAACAAGTGAGTTTCCAAATGAAGAGTATTCACAAAATATATGTCAAGTAACAACAACTAAAAACAAATAAGATAACACGTCATCTTACGACACCTACAAGGACAACAAGTAACACAATAAAAATGACCAAATCTTGGGTCTGGTCCCACCGGGCATGCCAAATGTTGATCTGAGTTTCCATCTTCCTGTCCAGATGAGTGTACGAGTAATCAAGAAACACTAAACAACATCGAGTATACAAGGGCTTAGTACCTTGGAGATGACGATGGATGATACAGGCACAAAGTTGATATATGCATGATATAAAGAAGATGGATCTACAAAACTAAAATAGATAATATTAGATCACAATATGCGGGGGGTTTCCTGGACAGTGCCGGTTCCAAGAGGATTTTAACTCCCTTGGAGGATGTCAACCCCCATGTCAGACAAGATAATAACAACATCATGAATAGTTAGTAATGGAATATAAAACGAAAAGTAACTAAAATGATGAGGGAACTTAGCTTGTGCTCTGTTATGGAGATGAACCGGGCATCAAGATGGCAAGATAATGAACCATGGCAAAGGTTTCTTTCTTAAACTGGTAGAACTTAATTAAGCTCTTTCTTCTCTTCTCTAGGCCTAGGTATCTCCAAGTCTTCTTGAAAAATATATCCTCCTCCTTTTTCTCAGTCTTCGGTCCCCTTTGAAATATGGGAAAAAACCCATATTTATAGTTTAGATGTGAGGTTAGATTAGGGTTAACAAGTAACCGGGGTTGAGTAAAGTAACCTGAGTTAGGAATATGATGTAGCATGATCACGTGGGGACCAAAACTTGAATTATTAGATGGAGTGGGGAGCATGATTGACATGGTGGGTGAGATAAAAGATTCCATTTTTAAAAAAAAGGTGTCAGATGGGTGTATTAATACCCATGGATTAAATAAAATGTGAAGGATGGGGATATGTTAGAAAGGTAGATTTTGCCTTTTATTTGATCATATATTAGAAAGGTACTTATGCACTTATAAGGATGAAAAGGTGCCCCAACTTATGATAGATATTGAAAAAGGTGAAGGGAAGATGAAAAGGCAATACCAGTGGAGGGATATCTACATATGGGTGTATTGATTTAGGTAGATGTTAATGAAGAGATAGGTGTTTGTTTCCTTCAAAACATAGTTTTGTTTCCTGCCAAAATGTTGATTTGAGTTTTTAGCTTCCTATCTAACTGAGTGTAAGAGTAATCAAGAAACACTAAACAACATCAAGTATACAAGGGCTTAGTACCTTGGAGATGACGATGGATGATACGAGTGAAAAGGTGATATATGTATGATATAAAGATGTTGGATCTGCAAAACTATAATAGATAAGATTAGATCCCAATAGGTGGGGGGGTTTACTAGACAATGCCGGTTCTAAGAGGCTTTTAACTCCCTTGGATGATGTCAACCCCCGTGTCAGATAAGATAATAATAGATCATGAACAGTAGTAATGGAATATAAAATGAAAAGTAACTAAAATGACAAGGGAACTTAGCTTGTGCTATGTTATGGAGATGAACCGGGCATTAAGATGGAAAGATAATAAACCATGGTAAATATTTCTTCCTTAAACTCGCATAACTTAATTAAGCTCTTTCTTCTCTTCTCTAGGCCTAGGTATCTCCAGGTCTTCTTGAAAAATATATCCTCCTCCTTTTTCGAAGTCTTTGGTCCCCTTCTGAAATATGGGATAAATATAATGACAATCATGTTTCATAGGTAAGATGCATAAGTGTTAGCAAATTAGAAGGTGAAGAAGACAAAGAAGTCTTGTTTCTTTGATAAGTATGGTAGAGATACTTTTGCGACAAAACAAAAGTAGAGAAAAATATGCATGGAAGAGAACAAGATCAGATAGGTGATGGCCATTATGGTATATTCAAAGACAAAAATGTCAAAAGAAGATGGGAAGAGATTCTTAGAATTGGATATGATGATGTCTCTGAGAGAGGACTAACAAAGATAAAAGATGTGACAGGGTTTTCAAAAATAGAAGAGGTCAATGTTGCAAATAGAAGAAAAAAAGGTAATGAAAGGGATAGATGGTGATACATAAATGGAGAAACATTGGCATTGACTACGAATGCCAGATGTAAGGAATGTTGAGAAAGAGAAAAGGGAATAGATAGGAGGATTAGTTGATTATGAGAAGAACAAGAAAGATTGAATATGAAATCCACATGGGTATGGAATAGAGGGACGGAGATGGAGGAGGAGAAAATAAGGAATGAAAGGGGAGGAAGAAGATAACAAATAAGTATTACAGAGAAAGGGGGAAATGAAGAAGGACAAACAAATGGAAGATAAGAAAAGAACAGAGCCGAGGATGAAATTATGAAAAAGGGAGAGAGTTATTCAAGACAAAAGGTGTGATGAAGGATGGATTAGAGGAAAATAGAGAGGTAATGGAAAACCACAGAGATGATAGAGAAAAGAAAATTGAAGGAAACAAATCATAGTGAGGAAATCCGAGGTAAAGAATATGGAACTAACTGCATGGAAATGCATGTGGATGATGAGATGATAAAGGAGATGGGATAACGCTGAAGAGTCAGGTTTTCAATGGGGAAGTAAGGAGGAAGTGGAGGTAAAATGGGGAGAAGGATAATGTAGAGGAACTAAAATAAGATGGATATTAGAAAGGAGGAGAAGACAACGAAGAAAATTATGCAGAAGAAGGGGAACAAAGAACGAAGATATTTAGTAAAGAGTGAGAAACATAAGGAACACAAAGAGAAACTTGAGGCAAGGAATGACATCAATTGGAAAAGAAACAGAGATGCATGAGATGAGGATATGTTGATGACGAGAAAATAAAGAGAGGGTATATGATGAAGACAGTGAAGAAATTGGAAAGGAAGAATAGAAGATGGAGAGGTGGCAAGGAAAAAGAAAGGATGGGATACGAGAGGCAATGCCAATAAATGGATATAAGGAGAAATCCACCGATAATGATCAGTAGGAAAAGATGGGAAAAGAGATGAGACAAGGCAGAAAGTAAACAAAGAACAGGAGATGGAACGCCAATGAAGGGATGTTAGGAGAAGTCCTCTGATAATGATCAAAGGACACAAAGGAACAAAGGAATGAAGATAGAATGGAGGTGGTCAAAGAAAAGGATTCAAGCCGTGCAGAATGAGGATGAGTGATTTTTAGGAGAAGTCCACTGATAATTACTAGCGTGGAAACAAAAGATGATGATGAAAGAATGTTAGAGGGAGACCAATGACAATGATAGGTAAATATGGGGGTAGATATGTGGGAGAAATCTAGAAGACAGAGTGGAAAGAGTAAAGAAAAGAGAGATAATGATATGTAGGAAGATGAAGGCAAGGAGAGGATGCAATGGATGAGAATGAATGAGAGATAAATGAAGAAACAAGACAAAAAATGAACGAATAAGAAATGGTTAAGTAAGATTACCCAGCGATGGATGATGGAGATGAGAAAGGGACTAGTAAGAAGTGGTGTTTGCATGAATGGAAGAGGATGTGATGATGGGGAATGAAAAGAAAATGTAGATGGAGAGAATGTGGGGTAGTGGGGGAGTACAAGATGACAAATCATGCTTAAGAGGGACTCTTAAGCAAGATCGCTATGCCGAAGGAGGATTTAAGTAAGATCACCAAACCGAAGAAGAAGAAAAATGATGAAAAGGCTGAGCAGTGTACACCAAAATGGAACAAGAGATGAAACGAGGTGATATTAAAGTTATAACAAAGAAACAAAGGAGTGTGACATGAGTGGCTAGAGGAGCATATGCAATGTAGATGGAGAATGTAAGGGAAATCCTTAACTGGGATGCCCACATGGTGGTAGTGATGATGCAAGAGTGTTAAGTGGAAAAATATGAGTGGAAAGACATTTATGGTGGTGATTGTCATCTGTTAAAAGAGGAAATAGTGGAGAAGCTTCTGCAGGGGGAGTATCCAAGGAAGAAGATATACGTTAAATAAGTTTCTCTGGCTATGTGGATGGTTAAGCAAGATTGTCAAACTTAAAGCGGAAGAGTAAAAGAAAATCTCAAGAGGAAAGACAAGTAAGATATATGGCATCATGCAAGGGGACAGAAAGGTGAGAAGGATGATGTGGAGACAAATGGTGATGAGTGGACATGAAGAGCGAGGAGTAATGGATCAAATACGGTGTTGAACATGTTGAGAGATAAGGAGCTGAAAGATAACAGACTTGCCTTGAGAAGGACCCTCAAGTAGGATTCACAAACTACAATGGTGATCAAATAGAATTTACAAACCAAAAAGTGTATTTGTAAATGCATTCATGGAGATCATGGACAGATATAAAATTCATAGTGTGAAATTTGATGTGATTTTTATAAAATATGATTTGGATGAGATGAATGGAACATAGCTGTAGCAAGGGCATATAGGGAAACTATGTTTCAAACTGGATTGAATATAAACAAGAAAAGGTTACCAATCAATGCATTGCACTTATTGTTAATAGCATGTGTTAATACATAACCAAGGATAGTTAGTTATACCAAAAGATCATGAGGGAAATATGGATGAAAGATGGTCGTAATCCTAATGTTGACATGTTAAAGGGATCGAAGATGTGACTTGTACGTGGGAAGAGGGATCTCTAAAGGTGGTGTTGCTTAAGTCTCTGCCCCAGGTCTGGGAAAGGGAAAGAAAAATAGTAGAAAACTGATCAATGCGGGAAGCTTTTGGAAAATGTTGATAAAAGAAGGTTGATCAATGCGGGAAGCTTTTAGAAAATGTTGATAAAAGAAGGTTGATCAATGCAGAAAACCTTCCAGATGCCATAACAATAGAGTAGCCATCCTTCGAGGGTATGGTCTACTTTATACATAATAGGGATGGCAAGAATAATAAGAATATCCAACCTTCAAGGGATCGGTCTGTTTCCTTTTATTTTGCTTAGATTTTGATTTGTATACTTTTTGACTGTCTTTTTACATGAATAGATGTCCTTCGAGGGATCAATCTGTTTTTGATAGCTTTTATTTTTCCTTTTACATACATGAATTTGAGTTTCACATGGGGGAGAGCTGGGAATAGCTAAGTAAACCACTTAAGATGGGATAAGGAATGTATAAGAGACAACTTGGACCCTTCGCATGGCTGCAATAAGAGAACAAGAAGGTGACAGATGAAATGGTTACAAGGTCACATCAAATTAGTGAAGGCGGACTACATAATTCAGATTATTACAATGACAAATGGAAGGGGCTAAAGATGGAACAACAATCTAAGGATATAACTAAGTTCTCATTGGTAGATATGCTAACAGTAGACTGGTCACAAGTGCAATGCATTAAGAGGTTTCATCTCTGGTTTACCACCACGAGAGGGAAGATAGTGAAGTTGTAATAAGATGAAATGATAGCCAAGCAGGAAAGAAAACTAACAAATGACCACAATGGTGGATTTAAATGAAAATAAATGATGATGCCCCAAGAGAGAACATATAGCCACAATGGTGGACTTCAAAATGGATGGTGCCCCAGAAGAGACACAAATATAGCCACAAAGGTGGACTTGGAGAAAAATGGATCCCTTAATGGAGAGAAAAACATGGCCTCAAAGGAGGGCTTCAATGAAAAATATGATACTCCCAAAAGGAGCATAAACATAAAAGAACAAATATGGCCTCAAAGGAGGACTTATGAAATAAACGGTGTCCCAAAAGAGACACAAATATAGCCACAATGATGGACTTTGAAATAGATGGTGCTCTAGAAGAGACACAAATATGGCCACTATGGTGGACTTCAAGAAAATGGCCCCTCAATGGAAGGACGAACATGGCCTCAAAGGAGGACTTAGAATGTGATGAGAATTTGGATATAATTAATTTAGATTGGATGGATGTGAAGAAAGTAAACAAAACAATGTCAAAGAGTGAATTCCCCTAGTAATTAGGGATTTGTATGGATGATGTGTTCAAGGGTGAGGGAAGGTTATTCCCCCAATAAGTTAAATGTGAAAGAGGTAAAGAATTTCCAAAGAGCTTAGATTATATTGTTTTATATTTGGATGGGATAAACGATTGGAGACCACAAATGTAGATGGAGAAGGGACTTTCCCTTGAATGAGGAAATCATCTTTCTCAATAAGGTTGTAAATGATTGACCGAAAGGCCTTACAATGTTCGATGTCATGACATGGGATACGATGATAAGCACAAATACAATTAGGATTGAACTATGATGGCTTGAGACCATAGGGATTAAAGGATTTAATATGAGGAATTTTGATGGTAGATGTTTGAGTTAAATGTCGAAGCATATCTACGTATGACCCCATTGAAGTGTTATGGGGAAGGTAACTCTTATGGGTTTTGATAGGATATCTCAGCTTGGAGTTAGGAGAAAACGTGGATGTAGATTGGATGTGTGAATTTCGTGTTTTGGAGGAAAAATAAAATTTGGTTGAAGGATGGTATTTTTTTAGATGTGGATTGATTATTGCAAGATGACGTAGATGGAAAAAATGTTCCTAACATGGATGTTGTGGCATTGGATTGTTGAAAAGAGGGAAAAACTAAAATGTTTCCATGGATGTGCAGGGGACTATCAGGGATGTTTTCCATGAGCCTTAGACTTCAACCGTGAATATTTACCTCTACCAGGGATGACAATAATTTCAACCGGAGGATATGATAGCAGTGGTGTGGTTATTAATGGAGAAACTTTTCTAAAACAAGATGAAGATGTTAATGAAGAGATAAGATGTTTGTATGATGCAATTAATGATATCTATGTGAGATGTGGATTGTTTCGGTTTTGGCATGGGAAGAGTTATTTTTTTAGGGGGAGAATGTTCATTTTTTAGAGGGAGAAAATTTTGATCTGAGTTTCCATCTTCCTGTCCAGATGAGTGTACGAGTAATCAAGAAACACTAAACAACATTGATTATACAAGGGCTTAGTACCTTGGAGATGACGATGGATGATATTAGAGCGCAAAGTTGATATATGCATGATATAAAGAAGCTTGATCTGTAAAACTGAAACAGATAAGATTATATCACAATATGTGGGGGTTTCCCAGACAGTGCCAGTTCCAAGAGGATTTTAACTCCCTTGGAGGATGTCAACCCTCATGTTCAGACAAGAAAATAATAGATCATGAACATTAGTAATGGAATATAAAACGAAAAGTAACTAAAATGACGAGGGAACTTAGCTTGTGCTCTGTTATGGAGATGAACCAGACATCAAGATGGCAAGATAATGAACCATGGCAAAGGTTTCTTCCTTAAACTGGTAGAACTTAATTAAGCTCTTTCTTCTCTTCTCTAAGCCTAGATATCTCCAGGTCTTCAAGAAAAATGTATCCTGCCTCCCTCTCTAAATCTTCGGTCCTCGGTCCCTAAAATATGGGGGGAGAAACCCATATTTATAGCTTGCATGTGAGGTTAGATTGGGGTTAACAAGTAACCGGGGTTGAGTAAAGTAACATAAGTTAGGAATATGATGTGATCATGTGGGGACCAAGTCTTGAATTATTAGATGAAGTTGGGAGCATGATTGACATGGTGGGTGAGATAAAAGATTCCATTTTAAAAAATAAAGTGTCGGATGGGTGTATTAATACCCATAGATTGAATAATTTGTGAAGGATGGGGATATGCCAAAAGTTGAATTATCAAATGGGTCTACATGGATCCCATTTGATAATTAATTAAATAATGTGAGCAAATAGATAGGATTTCATTTAATTTAAGAAAAATAAAAGCGAGAATGGAAATTTCGTGAATGTGAGATGATGGAAGGGCGCTATAGAAAAAATAGGTGTCTACATTTGCCACTTTTTTGTTGAGTGGTTTGCGATAGCAAGCCATGAAGACAAAAACAAAAAGGGTTAGATGAAAGATGTGTCTGAGGATGGATGAAGAAATGACGAAAATAAAGATGCCTCAGGCAAAAAAGGATTACAATAACAATGAAAAACAAAATGTATGGTGGTGACTTCAATATCACATCGGTAGAGGAAAATTGCGGTCTCAATGGAGATAAACGACAACATTCTACAGACCAATGAGTGGGTGAAGACCACTGTAGTATGGATGTAAACCAAGATGAATAATGGGTCATAGGAAAACATCAAAATATGTGCAACTGAATGTGAAAGATGTGCGCAATCATTTGTTTGTGAGGAATCGTGTGAAAAAAAATCATGTGTCCATAAAAGGGATGAAGATGAAGATAAAGATGCCCCAACATAGGGCACAAGAAGGACACAAAGTGAGTTATATGTGTTGACAAGTACAAGGATGAAAATGTGCCCCAACATAAGACATATATGGATGTTGAAATAAGATATCCCAAGGGGAATACTCATAAATGTGGATATGATGAGTAGACAGGATAGAAGGGTGAGATAAAAGTTTCTAAAAGGGCGATAAATATAATGACAATCATGCTTCATAGGAAAGATGCTTAAGTGTTAGCAAATTAGAAGGTGAATAAGACAAAGAAGTCTTGTTTCTTCGATAAGTATGATAGAGATACTTTTGTGACAAAACAAAAGAAGAAAAAAATATGCATGGAAGAGAACAAGATCAGATAGGTGATGGCAGTTATGGTATCTTCCAAGACAAAAATGTCAAAAGAAGATGGGAAGAGATTCTTAGAAATGGATATAATGATGTCCCTCCGAGAGGACTGACTAAGATAAAAGATTTGATAGGGTTCTCAAAAAGAGAAGAGGTCAATGTTGCAAAGAGAAGAATAAGAATGGTAATGAAAGGGATAGATGGTGATACATAAATGGAGAAACATTGACATTGATTGCGAATTCCAGATGTAAGGAATGTTGAGAAAGAGAAAAGGGAATAGACAAGAGGATTGGTGTATTATGAGAAGAGAAAGAAATATTGAATATGAAATCGACATGGGTATGGAATAGAGGGATGAAGACAGAGGAGGAGAAAATAAGGAATGAAAGGGGAGGAAGAAGATAACAAAGAAGGATTATAGAGAAAGGGGGAAATGAAGAAGGACAAACAAAGGGAAGACAAGAAAAGAATAGAGCCGAGGATGAAATTATGAAAAAGGGAGAGAGTTATTTGAGACGAAAGGCATGATGAAGGATGGAGTGAAGGAAAATAGAGAGGTAATGGAAAACGAAAGAGATGATAGAACAAATAAAATTGAAGGAAACAGATCATAGTGAGGAAATCCAAGGTAAAGAATATGGAACTGACCGCATGGAAATATATGTGGATGATGAGATGATAAAGTAGATGGGATAACATTGAAGATTCAAGTTTTTGACGGGGAAGTAAGGAGGAAGTGCGAGGTAAAATGGGGAGAAGGATAATGTAGAGGAAGTGAAATAAGATGAAGATAAAAAAGGAGGATAAGACAACAAAGAAAATTATGTAGAAGAAGGGGAACCAAGAACAAATATATTTGGTAAAGAGTGAGAAACATAAGGAACGTAAAGATAAACTTGAGGGAAGGAATGTGATTGATTGGAAAATAAATGGAGATGCATGAGATGAGGATATGTCAATGATGAGAAAATATAGAGAGGGTATATAATGAAGACAGTGAAGAAATTGTCAAAGAAGAATAGAAGATGGAGAGGTGGTGAGGAAAAAGAAAGGATGGGATAGGAGAGGCAATGCCAGTGAATGGATATTACGATAAATCCACTGATAATGATTAGTAGGAAAAGATGGGACAAAAAATGAGACAAGGCAAAAAGTAAACGAAGAACGGGAGGGGGAATGCCAATGAAGGGGTGCTAGGAGAAGTCCTACGATAATGATCAAAGGACACAAAGGAATGAAGGAATGAAGATAAAATGGAGGAGGTCAAAGAAAATGATTCAGGCTGTGTAGAATGGGGATGAGTTATTTTTAGGAGAATTCCACCGATAATTACTAGCATGGAAATGGAAGATGATGATGAAATAATGTTAGAAGGAGACCAATGACAATGACGGGTAAATATGGGGGTAGATATGTGGGAGAAATATAGAAGACGGAGTGGAAAGAGTAAAGAAAGGATGGATAACGATAGGTAGGAAGATGAAGGTGAGGAGAGGATGCAGTGGATGAGAATGAATGAGAGAGAAATGAAGAAACAAGACATGAAATGAATGGAGAAGCAACGGTTAAGTAAGATTACCCAGCGATAGATGATGGAGATGAAAAAGGGGCCAGTAAGAAGTGGTGTTTGTGTGAATGGAAGACGAGGAGAGAGGATGTGATGATAACGATAGGTAGGAAGATGAAGGTGAGGAGAGGATGCAGTGGATGATAATGAATGAGAGAGAAATGAAGAAACAAGACATGAAATGAATGGAGAAGCAACGGTTAAGTAAGATTACCCAGCGATAGATGATGGAGATGAAAAAGGGGCCAGTAAGAAGTGGTGTTTGTGTGAATGGAAGAGGAGGAGAGAGGATGTGATGATGGGGAATGATGAAAAAATGTAGATGGAGAGAATTTGGGGTAGTGGGGGAGTGCAGGATGAAAAATCATGCTTAAGAGGGAATCTTAAGTAAGATCGCCATGCCCCAGGAGGATTTAAGTAAGATCGCCAAACTGAAGAAGAAGAAGAATGATGAAAATACTGAGTAGTGTATACCAAAATAGAACAAGAGACGAAAGGAGGTGATATTAAAGTTATAACAAAGAAACAAAGGAGTGTGACATGAGTGGATGGAGGAACATATGCAACGTAGATGAATAATGTAAGGTAAATCCTTAATTGGGATGCCCACGTGGTGGTAGTGATGATGTAAGAGTGTTAAGTGGAAAAAGAGGAGTGGAAAGAAATTTTTGGTGGTGATTGTCATCTGTTGAAAGAGGAAATAGTGGAGAAGCTTCTACAGTGGGAGGATCCAAGGAAGTAGATATACCTTAACTAAGGTTCTCTGGCTATATGGATGGTTAAGTAAGATTGTCAAACTTAAAATGGAAGAGTAAAAGAGAAACTCAAGAGGAAAGACAAGTAAGATAGCTGGCATCGTGCAAGGGGACAAAAAGGTGAGAAGGATGATGTGGAGACAAATGGTGATGAGTGGACATGAGAGTGAGGAGTAATGGATCAAAGACAGTGTTGAACATGTTGAGAGACAAGGAGCTACAGGATAATGAACTTTCCTTGAGAAGGACACTCAAGTAGGATTTACAAACTGCAACGTTGATCAAGTAGAATTTACAAACCAAAAAGTGTATTTGTAAACGCATTCATGGTGATGATGGATAGATATAAAATTCATAGTGTGAAATTTGATGTGATTTTTATAAAAGATAATTTGGATGAGATTAATGGAACATAGTTATAGCAAGGGCATACATGGAAACTATGTTTCGAACTGGATTGGATATAAATAAGAAAAGGTTACCAATCAAGGCATTGCACTTACTGCGGATAGCAAGTGTTAATACATAACAAATGATAGTTATTTATACCAAAAGATCATGATGGAAATATGGATGAAAGATGCTTGTAATCCTAATGTTGACATGACAAAGGGATCGAAGATGTGACTTGTATGTGAGAAGAGGGATCTCCAAAGGGGGTGTTCCTTAAGTCTCTACCCCATCTCTGGGAAAGGGAAAGAACAATAGCAAAAAGTTGATCAATGTGGGAATCTTTCGGAAAATGTTGATAAAAGAAGGTTGATCAATGCGAAAAACCTTCCAGATGCCATAATAATAGAGTAGCCATCCTTCAAGGGTATGGTCTACTTTATACATAATATTCAATAATAATAATATATAATAGCCATCCTCAATGCCGTCCTCTCCACCGAGCCACCATCTTCCTTCCCTGCTCTAAGCTCCTTTTCCACTCCACTCCATCTCCCATGTCGCTGTACCTCTCATCCATCTTCCCTTATGTCCCCTTCGGCTCAACTCCCCACTCCCCATCCAATGTCGAGCCACCACACAACTTCCCTCTACCTGAGCTCCCATCCAACTTCTTCCCCACGTAAACCCTCTGGCATATCTCCATCCTCCTCTGCAATGCTCCCCTTCTCCCTTCTATCCCACTTTTCTTCTCCACACGAATCTTCACTACTCTACCTCCTTTCAACTTCTTCCCACGTCCAACACGTCCACTTCTCTCTTCCACCTATCTCCTTCTCTCCATGAGCTTCCATCCTCTCTCCAGCCTCAACCAAGATTCCTCCTACTGAACTCACCTCCCTTCTACACATCCTATGGTCTGAGTCACTCTGCTCCCCACTACTTCCCTCACCAAGCTCCTTACCTATCTACCCGCACCATCCACCAACTGCCTACCTCCTGCGATGCTCCCCATCTCCCTTCTATTCCACCTCCACTTTAACCTCTATTGAGTTCCCTTCCACCTTACTCCACTCTATCCCCACATCCACCTCACCTATTTGTTCCTAATCGACTCCCCCAGTCAAACTACCCACTTATCTCAATCCATTTTCTCCCCCAACTCGGTTCCTCATTCGAGCTATCCTCGCCACGATCTAACTCAACTTACATTGCCATGTCTCCCTGCGATCCCTTGGTTAAGCCTTTACTACCCATGATTCCCGAGCTACTCCACACTACTCATCTCCTCGACCCAACTCTTACATCCATCTCCCCATATAATCATCCCTAGCTCCCTCCTCCACGTGCTCCTTCCCAGATGAGTGTACGCGTAATCAAGAAACACTAAACAACGTCGAGCATACAAGGGCTTAGAACCTTCGAGATGACAATGGATGATATAGATGCAAAGTTGATATATGTATGATATAAAGACATTAGATTTGTAAAACTAAAACAAATAAGATTAGATCATAATATACGGGGGGTATAACCTTTCTAATATAGCATGCCAAATGTTGATTAGAGTTTCCAGCTTCCTATCCAGATGAGTGTATGAGTAATCAAAAAACACTAAACAACGTCGAGTATACAAGGGCTTAGTACCTTGGAGATGATGATGGATGATACAGGTGCAAAGTTGATATCAGACTCCTCGGTGTGATCTTGACAACCCTGCAGTTCACATATAGTAGAAAAATAATGATTAGAGATTTTATGTGGCGGTTTCTTGAAAAATCATATCTGAGAAGCGTTAACTTCCTCGATGGATGTCATCCCCAGTGTGATAAGAATGATAATAAAATAGCGTCTAAACAAATAACATACAAATTGATAAACAAAAAAACCTGGATGATACTGGTGTGCAGATGGTGTTATTGATCTGATGTGTGCAACAATAATCTCATCACATGAACAAAATCATGAGTAGAGTATCATGGAAATTCCACGTGTTATCACCAAGATAGAATAATAATGATATTATAAAATGGCTAAAATCTCTCAGCATTCACCTGAATCTTCTAACTTTTCCTTCTTCCCAAATATGGGGAAAAACCCCATATTTATAACTTAGATGTGAGGTTAGATTGAGGTTAACAAGTAACTGGGGTTGAGTACAGTAACCCAAGTTAAGAGACCTGATGTGATCACATGGGGACCATGGCTTGAATTATTATATGGAGTGGGAAGCATGATTGACATGGTGGGTGAGATAAAATATTCCACTTAAAAAGGGGGTGTCAGATAGGTGTATTAATACTCATGGATTAATAATTTGTGGAAGATGGTGATAATATCAAAAAGTTGAATTATCAAATGGGTCTATATGGATCTCATTTGATAATTAATTAATAAAATGGATAGGATTTCATTTAATTTAAGAGAAAGAAATGCGAGAATGGAAATAGCGTGAATGTGAGATGACTGAGGGGTGCTATACCCAAAAATAGGTGTCTAAATTTTCTCCTTTTTGTTGAGTGTTTGCGACAACAAGCCATGAGATAAAAACAAAAATGGTTAGATGAAATATATGTTCAAGGATGGATAAAGACATGACCAAAGGCAAGATGCCTCAGGAAAAAAAAAAGATCGCAATAACAATGAAAAAAAGTATGGAGGTGGCTCCAATATCACATTGGTAGAGGACAATTACAGTCTCAATGGAGATAGATGACAATGTTCTATAGACTAGTGAGTGGGTGAAGACCAATGCAGTATGGATGTAAACCAAGATGACCAATGGGTCATAGGAAAACATCAAAATATGTGTAACCGAATGCAAAAGATGTGCACAATCCTTTGTCTGCAAGGAATCATGCAAAAAATCATGCGTCTGCAAAAGGGACGAGGATGAAGATAATGATGCCCTAGCACAGGGCACGAGAACGACCCAATGTGAGCTATATGTGTTGACAAGTACAAGGATGACAAGATGCCCCAAGATAGGGAATAGATGGAATAATCCTAAATGTGGACAAGATGAGCATATAGGATAGAAATCTGAGATAAAAGGCCCTAAAGGTGTGATAAATATGATGGTAATCATGTTTTATAGGAAAAATGCATAAGTGTTAGAAAATTAGAAGCTAAAAGCAATCCTACTTATTTGGTAAGTAGGATAAAAAGTCAAGATACTTTTGCGACAAAACAAAACAAAATAAAATATTCATGGAAGAGTACAAAATTAGATAGATGTTGGCCATTATGGTATCCTCCAAGACAAAAATGTCTTAGGAATATGGGATGAAAGATGTGGATGATAAACGATAGAGATTAGAGAAATCATACATGGTTGGGGTAGAAAATACATGGTGGATGAGAGGGATCAAACAATAGAGAAGGACGATAAGAGAGGTGAGAAGATAGATGAAAACACAAAAGAGAGAGAGTGACATTCAATAAGAGGGTAGTGGAAAAAGATAAGGTGGAAATAAATAGGTAAGGTACGAGGGACCTGGAGAAAAAAGAAAATAGAGAAAGAGAGGAGGATAAGAAGGGAAGGAGGAAGTCTAAACATGAAGAAGACGAGATGAGAAGGGAAAAGAGATTAGAAGGTAAGGTGAATATACGAAGATATATCATAGTAAAGAAGAAGTAAATATAATAAAGAGGAGAAATGGTGGAAGAAAGAAATGATGAAGGACAAAGAAGAAGACAAGAAAATGACATAAGAAGGGATGAAAGGGAGATGGAGATTGAAACAGAGGGAAAGAAAGAACGGATCATGAAAAAGATGACAGAATTGAGAAAGAGAAGTGAAGAATATGAGAGAAGGATGATTGGAGAGATGAATATGTATAATAGGATGGAACGATGAAGCAGATGAAGAAGATGAAGAAGTTAAAGAAGATGGGGGAGGAGGTAGAATGGAAAAGAGAAAGAAAGGAACTATGAGGAGTTAGGAAGATAAGGGTGGTAGAGAAATAAGTTTAGTAATGGGGGAAATGAAAATAAGAGGGAAAGAAGAGACGATAGAGCCAAAATAGTAAGGGAATTGAATATGAAACAGAACACATGAAAATGCATGTGGATGGTGGGATGATTAAAAGACGGGACAACATTGGTGAGTCAGGTTATCAATGGAGAAGTAAGACAAAAGTGTGAGAAGAAGAGGAGATGAAGATGATACAAATGAAATGAAAGAAAACCAGGGGTAGAAAGGAGGAGAGGACAACAAAGAAAATGATGCAAAGGCAGTATGTGATGAAGACATTAGAGATATTGAAAAATTCAAAGGGAAGATGAAAAGGCAATACCAGTGGAGGGATGCTAGGAGAAATCCTCTGATAATGATTAGAGGGCACAAAAGAAAAAAGGAAGGAAGAGAAAATGGAAGAGGTAAAAAAGAGTGAACCGGTATTAGTAGAATCGAGAGAAACAAATTTCACGAGAATTCCACTGATAATTATTAGTGCAAGAATGGAAGATGATGATGACATAATGTTAGATGAACAGTGATAATGACAAGTAAATATGGTGATAGATATGGGGAAGTATTTTAGAAAATGGACCGGAAAGAGTAAAGAAAGGAGGGCTAACAATATGTAAGAAGATGAAGGCGAGGAGAGATTGTAATGGATGAGGATGTGGATGAAGATGAAGGAAGTAAAGATGAAGGAGCAAGACATAATAAGAGAGGGTATGAAGTAGTTAAGTTGAATTTTAAATGAGGGATGATGGAGATGATATTTGAGGAAGTTTTAGATATTTTGTGTGAGAAAAAAGAGAACGGAAGAGGATATGTTTTTGGGGAATGAACAAAAAATACAGATGATGGGAATATGAAGGAAAGAGGAAAGGAAAGAAGACAGATCATTCTTAAGAGAGACTCTTAAGTAAGATCACCATGTCGTAGGAATGGTTAAGTAGGATCATCAAGCTAAAGAAGAAAAAGAATGATGCAAATATTGAGTGGTGTATACCAAAACAGAATAAGAAGTGAAAGGAGGTGATAACAAGGAAACAAAGGAGTGTGACATAAGTGGATGGAGGAATGTATGTAGTGTAGGATGGAGAGTGTAAGGGGAATTATTAATTAGGATGCCTATGTTGTATGAGTGATGATGTCAGAGCATTAAAGAGAAGTTATGGAGTAGGAAGATGTTTCTAGTGTTGAATGGAATAGAAAACAATGGAGTTTCTACAGTGGTAGGATATTAAGAAAGAGCTACATTGTGATTAAGAAGCCTGCATGGAATGGGTGGTTAAGTAGGATTGTCAAGCCGAAATAAAAATGAAAGGGAAATGGATCGATAAAATAGATGACAATAAAGGGATATTAAGAGAAAAACACAAAAATAATAGCTCAGGTGGTGGACATGTGAAGTATCGAACAAATAACAAAGAAGGGATGAAGTTGGTGAGAAGAGCAGCGGAGAATGAGATAAGGTGAATTTTAGGAGAAAATTGGGTTGATGAAGAGGACTAAGAGGAAGGAATGGTCAACAGACATGCTCACGAATGAGACCTTATGCCAAGCTAGGGATGAAAGGTCTATGATGATGAAGAAGATGGTGTTAGTGCCAGATGACCAAACAAATATGAGCGATTGGAAAGAAAATTGGTGGGTGATTGTAGAGAAGAAAGGAAGATGTGAAAGAATGGATGGAGAAGATAACATTGGTCATGGTGAAGGATGAGAATTTGCTGGATAATGAATGCTACTTGAGAGATAATCTCAAGTAGAATTCACAAACTACAACAGAGATCAAGTATAATTCCCAAACTGAATAGTGTATCAAAGATAGTGTGTAGAAACAGTAATAAACTTCATAGATTCATGGAGGATATTGATAGGGGACATCCTTAAAAAATATAGATGCAGATTTAATGATAGAAAATTTGATTATAATTATAATAAAATATGATTTTGATGAGATGGATGTCACATAACCATAGCAAGGGCCATGTAAGAAAGTTATGCTTTTAACCTGACAAGAGGTAAACAAGAAAAGGTACTACTCAAAGCATTGCACTTGCACCTGATAATAGGTGTTAGTACATAACTAATGAGATTTGATTATATCACAAGACCAAGAGGAATATATGGATGAAACATTCTCATAATCTTAATGTCAACATGACGAGGGATTTGAGATGTAACCTGTATGCGGGAATAATGTTCTACAAAGATGGCATTCCTTAAGTCTATGCCCCAGGTCTGGGAAAGGGAAAGAACAATAATAGAAGAAAGTTGATCAATGCAGGAAGCTTTCTGAATGCCATAACAAAAGAATAGCCATCCTTCAAGGGTATGGTCTATTATATATACAACATAGATGGTGAGGATGATATCCATCCTTCGAGGGATCGGTCTATTTTAATACATAACGTAGATGACAAGAATAATATAATAACCATCCTTAAGGGATCAGTCAATTTCTTTTGATTTGTATATGTATCTTTTTTTTCTTTTTTTTTTTTCATGAACAGTTGTCCTTCAAGGGACCAGTCTATTTTTGGATAAATTTTGACTTCTTTTTGCATGCATGGATGTTAGCTTTACATGGGGGAGAGCTGGGGATAGCAAAGTAAACTACTTAGGAGGGGATAATGATGATACAGGAGACACCTGATACCCTTCACATGACTGTCATAGGAGAATGAGAGGGTGATGGATGTAATGATTCTGGGATTCTCACCGAATGGGAGAATTTATCCATATTGAATATGCTATAAGTAGATCCGTTGTACTTATATTCAAGGTCATATAAAAATAGTGATGGTAGACCACATAATTCATATCATTACCATGACATATGGAATTGGATAATGGTGGAGAGATGGTCTAAAGATAAGACTATACTCATAAGTGTGTGTACTAACAATAGAATGGCTGTAAGTGCAATGCATTAAGGGGTTCAATCTCTAGTTTACCATCAGGAGAGGCTAAGCAATAAGTCCCAAACCCATACTTATGTGTGATAATATATGGTCCGATCCAGTTGGGAGAAAAAATTCCCCATTGGCTTCTTTCTAAGGTAGTGACATTTTGATTTTCTTTTAAAACCAGGTCACCTATTTAAAAATCGCACTCTTTGATGTGTTTATTATAAGCATGTTGGATAGAATCTTGATAGACATGATGGTGATCAAGAGCAAGAAGGTGGCACTTGTTTAATAACTCAAGTTGCATTAGACATTCCTGGTGATAATCTTCATCATAAATGAAGTTGCAAAGAGACACACGTAAAGATGGAATTTAGACTTCAAGGGGAAGAATGGCCTTAGAACCGTACACCATAGAAAATGAAGTAGCCCCTGTGGATGTGTGAATACTAGTACGATAGGCCCACAGAGCAAAGGGAAGTTGGAGATGTCAATTTCATCCTACTCGGTCAATAGTTTTAGCCAAGATACTTTGAAGAGTTTTATTAGTAGCCTCAGCTTGGCCGTTAGCTTGAGGATAATACAGGGAAGAAAAGCTAAGTTGGATCTTAAATGTATTTCCGATCCTATTAAGGTCCTTCTTTTTAAAGGACTTCCCATTATCCATAATAAGTTTATGGGGAATGCCAAAGTGGCAAATGATATGTTGATATATAAAATTAAGGATTGGGCCAGATTTAGTAGAGGTGAGTGGGATTGCCTCTACCCATTTAGTGAAATACTCAGTAGTAGTGATGATAAAATGATGTTGTTGTGATGAACGGGGATTTATTAGACTAATAAGATAAAGGCCCCACTTCGAAAAGGCCCATAAATCTTGGGCAGGTTGTAACGCCTAGCTAGGAATACGAATAAGATTAGAGTGTTGTTGACATCCTACACATTTCTTGACATAGTCATAACAATCGTGATTTAGAGAAGGCCAATAATAGCCAAGATGAAGAACACGTTTGGCAATAGATAATCCACTAAAATGCCCACCACAAATACCATCGTGGACTTCTTCGATAGCTCTAGAGGCTTCATGGGATTGAAGGCAGTGGAGAAGGATACCATCAAACCCACACTTATAAATAATACCGCCAAGGATTACATATCAAGTAGCACGTTGGATAAAAGATCTCTTAGTGTTTTTAGAAAGATAAAGGGGAATAATGGATTTGGATAAATAATCAAAAAATTGTGAATACCAGAGGTCTAACGAATTAGATTCGACTAGATGAATCTGAGATATGTCATAGAATGGTTGTTTATGATGATGTATAATAACAGAAATATTGGACTCTTGCATTGTCCAAGGGATAAGGGACGCAAGAGACGCCATTGTATCAACAAAACGATTGGTTGAACGCGGGAAAAATTGAATAGTGTAAGAATCGAAGGCTTTAAGAAGATGATGAGAAATATCATGATTTTGTTGTAAAATATCATTTCTACACTGATACTCCCTAGTGACCTGCTTTATTATCAGTTTAGAATCACCAAAAATGTCAAGGATATGAACGCCTAGAAATATAGTAGTTTCTAGTCCTAGTATAAGGGCTTCATATTCTGCCATATTATTTGTACATTTAAAATCTAATTTAAAAGCTAAGGAGATTGGGGAATCCCTGGGAGGAATAAGAACAAATCCTTCCCATCTGCCTTGTTGTCATTTAGAGCCATCGAAGAAAAGAGTCATTTTAAGGGGATCATGATGAAATTGATTGACTGATTCATCTGGGAAGTGATTAGGAGTCTGTGTATTGGAAAGAGTGGCCTATGCTAATTGATCTGCAATAGCTTGACCCTTAATTTCCTTTTTAAGAATGAATCCCAGGTCAAGCTCATTCATGAGAAGGAGCCATCAGGTGATGCGATCATTGTGATATGGCTTAGAATGCATTACTTTGAGGGGTTGAAAGTTAGTAACAATATAGGTTTTATGATTAAGAAGATAGTGTTGAAGTTTTGATGCAACAAAGAAAATAGCACAACACAATTTCTCCACTTTAGAGTATCGTGTTTCGCAATCATGGAGAGTATGATTGATATAATAATGGCATGTTCGCATCCCTGATCATCACGGTGTGCTAACATAGCTTCTAGATCATGATCAGTTACATAAACATATAAATAGAAGGGATATCCTTCACGTGGAGGTGTGAGTATCGGTGGAGATAACAAATATTGCTTAAGATCTTCAAAATTATTTTGACATTTTTGGTCCCAATCAAAGGTTATTTCTTTTCAAAGAAGGTGATGAAAGGGATGACAATGATTAGAAATTTGTGATATGAAGCGAAGAATAGATTGAAGTCGACCTTGAAGACTGTGAAGTTGCTTGAGATTGGAAGGAGGAGGCATTTTGAGAATTGCTTTGATTTTTTCGGGGTCAACCTCAATGCCTCTGATAGAGATGATGAAGCCAAGGAGTTTTCCAATAAAAACTCTAAAAACACACTTCTCCAGATTGAGGTGAAGGGAGAAACAAATGAGACACTTGAAAATTATATCAAGGACTGAGAGATGGTCACATCTATATTTAGCTTTTGCTAAGAAGTCATCAACATAGTCTTCTATAGTTTGATGTAAGAGGTCATGAAAGATATACGTCATGGCTCGTTTATATGTAGCCCTAGCATTCTTTAAACTAAATGACATGACACAATAACAAAAGGTACCCCATGGGGTGATAAAAGATGTCTTGTGCTGATCTTTAGGTGTAATCAGAATCTGATTATAACCAAAAAAACCATCCATTAAAGAGAGCATCTCATGTACCATTGTAAGATCCACAAGTTGATCAATACTTGGAAGAGGGAAATCATCTTTAGGACATACGAGGTTAAGATCTCAAAATTCAGTACATATAAGAAGCTTTCCAGATGCTTTTACGATGGGTATAATGTTAGAAACCCATTGGGGATAATCAATGGGAATAATGAAGTTGGCAGATAGGAGACGTTGCAATTCTTCTTTCACAAGAAGAGAAATTTGAGGATGCATTTGACAAAGCTTCTATGGTTTGGAATTGGGGATGACAACGATGTTGTGGACAATGATGGAGGGGTCAAGACTTGGCATGTCCAAATATGACCATGCAAATGATTGGCTATGTTTGGACAAAAATGAAGTGAAGGCTTCGAGATCTTGAGGTGTCAAAGACTGACCTATTTTAAGGATGTGGTGCTCATGAGGAGCTCCAATAGTAATTTTGATAGTGGATTCATTCAGGAGATTGGATTTTTCTGGCAGATGAGTTTTCTGATCTTGAAAACCTTCGGCTCCCATGTAGGAGAGAATGGAAGTGTCATCATCACATTGAAGAATGTCAATGATAGGGGAATCTTCCTCTACCATCTCTGTATATTCAAGGGGAAAAGACCGAGTTTCATTTTTGGCTTGATAAGTAACCGGTCCGAGAAATATGGTGGAAATAAACAAAAAGTTATGGGGAATAGGAATCATATCATCTTGATCTGGATCTATGAGATAATTGGATGGAGAAAAATCATTATCTGAGCTGGTCGGATAGTTGGAAGGAGATGAGATATTATTTGAATCTGTAGGATAGTCAAAAAGAGAAGAAGTATGTTCTGAATTGGTAGTATATTCAGATGGAGAAGAAGTGGATGAATCAATATGAATGGGAGAAGATGCGGATGTGCTAGAAGGGTGTATGGTGGGATCGTTGTATCCCAAACCAAATTTTTGGCACGATTCATGGGCTTGGGAAAAGATATTTCCGTGAGGGCCCTCTTCATAGCACCCCAAACCAAACCCCTTCCATGCACAATGATAGAGGTATGTGTGAGTGAAATATGGTTTACTAAGAAATCTGAAATCACATGTATATCGTTTTTTGTGAAAATGGTTTTCAATGTGAGAAGAAGGTTGATCAAGGCCTCGCACCATATACTAAATTGGTTTTGAGGGAAGAAGGGCCAAACGAGACGATTTCCATAACATTCGATTGATACATAGGGTGCTTTATCATGGTGACCAAGGCAATTGGGAGAAGGAAGGGTATTGAGAGTGAGGAGTTGATATTCCCCTAAAGCAAGATTTTTCATTATAGTATCAGAAGAATCCGTATGAGGTAAGGTAGATGGAAGTACAAAAGAACTAGTGGATGCATCAGGAGAAAATTTGGTTTTAGGAACAAGGACATCTTTAGGTTTGTAGACCATGCGAAATGTCTTGGAATAGGGAATCTCAGTCGAAAGAGCATAAGTAGTCCCTTCATGTTCATATTTGATACAACAATGAAGAGTAGACAGAACACAATGCATAGCGCGAATACAAGGATGTCCCAACAAGAGATTATATTGGAATTCTCCTTCAATGATGTAGAAAAGTTCATGGTGGAGTTTATGGCCAACACAGATAGGAAGAAAAATTGTTCCTAATGGGGGAGTGACATCATCATTGAAGCCACAAAGAATGGTAGGAGACTTGGCAACAACGGTATTGGGAAATTTAAGTTGATTGAAGGTATGAGAAGAAATGATATTGATACTGACACCATTGTCAATCATAGTTCGAAAAATGTAGGTTTCATAGATATAAACTATGATGAATAATGGTAGATCATGTTCTTCTTGTGGTATATTAGGGATTTTTGAACTTTCAAATGATACGGTAGGAGACGTTGCGAAGGCATGAGCTAAAGCCATGAAAGGTTGGGGCTCATTGGAGGATATTGGGATCTGTTGCAAGACCTCCATAAGATATTGTTTATGGTGTGGAGAGCTTTGGATAAGCTCGTAGAGTGAAATCTTGACAGGGCCTGGTGAAGATGTTTAATAATGGTGTGTTCAATGGGGGAAGGATTCAGGGTGGCTATAACAAATACCTTGGCTTAAGAGGAAGATGAAGGTGTTACTTTGGGATGATTGGTAGGAGTAGCGATGACAACCTTTGGTCATGATGGAGGTGCGGAGGTAGCAAGATCCTTAGGAGGAGGGATAGTGACATAAGTCTTAAGGGCAGATGGTGAGGCGGAGTCAAAGTTATATGGATTTGAATGGGTGGTTATCCGAATAACGTTGATTACAAAAGGAGGATGGTCCTTAGGATCATCCTCTTTTGATAATATGTTGGTGGCATCGTTGGTTATATCTTTATTTGGTAGTGGAAAACCTGACAGGATTTCTTAATGAAAAGGGTGGTCGAGATGTTTGAATAGACACATGTTTGGATGTGGAAGTTGATGGAGGAGATAGTAGAATTGGTTTTTCATCGTTAATATTTTCATTGAAAAAATGATGCATGATGGCTTGGAGAGATTTTTAATGTTCAGTGTCATGTCCAGGGGCACGATGAAATGTGCAAACAAGATTGGAATTAAACTAGGAAGGCCTTGGTGCATTTGGATCAAAAAATTTAATTGGCATTAAAGTGATGGCTGAGGCTTGAAGTAGTTGGTGAAACATAGTGGTATAATAACCTGGTGTTATCGACGGAGAACTTTGGAATGATGCATGGGAAGGTGGTGATGTAATAATGGCATTTTAGACATTGTTTTGGATTTGAAAAGGGCAGATGAATGTGCTTGATGTGGGATAGTAGTGGAAGACACAAATGCCTTTGAATTTTATTTAAGGTATTGGTTGGAAAAGGGTGGTTGCATTATTCTAGTAGTATTATGTGTTGTTAGTGAAGGGAAGGTTCCTAAAATGGAAGAGGAAGATGAGGGGTGTGGTCCCAAAATAGAAGGAGACGATGTGGTTTCTAGGGAGTTTCTATTGGGAATAGTGAGGTCTACTTTTCAATGAGGATGTGAAGGAGAACACTTAAGAAATGGGGGTCTAGGTCTTGTATATGAATGGGAATTATTAGAGGGAATGACCAAAATCTCTGCAGGAGGAACTGGAGATATTGAAGTGGATATTTGTGGGGACTATGCTGATGTGTGAGTATCTAATGGTACAGAAGAAATGGGATGATAATTCGAAATTAAGGAATGCTGGAATTTTTTCCATAAATCATCAAGTAATGACATGGCCGTGGAAGAGGGAGATGAGATAGATTATTGTAAAATAGTAGATGTAGTAGGTGTTGGTAGAAGTGCAAAAAGAGGGATTGGAAGAGAAGCTAAGGATGAGATAACAGGTAGAGGTGGGATAATTTCTGACAAGATGATTGGATTTAAAGGAGTAGATGTAAGGGGTGATGACACAGAAGTGATATTTACATCTGAGGAGGGGGTAGTAGGTGTTGAGATAGATGTGAGTATAGGAAAGGGTACCAATGTGGGCATGGATGTAACTAACGTTGATGCGAAGATGAATGTTGATGCATTTGTGGATGTAGATAATGTATCAAAGGGGATTGGTGTAATGGTTGATGAAGAAGGTAAACTTGTGGGGGAAACTGGACTTTTATCACCGACGTGGATAGTGTTTATGGTGTGGGTACTAGGGTTTTGAGATACAGAAGTAGGAGCAGTCTGGTTTATGGATGTGGTTGTATGATTTGGAAATGGTTGTTTAAAAATATCTAAAGGTTGATTAGATGAGGCATTCAGGTTATCCACGTGAAGTTCTCCCTGATCAATGAGTCTTTGGACAGAATCCTTGAATGTCTAACATTTTTCTATTTTGTGTCCTCAGACTTGACGATACTTGCAATAGTGATCCTCTCAATACCACACAGGTCGTGGTCTAGATTCGTTAACAGGTTGAATAGGCGGTAGTGTGATCAAGTGTGTTGTTATCAATTTTTCAAAGATGGCACTGTATGATTCTCCTAAGGGATTATAATTGGTCATTGGCCATGTGAATCATTGTTGAGTTACTATGGTAGATTTTGGGGTAGGATATGATCTAACAACGATGGCATTGGCAGTTGTCTTTGATTTATCATTTGATATGGATGGTCTGACAAATTTTGGTTTTTGGCTTATTGGTCTTTAATTTTAAATGCCCCTATTCTAAGGCACGTGTGTCAAGCTTGCGGGCCATAGTAAAAGCCTCTTCAAAAGTGTGAAATGATTGGATTTTCAAGGTTGATGAAATATTCTTAGCACAAGAGTGCGCGAAGAGCTTGATGAGATCAGTTTGAGGTAGTGGAAAATATAATTGATTTATCATATTGCGCCATCATGCGATGAAATCCGTGATGGATTCATCTCTGAATTGGCAGATAGTATACAGGTCATTGATGGTTATTTTACATGCAATATTAATAGAGAAATGCTCAAGAAATAATTATGGTTATTTTACATGCAATATTAATAGAGCAAGAAATAATTGTGCAAGCTGGGAAAAATAAAATATGGAGTACTGGGGAATATTATTATACCACTCTATGGCGGGACCAACCGAAGACATGGGGAAAGTATGAAGCGTCAAGTCTTGGTCATGGATAATGAGATAGCACATATGTTTAAATGCTCTAAGATGTTTTTTAGGGTCCTCCTTGCTTTTAAAATTGGTGAACTTCGACAATTCCCAGTGTGGAGGATATGGTTTCATGGGCACAGATGGATGAATGGGTTCATTACATATCTATTCATAAGACAATGTGACTTTGGACCCTAATGTAGTAGCCTCTAGCTTGGCTAACCGACCTATCAATATTTGCATGGGGTCATTAGAAAGTGCCCGTTGAGTAGTGAAAGGTGGTGGTTGGACTTGTGTATGTGTGGGTATATGAGGGACTTGGTATGGGTGAGTGTAAGCTATGTGTGATGGTTGAGGTGGTTGTTGATAGAATGTGTGTTGGTGAGAAATAGGGGCATGGTATGATTGTTGAGATTGTGCAGGTTGTGGAAGTAATTTCTGAGTGGGGATATGGGTATATGCGGGTTGATAGACTAGAAATGACATTGTATGTTGCAAATGTATTGTTAGAGGAGGTTGAGAAGTGAGGGTATAGACATGTGATGTAGAAGGAATTTGCTATTTGGATAAGATATTTGACACATTCGAGGGTTGAATGAAGGTACAAGTGACCATCAAAGTTGTTGTAGTTGTAGGGATGGTAGTCACGATAGTCATGTTGATGTGAGGAAGATTGGGCAGAATGTGTGTGACTACTTGGGTGGTTTAGTGTGCCGATGGGTTGGTGGAGAATGATGCAAAATCATGTAAGGCCATGGATTGAGGAATTTCAGAACCAATATTATAAGGATAGACGTACTGAAGCGGTGGGCCATCCAGAGGGAGGTGTATGTATCTTCTTAAAAGATAGTCTTGAAGGGCCACAGGGTTGGCGTTAAGAATCTGTCTGAATTATGGGTCCCCAAGAGGGAAGATGGAAGTACCAATAGGTTCTGATCTAGCAGAGGACAGAGTGGATAGCCTAGATGGGATGGAATGTTGGTCTAATGCAGCAGTGTGGGCGAAAGGTATTGAATGAGGTATATTAGTGAGAGAATGGGTGCCTATGAGTGAGATAGGAAGAAACATGGATGATGAAGTTTTTGATGTAGTGATTGATTGGGATGAAGCACTGTGTGTGGTGAGGTTGTGTTCCATTTTTCTAGCATTGGATCGAGTGATTACGGGCATAAAAATGAGATTATTGTTATATCAAAAAAAAGTGAGGTAAACCATTTTTTTAATTAAGAAACATGTGTAAAAGGGAAAAAAAAATAGTTGGAAGAGGACCTAGAAGAAGGTAAACTATGTTTGGTTTCAGGTAAGGTATGGTTGGGAAATGTCTGAAACAGTTCTTTTGGGTGATCAAATCCTAATCAATGAGTCAGGTGTAAGGAATGTTTCAATGTGTTGATTAATTTGTGAAATTTTAGGTAGTGTGTGATGATAAGTGTGATGCAAATAAGTTAAACCCCTAGTTACACTATGTGAGTAGGAAGAATGCACAGGTTTGTTTTATTCCTAAAACTGAAATATGAAATTCAATGCTGACAATCATCCAAAATACTGACAATACCATGCAGAAAAGAGAAAATAGGGAAAACTAGAAAATACCTGTATATCACTTTTCCTTTTTATCTGACAGCAAGTTGAGCTAAGTGTAAGCTTTAAGCGATCTAGAAAGCACATTTTGTCATATCTAGGTAAACAATGTTTGAAATCAATAATCGGTGATCGAGAATGTCCAAGGATCTTATGACTATAGATAAGATTGACAATAGATGATTGGCGATGTGGTTTAAGTTTAAGATTTTATCTTTGATAGCGCAATCCTGTAAAGGCAAGTACGAAAATTAGTGGAATGTCATCCAAAAGAGATAAAAAGAATAAATAAATTAGAATAAACAAATTATCGGGATTATTCGAATATAAATTAAAGTAAACACTAAACAATGCAATGACTATTATTAAGTAATAAAATAAATTAAACACTAAACGATAGACATGACAATGTGATAATCAAATAAAAATAATAAATGACGACACACACTAGATAAATGAAAACCTATTTTAGACTTGTAAAGATAAATGAATAAGATAATAACTAAGCTCAGATGATAAACAATGTTATCAAAACCGATGTGAATATGTATTTAATAGCTCATCAAAAATCTAAAGAAATTTAACTAATATACATTTATTAATGGTATAAAATATAGTTATCTAATACTAATAAAATATAGTTGAAATTTGGATGTTAATAGCTTATATAATGAGGTAAGATGTTTAATCGATGGGATGGAGAAAAGGAAAATATTATCTGACAAATATATTTGAAACTAGTTGATTGCAATAAAGTGGATTTTTAGTCGCTGTCCCCAAAGCTATGAACTTGATACTGAGATAGACCCAATGGGGAGACTCAAACATTAAGACCTCGTAAGGCTACGTAGAAACCTAGTATATCCATAGAGAGTAATCATCTAAGCGGCGGTGGAATGTCATTTTAAAAAAAAAACATAGACAGGGAATGGGAGTTGAGTTGGGTAAGTAGGGAGTTGAATGGGAGCAAGTAGAGTATCTCAAGGACCGAGAGATGGTCACATCTATGTTTAGGTTTTGCTAAGAGGTCATAAACACAGTCTTCTACGGTTTGATGTAAGAGGTCATGAAAGATATACGTCATGGCTCGTTGATATGTAGCCCCATACATTCTTTAAACAAAATGGCATGACACGATAATAAAAGATACCCCATGGGGTGATAAAAGGTGTCTTATGTCTGATCTTCAAGTGCAATCAGAATCTAATTATAACCAGAAAAACCATCCATTAAAGAGAGCATCTCATGTCCCACTGTAAGATCCACAAGTTGATCAATACTTGGAAGAGGGAAATCATCTTTAGGACATATGAGGTTAAGATCTCAAAATTCAGTACATATACGAAGCTTTCCAGACGCTTTTGCGATGGGTATAATGTTAGAAACCCATTGGGGATAATCAATGGGAATAATAAATTTGGAAGATAGGAGACATTGCAATTCTTATTTCACAAGAAGAGCAATTAGAGGATGCATTCGATGAAGCTTCTATTTAACTGGTTTGGCATAGGGGATGACAACGATGTTGTGGACAACAATGGAGGGGTCAAGACCTAGCATGTCCAAATATGACCATGCAAATTCTTGGCTATGTTTGGACAAAAATGAAGTGAAGGCTTCGAGCTCTTGAGGTGTCAAATACTGACCTATTTTAAGGATGTGGGGGGGGGGGGGGGGGTGCTCCTAATGAGCTCCAATAGTAATTTCGATAGTGGATTCATTCAGGAGATTGGATTTTTCTGGCAGATGATTTATTCTGACCTTTAGAACCTTCGGCTCTCATGTAGGAGAGAATGGAAGTTTCATCATTGCATTGAAGAATGTCAATGGTAGGGGAATCTTCCTCTACCATCTCTGGATATTCAAGGGGAAAATATCGGGTTTCATTTTTTCCTTGATAAGTCACCGGTTTAAGAAAGATGGTGGAAATTAAAAAAAAATTTAGGGGGAATAGGAATCTTATCATCTTGATCTAGATTTGTGAGATAATTGGATGGATAAAAATCATTATCTGAGCTGGAAGAATAGTTGGAAGGAGATGAGATATTATTTAAATCTGTAGGATAGTCGAAAAGAGAAGAAGTATGTTCTGAATTGGTAGTATATTTGGATGGAGAAGAAGTGGATGAATCAATATGAATGGGAGAAGATGTGGATGTGACGGAAGGTTATATGGTGGGATCATCGTATCCAAAACCAAATTTTTGGCATGATTCATGGAATTGGGAAAAGATATTTCCGTGAGGGCCCTCTTCATAGCGCCCCAAACCAAACCCCTTCCATGCAAAACGATAGAGGTATGTGTGAGAGAAAGATTGTTTACTAAGAAATCTGAAATCACATGTATATCATTTGGCATGAAAATTATTTTCAGTGTGACAATAAGGTTGATCAAGGCAACCATATATTAAATTGGTTTTGAGGGAAGAAGGGCTAAATGAGACAATTTCCCTAACATTCAACTGATAAATATGGGCTTTATCAGGGCAGGATGAGGCGATTGGGAGAAGGAAGGGTATTGAGAGTGAGGATTTGATATCCCCCTAAAGCAAGATTTTGTATCATAGTATTAGAAGAATCCATATGAGGTAAGGTAGATGGAATTATAGAAGAACTAGTGGATGCATCAGGAGAAAAATTGGTTTTAGGAACAAGGACATATTTAGGTCTGTAGATCATGCGACATGTCTTGGAAGGGGGGAATCTTAGTCGAAAGATCATAAGTAGTCCCTTCATGTTCATATTTGATACAACGATGAAGAGGAGATGGAACACAATGCATAACATGAATCCAAGGATGTCCCAACAAGAGATTATATTGGAATTCTCCTTTAATGATGTAGAAAAGTTCGTGGAGGATTTTATGGCCAACACGAATAGGAAGAACAACTGTTCCTTATGGGGGAGTGACATCATCATTAAATCCATGAAGAATGGTAGGAGACTTGGCAATAATGGTATTGGGAAATTTAAGTTGATTGAAGTTATGAGAAGAAATGATACTGATACTAACACCATTGTCAATCATAGTTCGACGAATGTACGTTTCATCGATATAGACTGTGATGAATAATGGTAGATCATGTTCTTCTTGTGGTATATTATGGAATTCTGAACTTTCAAATGATACGGTAGCAGACGTTGCAAAGGCATGAGATAAAGATACAAAAGGAGGAGGATAAATTTTTCAAGAAGACCTGTCAGTTTAAGGAAGAACGTTGTAGAGTATAAGACATTAATAAATTAATTAAGTTATAAGTATTCTTATCGCTAGTTCACTACACAAATAAATGCAACATACATATTTATATTGTTTTGATAGTATAGTTTATTGTTTAACAACATATTATTTCTTATTTATATTATTTCATTAATTTGTGATTATTATTTTTAACTTATAGTTCATTCTTATTTACCTTAGTATCTATTAAATTTTTATTAAGTTGATATTATTTAGTTAGTTTAATTTAGTTAGCAACTTAATTAAATTTTTTTTAGAAATCTATTTATTGATTAGTTTATTTTGCTAATGTTTTATAAATATAGATATTTAAGTGGTATTGGCTTTAAGTTGTGTCATTACGCGTAGGTTACCTTCATTTTCACCCAAAATGAATTATTTAGAAAATTTTCACAATATAATTAACTAGAATAGTTATTAAATTTATTTTCAATACATAAGGTCATTAGGACCATTATATTGCTTTTCTTATCTTGCCATGTACATGAATTAATTTTTTTATTTGCTTCTGTAGGTAAAATCCACGACCTTACAACCATTAAATCACATTGTCAAAGACCATTTTGTAAAACAAAAAAAAAATACTATTTTCAATGGCCTCATCTGCAACTCTAAACGGTGCCATTTTAGGTTACTCGGGAATTTATGGCCACTAACTGACCGTCGCTTCCAAAAACACCATCATCAAGTGTAATCAAATAACACCGATAAGCGATTCTCCATGTATGTCTCATTTTTCCCTATTTTCTCTTTTCTACATTGAACTTTCTCTTTCCTAAGTGTCTGTATAAATCAAACGTCACATTTCATTTTGGTCTAAAACTAATCTTCTATATCCTTTCTGATCACATAGCTTAAGTAAAGAATTTAACTCTCTGCATTTCACTCATCACACACTGCTTGAGACTGCACAAACATAATTAACACATCAAAACATTCCTCTCACCTGGTTAACTGATTGGGACCTAAACACCCAACAGGAAACCATCTCAGACATCTCCCAATCCATAACTACCTGAAACCATCCTTAGACTCCTTTAGGAACCTTCATTACCTACTTTTATTTTCTGTTCACATCCTATAAATTAATCATGATGTTAAAAAATATTTTTCTTGATTTGTTTGTCAACAACATACATAAACAGATGTTTCTCTATTGTCACACCTATTGTCACTCTCTACCAAATCAAGACAAAACAACAATCATCTCTATTCAATGATCTTACTTCTTCTGACAATCTCGCCCAACATAATTCTAAACTCGGAACCACGCCTTCAGTCACTCAATCTCCAGTCTCCATGGTCTCACCTCATGAGAACCATGTCATACAAAATTCTCCCCACCTTGACACCGACCCTCATATCCCTCGTCAAGCCAGTATTCCTAAATCGATTGCACCACCATCTCCTGCTCCTCTAGATACACTCAAATCTCCTCTTAACCCCATATATGAATTCTTACTCCAAAAATCTCCTACAATCTCTTAATCCTCCCAATCCCCTAAATTAGTGGATTGCATTCCACCCACATTCCATTTTGATCATTATATTTCATCCACTATTAATCAGGCCTTTCCATCCATCTCCAATTCCTAATAAACATATCCTCATTTATCTTCATTCCCCATCATCACATCCTCTCACCTCCTCTTCCATTCACGCAAACACCACTTCTTATTGGTCCCTTTTTCATGTCCATCATCTGTTGCTGGGTAATCTTACTTAACCGTTGCTTCTCCCTTCATTTCATGTCTTGTTTCTTCATTTCTCTCTCATTCATTCTCATCCACTGCATCCTCTCCTCGCCTTCATCTTCCTACATATCGTTATCCCTCCTATCTTTACTCTTTCCACTCCATCTTCTAGAGTTCTCCCACATATCTACCCCCATATTTACCCGTCATTGTCATTGGTGTTCCTATAACATTCTTTCATCATCATCTTCTATGTTTCCACGCTAGTAATTATCAGTCGACTTCTCCTAAAAATCACTCATCCCCATTCTACACGGCCTGAATCCTTTTCTTTGACCTCCTCCATCCTATTTTCATTTCTTCCTTCCTCTGTGTCCTCTGATCATTATCGGAGGACTTCTCCTAACATCCCTTCATTGGTGTTTCCCCTCCCATTATTCGTTTACTTTCTGCCTTGTCTCATCTTTTGTCCCATCTTTTACTACTGATCATTATTGGTGGATTTCTCCTAATATCCATTCACTGGCATTGCCTCTCCTATCCCATCCTTTCTTTTTCCTTGCCACCTCTCCATCTTCTATTCTTCCTTTCCAATTTCTTCACTTTCTTCATCATATACCGTCTCTCTATTTTCTTGTCATCAGCATATCCTCATTTCATGCATCTCCATTTCTTTTCCAATCGATGTCATTCCTTCCCTCAAGTTTCTCTTTATGTTCCTTATGTTTCTCACTCTTTACCAAATATCATTTGTTCTTGGTTTCCCTTCTTCTGCATAATTTTCTTTGTTGTCTTCTCCTCCTTTCTGATCTTCATCTTATTTCACTTCCTCTACATTATCCTTCTCCCCATTTTACCTCGCACTTCCTCCTTACTTCCCCGTCAAAAACCTGACTCTTCAGATGTTATCCCATCTCTTTTATCATCTCATCATCCACATGCATTTCCATGTGGTCAGTTCCATATTTTTTTCCTTGGATTTCCTCGCTATGATCTTTTTCCCTCAATTTTCTTTTCTCTATCATCTCTTTCATTTTCATTACCTCTTCATTTTCCTCTCCTCCATCCTTCATCACACCTTTCTTCTTGAATAACTCTCTCTCTTTTTCATAATTTCATCCTCTGCTCTATTCTTTTCTTATCTTCTCTTTTTTTATCCTTCTTCATTTCCTCCTTTCTCTATAATCCTTCCTTGTTATCTTCTTCCTCCCCTTTCATTCCTTATTTTCTCCTCCTCTGTCTCCATCCCTCTATTCCATATCCTTGTCACCTTGCATATTCAATCTTTCTTACTCTTCTCATAATCAACCAATCCTCTTGTCTATTCCCTTTTCTCTTTCTCAACATCCCTCACATTTGGCATTCATGGTCAACACCAATGTTTCTCCGTTTATGTATCGCCATCTATCCCTTTCATTACCGTTCTTGTTCTTCTCTTTTCAGCATTGACCTCTTCTCTTTTTGAGAACCCTGTCACATATTTTATCTTCGTCAGTCTTCTCGTAGGGACATCATCATATCCATTTCTAAGAATCTCTTCCCATCTTCTTTTAACATTTTTGTCTTGGAAGATACCATAACGGCCATCACCTATCTAATCTTGTTCTTTTCCTTGAATATTTTCTCTACTTTTGTTTTGTCGAAAAAGTATCTCTATCATATTTATCAAAGAAACAAGACTTATTTGTCTTCTTCACCTTCTAATTTGCTAAAACTTATGCATCTTTCCTATGAAACATGATTGTCATTATATTTATCGCCCTTTTAGAAACTTTTATCTCACCCCTCTATCCTATCTACTCATCATATCCACATTTATGAGTATTACCCTTAGCATATCTTATTTCAACATCCATCTATGTCTTATGTTGGGGAACCTTTTCATCCTTGTACTTGTCAACACATATAACTCACTTTGTGTCCTTCTGGTGCCCTGTGCTGGGGCATCTTTATCTTCATCTTCGTCCCTTTTGCGGACGCATGATTTTTTTCACATGATTCCTTCACAAACAAAGGATTGCGCACATCTTTTACATTTAGTTGCACATATTTTGATGTTTTTCATATGACACATTGGTCATCTTGGTTTACATCCATACTGCAGTGGTCTTCACCCACTCAGTGGTCTGTAGAACATTGTCATCTGTCTCCATTGAGACCACAATTGTCCTCTACCGATGTGATATTGAAGTCACCATCATACATTTTATTTTTCATTGTTATTGCAATCCTTTTTTTCCTGAGGCATCTTGCCTTTGGTCATGTCTTCATCCATCCTCAGACACATATTTCATCTAACCTTTTTTTTTGTCTCATGGCTTGCTATCTAAAACCACTCAACAAAAAGGGGCAAATGTAGACACCTAATTTTTGGTTATAATGCCCCTCCGTCATCTCACATTCATCCAATTTCCATCCTCACTTCTCTTTTTCTTAAATTAAATGAAATCCTATCTATTTGCTCACATTATTTGATTAATTATCAAATGGGCTCCATGTGGACCCATTTGATAATTAAGATTTTGGCATATCCCCAACCTTCACATTTTATTTAATCCATGGGTATTAATACACCCATCCATGACACCTTTTTTAAAAAAATGGAATCTTTTATCTCACCCACCATGTCAATCATGCTCCCCACTCCATCTAATAATTCAATCCGTGGTCCCCACGTGATCACATCATATTCTTAACTCAGGTTACTTTACTCAACCCCACTTACTTGTTAACCCCAATCTAACCTCACATCTAAGCTATAAATATGGGTTTTTTCCCATATTTCAGAAGGGGACCAAAGACTTGGAAAAAGGAGGAGGATATATTTTTTAAGAAGACCTAGAGATATCTAGGCCTAGAGAAGAGAAGAAAGAGCTTAATTAAGTTCCTCCAGTTTAAGGAAGAAACCTTTTCCATGGCTCATTATATTGCCATCTTGATGTTTGGTTCATCTCCATAATAGATCACAAGCTAAGTTCCCTCATCATTTTAGGTTACTTTTCATTTTATATTCCATTACTATTGTTCATGATATTTTATTAACTTGTCTGACATGGGGGTTGACATCCTCCAAGGGAGTTAAAATCCTCTTGGAACCGGCACTGTCTGGGAAACCCCCGCATATTGTGATCTAATCTTATCTGTTTCAGTTTTTAGATCCAACTTCTTTATATCATGCATATATCAACTTTGCACCCGTATCATCCATCGTCATCTCTAAGGTACTAAGTCCCTTGTATACTTCGACGTTGTTTAGTGTTTCTTGATTACTTGTACACTCATCTAGATAGGAGGATGGAAACTCATATCAACATTTTCTCCCTCTAAAAAATGAAACTCATGTTCAAGACATTTGGACCAGCATGGATCTGGAAAATCCTAGTTGAGGATCAAGGTAACACATAGATTTGATATCCCACTCCAGGACAATGTTTGTTTTCTCAAAACATCTTTCATTTATCATCCACAACTTTCAACAACCATCTTCAGTGGGACACCTTAGATTGTCTTAGAGGATATTACTTACATTTTCCAAGATCTATCTAGGGGTGTGGAAGATGCAACTGGATACATGTGCATAAGTGTGAGTTATTATCACAAGAGCTATCTTGAATAAAATACCCTGAATGTTCCGAGAAATTTAATTTACTTAATATTTTTTCAAGGTCATAACACATGGTTGGTATGTGAAATATAATCACACCATTAGATTGCAATTGATCTTATGATTGCATATGCTATCTGCTCATCTTGTCCACATTAGCTGAGTATTATATCTATACCAAAGTCTTGAGAAAAAAAGTATTCAGTGCACTTAAGGATTTATCAAGCAAGGCATACCTAAGAGTCTCTTCAAGAGTCATGATCATGCCTTGTGCTAAAACATCTATTATCTAAACTCCTCGTATGATATTCATGCAGAGCCAACATGCGTAGTGGTTTGTTGCATGAGTCCTCACAGACTCCTTTTTACTAGAGCATATATCACATAAGAAATTCAATGATATGTGTGAAGTGTTGGAGGCAACAATGCGTGATGTAGAAAACTAAATTCACTCACTATCTAAAAGAGTAATTTATCTAATGTCAATCATGATCACATAGGAACTATTCATAAGATGTCCTAAGAAAATTAGAAGGTAACTAATTGACCAAGAAGTGTTGGGCCTCTTTGTTTTATATTCTAGAGATAATTCTTGGTTTCATACACAAAACTTGCCCAGTCTATCTTTTCATACTTCGAGCATTTCTAAGATCTGGATAACTGATGCGCCCAGCTATGGTATCACCCAACATCCAGGCTTTCCCATTCCCTCTGGGTGCCCTGATTCTTAGTAATTTTATCACATCTTTTGGGTATCCTTGCTAGCCGACTGAAGAAGCATCTTATTTTTTACTAGGGTTCTCAAAAATTTTAGTTGTTAATTGCTGCAAAGATTTGAGCAAGGGAATCATATAAATATAAAGCTATAGATGACAATACATAAACAGACCAATGACATAAGCATCTGACTATGAATTCCACCTAATGTGTTGAATGCTAAGAAGGAGATTTACAAGAGCATATACAGGAGGATCCATCTGAACATCCACACAAGAGCCAAGGGACTTCATTGAATCTGCAAGAATTCATAGGATTTGGAATTTCATTTTTCGAATGCATAGAGGAGGAGAAAATATGCATTTTCTATGGGATCTAGAAGATTTTTTTGAAGGATTATAGAGAAAGGGCGAACTCGCACAAGGAGTAGCTTAGAGCATGACAATTCACAGAACACAGTAGAGGACTAACATGGGGTATGAAGATGTACACTGCAGTTGCTCAAGTCGTAAGGCGTGATTAACTTTGTTGACATCTGAGGACAGTCTGACCTGTCATTTTACATACTAAAGATTTTTTAGTATTTAAAGATAGTTGAGGGAAACAGATTTTACCGAGGTGTTTCTGTCTTGTTGTAAAGTTTTATGGAGGTTAACTGCATGGAAGTGTATCGTGGATACATGCGATGATAAAGGTGATGGGATTAATGCTGAACAGTCTCGTGTTTTTGACAAAGGCAAGTTTTATGAGGAAGTGCGAGTAGTCACAGACACCCAGAGGAGGTCTGCAATGCTCCAGAGTGCCCTTGATCCTATCCAGGACGACCCAGATCCAAACTATATCCTACGAAGACAACAAACACAATTATGTTTAAGCTTCGGTGCGACACTTCAAGAATGATCCTATTTGGTAAAGAGTCATCAGCATAAGGACACATTCCAAGATTATTTTGAGGGAAGGAATGACAGTCAATTGGAAAAGAAATGGAGATCCTTTACAACTGAGGGTATTCTGATTTTCTGAGATTAATAGAGAGAGGGTCAAATGATGTACTTCATTGCATATTAATTGGCAAGGAACGATGTTACAGTATGGGATAGGATTTAGGCAATGCCATTTATTCCAATATTAGGCTTAATCAACTGGTGAACCCCGTCTCAGTTCGAACACTCTTGGGTCTTCCTTTCTTTAGTCCTCTTCTTTCCTCTTATGGAGATTACAGGATCATGGAATGTCTCCATCCAGGCCTTCTTGCAGGACCAGTCCTTCGATTATGATCAGAGGACACACATCATGTCAGGAATCCAGCTAGACACTGCAGGAGGTCATCCCCATAGGATTGTTGGCTATGAAGCATGGGGATAAGTTGACTTCGTCTTAGGAGAATCTCTCAACGAAGATCATATTACTTTCAGCATCAGAAATAGAAGCTTGCCTTCTTAAAAAATGTTAGAGCTTTACCCCCCATGTACATTCAAGTTTGTGTCAATAATTATCGAGGTTAAGATATGCTGGGAGAAATCTAGAATAACGGTTTGGAAAGACTCAATATTTTTAATATTACTTTTTCGACATCAATATATAGTCTTTCATGAAGGCATCTTCGGATCCTTCATTTGTCTCTATTCGTGGATTTGACGAATGAATCCCCAGAGTGAGATGCTTAGGCACTAGACACAAACTCCCCTGAGAAGCAACGGTTAAGTAAGATTACCCAACGATCCCAGATGATGGAGATGAAAAAGGGACCAATAAGAAGTGGTGTTTGCGTGAATGGAAGAGGATGTGAGAGGATGTGATGATGGGGAATGATGAGGAAAATGTAGATGGAGAGAATGTGGGGTAGTGTGGGAGTGCTGGATAAAAAAGTCATGCTTAAGAGGGACTCTTAAGTAAGATCGCCATGCCGCAGGAGGATTTAAGTAAGATCACCAAACCGAAGAAGAAGAAGAATGATGAAAATACTGAGGAGTGTATACCAAAATGGAACAAGAAATGATAAGAGGTGATATTACTCTGATAACAAAGAAACAAATGAGTTTCTCATGAGTAGATGGAGGAACCTAGGCAACGTAAGGACATGAAGTCACATATCCATGGGCTATCCCCACTCAATCTAGCAAGCTCATGTGGTGGGAGTGACCATCTCCCATATAGTACCTTCAGTCGTAGCCTAGGACTGTTATTCATAATTCTTCTCTTCCTTTGATTATCATCTGGATCTCATAAGAGGAAATGGTGGAGAAGCTTCTACCACCTTGTTGTTGATCCAAAGAAGAACCTATCACCTTAACTGATGAATCTCTTCTGGAATACATAGGGATGGTTAACAATCATTGTCAAACTTATTTTCGGACCAGTAAGAATAGATTCTCCTTCAGGATTCTACATGCTACCACTTACTTTGGCATCGATGCAAGGGGATATTTAGGTGATAATGCTGATCCTGGATATATACGATGGTCCTGACTGGACCCATACGTTGAGGAGTGAGTTAACTCTGGATCAATGACAGTGATGACCATGTTCAGATATAACCTTGGGGTTGTAGGATATTTTATTATTCCTAATGAAGTTAATGCTATCATACTACTCGAAGAAACTAGCAAAAATCTTTGAAATGCTAGAGGGTTCTAATGTTACCTCAGACTGTGATGCATGATGGATATGGGCACAACAGGTGATTGATCATCTATATGTATCGCCCTTATAGAAACTTTTATCTCAAACTTAGAGAAAGATCTACTGATTAGATCCATATTTATGAGGGGGTATTCCCCCCTGGACAATTGACCGGATCTCAAGAAAGCATCTAACTGTCCTTGGAAGATGTTAACCAAATGTGTTTGTATATAGATAAAATAAAAGCCCATACATAGGATAAGCTGGATAGATGTGTAGAATCAGTAGATGCATTTTTGAAAACTGAAATATGCAAACTATGTAAGGTAAATAACAAATCATGATCAAGATACTGATTTGATTAAAATAAAATGAAAAGTAACTAAAATGATGAGGGAACTTAGCTTGTACTCTGTTATGGAGATGAATCAGGCATCAAGATGGCAAGATAATGAACCATGGCAAAGGTTTCTTCCTTAAACTAGTAGAACTTAATTAAGCTCTTTCTTCTTTTCTCTAGGCCTAAGTATCTTCAGGTTTTATTGAAAAATATATCCTCCTTTTTCTAAGTCTTTGGTCCCCTTCTGAAATATGGGAAAAAACCCATATTTATAGCTTAAATGTGAGGTTAGATTGGGGTTAACAAGTAATCGGGGTTGAGTAAAGTAACTTGAGTTAGGAATATGATGTGATCATGTGCAAACCATGGCTTGAATTATTAGATGGAGTGGGGAGCATGATTGACATGGTGGGTGAGATAAAATATTCCATTTTAAAAAAAAAGGTGTCAGATGGGTGTATTAATACCCATGGATTAAATAAAATGTGAAGGATGGGGATATGCCAAAATTTAAATTATCAAATGGGTCTACATGGAGCCCATTTGATAATTAATCAAATAATGTGAGAAAATAGATAGGATTTCATTTAATTTAAGAAAAAGAGAGGCGGGGATGGAAATTGGATGAATGTGAGATGACGGAGGGGTATTATAACCATAAATAGGTGTCTAAAACGAATTTATAGGTTTTTTGGATTGTTACCTTTCAAGTTACACAGTTTTTTCTTGCCTAAACCCTATATAACGTACAACCCGAGATGGAGTTTTTACAAAATTTTAAGAGAAAAATTTTTAATCTTGCCACTAATCCATCCTATAAAGATCTTACACTTCTTGTTACATACTCAAGAACCCTTTTCAACTCACAAACTCCTTTTCTTAAGACTATATCTAAGTTTCACAACAAAACACTCACTCTAATTCAAACTCTGATGTATTGTTTATTACAACTGACACTTGATGTTCCATAGCCCTTTGAGACTTATATTAATCATATTTCCACCTTCTTAGACCCTATTAAATATATCTTAGATCTCTTGTACTTTATAATCAAACATGTATTGGCTCTTTAACTTATACATTTTTTTTCTCACCTTTATATAATCTATCAACATTTTCCTTCATTGTTTAGCTCTTTGATGCACTGTAAGTCTATAACTCTTGTTTGAGGCTTCTTCTTGAATATTCAACCTTGCAAAGACCATTATTCAATGATAACAATACAAAAATTACCTTTTGAATCAAATTCTAACATAATACATTACATGCATTCCATGAAAATAATGAACATGCTCAGGAAATCTTACTTTCATTAATGTTGCCTAAGTTACATAGCTCCTTAAGCTTCTCTGGTATCCTCTTAATCCCTTTCCACCTTCTCCACACTTTATCCCTCACACCATCCTATATCATTTGAATTCATCTCTTGCCATCATAAATAAGGTGAGTTAGTTAAGGTTTAAACTTAGTACCTTCAACCATGGTAGAACTGGCTTAAAATGGTTTACACCTTATTTAAGATCAATTAGTTATTTTGTTAAATGAAGAGTGTGATACATATCCAATTCAAAACCTCGAGTTACTTATTACTAGAACTTTGGCCTAAGACTACTAACTAGGAAGTTTGAAAATTCAAATATGAGGGTTTGGAGGGAAACCTCTTATTATACACAAGATGAGTCCATATGGACTAAGTACATTTTAAAAACCTCCAAATGAAATCTTGACACTCCTATAAGCTAATACAAACCAAAATTGACTATCTATAATGATGCTCTTGCATCAATAAGGCTACACCATTCTAGTTAGTGTTTGACATGGAGGCTGTGCTACTTGTAGAATTCTTTTTACCATCCCTGTGTATTACACGTGCATGAGGCTTATCAGATGAAAAGGATATGGAAGAGCACATTGAGAAACTAATGTAACTAGATGAGCGAAGTGCTATTACGTGTTGGAGTCATATGAATGAAAAGGCACGACAGAAGGCTTGACATGACATGCACATTAAGAACAAGTTTTTTACAGTTGGAAAGATGGTACTTTTGTATGACTCTGAATTTTTGCACCATCCAGGGAAGTTGAAGGTGCATTGGTTGGGAACTTTAGTAGTAATTAAGATACTTGAATAAGATGCATGTCAATTGTAGGAACTGGATGGCACCATGTTTTCCAATTACTTTAATGGGAGTAGGCTGAAGCCCTACTATAAATAAGATTCTCGATGGTTATAATAAGGCAGTATTTCCACTTAGACTAGATTTCCTTTCATGTCTTATTTTTTCTTTGGTTTTTTTGTTGTAATAAGCGTGTTCGCGTGCAGGAGATGACTACTATGTATTGAGATGATGCACAAAATACCACGCATATATTTAGTGTGGGGTGAACCAGGTATGCACGTGCAAGAAATTTGGTGCATATGTGTGTACAGAAGTATAAAGGTAGGATATTGTTAAAAAGGTGCACAAAGGAAGAAGGTTTATAGGTGCTTAGGACTTATTGGGTGTTCAAGATTAATTACTTGGATTAAATACCACGCAAGGTAAAAATCATGCAGTGTAACTCAAGGGAGGAAGCAACATGATGAGATACTTATTCCTTGGCATAGAGGAAGATGTGTTGCAGTACAGGGAGTGCACGAGAGGATGTCTACGACCTAGAAGTAGTAGTGTGCCAGAAGGTTATGAATGTCGCGCGTGGAAGAAATAAGAGTAAAGAATGGAAAAAATAAAAAGGGTATTTAAAGTTACAGTACGGTGGTAGGTGAGGAGTAACGAATGTGGATTTTTTTCGGAAATCTATAAAAGGGGGTGTAAGTGAGTTCATTTTATACCTTGCATATTGATGAGTTTGAGCCCTTGAAGAGCGATTTAAGTGCAAACCAAGTGTGAAGATATTGTGCAAAGATAACTTAGGAAACTAGAGAATATTTTCATGGCCTTGGTTGGATATCCTTCAGAGGAAATGTGAGCATGGAAAAGAGGTGCGAGGATAAAAGAATATAGGCTTCGAAGGTTGGTTTGCATAGCTAGGGTTTTGACAAACATAATTCACATAATATTTAAGTTTCAGAGGTAGGGCACAAAGGGTTCAATGAACGAACGAGGGTCTTTAGAAAAATTTAAACACTCAAAGAATAACACAAAATATGGGTAAGAAGATCTAAGCACCTAGGGTTTACTTTAATTTTAAGTTTAAAATGAAGAATGAAACCAAGAAAAGCTTCAACTATCTCACCAAAGGGCGAAGGAAAAGGAAAATAATAAAGTAGCTATAGAGACCAAGATAGTTGAGCTTGAGGTATTTTTAACGCAACTCAGAGAGGCTAACAACAAGGCATAATTAATGTTTGATAGGTGCCAGAAGAGTGACTGTTTGGATGAAAATCGACACACGACCTTCAACCGTAATCGACTCCTTGAGGTCATATTGAGGTAACCAATGTGGAAATTTGGATGGTTGGCTATAGGAGAATCAATAAATAAGATCTGACAGAGTGAATTCCTAGTAGATGAGTTAGAAAAGGGGAAAATAGAGGCTAAGTATGGGTAGCGTAAATTTCCTATGGTTAAACTACTTGATTGAATATAAGTATCGAACTATGTTGAAGTGTCTTTTTTAACCAAGATGAAATTTGAAAATCCAATCTAATTGTTTGAAAAGAAATTAATTAAATAAGTAAACTAAACTAAAATATTACAAACAAAGACAACAAATTTCTTCTATTTAAATAATTAAAGCTACTTTTACACTAAAACTAAAAAAGTAAAAAACCCAGTGTAGTTATTCACCTATGCTGAGTGTATCTAGTCTATTCTAATTAAATGAAAGCTTCACTAAACTATGGATACAAATATAACTCTCTATTTTTCCTAAGAAGCATGGGAAGAAATCGGAGCTTCACAGAAGATTTTATTCCCTGCAACTTCCCTGACAAAAGTAAAGAATATTTCTATGGAGGATTTCCTATATGAATTGGTTTAGTGTATTTACTGAATGATTACAACAATGTAAATGCTTGTTTTTTACTCTATTTAATATATATGTATGTGTAGGATTTAGAAACAATAATATGAAGAAGTAAAGAAATCTAACATCAACCCCAACCTAGAGATATAGAGTAATGACAAATCCAATTGTGTTGTGTTTTGTCCCCTCAGTTTGTATTTTCAATCTCATGTGTTCATGTGAATCCAAGGGATTAGGAATGCAGTAGAAGCAATAGTGAGAAGGTGTTGGATCAATGGTAGCTTGAATGACAATTTGGTAACAATGCAGGTGGAAGAGAAATAGAAAAAGTGAACAGATCTTGGCTATGTAATTTCCAACAAGAATGAGGTAGCTTAGCAATACAAGAATACACAAAATTATCTTCGACCATTTTATTGAGAAAAAGTGATCAATTTATAGAAGGTTGGTTGGGCTGTGCACAATCAAACTTGGCAGCCATAGGGTGCCACATAAACAATGATAGGGAAATTTGAACAATCAATTACAAATCAGAAGTGAAGAAGAGAATGCCACAAGGTAGTTAGGCTTGAAATCAACTAAAATGCTTCAAAAACGTGTGCTAAATGTGAACTTGAGTGGGACAACACTCATCTTTATTGAAGTTGGAAGATTCCAAAAAAAGTGCATAGGACTGTCGCCCTATGCAGGGTGGCAGTTACAGGACCACCAGCTTGTACAGGGCAGTGGTTGTAAAACTGCCATCCTGACTGGGTGGCAGTTACAAAACCACCGCCCAAGAAGGGTGGTGATTTTGACACTAAAGATCAAAACTAAGCTAAAATGAAGCGAGAAGATGTATAAAAGTGGTAAATGGATAAGTAAGGAAAAATAGGCTACAAATATAATTTGCGAGGAGGTTTATGAGCTCTAACACCTTTGGAAAAGACATGAATCATCATTGGGGACCTTTTGTAACCATTTTCTGACAATGTAGCATGTGCAAATTTGGATGCGTACATATTGCCCCTCGGAGAAGTGTTTTATCCATGAAGAGGCATAAAATGTAGGGTTCGAGTATGATATTCCCGAAATGGGGAGTTAGAAGCTATACCTAACATGACTATGTTCCGAAATGTCACAGTCCAAACTTCCACTACTTGAAAAATGAAAACAAGACTCAAGTGCAAATAGATATGATATCGAAAAATAAAAACTAAAACAAAATGATAAGAGGACTTACCATTTACGCAGGGATAGAAGTATACCTGCGCCAATGCTATAGTCTTGTGGGAACATATACTCAAAATGAAGTTAAAACAAAGCATATATATATCAAATCAACTCATTTTACAATTCATTTGCACATATCCTATTGTTTTGGGCCGATGAGGTTATACTAGTGGTTCTAGATGTGTGAGTTAGAGACTCCACCATGAATTGGGCTCCAAAGACCTCTCCCTGTGCTCTTGCCAATTCTACCTCTAATGTAGTGATCCTACCTTCTACGCTTTGAACATCTAATGAGTGGGCTTCCTACTCCTAAACTAGGGCCACCTATGCCTACAATAAACTCTATAACATCACATCTATACTGTCAGTATCTGCCAAATCTTGTGCATCTCTATATCTTCATAAGGTCCTTGATGCATTTCCCATAAGACAAAAATAACTCACTAAATCCCATTCCGATGGTTTTGTTGGATCCACCATCACTGTAGTATCTTGGGAATCCAACACTAGATCTAGGATCTCATGGTGGGCACTCTCTATTCGTAGATTTCCACTCAATTTTCCACTCTATAAAACCAAATAAAAGTCACACGTCACTTATGATACACATATAAAAATTATTCTCAACACATCTAAGTAACATCATGACACACATACTTGGATGCTCAGGCCTCTCTAAAACAATCTCACCATCTCTGTTTCTTCCCAATATCTCCTCCTTATCCTTGTCATCATGACAAGGTATGGATCTATATAATATTCCCATTTTTCTCAGGGCCCTAATATCATGTCCCCTTTGTGTTGTGGCATGGGCCTTTGTCTTTAGTGTATGACCATCTGGACCCCGATTAGTGTTTGGTAACCTCCTCATAGTTTCCACATCTTATGCTCCATCATCCATGTTGTTAGTTTTTTCAATACTCCCTTACTAGTGTTAGGACCAGCTCCACCCGCACCCCCTACCTGTGAACATGTGTTGGAAGATCCTCCATTGGATCCATCCTCTAAACCACTCACTGTTATGATCTATGGTTGGCCTTGATCATCCCCACCATGCCTATGTTCTCTACGACCATGTCTTCCCACTGCATGTACCCTGCAAGGCCATAGTATTGGTACCATCACCTTTGATCTTGCGACCTCTCTATCATGACAACATTGGTAGGGTGGTAATGGTGGTATCACCATAGGCGTTGGTCACCCAAACTACCTCGGGATCCTATTCACCTCTCGGGTCTCCTCCTAATACACATAATTTCATGCCACCTTGGTGATGGCCTCTACATACTCTTCCCTGGGCTAACTCAGCCATTGATCCACATTCCATGTGTATGGCTGCCACAAAACATCATCCAGATGCACCTGTTCTAGTAGTCATAATACTATAAATGCTCTCACTATTTTCCCCTTTTCCCATTAAAGTACTCTCGGGGCATTGGCTGCTACTTCCAATGGTTTCCTTGTTGGACTATGCATTGGGAATCTGAATATCCTGACAAGAAGAAGTTGTCATTCTTCTTGTATTCTAGACCAAGATCCATTGATACCTTGAGATATCTCAAGATGTGCCTTACTGCCTTCCAATGACAAAAATTTGGGTTCCTACATGAACCTGTATAGATAGCTTACTAAAAATCTGATATCTGGTCTAGTGTAGGTCAAGTAAATGAAACTCCCAATTAACTGCCGATAGAGAGTGGCATTTACTATAGGAGATGGATATGAAGGAGATAACTTCAATTTGTTCTCCATAGGTGTAGCATTCGATATGCAATCCATCATCCTAAATTTCTCGATTGTTGTCTTGGTATAATTAAACTAAGAAAGAACGATGTGATTCTCTTTTTTCCATTCTTAATATCCAAGACAATAGTGCATACGCCCGATATCTGTCATGTCAAATGATTGGTTAAGATCTTTCTCCGTTGCATCGATTAGCCTCACTGAACTCCCAGTGATGACTAGATTGTCAACATAGACAACGAAAATCACAGTTTCCCCCCCTTGATTTTTGAGGTAGAGATTCAGATCATATGGATTTTTACAAAATCCATGTTGTACGAGATGCTCATCAATTTTTATGTACCAAGCCCGGGGTGCATGTTTAAGGCCATAAAAATATTTCCTGAGTCTACATACTTTTTCTTCTTAACCAAGTACAACATATCCCTTAGGTTAAGTCACAGAGAATTATTCTTGTAAATCTTCATTAAGAAAGGAAATTTTTACATCCATTTGATGGAATTTCCAACCAAACTGTGTAGCTAGATTAAATATCATCCTGATCATTTTGATCTTAGCTATGGGAGAAAATGTCTCCTCATAGTCAATGCCTTATTTTTGTGCATACGCCTTTTCTACCAGTCTCTCTTTATACTTTTCTATGGTCCCATCTACCTTGTACTTTGTTTTAAATATCCATCTACATCTAATGGGTTTCTTCCTTGTTGGAAGATCGACAAGCTGCCAAGTGTTTTATTTAATCACTAAGTTGTATTCAACATCCATGATATATTTCGAAGCTTTTTACCATAGGGCTTCCTAGATAAAAGAGTGCTCCTCTGATTCAATAACTCTACCCTTCAAAGCAAAGTTTACTTCTTCTCTTGCTTTACTGTGATTCCATGGTCCAATGGTGGATGTATCTGGTGGAGCATCCATTCTTGCATCTCGTAACATGCTAGCATACCACTTGGGCATATGCTTAAATTATCTCATGGGTTGTGGTCTTATCGAATCATCACCATCATCCCCATCATCACTTTCATCATTTGTGGGAACATCAACTTCTGATTTTACAACTGGTGAAAAATCTACATCAGGTGAGTCTGGAAGAGGAGTCTTTGTTTCCTTCTTCTCAAAAAACTCAACATCTCTATTGGTGTATAATTTCCTGGTCTTAGGATCCATCAATCTGTATCTAAGAGTCTCTTAATTGTACCCAATGAAGATGATTTTTTTTATTTCTTTCTATTCTTCTTGGGTATGTGCATACTTGCTTTGCACCCAAATACTCTGAGGTGTGCAACAGATGGTTTCCGCTTTGACCATGCTTCTTATTGCGTTACTCCATCAAGAGAAACTGTGGGAACTTTGTTTAACAAATACACTATTGTCTTTACTACTTCTACCTAGAATGTCTTTTCTAGTATAGAATCATCGATCATGCATCACACCATTTCCATGATAGTACAATTTCTTCTCTCAACAACACCATTCTATTGCGGTGTGTGTGGAGGAGGAATTTATCAATTAATCCCGTGAGCTTGTAGGTAGTCTTTGAACTCATCACTGGTGAATTCCCCCCCTCAATCTGAGTAGAGAGTTCTGATGTGATGACCAATTTTGTTCTCAATAACCACTTTTAGCTTCTTGAAGGTTTCAAAAGCTTCACTTTTCTTGCGAAGACAAAAATTCCACATTTTTCTCAAATAAACATCAACACAAAGCATAAAGTATTGAAATCAAGAATGACTCGGTTGCATTAGACCGCAAAGATCAATATGAACCAGATCAATCTTACCAAGAACTAGATAAGTACTCTTCTGGAATGAAGCTCTATATTGTTTTTCTGCTAGGAAGTGAGGACACTTGTTTATATCCTTCTGGAGAGATGTTAATCCTTTTACCATATTTTGTGGGTGAAGTGTTTTGAGATACTTAAAACTGATGTGACCAAGTCTTTGATGCCACAATTGTGTAGAGGTAGAATTCTTAGCCACAAGTGTATGATCATTTCTGTGGATCCGACATTATAGGATTTTACAACTATTTTTGAGCCTCATGAATTGTCTCGAATTAAACACGTTTTCTTGCTGAAATGACTATGAAATTCAATTTTCAAGTAGTGATCTAGGATTTGACTGAATGAAAACAGATTTTTAGTCAACCCAGGGACATATAATACATCTCATAATCTACAGCTGCATGAACCAAGAGGTAGAGAAATATTCCCAATCCCCTGTACTGTGTATGAAAAATCATCACCTAATGAAACATGGTTTTTTTAAGGTGTATCCCTCAATGAAGTAAAATAGTCTATGTGGTTTTTCATGTGTCAGGTGGCTCCCGAATCAACATACCAAACATCACTAGATGATGTGGAGGGTTCACTTGATTGAGCACTGTACAAGTAGTCTTCAGTATCTGAATGTTCTTCTTGCTCAACAATATTTCCTTGCTGATAGGGTTTTCTTTTCCAGTTCCCCTTTTTCTACCCTTTATTGTAGTTATATTTTCCCTTGTGAGATTGTCGATGTTGACGTCCAAAGTTGCTTGATGAATCTTTCTTATAAGTATTATACCAACAATCTTTCAACTCATGTCCTATTTTGTAGATAGGACATTTCTTCTTTTGTTGTTTGTCCCCTTCTGATGTTGATTATGATTTTGGGAATTTTAATAAGAATTAGGTTTTCCTTTCCCTTTTCCTTTCCATTTCTAATGAGAATAAAGAGCTTGATCCTCTTCATTATCTTTATTGTCCATTTCTTCCTCTTGTTACAGTAGGTTTACCAGCTTGTCAAAACTCACTTTCGTATCAGACAAGTTGAGTGTTGTCACAAAAATGTGGTATGAAGGAGGGAGTTATCTTAGAATAATGGGAACTAGAGCATCATCAGTGACCTCCTCTCCTAGGGCTAGAAGTGAAGTCCTCAACTCTGCAACTCTTCTTAAGAAAGCTTCTATTTTCTCATTTTGTTTAAACTTCAGTGTAACTAACTCTGCAAATTCAATATGACATTCTTATTTTTGGCCTAGTACATTTTGCTCAAATTATCCCATGCATCTTTGGTTGATTTGGCATCTCAAATGTGGGGTTTCACATCATCGGACACTCTAAACAAGATGATTAGCTTGGCCTTCTTATCTGATCTATCAAATTGTCATTGTTGTGTTGTATTAGTTGTTGATCTGGTCAGAGTACCATTCACAACAGGAAATATATCTTCAAACTCAAGTTGTGTCTTGATTTTGATCTTCCATGCAGAATAGTTGTTTCCTCTTAGTAGTTGTGAATCTAGAAGAAATAATTCGGGGGCATCGGTGCCCATTTTGTAGAATCCACTAATAGGGTTAGGCTCTTATCACTCCAGGTATAAGGTCTCCCAATCTATATACTATCATTCTGATATACCAAACCTTTCTATATACGCGCCCTTCTAATATACCCATCGGTATGTGGAAGAATTTCTACCTTTCTATATACCCGACGGTACATGAAAGAGGCGTTAACATACATGAAAGAATTCGATACATGGTACTAAGAAAATACTGAAAGGGTTCTGTGTAATTATTGACACCGGCTTAAAGAATATCCTCATACATGAGCATAACTTTGCTATATACTCAGATAATTTCTCAGTCTGGATTTAAGTCATGCAATCATTCATAAACGGATGGGAGGGCTCAAAGTGTGTGCACTGTGTCCTTTTTACTCCCCATAAATTTAAAGGGTTGATGCCCAGATGATATTGTTGCAGCTATATTAGGTGTTAAGTACAGTAGTATTCATGACAACTTTACCCGTATGAGCTTCCCAGAGGCACTGTTTATACCAAACACTATGAATGAGATCTAGAATATTGTGAGTGTTTTAGAACCAAATTTCACTGTTTTTTATTACAATTCTCTACCAATTTTTGAGCAATTAGAATTTTTTTGGTTGACTGTGGTAACCTAAAAATTAGTACAATACACTGAAGTTTACAATTACATTCAAAAAATTTGAAAAATTGAATGAGAGGATTTTTTTTTTGTTTTTCGGGGCCCTAGTGGCCTCCGGAGCCCAATACGGCTCTTTGAACAAAAAACCATAGAAAAATAGCTCAAATGAAGTTTTTAGGTATCCCTCCTTAGGAAAAAGGTGCTTAGAATGCAAAATATGCATAGTGGACGATTTTTTTCCCTAAAATAGGGGTTTCCTTGCTAAAAATAGTTGTGCCTTTAGTTATAACTAAGCAGTTTGGAGAAGGTTTTTCCACTATTTTTACCTCTATAGTTGGTGGTTTTACCAAATTCACCACTAAATGGAAAAATGGTTTGAAAAGCAATTTGGGGGTGGGGGTCGAACCCCAAACCTCCACACCTAAATATTTCCACTTATCCAACTAGGCACTTTATGCACTTGTCAAAAGAATTGAACAAATTGAATTCAAACTATCAGTAAATTGAGTAACCTTTGGAAAGGCATCATGGCTGGTAGGAGGGATTGTGCGGTAGGTGAGTGAACTCCACATGACCTTCGGCTTGGCTTTATGTTTTCCATGTGATGTGGATCTGAGCCAACTTTTCCTTTAATCACCATTTGATTTGAGGATTTCCTTCTTGTTTTGGATCCGCCGTTTATTGTTTATCTAAGCCACTTATTGGCTTTGTATTAGCCTTCAAAGTTTTGATTGTTTTTTTGTGTAGATTGTAGGTTCGTTGAGTGGAGAGGGCTCAATTTGGAGCAATGCAAGGTTCGATCACTGCCGTTGTAGGTTGCTTTTAACATTTTTTCTTGATGCAAGTTTGTAGATCAGGGCAGGGGGCTTGGTGTTGGCGTGGAATGCTTAGCCATTTTGGGATCACAGTGGAGCGGTCATTTAAACATACACATCCACCAATGGCTCGATTGAATTTTTCAGGGGTTTGTTGATGCAATCCGGATCCAATGTAGATATCAACACCCAAGAAACTCATTCCACAACTTGCTCAGTGGGTGAATACGCAGTGGTGGGCCACAGCTCAACCAATGATTCTATGTGATACAAAACTCAGTCGATCAACTTGGTTCAGTGTGGCATTGATTGATTCAGCGTCTTCACAACTTAGATGATTGGCTCTATGGATTCCTTTAAACAACTCAATACACAAATTGGTCAGCATCTTTTTCAACTCAATGGCTAGGGGCAGAGTCCTTCAGATTTGGTGTTGCAGCTACTGTTAGTTACAACTAATAATGTCACCAATTTTAGTGACATAACCCCGAATGGGGTTATATTTAGCTTGGTGAAGAACTATATATATATATAATTCCTTCTTATATATGCAGTAAATTTTGACTGGTGTTGGGTGCACCAGTGCAAAAAAAAATTCATTCCAAACACCTGGAACAAACAGGAGGTTGTGGGGAGGTAGGTTTGGGGATGGAAAGTTGCAAGAGGTTGCGCATGCTCTCAATTTCTGCAAATTCTTCTCCAATTTCCTCTCTCTCTCTCTCTTATTCTCTCTCCTTCCACACCTTATCTGCTCACATGTCCATATCAACTTGCTATGATACCAAATGTAAAACAGGGACAAAATCCTGGAATATTTTATTAATGATCAAAATCAATTTACAATAGATGTGCTACAATATTTATACATATTGGATAGCAATATACAAACAAAGAAATGGGTTACACGGGTACAACCGTGAAACAATACAAACAATAGTATTGTTAAAAAAATATAACAACTCCAATATGTTTGAATAAAAATATATAGAAGGTTAAAAATAAACATAACCATATAACAATTAAACAATTATCAAACTAACTATGTGCAATGCATAATTAACCTATGTAAAATATAATTACCCTAACACTCCGCTCTGTAACATCCAGTGTCAAATCACAATACATGAAATTCCCTCCAACGGGTAACCCCAAAATCCCATGAACATCCTCTAAGGTCACATCCATCTCCATGGCACCTTGTCCCATCTGCCACTAAAAGGTATTAGATCTAGTCTCCCATGTAGAAAAAAAAATTTGTAACATGTGCAAATCCAATGGCATCCCGGGAATTTGCATGATGCGCCGAAAATCTGAACCCTATAACTGGATAACCTCTTTCTAGATTAATCAGTTAATCAATTCACTGAGCTAAGATACATCCACACTCCTCCATAGGTGGATCCTCCAATCCCCCCACACCCACAAAAGGACACAAAAAAAACCCATGCATTAGAATTCTAAAAAATTAATTTGGAACGAAAACTCAAAATTTAAAACTCACATATATAAACATCCCTATGTCATTGGCCCCTAGAGAAAATTTACTCATAATCCCAATGCCATTGACCAAGTGGCTTATGTCATTGGCCCCTAGAAAAATTTCATTCCTACCCCAATGTCATTGGCCATTTTGTTGCAAAGGGGCCAATGTCATTTAGCCAAACACGGTCATGAATTTCCCAAAAATTACTCTCAAAAATCTACTAAATGACAAAACCAAATTTATATCACTCCTAAATCGACTTGTATTTTTTCTAACCAACCCGATGACATGATTTTGGACAAGAATGAATTCTTAACAACTCTAAAAATGTAAATCGACCAAATAGCACCTAATTTACCCTATAACATTTAATGCAAATGAATTACCCATGGTCACGCCCTGTCGCGTGCACCAACTCATCTTCCTATATTTCCACCTTATACTCATGTCATGCCATCATAATACACTTGAATTTGGAATTCTAGATCTCATTTCTCTCAATTCCACAAATAGCAATACATAAATAAAAAACCAAAAATATATATAAACATGACATTTATATTCAAAATCAGTCGCTATAACCCTCAATCTCCCAACGAATGTCATTTTTGCTCTCGAAATCCACAAAATGCATTGTTTTTTATGTCCGTATCAGGTTTTCATGTCGTTCTCTTTGACCTATTACATGTATACATTAAACGACTTTTAATTTTTTCTTTTTTTTGACACTATATTATTGTACAATATCTATGACACTATGACATGACATTAATCCCATGGGACCCTAGCTAGGTTATTTATGTCTTATTTTACAGATGATTCTCTAGTGTTTCTTTTTAGTTTTTCTTCTTAGGGATTCTTGTAGCATTGATTGCACCTACACATGGTAGGACGAGTGACACTATTAGGTACACATTGGTGGGTATATTTCATTTCATCTAGTCCTTTCTTACTTTCAAAATATTCATTTAATTTCAATGTTGTGGATTGTTTCATTTCATTTACCAGCACATGTTTTGCTATTGTGACATGTTGTGAACAATGGATGGGGTATATGTATACACCTAATTTTTCACTTTTCATATTTCTTACATGTTACTAATAATTTTCTTTATGCAGATAAGGGTCACTAATCCATCTATTTCTTGAGTGGGTGCCATAAGGGGACTATCGTGAATGTTATAAGCATGGTGACTGGGAGGGTGGGTACGAATTAGTCATACAAAAACTTTAACTTCATTTACCATGTCATACATTCATCATTCCAATCAATTATTCATCGTACATAATCAAATGTGAGATTATTAAGTGTGTTACAACCATCCACAAGTGCAAGAGACAAGAGATAACACAATAACACCATATATAAAGTGGGGAAATCATCAAGGGGAAGAAAAACCACTAAAAATTTTGCTAATATTATTCATAATAAAGGAACTACATGAATATGACACATCACATAAGATTTATTTAGTGAGGCACTAACCCCACAAGGAGCACCAACCCCTAGTTTTTTTGGGCACTAGCCCTATAAGGAGGCTACAACCCCTTAAGATGATTAATCACCCACCTAGCCACATGAAATGGATGATCATTGAATATATGTTTCTCCCAAAACTAATTGCGATCACAAGTTCATCTCCTCTCTCTCAAAATCTTCTCAAACTTCCCTCTTTCCTTCTTCGCTCAAATCTAGTCCTTCTTTAGTTGATTAGGTCTATTGACATTGAATATCTTCTCCTTAATATTTGGCATCCCTTCATACCTCTCAGCATCTATATCCTTTACCATTCTATCTTCTTCTTATTCCTTCTTTATCTTGCTCACATCTCCATTATCATTAGTACAAATGAGCTAACACAATGCACTTTTATACTTGACACACACCATAAGTGACCAAATGTCATCTAATACCCTTAAGGTCAATCATGCCAAACATAAACAAAAAAAAAAATCCATCATATAAACACTCCAAGAGACCCAAGTAGGTTGGTAAGGGTCACACCATCAAGGACTAGCTCCAAGGAATCTCAAATAGGAAAAATCAAAGGTCTTCTTCACCAATGAATGCATCATGACCTTCAAGGGAACACTACAAATTTTTCAAGGCTAAAAAATCTTCACACAACCCAGGGAAAACCTCTCAACATCACTATCAAGTACAATAATCTCTGCACTAGCTATCTCCACCATGAAACATACAAGGAAGAAACACTATCAAGGTCTTCAAGCACCCAGAAAATAGTCCCAGAGAACAAGCAACTTCACCTATCAAAACTCTTTATCATGGATAATTAAGTATACCATTGGAAAGGTATATAATTATACTATCTGAAACAACTCACACTATTTATTAAATCAGGGCTTAAGGATCTCAATCACTTTAATCACTGAAACAAATCAAAACTGCCAATATGGACTCAAAAAATAGTCTTGATATAAACATGCTCCAACTCCTCAAAAGAAACTTCCAAGAACTTCCATCACCTGGAACACATCAAGGGATACCTGAAACACCTATACAATCCATCACATGCATTTTTCACATGGATAAAATCACACTTACACATTTGAACAACAAGGATTCTTGAGATACATAATAGGGTTGATTGGGCCATTAGGATTTCAAAATGAAAACACCTCATCTGATCAAAAAAAATATTGAACACATCATGTCAGGGAGTCAAACACCTTTCCATGACTAAAAAAATCTCTAGTAAGTATTTCATACCAAACGCATCTCAAGCCACAAGACAAGGTTTTAGCCCTTATAGGCCAAAAGTGGTAAATTACCTTTGGAGACTTGTAACTCAAAAAATTCTTCACAAAACCTTCCTAAAAATTTTCAATCCCATCTATAAAATCTCCCAATATTCTTGTAACAATTCACTTCTCATCATGAAACCTCCATCTCATCCATGAAACTACAAAACTCCACAAAGCTATAGTTTTTATCCATCTTGCTGAAACACCTGGAACTCGAAACCACCACCAACAGGAGCCCTGAAGAATGCTATACAAACAGCATACATCACTTTAGATTTCGCAATCCATTTAGATCTAAAATAAATCATTTTTCCTCCATCTCTCCACTTCTAGGGTTTTAGTAGGGTTTTAGACCTCCTTAGCTTGTTAATGATTGTTCATAAAGATGAGATGATCAAATCAACTCATTCTTTTTGCAAAAAAACTCTTATCTTAGTGAGAAAACATCCCTAAAAGCCTCAAGATCCCATGCATAATTCACAAGTGTGGGTAAACAAAATAGTTTCACCTATCGACATGGTTTTTCCTTCTCAAGAGTTCAGTTTTGCCAAAAACTCATTTTTTTTGTTTTGTATTCAATACCTTGACCTGAAATTTGACCCATAGAATCATAAAAAACTCTTCCATCTGTCCCAAGTATAATTTTTACCTACACACTTCTGTATTTCTCCAACCAATAATACTTACCTTTTCTTTCCTTCCTTATTCTCAAGAAACTTGCTTTAATGGACCTTGAACATACAATAAAACTCTAAATACATACCTTGGATTCCTTCCACATTTCATATACACTTTCAAAACACACCTATCATGCTTAAATAATACTTCCATGCTCCATATACCATGTCACTCACACATACTGCTTGGACTAGGTCTAGGCCTAGAATGGGTGACTTCACCACATGACTCATCAACAATGACCTTTTATTCAACTTACATACTCATTAACACCTCTAACACATCTCATATAACATGTGATACCTAATAAAAACTTTGGAGAAAATACACATCACCTACTAGCTTGAAAGTGCACCAAGAACATGCTTAGACACCATGTGAAGATAAAAAAAATTAGACACTACCTATCATCCTTCAGCTTCAAACATGAATGACACATCATGGAGACTCCTAAAAAATTCTTAAGATCCTTTGACATCAATTTTCCAGTTGACATCAATGATAACCATAGACACATTTGTTAATAGGTAAAATGGTATGAATATTCACATAGGCATTATGGGTTAAAAACATTACACATAGAGAGTATCGCTATGTGGTCCCATCCTTAGTTGTCATTGCATTAGTAATCCTTGTCTCGTTTATGTCTCATACACATTTAATGCATGACACCTTGTTCATCTACTTTATTGATCCATGACACATCTATTTCACTTTACATGACATTTAGATATCCTTGGCTGATGCCATCACCCGTGGGGGATGGTGTCAGTGTTATGTTTTTCCCAAGTATATGTTATCACTCATGGGTGATGGAATCGTATATATACACACCACACTTTGAAATTTCATAAGCAAGGAATATAGAGTCATAATAACTAGCCATTCTCTCTGTTATCTTGCACCAACTTTGCATTTTCTTGGTTTTCCCTTGCTTCATCATTTGCACTTAAATTTGATTGGACACTCTTCTTGGTTGGATTGCTTACACTATTCAGTCATCTATAGTGAGTCTATGAAAGGTTCGGTGTTCCCCTTCTCCACCCAATGGAGATTCTCTCTTGGTGTGTTGCTTCTATAGAGAGATAGATGCATCAACGACCACCCTATAGGTAAGTGCTCTAAATCACTTTGTAATTTTGAATAGATTAGTTAATTTCCCTTCTGCATTGCTCTATGTTAGTGTAGCATTGTATGTACATCATTTTTAGTTACCATAGTTATCTTATTCATGATCAACTAATTATCTTTCCTTTATTTCGTTTTAGTTATTTGACAATAGTATATATTGTGCATGCTTGAATTATCCCCCATTGATCTATATCTCTCACCCATCTATCGATATCCTACAAGGGTACCATGACATTGTTGGTCCTAAAAATCCATGGTACCATGACATATACAACTTTATCCAAGATAAAACCTATCCTCCAAACATGAACTCCTATAACAAAAGAGCCTTAGCACAATGTTCTTCACCCTACACAATCCTTTTTGACAGCCTGTACATAAAAGGATATGATGGGAATCTATTAATATGTCTCAATCAGGATGAAGCTAACCTAACACTAGTTAAAGTACATTCAGGTATCTATGGTGCACAAACAAATGACATGGTCTTATAAAAAAATATCTTATATGTGGGTTATTATTGGCCCGTTATGGAGTCAGATGCATGTGATTTTGTTAAGAAATTTCAAGCATGTCAAAGGCATGGTAATCTAATTCATGTTCCCTCACAAGCCCTTCAATCTATCACCTCACCATGGCCTTTTTCACGATGGGGGGATCAACCTCATAGGAAAAATAAATCCCAAATCTTCTAATGTCCATACCCTCATAATCACAATTGAATATTTTACCAAGTGGATAGAGGTCATTCCTTTAACTTATATCACTAGGTAAAATATATCCAAATTCATATTTAACCACATCATATGCCACTTCTCTATCCCTACCTATCCTATCACAAAAAATGGTACATATTTCAAAAAATATAATGTCAAGGAGTTAGCCAAACATTTCTATATCCAACTCAAATGGGAAACTCATTATTAACCATAGTGCAATGGCCAATCCGAAGCTTCTAATAAAACAATAAAATCAATATTGGAAAATATTTTTGACATGCACGGTTGAAATTGGCACACATATCTTTATCTAACCCTCTAGGATTATCAAATCTCATTCCATTACCCAGCTGGATCCACTCCCTTCTCCCTCGTATACGCCCTTAACCTATTACTTGTATTAGGATATGAGTAGCCAACTTGTGGCTTACCATATCATTTTATTATATCATTTATACTTTCTCATGCTTAATAGGTCGGCCTGGGTGATGGCCATAACATATGAATAGTATATATAGAGGATTGTAGGTAGTAGTTCATTATCATTTGAGCATTTGAGTCTTATTATATGGTTTGGAGGTTGCCCCCTCGAAGTGGTGAAGCTATTACAATTGCATATTGAGATCGTTATTCTTAAATATTGTGTTATTTAGTGTTATATTGCTGCTCATAATCTGAATTATACTAGTAATTTCATTACAAGTGGTATCAGAGCTGCAATCTGGGCCAAAATTAGGGCAAAAACCCTAATTTTTTGTTTCCACAATATATTTTGAACCAGAGTGAATTGGTAGGAGATATTTTTACCAGAGTTGTGAAACATTTCAAGTAAGGTTCCCTAAAAAAATCATACTTTTTAAATTAATTTTGCACAAGTTATTACAAATTTAGGGTTTTTCATAAAATCGTTCCCTAGGGTGCAAATTGTGGAATTTTTTCAAGTTCTTTACATTTTCGGAAAGATCTCTGAAAAAAATAGTATTAGTATCATCTCTATTGTGTTTTTCCCTGTTCAGCCGAATTTGTATCAAAACCCTAAACCCTAAGGTTTGATATCATGGTGGGGCCTTCCACAAGAGCAAAAAAGAATCCGGTTACTCTAGGTAAAACCCCAGATAAAGATGAGATAGTGATTGAAGAGATGGATTCAGAAGGGGGTAAATACATATTCCTCAGCACTAGGGTTTACTTTAGTTGATCATAAGGTGAGCCAACTTGAGTATGAGCTACGAAATGTACAATCTGAGATGGCCTCTAAAGGAGACATAGCCCAAATCAATCATCGGTTGGATGATATCATGCAACATGTAAAGGGTAAATAGTATGGCCCAAATCCATCCCATATCAACCAAGGAGGATCTTCAGTTCAAAATCATGGACAAAATAACCATGTTGGATCACTTTTCTAGCCCAATTAGAATCCAACCTATTCGCAACCACGAAACATGATGCCGAAAGTGGATATGCGCAAATTTGATGGTAAAGATCCCCTGAATTGGATAAATCAAACGGAGAACTTCTTTGAGCTACATCAAACAACATCAAGACAAAAGGTGACTTTGGCATCCCTGTATCTTGAACCAGACCAATTCATTTGGTATCAATGGTTATGTGCTTAGAGGTAGAAGAATGGTCTCGATGTCACTTGGACAATTTTTATCGAGGAGGAGTTGCAATTGCACTATAGTTCCAGTGTTTCAGAGAACTACTTTAGTCAATTAGCAAAGTTACAACAAATAGGATCAGTCAAAGATTATGTGCATCAATTCCAGAACCTATCCTTAAGGGTGGAGAATATACCAGAAGAGAATCTGAATGACCTATTTCTTGGGGGTCTTAAGGACCACATCGAGCATGAGGTACATATGTTTAATCCACTCAAGCTTTCTGATTCTATTATCATGGCAAGTTGAGCAGAGGAAAAAGTTCTTTGTAGTAGGAGGCCACCTTTCATTAACACCAAAGACCATAGTATCTCTTCCCCTTCATTTTCTAGGCCAATTAGACTGACTCCTCAACAAATGGAAGAAAAGAGAGCAAAAGGATTATGCTTTAACTGTGATAGCAAATATGGACTGGGACACAAATGTGTTGAGAAGAAGTTGTTCTATATTGACGGAGGTGAGGATGATGAGGATGCTGAAATTATAGGAGAGGTTGAGGAACCAGTAGAAGAGGAAGTAGAGGATCACCAACCTATAATTTATTGCCATGCATTATCAGGTATTAGTACTCCTCAAACACTCAGGGTTATTGGCTATCTCAAAAAATAGAAGGTGACCGTGTTGATTGACTCGAGGAGTACTCATAACTTCATAAATAGTAAGTTAGCTGCCCACCTCAATTGTTTTATTTACCCAGATCCAAAAATGCAAGTTATGATTGCGGATGGTGGGACAATCAAGTGCACAGGAAAATTCCATAGTATCAAGATTTCCATGGGAGACTACATGTTAGACTCACCTATGTTTGTTATTTCTATGGGAGGGTCAGATATTGTTTTGGGTGTCCAATGGCTCACAACCTTAGGTACTATAGAGATGAATTTCCAAGAATTGTTCATGCGATTTCATTCAGATGGAAGGACAATACAATTGAATGGGATGGTAGCTAAGTCTCCACAGATTATTAGCTCTCATCATATGTAAAAGGTTCTCAGAAAAGGAGTAGATGGATTCATAGCAAAGTTATTTTCCATAGAAGTACAAAATACAGAGTCTTCAATGCCACCCGATCTTCAGAAGATTGTTGATGCTCACTCATCTATTTTTGATGAAATTCCAAAGGGACTACCACTAGTTAGGGATCATGATCATGCCATTTGGTTGATTCCAAGGGATCCAAACACCTAACATCAGACCATACAGATACCAATATTCCCAGAAAAGTGAGATCGAGAAAATGGTTCAAGAAATGTTGAAGGCAGGTATCATCAAGCCTAGTCAGAGTGCCTATTCTTCCCCAGTGGTCATGGTACGTAAGAAGGATGAAACATGGAGGATGTGTCCAAATTACCAAGAACTCAACAAGTATACCATCAAAGATAAGTTTCCTATTCCAGTAATTGATTATTTACTTGATGAATTGCATGGTGCTATTTATTTCACAAAATTAGATCTTCGTTCGGGGTACCATCAAATTAGAATAAAAGAGGAAGATGTTCATAAAATGGATTTTAGGACTCATGAGGGCCATTATGAGTTTTTGGTAATGCCTTTTGGTCTTACAAATGTGCCTTCAACCTTTCAAAGCTTGATGAACACTGTTTTCAAGCCATTTTAAAGAAAATTTGTATTAGTTTTCTTTGATGACATATTGATTTACAGTAAGACATGGGAAGAACACTTACAACATGTAAATAAAGTGTTGGAAGTTTTGGAGAAACATACTCTCTATGTAAATCCATCTAAATGTTCTTTTAGTGTATAAGAGGTAGAGTACTTGGGTCACATTGTATCCCATGAAGGCGTCAAATTTGATCCTCAGAAGATCAAAGCTATGGCGGAATGGCCAAGACCCAAAACTCTCAAAAATATTCGTGGGTTCCTATGACTAACAGGGTACTACAGAAGATTTGTGCATGGATATGGTAGAATAGAAAGCCCACTCACTGCATTGCTAAAGAAGGATACCTTCCATTGGATAGACTTAGCCACTAAAATCCTTTGAGCAGCTGAAGGAAGCCTTGTACTGCACCCTAGTTTTGGCTACTCCCAACTTTTCAAAAACCTTCATTATTGAATGTAAAACTTCAGGATCAAGATTGGGAGTAGTTCTAATATAAGAAGGAAGACCAATTGCATCTAATAGTCACCAATTCAAATTAAAAAATCTTCTCAAACTAGTATATGAGAAAGAAATGATGGTTATTATTCATGAAATCAAGCCATGGAGGCGCTATCTCATGGGTAGACACTTCAAGGTAAAAACTGATCATGATAGTATCAAATACTTTTTGGAGTGAAGGTTATCATCTAAGGAATAAAAAAAGGTGGGTAAAAAAAATGTTTGGTTATGATTTTGAAATCATATACAAAAAGGGTAAAGAAAATGTAGTAGCTGATGCATTATACAGAAGGGATACATCCACAGATGCCTTATTATGTGGAATGTCCATGTTGACGGATGATTGGGTGGATGAAGCAAGATTGGAATGAGATCAAGACAAGGATACACAATATCTAATATAGAATATCAAGCAAGGATCTATGACATCAAAAATATTTGAGTGGAAAGGTAATGCCCTATGGTATAAAGACATGTTATACTTGAGTAAAGATTCTAAGTTGAAGCATAAGATTCTTGCAGAGCTACATGCCTCGCCTGTTGGAGGACACTTTTAGGTTTTTGAAGACATATCATAGAATAAAAAGAGAATTCTTTTGGGAAGGACTCAAGGGGGATGTACAAAATTTTGTATCAGAGTGTTTAGTGTGCCAACATAACAAAGGGGAAACAATTAAGACACCAGGTCTGTTGCAACCCTTACCAATTCCTAGCCAGAGATGGGAGGAGGTCTCCATGGATTTCATCACCGGATTGCCTTGTTCAGAGGGTAAGAATGTTATTTTCATGATTATGGATAGGCTCACAAAATATGCCCATTTTTGTGCCCTATCACATCCATTTGCAGCTAGTACAGTCGCAGCTATTTTTTTGGAGATAGTTCAAAGGCTACATGGAACCCCAAAGATAATTGTAAGTGATCGTGATCCTATTTTCACAAGTAATTTTTGGACGGAATTATTTTCATGTTTGGGTACTCAGCTAGCTCACAGTTCATCTTATCATCCTCAAAATGATAGGCAAAATAGAAAGTGGTCAACAAATGCTTAGAGGGGTATCTACATTTTTTTTGTATCAGATAAGTAGGAAAGATGGATTAAATGGCTACCACTTGCAGAATGGTGGTATAACACATCTTTTCATACCTCTTCTCAAATGACCCCATTTTTAGCATTATATGGTTACCATCCACCTTCTATCACTTCCTCTTGAGGGTGTAAACTAAGGTCAGAGATGTTGAGGAACACATTCAACATCAACAACATGTTTTGGCTAGTTTGAAGGAGAATTTAGCATTAGCACAAAACAGGATGAAACAACAAGCAGATCAACATCGTAGTGAAATACATTTTGAAATTGGTGATTGGGTTTTTGTACGTCTCCAGCCTTACAAACAGATGTCTCTAAAGCAACAGAAAAAGGACAACAAACTTTCTCCTAAATACTATGGTCCTTATCAGGTTCTACAGAAAATTGGCAGTGTTGCTTATAAACTAGAGTTGCCTCCATCTTCACACATACACCCAGTATTCCATGTTTCATGCCTGAAGAAGGTTATTGGACAGAAATTTGAAGCCCAGATAGAGTTACCAGAACTTGACAGAGGAAGGAAGAATCATTTTGGAGCTAGAGAAGATTCTACAAAACACTAATACTGAAGAGGCTGGAAGAACCATAGAAGACATTAAGGAATATCTGATCAAGTGGAAGGAATTTGAATCTAAGCATAGAAGATGCCACTTAGGAGGATGAAGGTTTTATGCATCAACATCCAGGATTATTCAACATTGAGGAACAAGGTTGGATTAAAGGGGAAGGGCATGCTACGCCCTTAACCTATTGCTTGTATTAGGATATGAGTAGCCGACTTGTGGCTTACCATATCATTTTATTATATCATTTATACTTTCTCATGCTTAATAGGTCGGCCTGGGTGATGGCCATAACATATGAATAGTATATATAGAGGATTGTAGGTCAGTAGTTCATTATCATTTGAGCATTTGAGTCTTATTATATGGTTTGGAGGTTGCCCCCTCGAAGTGGCAAAGCTATTACAATTACATATTGAGATCATTATTCTGAAATATTGTGTTATTTGGTGTTATATTGCTACTCATAATCTGAATTATACTAGTAATTTCATTACAGCAATGGCCAATCCGAAGCTTCTAATAAAACAATAAAACCAATATTGGAAAAGATTGTTGACATGCACGGTTGAAATTCGCACGCATATCTATATCCGACCCTCTGGGATTATCAAATCTCATTCCATTACCTAGCTGGATCCACTCCCTTCTCCCTCGTATACATCTCTAAAGCCATATTACCTATAGAAGTCAATATTTCATCCCTCCACGTATCACTAGAACACATGTTGCATGAAGAATATTACCAAAAAGTGTACCTTGTAGAGTTAGATATCTTAGATGAGAAGCGGGTTTGTGTCTTGAACCATCTAAAAGTGTATAAGAATAAACTCCACCATAGCTACAACAAACAAATAAAACCAAGAGAGTTTAAAATTTGCGATGTTATGCTCAATGAGAATCACAATAACACAACCAAGGAGTGTGAAAAATAAGGAAAATTTGAACCTAATTAGTTGGGCCCTAAAATTATCATAACTAAATTTTAATTCAGAGAATATAAGCTATCCTTTAAATATGGAAAAGATCTTACAAATCCCATGAATGTGGTTCATTTGAAGTTCTATTCTTGAATCCTTATGAGTATCAATAGGGGGCATATCTACACAACCACTTGTTTTGTCTTGTTCCATTTTCTACATCATTTCAACCCATTTTTTTAATCTATCCCTTATAGTAAGAATGTGTATCACACGTTACTCCAACCACGTTTATTTGCATCCATTATTTACATCCCTTGGTCACAATGAGCTTATTCATTTGTATAATGCTTAGTACGGAATAAGGCCACCTTGAATTTATCGTTAGCATTCATGTATTTCAAAAAAATCCATAAAATCCAAAAACAATTAAAACCAAAAAAATAGAAAAACCTCAAACAATCAAAAAAATATAAAAAATTCAAAAAATAATAAAATCAACTAATCAAAATGCAAAAACATCAAAAATCTTAAGAACCCAACACATCTCGACAAAATCAAAACTTTTATGTCCAATACTAGTCATCATTCCAACCATCTTACGAATCTCACAAAAAATTATCCTCTCCCTTGCATGTATCATTTCTTGGGGTAATTAAAATCAATCATGCACCTCATGTGCATCCTCACTTGGGGAAATCTAAGCTCTCATTTTCTCCCTTGCATTTTATTATCCTTTCTTGGGGGTGATGACCCCTTTTACTCATAGATCAATCTTCAACGCATGTCGAAAAAGAGTGTCATGAGGGGTTACTTTACTCCGCTCTTCAGTCAGATCCAATTCCCTTGCATGTCAGTATCCTTTCTTGGGGGAATTTAAATCTTCTTAATTATCACTATGGAACACATTATGGGTACAATTAATTATCTTTATTTCAATTTGTGTTACATTATTTCTCTTATTTATAGCCCAATTACAAGTACTTTGTTATCATCTTGGCTCATATTAGCCATGGTGCATACTTTAAATTTATATATTGATTTTTTTTTTACTCTTTATATTTTACTTTGCTTTGGACCAATTAAAATTATTAAGTTACCATCTTGATTCATTTATAGCCATGGTGCATACATCTACTATGTATAGTGGGTTTGTTATACTTGTTATCTTTTGTTTGTTGTGTGTGTTTATTTATGAACATAATGGTTTAAACATCATGATTCTTTAATAATCATGTTGACAACTCTTGTGTACAACAACATAATAAGTTTTCTCTAACATTAACTATCTAAATGGAAGCTCATGCTATGAGCAAAAATCTCTCCCATCATCCTTCTATTCCTTGAATCATCCACCTTGTTCCTTCTTCTTATAATTCGGTTATTTATTGATTAGGCTACGTCACCCATCCACTTGAGGGCTCATTCCCTTAGCATCCACACTCATTGGGGAATCCAATTGCTTTACCATGGAATATCAAGTATGTCAACCATGCTTCCTTGTCATTCGTTCACTAATCTACATGTGTCTACTATCTTTATAATCTTATCACTTCGTAATAACATTTTAAAGAGGGTGAAATGTAGACACCCTAAAAATACATAACTTTTTCTATTCATTCATAATCATCCCTATCCTTTGCATAATATGTTAATCCGCATCCCTTCATAATTAATTTAATTAATTACCTATATCATGCTTTAAATATTCACCCACATCCTTTTAGAATTAATTTAATTAATTCTAACCATTCTTAAACATATTCTTATATCTCTTGGATAATGTAATTTTATATTTAATTAAATAAATATCTAATTATACACTCACCCTCCACTTAACTCCACTTCAATATCCTAGTCACTCCAGTTGAACTATCCCACTCCACTCCACTTATAGAACCCTACAAAGGTGGAATCAACAATAATGCACGTATAACCACCTTCTCAAATAAAATCTTATAGCCAACCAAATATTTATTTCCCCTTAATGAATATTCAAACCATCCAGACTACACAAGACCAAAATCAAATAGATATTTTAAGAAAATGCATTCATGATCCTGCAACTCAGTCAAACCTTGATCCACAATCCATGGCCTCACTTTCAGCTATAAATAACAGTCCATATCCTTCACAATTGATCCCTAGAAAGCCTCAAGAAATTGCAGAAAAAATTTGTTCATTTGTCATACAAATCCACATACCAAAAGGATGTCCTCATGTTCACTATTTCTCGTAGCATTTCTTCTTCATTTGGAGACCAAATTAGAGGATCCACATTTAGACAAATCTAAGATATATAACAAGTGTATTAACACTTCATAAATCTCATCTTGAGGTTTGTAAGAAGACTCTAAGGAAAATTTTGCATTTTGTATTTGCTTACTATTTCATTTACTTTCTATTTTCATTTCTCACACATACCTAGTTGTTGCATCAAAAATCAAATCTATAGATGGTAAAGGGAAACCATCTTTTGTATAATCATTATTTATATCTCATAAATTAATACATATTCTAATCTTGCCAATTTTTAAGGGATTGAAACAATATTAGACAACCGCATGGATTATTTCATGGGTTTAATAAACATAACTTAGAGAAGTTTCATCACTTATTATTTTACCATCAAAGTTACTTTGGGATTCATGGGTAGCCAATTTTGTTTAATATGTTTAACATCAAGCTTGGCTACTAGCCTGTGGACAACTGCCTCAGGGTCGACTCTAAACATATGTTTGTAGGAAAAAGATAAAGCACATGAATTATCTTTGAGTATCTTAGTGTTCTTTTCTACTTCCTTGGAACAAAATGTAGAACCAAACTTCATGGTATTAGGTTCATATTCCATGTTTATATTGGTATCAATGGTGTTTTATATTAGGGAATATTTTCCCTCCTCAAATTCTAGGGGAGCAAGAGGAATTTCAAGAGGTTTGTCTACTACTTCACAATTTTCAAATTCCTTTATGGAAGAACTGGGACTATCTTTAGTTCTAAACAAGAAAAAATAGGAGTGAGAGGAAATAACTAGTTCTTTTCATAGACTAGAGTAAGATCATCATAATCTCATAAGAAACCTACGATTTCCTCATAATTATTAGAAAATTCCATGGTGATGGGTTCATACTTATTTTCTATATAGGAAAGAATCGATATACTCATCATTCTTTATATCAAATGTTATGGCCTTATGGACATGAAAAATTTAGTTTCTATAAAATCTACATCATGACAAAAACATGAACAAGAGGAATCCATATAGTCACCAATTGGATTTCTCTCACTAGAAATGGATTTAATGGGGATAAATTCAAAGTATTTGATCATTTAACACATAACAACTTTATATAGTTTGAGGTGTTTGGATCTAGTCTTAGACACTTCATAAACCTAGTTAGAAACTACTTTCTCATCCCGAAATACTCTAAGGTTTCAAAACTCTAGCATTTTTACATCTTAAGAACTGTTAGTGTAGGTTATTATTTATCCTTTTATTTGTTTATTAATATAATTCTTACACTTGTGTTAGCTCTACACTTGTTATGTTAGCTTGCTTAGGTGCACCAGTTGTGCTGAGTTAGCTTACCAATTGTGTTGAGTTAGCTTACTAGTTGTGTAGAGCCGTATCTACTTCCATTATTAGTTAGTGACATTTATACACCACTGATCTGAGTGGTAGTTGCACTTTCCTCCTCCTATATGTACACCACTTTTATCATTCTAATATGAAGCTTTGAGTTGATTTTCTATGCACTTTCATGGTTGTGGTAATGTTTATTCTGGCTGAAGTGATCCTCGGATGAGAAGCATTGCCTTCTCTGACATGGTACCAGAGCTTCATTCATCCAACCATTACTCAATATGAATTCAAAATTACATATCTATATATTTGAGGGATTTTCTAGCCATGATCACATTTATGCATTTTTTTACTTTGTAGAAGTTTTTTTGACTCCATGTTACATACTTAGCCTTGACTCATTCTTGTTTTGGTTCGATGTACATTGATCAGGTGTTTGCTATTATGCAATTTTGTTTTGTTGGGAATGTCCTTGTCTCTTTTTTATTAGTACGATTCACAAGTTCTATGCATGCATTCAGTTTTTTGCAATTTTTTGGATATATGTTTGGCATTTAAAATTTCGATACTCAAATTTGTATTTGTATTGAAATTCAATTCCAAAACTAATATTAAATATCGGGATTTTTGTATCAAATTTAAAATTGGATCAAATTTATGTATTGAATATTTGTTATTTTTCTTCGGTGTTATTTTTTATTTCATCTTACAACGGACAAATCTCGAAATTTTTTTGGTTCCAGTCGTTGTTGTTTGCTCCTCAAGTTATGTTCTGTTCGTGGTCTAAGAGGGTTCTTTGCCATCAATATCCTCTGCCTTGGAGCTTGCTCAAGCATATTTGGTGGTCGTTCACAACTTGATTAGATCTCCTTGATCACTCCTACTTGGGAAAACAATGAAATATGTTGGGGATTGCATACTTCTATCTCCTTAGCTTGCATGCAAAATCAATTTTCCTTGAACAAAGTGACTTAGAGTCCTTGGTTCCCAGATTAACAGTGGATGCATTTTCCTCGGCGGTGAATTCGTATTTCCTCCTGATTTGTCTCTTCGAATTACCCCATAATTTGACCCTCCTCAAGATCGGCCTTTTTTCTTTCTTGTTTAACTGTCACCTCGGATTGTCTTTGGATTGGTGGAAATGATATGGTGGTGGCTCAACTTATGTGACTCGACATAACTCATTTTCCCCTTAGCTCAAGGATTCTTATCACCATCTCAGTGGTCTGATTATATTTATCGGTATTATTCACCTCATCCAAGATCATGCCCTAGCTCCACAGCCTTTGTTCGGACTCCTTTATTTTTATTCATTATTTTTTTGACATTCAAAGAAAAATCTAAATTTATGTTTTTACATATTGGTGTATGTTGAGAAAACATGGGTGTATTGGTGAAGGCGCTTAAACTTTGTTTGAATGGTCATGGGTTTGAGGCCTTGAATGATTATTTTTGGACCAACTCGTTGCTTTACTCGACCGTGATCTCACATAGCTTTCTTGATTGAGCTCTCCTTCAACTCGCTTCTAACTACCCTTAATCTCATCCATAACTTGCTCGAGCGGAGCTAAGAAATTGTTTTTAGAGGTAAAGTTTTTTGAGTAATTTTTTGTAAGGGAGAGAAAATTTTCATTTTGAAGGGAGCTAATTTTATTAAGGGGGCACATTATTTTATAGAAATTATTGTAATAACACTATGTATTTATAAGAAATTTGGGGGGTTCAATTTGTGAATGAAAATTTAATTTTCAGGACATTTCAAAAGTTGTTTAAAGGGGTAATTTTTGTTTATATTCAGGGTCTTTTCCCCTCAACCCCTCCCTGTATTGCGATTGTGAGCGCACAAGGGGTGTTACCCCTTGACCCCCACTAGGGGCTGTCGTCCCCAAAACCCCCACTGTCTAGTTTATTGCACAGTATATTCTTGGTGTTCTTTTGTTCTCGAGTGTCGAAGATTGAGGGTGAGGTCCTATTTGACAGGTGGTCAAACCCTCCTAACAAGAAAAAAAATTAATATTTCTTGATCGCATATTATTGTTCCTATTAGCAAATAGATTTACATGCATGCAAATGACTTACAACAATCAGGGGACAAAGTCCCTCCTCAGTGAAGGTGAGGTTTGCCTCTATTGAAAACCAAAACTATACTTACATCTATACATTCAAAATTGTATGTGGGGGGTGTTTTGGGACATACAATGGAAATAAGTGTGAATGAGGGAGATGGAATGGAATGAAGCAAATAAATGGAAAGGAATGGATGGAAATAGCATACAATAGTTAGGTAAAAACAAATGCCTAATATTGCATAGATAATAAGAATAACAATGAATAACTAACTCAAATAAAACATAGTTTGAATTACCTAAACAAGAATAAATGAAGGGGAACACACATGAGCAAGTAGATATTAAAGCTTGATCACTTGTGAACAAGAACAAAAAATTAATAATGTTGACAATAAGATCAAAGATATTATTTGCATGTAAGATTTAAGCACTAACATCTAATGAACATAAGAACATCAAACACTATAAGAGATAATGAATGGGACATAAAGTTCATTTTTCATTAACTCTTAAAAATGTCTTCACAAAAGAACAAAAAGTTTATTTCTAGAAATAAATCTTGAAAAAAAGTATTTATTCTCCTCTCAAAGTCACCCATACAAATGAGCCCCTAACTTGCTTTTATAACCCAAAAGTTGGTTACAATGTAGTTAGGGTTTACATTAACATTAAATAAGGGCACCTTAAGTGACCTTACTTTTAAATGACCTAACTAGAATAAGTCGGCATCACTTTATAACAATTTGAAATTAAATTTAAGAGAAGTACATAAATGAATGGAAAATGGGTACATGTGGACCCCACGTAGAAAAATGCATGAAAATAAAGTAAAAAAAATAGTGCCTTATCCATTGGGCAGGGTTCGCTTATTTTCATTTGTATGAGAAATGAACACGTACACCCATTAGATAACATAGGAAATTATCCCACCATTCTGTTGGTGAAACAATGGTCCTGATCCTTTTCTAATTCCAAATAGTTGAGCCTCTGCAACGTCTAGTGCATTTTTTCTTCCTCTAGAAAATAACTTGGAAGAAGAAAAGCCTCAAAAAGTACCTATAGTTCAAGAATATTACCCGGTATGGTATGTAGGTTTGTAACTTTAGATTGGATCCCTTAACAAAGGTGTTTGATCCTGTAACATTGATCCATAGAAGAAGTGGAAAAACTATCAATATGAGTGTACATTTCATGTATCAATTTCGTGAATTGTTCCAATAGATGTTGTACTAAATTCCTATTTTTTTTGTTCATTGATAAAGGTACAATGAATCTTCCACTAGATGTTAGACTGTCAAACTGAATTACTAAGTCTTCCATAATCAATTTCCTGGAGCTTAGTATGATTTTATCCATATAATTTTTGTCATGTGATGGTCAAACTCAAGGATTCCCTCTGAGGCTAAGAATGTAGATTTCATATGAGAAAGATCCTAAAGACTTGGAAAGATTTGATCTATAGCTATTAATTCTGCAATGAGGCCTTCCTTGAATGGGAACACTGAATCAAGGTAGGAATAGATATTCTCAAATATTTTAATCACCTCATCATTATCAACTGACCATTTTCTATCTCAGAAACCCAAGACCTTATAGTGTGCCCTAGAGGTGATCACATCTTTTGATTGATTGAGAATTTCCTAATCTTGGATGGCCACCATTTCTGGAACAAGAAAAGAAGATACAATTTGAATGATCAAATGTTGAACGTGGGAGATCAACTGATTCATATCTTCTTTGAGGTGGGAAATTTGAACACACTATTCATTGAATCTTTCACCGTGGCAATATCACTTTCAAAAGTAGTATTTCCAGGGGCTATTCTCCATACTTCACAATCAACGATTTCCATGTCTCCACAATCCTTTTCAGTTGTTATAAATGTAATAACTGCAAATTTATTTCCGTTATCGTCGATAATTACCCTGGATAATACATTAGGATTTTTAGGAACAACTTCATTGGAAAGGGAAGAAGGATCTTCCAAATCAATATTGGCCACTTTGATCAATCTCTTCCTCTTTTTGATTTCAATATCAACCCAGGCAGGTGTTTCATTCATTAGTTTGGCATAATAGAGTCGAGAATTGGAAGGGATTTCCCCTTTACTTTCTTCATGATTAAAATCAGTAGGAAATTGCTATACGACCTCAATCCTTGGTGAAGTGGCATCTATAACACATTCTTGATTACCATCATGTTCTTGTGGAACATTCCCATCACCTTGATGCTAAGAAGAATTAGATATCTATACCACTGGGATTTGTTTAGACTCAGGTGTCTAACATTACTGACTTGGATCTTTATTGAGCCTATTGTAACTCTCATTCATGTGGATAGATGAGTTTGGGGTAGAAATACCCAAAACATGTTCTCTTCCTTCTCTAGGATGCACATTGTTTACTGACCTTTGAGGCACCGCTTCTTCATTAGAGAAAAATTTAGGTAACCACCAAATTTTCCTCTAAGATAATGCGTGTGATGACGTTGGTGGAGAATTTTGTGAAGAGGTTTGCACCACCTTTTTCTGTGTGAGCCCTCCTATCATTGGTAATTTCAATATTTCAGAAATATGTGCCTAAAATGGGAGAGGGTTGGCTATTTGGTTCTCATACCACATCATAGTTCTTCTCAACATGAGTTGATTCATGATATCTAGAGAAGTTTCATCTCCTTTACTCGAATCAATAATAGGGAGTGAAGTGAAAATAATCTGATCAGAGGTATGATCCATAAGATTAGTTCCATTATCGGAAAGGGTCAAAGGAGAATCTCTCAATCCATAATTTTCTATTTGAGCCAGTGTGAGATGAGAGAATTATCATCATCTTACCTCCCTGTAATCCACACATCCTTCCCAATAGTATTCTATGCTTGTTGTGTGCATGTATATTTCTCCTAGGGCACTTTCCATGGACCCTTTAATATCAAACTGAGCCCTATTTGTGAAAGAATGTATGGTGATGTGGGAAAATTCTTTCTCCATCAATTCCACATTACGGGAACTTGGACATTTATATTTCCCAATATGAATTGAAGAAATGAATACATCCTCTATATTTATCCACAAGTATGCAATGGATTTTGAAAAGTCGACATGAAAGTTTCATTAACGCCATTTTTTTATTGACATATTTAGAGAGTTTGTAGCGAGCTCCCACGAATCCACTAACCAGTATATAGGAGTAAGAAAGAAACTAGATATACCAAGTTCCCCATTGTTCTATCACGAATTTGGCATCCTCTGAAAACATTTCTACTAGATTTCTCCCTAGTGATATGATTACATAGAAAATGAAGGCATCATTGACCCTCTGGAAATGGTGAGAAAAATTCTTGAATTCAAGCTGCGGGTAAAAGTGAAAAACATTATTTTTACCAGAGACCTATTATACCTCTAGTTGTTAGCCCTGAAAATATCCTCATCCTTGCTATAGAATTAATCAAACATGAGGTCATGTAAAAGTGACGTGTCATTTTCACCTCGATCAACTGCTTGTGGAGAGTGTTTCTAATGATACTCACCCAGTCAACGAACATCTTCGCATCGAGGATGATATAAATGAATTAGTACATCCAAGGATGGAAATTCTTAGCAGAAGGGAGACCAAAAGATCTTGGCAGAAGGGAGACCAAAAGACCTGCTAAGGAGAGTGATCATATCTCCTATTTCTTCATGAAAATTCACACGAAACAATTCTTTGGGCATCCTTGAAGTATAATTTTTCGGTTTAACTAAACAATTCTTATCTAACCATTGTTTTACCATCTCAAGGGATCTTTATCCCAGAATTGTTTGTGTCGATTTTTGCATTATGTCAACATTTTCTTCATAAAGTGGAACTTTCAACATCTCCTCCATGTGCTCGGGAGAGTTAAGCAGAAGGGGTTAATTTTTGTCGTTAAAAACTCCCCAAAACTCAGGGTCGTCGTGTTCGGCATAGGCCAGAACAAACTCAAGACATTGTATAATTCCAACTCGGAAATGTTGTCGCTTGAGGTAATTCATAGTGATAGAGAATTTTTAAGAAAACAATTTTTCCTTCCCTCTTAACACTATGTGCAAAATTGGATCATATCCCACATAACCCATATTAGTATATGAAATGTTATTGTATGTTGACCTTATGGACGATGCTAGAATTAATCCTTGATATGCATATTTGAGAGTCAATTTGTTAGAGCGTTCTCCCCATTATGAATTTTTTTTAGCAAAAAGCAAAGGAAAGCATGCACTGGGAAGGTGTTGGGTCTCATTCTCCAAAACACCGTAACCACAAAGAAAAATATGACGCTTTATTTATTATTTCCCTTTTTCAAATAAAGCAGAGCAATTCTGGGTTACAATTTTTACAAAGCAGTAATATGAGCTTGAGCTCAGGTACAAGCTCAAGCTATACAATGAAATAGTGAGACTGAGCTCAAATTCAAAATTGGGCCAAAATATTATGAGTTCGGCCTTGGAAACCGAAACTTGAGCTCTTGCTTTGTGTAGGCTCGAGATCAACTATAACCAGTCACTTTATGTTGGTGAGCACGGTTTTTCGTTGGTCCGTGGTGTATGGCAAATCATGAACCTCTATGAGCGTGGCCTCGACTTGCGTGGCTTGGCACGTAGCTATTTTTTTAACTTGCGTGGCCAATGTTATTTCTTCTGACTCTCGTGGCTTAGCTTGGACAGCTATGTATGGCCTTCCAAGGAGAGTGTGTGGGTTGTGTTGGACCACGTTTTACCTCCCCAAGCGTTATGGATCCTCACTTCCTTCTTTTGGCTCTTCCTTATTTGTGGAGAAAATAAACTCAGGCTAGTGTGTAGCCTTTTGCCTCTAGCTCTAAGCTGGGCTTACCTCCCTCTACGTTGCTAATGGCCTATCTTTCCTCTGACTTGCACGGGCAACGTGTTGGGCGTGGGTTGGTCTTTCCTTCTCCCTGTGTGGACTATTTTAGATTGTCTGTGCGTGATGGATATCCTTGTATTGTGTTTCCTTTTATTATCCAACATGCGTTGGCATGTGTTTACTTTGACCTGTGTGGCCTTGAATTGACAGTTATGCGTGGATTTTTCTTCCTCTAGTTTTGTGCCTGTGGCCTTTGCTGCCTTTAACATGCGTGAACAATGGTGCATGTGTGGATAGTTGCCTGGCCGTGAATCGGGAAAAAGAACCAAAAAGAAAACAGTTGTGTCTCCTCCCTGTGGCCTCATCAAATCTGAATACAAATAAGCAAAAAACAATAAGACACACAAAAGAAAACAAAAACTTCAAACTTGAGTCTTCTCACGTTATTCTGAGCACGAGCTCGTGAAACAATAAAGATCTTGATCTCAATTATGTAGAAGAGCTTGAATCGGGCTATGGGCATTAATTTGATGAAGACAACTACTTAGAACTTTCAAGGTGTCCTAGCTTTAGTTAATTCATGTGTCAAGTTTTTGTATGAAAGTTACTGAGTGCCTGTGGAATGAGCTTCTCTTTCTTCTGGCTCTAGATATATGTAAAATTTCTTTTTCTTATTCGTCTTCCTAATTTCTCCCGCTTTTGCAACTCCTTATAAATATCTTCTTCCCTGCTTTCAGATGAGGGGAAGCAGAATTATAATTGCCCACAACAATTGCTCATGACAATTAAATGCCCACGTGGAGAAAATGAGAAAACTTATTCCAAATTTGTCGAACAAACTTTTATGAGAATAAAATCAATACTTATTCATTTAAAACCCTAAAATTTAATAAATTTAATTTTATTAAATAAAAGGTAAAATATTAATTAATTAATTAAAACATTGTTTACGACATAGGAGGACCACTTAACCGAATTGAACGAAACGAAGGCCAAAATGATCAAAAGAATAAAAACGATCATGATGGAGGTGATAAACCATGAGAAATGACACTTTTGAATTTTTTTAAATTTTCATGTTATAATTTTGCAAAGTCAAAATTAGCTGATAACAGGTTTGGAGCTAGGATATAAGAAAGGAATTCACTATGTTTAAGACACATTTTCGGCAGAGCCCAACATCCTATATTTTTTTAGTGTGTTTTTGCATTTATCATGGATTCATGCTCTGACATATTTTCTTTACAGTCTGAGGATGAGATGATGTTCACTGAAGTTTGTTCCATCCAGGAGGACCTAGTAAAATTTGTGAAAAAAAATAGGTTGTTCAATAAGCGTAATTATATTCTACAATCCCTCATTCACGACAAAGATGATCTCATACACTCCTTGAAGCAAGAACTTGCTAGAATACAACATCAACCTCATATTTTAGACAGGCATATCCTTGATCCTCGTACATTTGTAGATATTTCTCTTATACCCACTGACCTTGATCTGTCAGTTTCTGATCTTACTCCTTCTCCTGATGCTATTGATCATATTAGGCTTGTTACTATATGTTCTTCCACATCTTTACCTATTGCAGCAATGCATTCTGTGTATCCTAGTTCTGCTCACATGTGTGGATCTTTTGAGAAGCATACCACTGTATTCAGTTCTCGCATGCTCCATTATATGGGTTACACTGGCAGAGGTATTGACATACATTCATAGGGTAATGCTTCTCATATTTCACCTGTTATGTGGAATTCTCACCATGGCATTGGTTTTTGAGCAAGTACTTCACTGGAATCGCACATTCAAAGAGTTGTTATTTTTGTTTTCTCGACTCTTATAGAGGATCGTGAGCTACACACAAGTTATGCACCTTCACTCAGACTTGAGAAACCTGAGATTTCAATTGTTAGATATGATCGACCTGACACATATTCCGAGGTTCCTTTGCATTACCCTATTGTGCATTTCGCACCAGATCATATGCAGGCATATTCTTCATCCATCTATGTTTATTTTGGGTGTATTTATGATCACTCATGGCGGTGACATAGGTTGTTCATTGAGAGAACTCTACAAGCATGGCTCCTCCATCATTTAGCCTCTTTCTCCGCTTTCTATACCTTTTGCATTGTAATGCTCCTTTTTTTGAGCATTTTTCTTTAACAGGTGTAGTATATCTCTCTTATTTGTTGAGATATTTTGTATATGTATTTTTTACACTTTTTGGCATGTTGACGGTCTCTCTCATGGGGGATCTATTCTGGTAAAGCCCAGTGTTATTTTGTCAGTTTTCAAGTAGTTGTTTTGAAAACTCATACATATTTATAGCGTTACTTCACCCATTTAGTGGTATGGGAGGGTGTGGTGTTGATCCTGCTTCTTCGATTTTTGTGTCATTTCCTTGTTACCTTGTCTTTTCTTGGATCACGACACTCCTATTTCTTTGAATCTTATGTCCTTGCCTTATTTCCTTGGTTATTGTTCTTGGATCGCAGCACACCTATTTGTAGCAGTTGATCAAATTATGTTTGGTGTTTTTTGCACTTTCGACATCACTCAATTTATAATCTCCTAGTATGGAGCTATTCTAGTGAAACCCAGTATCAGTTGTTTTTTAGTTTCATGATCAAGCAGTGGATTCAAACCATAGTGCACACCAAACTTCTTCGGCATTGTATGAGTTTTTTGAGCTGATTTTCTTGGGATGCCTTATAATGGTTTTTTTCTCTTTACTTTGTTGTTACTGGTTTTAGGTACTGTGCAATGTCCTTTTTCCCATTTATTGTATGTGAGTACCTCATCAGGCCTTGTTTCAGTGACCCACCTTCTTTTCCTCCAACCTAAGCTACGCTTATGGGGGGTGTTAGTGTAGGTTATTATTTATCCTTTTATTTGTATATTATGAAAATTATTACACTTGTGTTAGCTCTACACTTGTTCTGTTAGCTTGCTTAGGTGTACCCATTGTGTTGATTTATCTTACGAATTGTATTGAGTTATCTTACTAGTTGTGTGGAGTCAATTACACTTCCAGTTTTAGTTAGTGACAATTATTCACCACTGATATGGCTGGTAGTTGCACTTTCCTCCTCTTATATGTACACCACTTTTATCATTCTAATATGAGCTTTGAGTTTATTTTCTATGCATTTTCATGGTTTTGGTAATGTTTATTATGCTGGAGTGATCCTGGGATGAGAGTTATTTCCTTCTCTAACAAAGACCTAAAATTAATGCCTCTTATTTAGAACCATTGTTGGTATATTCAAAATCTAATTTGAAACCAAAAGGTGCGATTCTCCCCTTTAGAGAATCTAAAATCACTCTTTCTCCAAAACCATAATGACACTTAGCTCCATCTTAATGACACATCCATAAAATATAATATTCTTTATAATATTCTTCTCAAAATTTTGATACTCCCACCATACATATATTTATAATCTGATTGATAGGGAGGGAAGATAAGCCCAATATATTACCACTACCATGAGGATCAAAAGGGAGAGTGATAGGTGAATTATTTTCTAAAATATTCAAAATCTTATTTATGCATTTAATGGAAATTTACTCAATAATAGTGACCTTTTCACCAACTTTTTCCATGATTTCTACTCAGGGTTCTTCAATTGTTTTCAATTTATCTATGTTTATTTTTTGAACCCATTTCATTGTTATGAATGGCTCTTTTGAAGGATACTTTTTATCTAACAAGTTTTTCAAGAGTTAATATTCAATATGAATTATATGATTCTTCTCAAAAAAAATTTAAACTATGTGTTTAATGGTTTGGGATCACCTTGAGTAACATATACTTTTCCTAAATGAAATAACCTAACCTCTTGAAATAGGGTTAAATTGATGGCCTTTGTATTATGTATCCAACGTCTTCCTAACAACATGTTATAATTAATTTCTCTATCTATAAAGTAAAAATAAATTTGGATGGCTTCAGGTACAAGGGAAATAGGGAGAAATATGGTTCCAATTTAAGTTTCCTTGAGACTCTCATAGTCTTGTAGCATTTTTCTTGTTGATGATAAATTGATCCCCCTTTTGTCACTTTGAAATGCACCCCTTTGGAGAGTGGTATGGATTCTCTCCTTTTAATTGAAAAAATTAAAATAATCCTAGGTTATGGGTGACCTATAGGTTGGAGCGAGTATCCATAGAGGGTTGGTTCCCCTAGTGTACAAAATAAAACTAAATTATACTTTACTACATGAGATGGGAAAAGGGAGAAGGAAATACTAAAAAGAAAAAGGGGGTGATGTATCAGAAAGTTTGAGGATCTCAGACTTTTTTGAACCACGCAGATGGACCACAGGAACCATACACACCATACAAAACCTACAAAGAGATATGTTAATGAAAAATTGTTTCAGAGAAAAGTTTGAAACTATGACAAAATAAATAAGGGGAAACAAATGTCTTTGAAAGGGAAATTTGGTAAGCTCCGCAACAAGATCTTGCACGGACATTGTTAAACATAGTCTATAACCTGTAAATTAACATATAACTGCATAAAGGCATGGAAATTAAACTACAAATTAGGGATAGATTAGTATCATGAGATAAAATCAGCTTAAAGACACAATATTGCTCAATAACTAAACTGAAGATAGAAATAGATCCTTTATTGATCCAAGAGGTGAAACACATACAAAGAATCACTCGTGACCCCTTCTCTTCCACTCATAACTCTAAATTACTCTAGGATAATGAATAGAAAGTGCAAAAATATTTTTTACAATGAATTCCATACAATTTTATAGAGAATTGAGTGAGAGAAGAAGATAAAAAATGCAAATATGTAATTCTGATGATCAAAATAGTAAAAATGTGTTTGACATGCATGTAGAATAATCATTAAAGACAAAAATAATGTTTATAAATATATATGCACACCCAAAATAGTAAAATGCGTGCTTAGAAAAGAAAAATGAATTTTTAAATATAGAGGACCATTTGCATGTTGTGTTTTTTTTTTAATTATCAACTTTTGCATGCTCCAATTAAGTCTTCTTGCATACTATGATCTTATTTTATATTTTGCATGCTCCAAAATTATGTTTGATTGAAATTTTGAAGCTAAAAAATAGATTCATGGTAATCCCACACCATGCGGAATTTCTCATGTTACAGATATTTTTCTTTGTTTTGCATAATTTCCTTCTCTTGCACAATCTTCCGCAGCTTTGTTTCTATTACGTGGCCTTCCTCAAACCTCTACGGGCTTTTTGTTTTTTCTTCGTTCTATGGATTCACAAACCTTTGTGACTCTTCTTACAGATCCAAAAATTTATTTAGACCTTCATAGACTTACTTGAACATATTTCCTTTGTTACATGGGTTGCATACCTTCACAGAATTTGATTTTTTTTTTGCTTTGTTACGTAGAATATTGACCTCCTTTTCACCACCCGTGGAACATTAGATGCTAGTTTAGTTTTTTATGTGGCTTTTCTCAAACTCCTGAAAACCTGTGAAACACTAGAAATGAATTTCCTTTGTTTTGTAGCTAACAATTCTTCCAAAAACCTGCATAACACTAGATACCAATTTCCTTTGTTTTGTGGTTCTGTCAAACATCCAAATACTATAATTTTTTCCCTTTGATGTGTGGCATCGTGTGACCACTTTTCCTTGCATTTTAGCATATCCTTTTTACTCACATGATTCATTTCACGTATTTTTCCAAATTTGAAAAAATCTTAATTCTCCAAGTCTGCAGAACACTGGATTTTGGTTTATGGGTCTTCCATCTTGAGTCGCCTACGTCAGGAACTTGGATGAGTTGTGTAAATAAGCATGGGAGATTATTTAGATAAAAAATTGGTGAATTTTTGAGGAAATTTTCTTGTTATATTTAAGAACCATTAACCTTGAAGCATCCATTAGGCACGACATCAAGTATACACTTTGAACTACTGAGATCAAGTTTCCTTCACCCTGAAACAAATAAAAGGAACCAAACCTTGTGCATCTAATGCACTTATGTAAATGATCACCACAAAAATTAGGTAAGGGTACTTAATCAATGATCATTTACATAACAAAAGGAGAGAACCTCTAATAACAACAAAGGAAGGAAACATCACAAAAACTGGGAAATCATGTACATGATCCAACTGGAAACATGCAAAGTTTGCACAAGTACTTATTATGTAAAAAAACCTAAACTACTAATCTAAACAAAGAGAAAGGAAATCTAAACAAAACCACATACTGGATGGGAGAAATAACTTCCTTTTCTCAAAAACTGTGGCAATGAGATCATTTTTGCAACTAGATCACATGGTAGAGATAATACATGATTCGTGCCTTTGATTTACTCAAAATATCAGCCAAGAAAACAATAAATACCTCTATAGGATATGTACTAATTTTTTGGAGGTATTGGGGCTGATCTTTGGAAACTTGAATTTTTTCTCATGCTCTAAAATAAGCACAACTGATGCAACTCAATTTGTGGCTCTAAGATAGCTATATATCTTATCATAAACCCAAGTTGAAAAACTAATGGATTGATTTCTCTTATTTTGTCACTCTTTTCAAACTTAGCCTCATAAATGAAGTATTTGAACACATTTCCCACTTCAAGTTGGGTACATGCAATTTGATTTGAACTATGTTCCTCTTCTTCTCTAAACAAATCAAGTTCTGTATTTGGTCCCTCCTCAATAAGAAGTGTGTTTGAAATTTGATATGGTTTTTTTTTAATTATTAAAACAAATTAGCCTCCTCTATAACGATTTCTGATTTAGAAATTGGGTTCTTGTTCTAGTCCTCATGCTCAAGAACAAATTTTGATATGTAAAACCCATCCTCTTGTTCATCATGAAGCTAAAGTTGATCAGCATATCTAATCTCTCCTCTTGCATGCTCTTCTTCATGTTTTTCCTCTATAGTTGACTTAGTGGAAGACGGAAAGGATAGATATTCATTTATTTGTATTTCTTTCTCTATCTCAGGGCTAATGGAATATTTAATAGCAAGAGGCTCTTTGTGGTGAAAGGTAGATGATGATAATGAAAAACTATTAAGATCAATGGGTTCTTCATCATTAATGCAATCTTCCAAATCTGATAAAACTTCTGCCTCTTGGCTACCAACTATGTTTGGATCATATCTTCCTTTCAGATTTCCTCCCTTGTATAATTATTTTCAATCTAATTTGACTGTGTTTTACTTCTTCTTCCACAAACAACTCAACTTCTGCACTTGGGGCCTCAATCTTATCTTCATCCTCAAGCAAAAACTTTGATAATTCAAAGTTGTTACCCTCATCAACATGTAACTCTAAGTAATCTTCATCCGGGTCTGATTTGTATTTCTTTATTATGGATAGCTCTTCTTTAATAATCAACATATTCTCATCTTATAAATCAAAATTATGTAAATTAGTAGTTTTTATTGAATTATTTTCTTTGTTAAAACTGATTTGAGAAGGGTACAAGAAACTAGTAAAGGGTTTCTCCTTAATTCCATTTCCAAACAAAGATTATATAGGCTTAACATTTAATATTTTTTCATTAGAAAAACTCAAATAATCCTCACAAACATGATCCTTACTATGTAAATCATGAGATCTGAGAAAAAAAATTCTAACCTTTTCTTATTGGTCATAATTATGCATGACAGTTGAATGATGTTGCATGGTGAGTAACTCTTATTTTTGAAAAGATTGAGAATATTTAACAACCTATAAGAACATAGACCCATCATGGATATTGTTTGACGTAAGAGTAAGAGGATTGCACTGTATTTTTCTAGCATGTACAGTAATGAAATGAAAAAGTTTATAATGTAGTGGTGTGTCCTACTGATTTTTGGTGACATGTTATAAGATTCAAAAATACTTGGAAGATGTTGGAGATGACAGGAGACTAAACACATGGTGGTCAAATGATGCAAGATGCCTACCAAAATAGTAAAATACACCCTACAAATATGTACATGAATCAATTTTTCTCAGTCTCATATTTTGGATGATACACTTCTAATCTCACAACATTGAAGATGACTGAGATCTCCACATAGTTATGATCATTTAAAAACTAGAATATTCCAAAGGAGAAGTTGGTGTAGAGGCATGATTGGTGGATTTTGAATCAATATCTTGGAATTGGTGTTAAATGATCTAAAAATATACCCAAAATTTTTCAGACCCTTATAGACTTTTTAATAATTGTCGGTGAATTATTCCTTTTAAGTAATCAACTCCAAATTAATGCAGAAATGTAATAGAAATTGCACAATGATTGATTACGGAGTTCAGAAATAGCCTACATCTCTGGGTTCTTTCGAATCATTCCACTAGTAAAAATTCATAAGTACAAATATTGATCTTACGATGAATATCTAATGGAATCTTACTTGCCTATAAAGTGCTCCAGCCTTTTAAAGAAGACCAACAATCAATCAGTCTGTCCTTCACCTTTCTGGAGCTCAATAATCCTATGGATTTAGATCGACCTTCCAGATGTTCTCAAGGCGCCCTATGGCTCTTCGATCCAAAGCTCCAGGCTTCACAAATATAAATGGAGCTCAATGGGCCTATTGGGTAGTAATAATAACTCCCAATCACAATTATTTTAATATATAATTACCTAAAAATAATAGGCCAATAATAATTAAAAAAATATGTTTATAGCAATTTTATATAGTTCAAATACTATATTAAAATCCATAGCCACCAATAAGCTTTTAAAAAGCTAAGCCTGTGTGTTTGAGAATGATGTGGGAAGGGACTTTTATATGCCTGAAGCGCCCGAGATATGTGGTTATATTCCACATCCTCCATTTCTTATCCCAAACGCCTATGTAGGTGGGTTGGTGAGGTCATTCTATTTGAAATGGAGAGGTCAGGGGATCAAATCCCTCTACCCAAAAACTCGACCGACCTATTTTGCTTTGTGGTGGGCCGCTTTGCATTGGAAGTGGGAAATGCCACATTGGCCTCGATGGTGATCTTTTTTTGTTTAAATATAGGCTTATAAGCCTATCTAAATGTGGCAATAGCCAGATCTTCCACCCTTTTATTGGGATTACTAATGCCACCGTCGAGCTAAAAGTTTGCAAATGCCACATGGTTTGTTGATAGGCCCAATTATTGGGATAGAAAGTTTGAATGATGCGGTTGAATTACAAACTCTACGGCCGAGTTGTTTGTTGCTTCATTGAGTTGGATTATGAATCATGTCGAGTTATAAGCCAAGTTTTCCGTTGATCTTCCAAATAGTTGGTATAAATACGCTTCAACCAAAATAATAGATAAGCCTGGAATATGTAGTGATAAAACCCGAAGCATATGGTAATATCTCGATAATTGTGGCAATGTTGTGATCACTAAACCGTTGAGAAATATAAGGCCTCGGTGGGAATTTGACCACCCTACTGAGCTAGAAATATAGCTCATCGAGCTCAAATTAATCCTGCAATGCAACTCAAAAGGCATAGACCACTTGTCGTTCCTCGATAGGCATATCGAGTGAATTCAAAATTGTGGTGGCAAGCCATGTGGTGGCTTGAGGGCCCACCATGTCAAAAAATAATATGAAGCTCTCACAAATGATGGCGGCTGGGCTCCCCTCCGTTATAAAATTTAAGCCTCTTTGTTGTTCCCACACAACGTTTATTCCTGACGAAGACCGGAGGTCACAAACTTGACAATCCTATTTTTCCTTGTCTTAACTGCCACATTATAGACATTATTATGTTTTGATTTAGTATGATGTTAGACATTGATCATGGATTATTGTTGATCTTGATTTGATTTTGATGCATGATGGTTATTAGAGACACCTTATATGTGGATGATGATATACTTCCAAATATTGACATGGATGTTTTATGGATGTTGTTCAGACATGTGATTTGGATATTATCTTGAGTTGATCTAGAAATGATGGATATTATTTTGATGATGATATAGTTGTTGGATATTAAAAATGCAAATGATGTAGTTGTTACTTCAATGCCGTTGTGATTCATTTATATAGTTGGTTTTGTGATTTCATTTATATCATGTTGGATGTTTTGATATGGCCATGAGGCCGAAGGAGGTATTTACATTTTATAGGTTAAGAATATCACAACAAAACATCGGGGGATCAGAGACCAACCAAAATGAAATTCTAGGTGAATTCAACAAGGTCACCATGGCAACTCATTTTATTGTGTTGTGTTTTGTTAAGGATTCCCATGGGGGGGGGGGGGGGGGGGGGAGGATATCTTTACATGTGACCATGGGGTTGTGTATTTTTTTATTAGTGTGTTTCTTTTATTATTGTTGTATGTACTTTATTAGTAATGTGTTCCCTTCTTTTAATTAATTTAAATTGTGATAGAATTAATGTGAGAATCATATGATTAAAATTTTAATAAATTAAATTGGGATGTGGGAAAGTAATTATAAGAGTTGTTGGCTGATTGCATTTAATTTGTAAGGGATGTGTAATTTGTGTAAGAGCTTGTGTAAGTTGGATTTTGGAGTAAGAAATACTCCATCTCCATAGAAATTCAAATTTTTCCTTGGGGGGCTGTTTTTTTAGGCTTGTGGGACAAGTAAAACTTGTCCCATGCCTCTAAATTTAATCTACCAACCATACTTATGGATGGAGATGTGATTTGTGACTTTTATAATGAATTTTAATAGTCTTGTTGCATATTTTTAATTGCACTTTCTTACATTTTAATTAAATTTTTGTCCCTTGAGGTGTGGGTTTTTTTTTAGTGTGTAAGTAACTTGTCATATTTTTTCACCCACCTCTTTATTGTGCTTGGGAGAATGGAGTTTGCCTTTTGTGTTGAATTGGAGGATGTGTGATGTGGCATCCTACATGGATCCACATCATCCTCTTCTCTCCCTCTTCTATTTAATTCAAACCCTTGCCTTGTTTTTGGGTTGTTGAATCATTTTGTAACTTCCTTGGGGGCTCATTTTTCTTGTGTGGAGCTCTTGTTTTTGGAGGAAGTTGGAGAAAGCTTTGCATGCTTGGAGTTTGTTGTTTTGGACTGTGTTTTGGCATTTGAAGCTTGTTATTTGGAGACAAATGTAACCATGGAGAGGTAGGAATTTAACTCTCCTTTTATATGTTGTCATTTTCTTGTTTTGTTGTGTGGATAGTGCATGCCTTGTTTTATTTGTTGGCTGGTTGGGTAGACTGCCATAGGGATGGTGTAGGAGAAGGCTATGGGGAATTCATGTGGGCAAGGCATAAGGAATGCCATTGGCACCAGAATTTTGTGGAGGGAGTTTGGCTTTGGGATCCACCATGGAAAAGAAATAGCTTACATTTCTTACTTTGTGGGGGGCATAAGGAAATCTGTGGGGGGCATAAGGAGGGATTTGTGGGAGGGCATAAGGAAATGTGTGTGATGAATTATTTTAGCAGTTTGTTATTGGTAGATGACCAAATTATAATTGGGAGGCATAAGTATATTCCCCATAGACCTTGCTCCTTTGGCTTGCATGATCAAGCCTGAGTTCTGTTTTGAAATGATTTTAAATGCAGTTGTGAACTGTTGTTTTTGTGTTGAATTGTGTTTTTTTTAAAAAAATGTATATGTGAAAGAATGTTGTGTTGTGGAAGCCAATTGTTGTCATGGTTGAATTACACCTTTTATTGTATTTTGGTTGGGGCTCGGGGACCAATGATGAAGGAAGGCTTCTCCTTTCATTGGATGTCTTGGTTGGGTGGAGAGCATTGTCTTTCCCCCTCTTTTGTTGTGATTAACTGGAGAAAAGAGAAAATGTGCATGTTGTTGTCCTGGAGCAAAAGAAAAACGTAGTTTAATAGTCCCTTGTGAAAACACATTCATTGTAATCCTTTCCCACATGATGTGGATGAAATTGTAATAGTTATGTTATGGATAAATGATGTTGAAATTGATTATGAGAATGTGTATTTGATTTGAGAAAGACATTTGCTTTCTGCTCTGTACATTGGAAGAAATAAATGAAATTCTGTTAACTATATTCAATAAATGGAAGAATGTGAAGATGTAAAATTTTATAAATGAAGTCAATAAAGAATTGCAAGTTCATCTCTCTTTTGCATTGTTGTGATGAAGTTGGAAATATCAAATTGTGATTTGAAATCCTTGTTTAGAAAATGAAAGAAGAAGAAATACGTGTGTAAGAATTATATTGCATTGCCTCTGTTAAAATACATTAAATTGGAAATCAGATTTTACAATTTATCTTGGAAATGAATTGTTTAGAAACAACTAATTGTATTGGGTTAGTTTAGAAATGAAATGCCACAATTGAATGATAAAATTTGTTATACAAATTTAACAGAAATTGATCTCTTTTAAATATTCGAAACTGACAATCAAATTTAATAAAAATGCACAGTTCGGACTTGCACACATTAATCAACTTGAAAATGATATATTTTAGGACGCTAAGATGTTAAGGAACTCCTTTTGACAAAGAAAGACTTAAGAAAATAATTTTAACATTGCAAATTGAACCCATTTCCCTTCCTCAGCCGTTTTTTGTCATTTGTTAGACAAAATTCAAATGTAAATTAATTAAACAAATTTAACTTCCTAAACACATTTAAATCCTTCCTAGATCAATTATCCATGTCTGTTTGACATGTTGAGTGAAGGAGGAGATCCAATTTAATCAAATTGAAAAGTTAGAAATTGCTAGTTTGCTAATTAAAAGCCTGCAGATTGTTTTTGCAAAATTTACCCTTTAAAATTCAATAAAATGTAAAATTTATGTTTCCTGTGTAAAGAGGGAATCGAGATATTTCCAAAAATTCCTCGTTTTCCCAAAACCAAGTTTCCTAGCTCAAGTTATGACACTTTGAAGTTTTTGAGCCTTGGCGGGAAAATTTGGGAAAATTTTCCCTGGCGGGCCTGCAACCAAAAAATTTCCCGTCGAATTGCCTTAGAAATTTTTTTGAAAATTTTGGCTTGGGGAAAAATTTCATCTTTTCCTCTACCAACCCATAACCAATCAGAGGCTTCCACGTGTCCTCACGGGGCAGCGGCGAAGGCGCGACATCTTTTTGCCCTTTGGCCTTTTTGAAAACTTTGGAAAAAAATTCCTTTTAGACCTGTCAGCCTGCGGCCAATCACAGGCTGCCACGTGGAGCTTTGGATGCTAGCAGAGGGGGTGGACCATTTTTTTCTTTTTTATTTTTTTCCTTTGGAATTTTTAAAAATTTCTCCCACCGCCCAGCACTCCCGCCCTTGCCTTGGGATTTTCTCTTCCGCAGGCGCGCGGACCCGCGTGCGCCTTTCACCCCAATTTCCCCTTTGGCGAAATTCACCGATATTCTACACCACCCGCCTCTCCCTCTCTCTTCTCCCCATGGATTTTTGTGTAGCACCACATGTCCTCGGTGGACCATTGGGCGTGTGGGCATTGTTTGACTTTTCTTCCCTTTGGGCGGAATACCCCAGATTCTTCTGTCGCTCTGCCCTTCCCTGTTTTCCCCGGCATTGTCTCAGAGGCCGCCACGTGTCCTTGGAGGACCCACAGAGGCATGGGCGCAATTGGAAAATTTCTCCCATGTAAGGAAAATTTCCTTAAGCCACACCATGACCCGCCAACTCACCAAAGAGGTTTTTTTTCCCTCCTCTTGACACGTGTCCCCTTGGGGAAAATTTGACTCCAAAACTCCACCTGACCATAACTAGAGTTCTTCTAGGAGTTAGGAGGACTTCTTTATATCACCAGAAAAGTGAGAAAATTTCCTATCCAATGGGAATGATTTAAGGAAATTTTGGAAGTATTAAGTATGAGAAAAATCAAGTTGAAACTCTGAGCCTGTTAGAGAGTGGGTATGGGAGTAAATTATTCCCTGAACCTAACTGAAACCTCTAACCCTAAAATTTGAACCTTATGAACTTGAAAATTTGTTAATGAAGGAAGAATATATTCTAGCAATTTATATTCATTCTGGAACCTAATAGGGTCAACTGTTGCCTTGCAACTTGGTTGTAAACACTTCTTATAAAAAAAATTATTCCATAATTTTCTAACTAACCCTAGGTTGTTTCTTGGGTCTCAAGTGGGTTGTTTCAAACGGGCATCACAGCATAAGAGACTCTACACAGAATGAATATGCGACCCGATGTCATGTCCCTTTCTAGAACTCAACGCTTCCATTACATGATGCTAAGTCTCTTTCAATACCTCAAGGTTTCCGATTTACGATGCTAAGTCTGTTGATCAACTACCATTCAGATGTATGGTCGTAATACCTTGACATTGAATGACATTTCGAGCTAATGTCTTACGAGCTCCTCTTATTGACACGAAATATTAGGTACCATTTTATTGTATGAACATAATGGCCTTCTTAAAAAATTAAGATCAGACCCAATGTTGAATGCCAATGGTAATCAGCTACCATCCTGTTGCAATACATAATGAAAATCTGAATTGATACTTGCGAGCTCAATTGTTTACACAAATCGCTAATAAATATCCAAGCTTATTAATATGAGTTAAATTTTGCTACAATATGTAACAGATAATCAAAGCTGATTAGGAGATACAATGGATTAATCCAAATTTAAAATTGTGGGAAAATATGTCGAGTATGGTAAACATGTCCCCCAACTGTTCTCACTAAATCTGCTCTCCATCAAGTGTATGTCTCACTCCTTGCTAGACAAATAACTCAACAATGACAAAATCTATACTGCATTTCTGGTGTTAGCAAAATCACTAGCTAATGATAGCCCTCTTAGGGGTTTATGATGCAAGTAAAAAAATGAGTACAAACGTTGCCCAAAAAGTTGGGTCTTTTACTATTGTGTCACAATTAGTTAGATGTATACAAACATTTCCCCAAATAGGGTATTATTTATACATTCTACATAGCACAATAATTTACTAGTTTTATTACAATAAGAACAATAAATAATGTTCAAAAACCCATACAATATCTTAACAAAAGTCAACTTTATTTACACTGTAGATTTCTTACCAGTTGTAGAATCCTCGGTGTGGACCTAGGATACCTCAATAGGTTTCATGTGGATCCTCGGGCTCTCATTCCTTGGCATACAGATCTTGATGATATGTTGGAATGTTGACAACATCAACATTAGGATTTTGGTGATCACCTAACACATATGATTCTAACTCTGCATTAGGATCTACATGATCCCCTGGTACATGAGTCAGAAGTCTAGTTGTTTTCATCCCGTGTAAGAAGAACAACATGTCCTGTTGCGAACTCGATCATCTAGCTGTGTCCAATGCAAAGCTCCACTTTGCTCCTATCATCAATCATATAGCCTTGTCGAGAAGTTAGGTAGAATTTTCCCAATACCATTTTGTCCATCTCCAAAGGGATGATATCGAGAGTGATACTGTCGAAAAATCATCTCCCAACTCTGAAGATCATAATGCAATAGCTAGTAGACACTCCATGCAAAGTACCATCCTCTATACCAACTATCTTGGGATGAGGAAATGGTGTAGTGGAAGGTTCCATTCGGTGCACCAAATCGACATTGATGTATCCTACTCTGATAGTCCAATCGAAAATAAGAGTGACTAATTGTCCTCAAGCAACCACCTGAATCCATTGTCTCGAGGCACTCGCATGTCGCAGTATAATGTCTGGGTGTTCTATTGTGCTCTCCTTCCTAATGGTGCAACTGACTGGCCGGTACTCAGTATTGCAATTCCCTTTCCCTTCTTCTACATCCATTTAGGCCTCCTCTTTGGATACAAGTCCCAGCATCACTTGGTATTGTGCCCTTTACCACATGGTTGCACTCGACTAGATCTGGTGAAGGTAGTCTCTCTAAGTGGTGATTTTGAAGATAAATTTCTTCAGCTACTTTCCTAACTAGAGCATATATGCATCTCTGTAACTCTACAATGCATTTTGGTGTTGTCATTTCCGATCTTGAAAAGTATCCAGGTGCGTTTGCAACTCCACGATCTATCATGTGTGTTCTTCCATATGATTATCATGTTCCTGATGACAAGTTATCATCACTCACACCATTGTTCCCAATAAAACAAGCACCACTGGAAACTAGAAGAATAGGTACAGATCCATCTCTGCAATCGAATCATGTGATACCAGCTCTGATACCAAAATTGATCTAAAAATATACCCAAAAAGTTACAGACCCTTACAGACTTTTTAATAATTTTTGATAAGTTACTCCTTCACTCCAAATTAATGCAGAAATGTAATAGAAATTACACGATTGATTATGAAGTTCGGCAATAGCTTACGTCTATGGGTTCTTTCGAACCGTTCCACTAGTAAAAATTTGTAATTACAAATATTGATCTTACAATGAATATCTAGTGGAATCTTACTTGCCTATAAGGTGCTCCATCCTTTCGAAGAACACTGACAATCAATCGGTCCATCCTTCACCTTCCTGGTGCTCAATAATCCTATGGATTTAGATCGACCTTCTAGACATTCTCAAGACTCCTGATGGCTCTTCAATCCAAAGCTCCAGGATTCACAAGTATAAATGGGGCTCAATGGTCCTATTTGGTAGTAATAATAACTCCCAATCACAATTATTTTAATATATTATTGCCTAAAAATAATAGGCCAATAATAATAATAATAAATATGCTTATAGTAATTTAATATAGTTCAAATACTATATTAAAATCATTAGCCACCAATAAGATTTTAAAAAGCTAAGCCCGTGTGTTTGAGAATGATGTGGGAAGGGTCTTTTATAGGCCTGAAGTGCCCGAGATATGTGGTTATATACCACATCATCCATTTCTTATCCTAACCGCCTATATAGGCAGGTTGGTGAGGTCATTACATTTGAAATGGAGAGGTCAGGGGATCAAATCCTACTCCTGATTCTATGAACAATTTCCTCTTCTTCTTGAACCAAGCTCTTGATCTTCGAATCATTGCCTTAGTCCTCTCATTGATGTCACCTAATTCTCAGATGCTCCAAGAAAATTGAGGGACAGGTGAAGCTTTCACATGTGGGTACTTTGGATCATATAGCTCAGTTCCATTATCTTTGATTCCTTCCTCAGACCAATAAAAGTCAAACTTTCTCATTTGATCCACTTTCATCCTCATGTGATATCTTCTTCTCACTTCGTGATCATCGACACAATTCACCCAATAATCCTCAACTTGCGGAACGTGATGCAAGTTGGAGATGTGAAAAATATCGGGGGTGTTCAGGATGTCAAATTTATCCCTTGCAGTATAGGAAAATAGATTCAACTGAAAGAAATAATCCTCCAAGTTGGATGCATCGATGATATATTTACTAGAGAATATTCCCAAGGAGATGGGGAAAGCTATAACTTTCATCTTTCTAATTTTGAGCTTCCCGTTGACATGTGCTAGTTACCTACAGAGTTCAAACATGAAAATATTTTCGCTCAGGTACCGAGGAAGCTTTCATGGAGTGAAGTCAAATCTGGATACCCTGATGTATGAGAAGGTAGCGAACTGTGTGAAAAAGGATTTGTATTCCTAATCAATGAGGCATCTTGCAAAGACAACTGAGCTCGGGGTTTCCTTTGAGTATTCTTACCGCATACAAGGTGAATGCATCATTCACCATGACGAAGTGATGGTTACTCTCTTTCAAAATAAGTTACGAGTATCTCTCATGAGTAGGTGCCTTCTGAGAGATGTTTTGTGCGAGAGTCAAACCCATATAGGATTTCATACTAGCGAGAGCATACACTAGATACGATGTCATGGAGAACTTCCTTGTGACTGGGAATTCGAGCAATTGGAATTTGATGCTATCACTAATGATTTGGCCTTATTCAATCATTTTTTCCCCTCTATAATCGTGATTATGAACAATTCCATCTAGTCATGAAAATTCTTAGTGATTTCCTCTCCCATCACACTATTAAGAAGAATGACGGCATCTGAGTATCCTTCATGAAATTTGTGCCTGGACCAAGACTTAGGCAGCGGGAAGGTTTCCTCACTTTCCTCAATCAAGACCCCAATGCAAAGCCTTACATATAAGAGTTTTTATTTTCCCATTCACTTGTTTTGAACTCCTTTGGGATGACAACCATGTTGCCCCAAGTTGGAATCTGCATATTCTGTGATATCCACTTGGGCATGAGTACCACCAAGATCAAACCATCGTCTACCCATATGATTCTTGAGTCCAGTTCATAATGTTGAGCACAATCCATAACCAACTCCGTGCTCTGGAATGATAGAGGATGGCCACCTGTAACATACAAACCACATATATATATCTTGTCTTCAATAGGCTCCCGTGGTCTGCCAAGCATCCAAATTTTCTTGTCTTCCAAATTCATGTGCGTGACATCATTGTCACCGACCTCCAGATACTCAGATGAGAGAGATGAAATGAGCTCCAAACTAGAAAACTTGAACTTCATTGTAGCAAAAAAACAATTAGATGCGAGAAAACAGATGAAGATAGACACTTTTCGCACCTAAAACAAACACTTTCTATTTTTAGTAAGTGTGAATCTAAACTTTCTTTTTCTGTGTTTTAACAGTATCCTAAGATTCCTAACATACCATTTATACTTTAGTTTGGGTCATTTTCATGGTATTTATCAATTTCTATTTTTAGAATGTGCTTTTTTACTTTTTTATTGTCTCTTTTTTGTTTTTTTGTTTGGTTTGTTTTCACTGTTGAATTATGTATGCATTGTCTTTAGAAGGTTCACTTTTTCAGAGGGTTTCTATTTATTGCAAGTATAAAGATGAGATACTTACTATTTTTAGAATTTCCACTTCTCACTATCGGTTGAAGACGAAAATAGCTTTGTTGGAATAGGCTTGCTCTCTGGATCATGTGGTCAAATTTTCGTCGCAAACCATCTTTCAGAATGATGGGAAATCAAAATAGTGTGATTCTAAGGCATGGAATGAGGTTTTTCTGCTGTAAAAAAATCAGGGGCATGCGAGAACTTTTTGTTGCATAGGTCTTGAAGGCGCCTGGATCATGAAGCTACTGTGAAAATTTCATGCAAAAAGAACATTCGGTTTGGAATTTATGAGTAAATCTTCCTTTTAGCTACCATAGTTGCCCTGGAAGACTTTGTTGCTTATTATGGTAAATTTAAAGGTTATTTTGATCTTTGGGATGTCTCTAATGGCTTCCTGGGCCGACCTAGAAAAAGTGTGGAGAATAAAAGAAAAGCAAGGCACTTCAAAAGGTTAAAAAAAGGTTATTTTTCAGTCAAGAAAGCTTCCTTTACCTTTCACTTTTTTGAAAGAAAAGGGGGGCACACTTTTGTGTCCCAACTGTCCCGGGACAGTAGGTTTAAGAAAATGTGCCCCTCTTCCCAAATCTGACATGTGGTGGGAGTTGATAGGTGAGCATGGAAGATGAGGGAGGGAACTTTTAGCACCTGATGGACAAGTTGGGGGTTACATACATGACCAAAGTGTTAGGAATATTAATATAGTGTGAACATTGTATTATGAGTTGTTGAGAGACAACTCATAATTACTTGGTATTATATGTGAAGTTGTTAAAACAACTTCACGTATATAGTTTATTGTTTGTAACTACTCCTAAATTATATGAGGTTGTTTTTGCTTTTTTTGTTTGGCTATATAATAGCCATGTATTGTGTATGTCAAAATAACAAATATCAATATATTATTTTTGTTATGTTATTCTGATCTAAATCTGTCACGAAGGGAGGGCTAGGAGTGAGGCGCACTTTATTATCCCAACTGTCCCAAAAAAATTGGGACACTAGGGGCATAAAAGTGCGCCTTAGGCTTGGGAGGCTCCATACTTAGCCAATTTTGTAAAACTTGGGAGTTGGGAGCACTTTGAATGATTTAACACCTGATGGAGTCGGAACTGGGTCACATGAGGGGTCCAGAGGCTGTAGTTGGGGTAGGGTGCATTTTATTGTCCCCACTGTCCCAGGCAGTTGGGACACTAAAATGTGTCGTGCCCCAAATTGTGAAATTTTCTAACTGCTGGAACCATGAAATGGACTTTCCCAGAGTTGTAGGATATCTTTTTAGGAGAAATTTTATATGAATTTGATTGAAAACCCCATTTTTAGAACAATGAATGGTTTCCAACACCTTATTATGGGTTCCAATTTTTAAAAACGTTTAAGAGTATTCAAAAAGTATTTTCCCTTTCCAATCTGTCCCGCGAGGTGAGTGCACCAATTTATCTACACAGATTATAAACACTTAGGTGTTGTGAAGGATCTGATTTTTCCATGATGTAGATCATTGAAATAGATTTATGACAGTAGCTTGTTTTCCTCTTGAATCATCCTAGAGCTCTTGTAATATTCAGTTGAAGAACAAGAGGTTGATTTCTCGAGTCTTTCCCCCTTAGATGTGGTTCATCGCGATCCCCTGACAACATAAGACAATAGGGTTGATGGCTCAAGCCTTACCCTCTTCTACATGGGGCTTCGCAGTCCCTCATTGGCATACAATTATCTTTGATTTGGGAACGTGTATGCCTTCTAACTTTCTAGCCTCATGTACTATGCAAATGTAATTTGGGAAACATTTATGCTTTCAGCGCCTTAAGCTCACAAGCTAAACAATTACTTATTTATGTCGACTCTTAGCAGAAAGGATAATATGGACGACGAAGATGGGCTAGAGACAATGACATGTAAGGGCAAAAGCGTGTATAACTAAAACATATGTAAGCTTCATATTTGGAGGCAAAGGTGAAGGAGACTCTGTGGAACCTCCAAAGGTAAGGGAAATGTGGACATCAAGGTCAATAGCTCAAGTCTTACCCTCAAAGGCACAAGTGATCATGATCCCTAGCTGACTTGTGAAGGTGACAAATTTGAATTTGCTTTCCTATGGGAATGTTGGGGTGCACATTCACAAATAAGTGTTCAAAAAAGGTGAAGGAAACTCAACAAAGCCTCCGAGGGAAACAGGAATGTTGACAACACGGTTAATGGCTCAAGTCGCGCCCCCATCCGCATAGGCCTTCGCAATCCCGCGTTGCCCTGCAAATATCTTTGATTTGGGATGCATATGACCTTTCAATTGTCTAGCCTCTTGCATTATACTTATGCAAGTTGTGCAACCATTTCGGGTAAGACATAACAAATGTACCCTCTGTTGACTCTTAATAGAGAGGATAAGTTGGACAACGAATATGAGCTAGAGGGTTGACGGGCGTGCGAAAGCAATCAGACTCATAGATGTGTTATCTTCTTATTTGTGCACTATGCAAACAATTCAGCTCCTTCATTTTGGCATCCCCATTGTGCCCCTTCGGTGTGATTGCCAGTATAGTAGCTTTTGATAAACAAATCAACACACCTTTAAATTGGAAACGACGGCCTATCCTAACAAATTTGAGTACATCTGAATGAAACACACAACTATCATAGGGAGAGACTTAAAACGTAAAATGGGACGCTATAAAAAATCTTTGAGGTAACGTGTATTGTGGTAAGATTTCAAATAATGGTGGCAGACATAAATTATATGAATAGTGTGTGGATAGAAAACTGATGCATGTTGGAGCTTGGCAGTTTAGGGACATGAGGAGAGCTCAGTGTCGGAGAGCTTTGAATGGAATTGATGTGATTGCCAAGTCTGAAGAACATCTAGGCAGTGTTCGAAACGGAATCCACTCGATAAAATCTAGGCCCCTCAGCTACTACTTGACGTCTCTGTGTTACATTAGTACGACACACATTCGTTATTTAAATTCAAATTTGAATTTCCCGCCCACAAAATTTTGAATTTGGAAAGTCCGCCAAAACTGCTATGTTTCATTGTCAATGTTTTTCCAGTCGTCGTCGTTGTTTAAGAAGTGGTTGATGAGAGGAAGACGGATGATTTTATAGAGTTGTCAAGAACTCACGTTTTATCTGCAGAAAGAAGAAATATCGGCGGACTACACATTTTTTCACTTTAATCTGAGACAGAGGGAGCACGAGTGTGGGGTGGTTGTTGGACTCTGGAGGTGGATTATAAACTTACAGAAATGGCAACATATTTGGTTGGTGGCATGAATAACAACACTTCGGGATGCCAATCAATGTCTACACAACCCCCACCGCCACTGACAATATTGGCCCATTTGCCCCACAAACTCCATCCAAGTATCCTTTACTGATAAGATAAAGAATGATCTGAACTCGGTTCTCAAATTCCTTGCTTCTCGGGGCTCTCCCTTCATGGCCAATCTCTATCCCTATTTCATATACTACAGCAATAGGTATTCCGACAGCATAGATCATGCCTTGGTCAAATCCACAGCCAAGCCTATGGCAACATAATCGTGGGTTGTTCTACGAACATTTGATTCACTAGGACCATTCTTCCTCCTTTGCATAAACCTTGTGTGGGCTTGGCAAGGAGATCTATTTTGGACATTGACCCCAAAATGCGACTTAGTTCGGGCTTATGATTAACTCTACCTAATCAATTTGACATCATTTGGGCCCTTTGAGGCATCTCTAATTGAGGGATCCAACTCACAACTACTTGAGCCTCTTCAATCCTTTGACCTACCGCTTCCTCATTCTTCTCAGGGTATTCCACATCATTTTGCACCTCTACCAAACAAACATCAGTTTGACTTGATTGCCTTTCCTTCTCTTCCAACAAGTCCTAAGAATTATCACCTAGAAATTCAAACCTGTTCGAAACAAGAGCCACTTGTACCTATTTGATACTTGGACTCCGTTGGCCAGTTTTTTTGTGAGTGTGTCTTCTTGCTTTGGCTGCAACAAAACCCTGTTGCTGAGTGCTTTGTGATCCTAAGCCACATTTTGTTCTTTTTTGCAGTTCTTTGCACAGTGGCCATAATCGTGGCATTTGTTGCGTTTTAGGGTAACTGCTCATAGTCCAGCTCTGGCAGATATGACCATATACCATATTAGAACAATCAAAACACTCCTGGAAATATGACAATACCACAAAATACAAACAATAGATGTTAATAATTATGTTTCCAGCTACCAAATAGTAAAGTGAACTAGAATAGAAACATATAAATATAATTTCCCAATATTTTCTACAAAAAGTAAACATACAACTTCATATATTCCCCTGAAATCAAAAAGTTCAATTTCAAAGAAAATTAGGCCCCATAAATGGTAAAACAATATCCTGATTCCCAGCCTAGATGTTGAAAATTGTTCTAAAACAGGACAAAAACGTTTTCAATTAGTCTCCATTGCAAGAAACATTTTCATAAGGGTTTTTAAGGAATGACAGGAATTGGGCCCGAAATTCCTACTACTTAGTATATACATTATCATAGTGCAGACAGAATTAACCATCAGCAATTGGTTGTGAGAAATTTTCATTTTGATTCCATTTGTTCTTTAATATCTAGGGTGTTGTATACTCGGCATGTTTCTTATATTACCATTTACAGTCCTCCAAAACTAAAAAATTTGGCAATGGCTCAATTAAGAGGGCTCATTTTTGGCTTGCCAACTGTGACTGCTAAGTCAATGCAGGGGTGTTAAAAGATTTGTATTAAACCGTGGCTAAAGAGTCTAATATACACCATAGTTACCATGTTCGGGCGAGCACATGTGAAATTCGGTTCGGACCGAATTTTCAGGGAAAAGCGAACTTGTTCGCTAGTTTCGGTTGGGGACTAAATTTTTTTTTCCTTTTTAGGCAAAAAACTCTGTTTTTGGATATATGTCACAAGGAAAGAAAAAAAATTGCCATTTTTGGGAAGGGTCCGGGAAGATGTAGCAGCAAAAACTTGCATGTGCCATAACTTTCATTCTATGGCTCAGTTTCCAGTGTCGTTTTCTCCAAAAGTGTATATTTTCTCAAGCTCTACGCATTGATGGAAATATTTTTCTTATTTTCATAAAATCCATTTTTGCACCTTTTTGGACCAAGCAACTTCTTACTATTTAGAGACATTAATAATTTAATAGCAATATGTAGAGATTAATACTTAATAATAGTAATACTTGAATTTATTACCGAATGTTTAAGTTACTTTAGTAACTAGTTACATAAATTTAATTATTTTAGGTTTAACTTTTAGTATATTATTAATAAGTATTTTAGTTCTTATAATTTTTTTGGTAATTATTCATATTTTATATTTTTTTAAAATTTATAATTTTTTCGAGCCAAACCGAACTGAACCGAATTTTTACAAAATTCCAAACTTCCGAACTTTTTTCCCTATCCGAACAACCCGAACTTTTCGAACATTGGTAACTATGGGTAATACTAATATCCCATAGTCAAATTTGTACTGATTACCCTACATACAAAAATCAGCATATTACAATTCATGAAACAATCATCGATATACATAAAATGCCGTGGATAAATGGCAAACAGGGTAGACAACTCGTTTGGATGATAGAAAACGTGTGATATCTCCATTTTTCTTTCAGAACTCAAAGGTGGAAAAAGATATGGCTGACACAATGCCAGTTCAAAGAATTTTTTCATAAACTGATGAAAGTCAATGGGGTAAAAAAAGCTCTGTACTGCAGATGTTAGATACAAACCAAGAAAATATATTTCTAGCATAGTGTTTGCTAAAAAGTTGTATGTTTTCTCTTAAGCATTTCCTGATGCATTCAGGAAATTCCGAACTCCAACCGTGCTGCAAGATATCAGTCTCACTCATCCTTGCTTCGGAAAGAAATATGAATTCGAAAACTCCAAGGAATAACAGATGTGAGGAATGCAGTGTTAGCTGGATATGCCTGATGTATGAACATTTGACAATACATGGGATGTTTCACATTTTTTCCTCTATATTCCCACAAAGTTTGCCAAAAATAAATCTCATAAAGATGAAATCTGTCAAAACTTTGGTGTCATTCACAAAAGGTGTTTCAACCGAACATTCAGGTTCATTTCACTAGTACAGCTGCTTGTAATTTTCGAACTTCAGCCAAAAGCAATGAATCTCCTTCGCATGCTTCTGAGAGAAATTTGGACCTCCTTGCCATCTCTTCCATGCTCACAACTGAACCATTTTGAAGATTACCATGTTCTTGGAAATGATCCAAGAAATTGTATTGAAGCAAATGAAGCATTCTTGCCTGAAATTAAAGGTTCGAATCAATATAATATTCAACCTACCTCAAATTATTTAGTACAAGACCCATACAATGAACACTAGAAAAAAGAGAATACCTGATGATGTGGCTTTCGTGAAGAATCAAGTATGAGACTTCTAGCTAGCTTTTTCCTTAATAAGAGCTTTTCAGCTCCATTATCTCCAAAGAAAAGAAAAGCTGTGATATGATGCAATGCTAATGAGAATGTAACTGCCATGCGAACTGCGGCTTTATCGAGATTACCAGAAACCCATGAAGACACATATGCTTCAATCATCTTCTCATCCTCCTGCAAAGGAAATACTTTATTTATCAAAAAAATAATGTTTCATAGTAGAATTATATTACAAAGCATGCAGTCTTGCACTATTCAGGACAATAATCATATGCGAATTCCCACCATATAGGAAATTGCGATGTAAGATGTGTAACTCTTTACATAAATTCATCAAACCACTGCTTATGAAAAAACAAAGCTAATGAAACTTTTCTTTGCATCATATTCTTGTTCAAAATTAGATGAACTGGAGACAGCTAGCTTTTTGAGATTGGTACACAAACTATAGACACAAATGTAAATTGATTTGCAAGTTCCAATCCGATAGTGAAGTATATAATTCCATAGACACAACAAGGAAAGTATTGTATATTTGAAGCTATAAGTTAGCTTCATTTTACCAAAATACAATAGGGGTATTGAGAATTATTGGAAATGGAACTAATTGTTACTAGCACTCTCCTCTACCAATCTTTGTAGTAGAAAGAACAAATACATCTAATGATAGCTTATCATCAAGTTAGGCAACTTCTCCCGCTTCCTCCATTTCCTCTTCTCCAGATTCTTTCTATGTATTATTTTAAAGTGCTGCAGGAATGCACTTAATTACTCTCCAGCATGTGGAACAACTCCCCTTCAAAGGTTTAGGAGTAGCATTTCTAAGGAATCAAATGCCACCTTTTTATCATTTTTAATTTTCCGATTTCTTTGGCCTCTTGTACTTGCTCAATCAACTTTGCAACTTCATCAAATTTTATTTTCCCACAAGTTTGTCTTCAGTTACTCAAGAGGAACTTGGTAACACAATAACTGACCTCCTTACGTGTTTAACGGATATCAATACCCTCATAGTCCCTACTTATTTTAAATATTGATATGCCAAAGGCTTGTCTAATGATTTAATCTTTGAGTCACCATTGTAAACTCCTATGGCAACATGATGGGTTCAATTTATGGTAATGGAATTGGTACAATAACATGAAACCTATTGTTTCCAAGCAGGATGGTTAGTGATAGATCATGTAGGTAAATTTACCAGGAAACTGTGAAACAAGCCTTTCACTTGAAATAAATTACAGATATAATTGCATTATATGTTCCATCTGTGAACACGGTTTATTAACTTCATAGATATACAAAAGAGTACGAATTATGCACAATGTCAATAAGCTACCTCGCAAGGAGAGAGATATCCCTTGGGATGACCACAGCACTCCTCCAATGGAGGCAAGAGCTCCAAAATGTGAGCACCAGCTAATGCATTCCATGTTGTTAGCCGAATTGCAGTTTCAACATCCCTGCGTAAATAAATGGCCACCTGACGCCCCATTGATGACATCACCATAGGATGTTGCCCCAAAATGCTCAACAAATGCTTCCATAAATGTTTGGTAGCTATCATCAATGTCCCTTTGAAAGTTGAGAGAAGAACATGTGACACTTTCTGTAGATCTTCCTGAATCTTTTTGATCTACCATAGGATCTTTGTACTCCTCAGCACTTAGTAGACTTTCATTTGTGCTTTGTTGAACCTCTGGCATGTGATTTGCCCCGCCATCCTTGTCAAGAGCTTCCCCATACAACCCTTGCAATGTTCCAAGTAAATCATTAATTGAAGCTTCTAAGAACGCATCGCCGCCAAGAATGAACAACATAGATAATGCATGTATTTTTCTAACCAGTGGTATGCATGATACCGAAGAGAACAAGCAACTACTGTAAGAGAACATAGCTTCCAAGCCAATAAGAAAGAAAAGACCGCTTTTGACATTGTTAAAGACTTTTTCTTTTGCTATAACGCCATCCAGGAGTAATTCTTCAGGCTCATTAATATACGTTGATAATGGACTCAATAACCACTGCACTGGAACAGGCAATCTCTGGTGCGCCCATTCTATTCCCAGAATCATGTTTTCATCTGCAGAGGTGCTTCCAAGTTCTGCACCTTCTTCACATATTGTAGCAAGTGGAGATCTTTTATGGGAATTTCTACTGCCAGTAGAATTTTTGGTTTCTATTTTTACTTCACCGCTTTTAGAGTTTTTTCTCTTCATTCTCAACCATTGATTTCTGAAGTGTGCAAGTAACACTTTACTAAAGGTTTCAAAATCTGTTTGGTGAAACACACTGACATTTGCACTTGCATTTTGAATTGTTTTTTCCTGTAAGACTTTATTTACAAAGATATTAAGAAACTCCATAACTGGAACAGTAAGTAATATAGTCAATGCTTTCTCCAAATAAAACATATCTTTGGGCCCTGTAATTAGTACAATACTCAACACAGCATTAATTTTTTCAATTGTGTTACTTAAAAATGAATGTGTCTTATTGCTTTGTAAATTGAGTGCAACACAGTCTGACACAGCATTGTCAAGTACAATTGGAAATAAATCGAGTAAACTAACAGTTACTCTAGCATCTGCTTGAGCTAAAATAACATTTCTTGACCAAAATCCTCCATTGGTAGCACCCCATCCTAGCCCTATACCAGGAGCAGGACCCCCTCTACCTTTTACTTCACTGCATTGGATGTATTGCCACTCTGAGGCCACAAGATCCATGAACATATCCAATGTACATTTCAGCTCATCTTGACATGATAATACTAAACCCATTTTAAGTATTTTATCACAGTCAGATATATCCTTATCCATGCATGTGATACCAGGATCCTCACTTTGTGCAATATTTATAGCTTTGTCAACTGAAGTAATAAGCCGAATAACACCATGAATGCAACTTACAGCGATTAATGATGTATCATGGTCACTTTCTTTACGTAGAGAGCAAAAATATTTCAGGAGAGAAGAAATTTCCATATTAGATGATACTGTTTCCTCTAGTTTCATTTCTGGAAAGTACAGCAATCCGCATTTAATAATTTCCAGGCCAACTTGGGGAAAAAACACAGGTAGCCATTTGCGAGAAGTCTGTTCTTTGTCACTTGAATAACAGTCTGTGCCTTCTGATGGTACAATCTTTTCTATTATATGTGAAAGCAGATGCAGAACAGCTGACATCACCCCAAGTGAGCTTATCCTGTAAGAATTATGTTCAACATATTTTTTGTCATGTTTATCTGATTTGCATGTTGAAAGGAAGGTATTTTCTCTGAAATTCAACCATTTAAGAGCAACCTCAACCATCGGAACTACTTGACTCCAGGACCAGTTTTCATAGGCTGCAGCATCTGCACCTTCATCTTCTCCATGCCCATATGCATGGAGATTTGGTAGAGTCCTTGCCAGAGCATCTAAAACAATAAATGATTCCCTTGCCACACTTAAAACTTCACTGACTATGTTTTTCCCAATAATCATATTGAATGAGGGGGTGCTTAGCCAAAAGCAGAGTGCTGGATAGAAATCTGAAAAACATGAAACACATAGCCCATACTCGATGCACACCTTCCACAGGCGAAGTTCCTCAACCAATATAGCACAAGTAGTTCTGAAAGATTCTTCACCCATATTTAACCAATCATCAAGATTATAATGGCAAAACAAATGCCTTGCAGCAGATTGAAAAACACCAGATGCTAGAAGACGTACACAATTTGACCTATTTGCTTCACACAGTACCTGCACATTTCAAAGACATGGTATTCATTAACATAAAAAAATTCACTTCCATAATTTCTTCAGGCTTGAATATCCCTTTATTGAAAGATTTGAACATTTAAAAATTCAGATATATCTTTCATAAGAAAGTATCAATAGAGAAATAACAAAAGACGGATGATATATGATCAAGAAGTCAAGCTACAAATGCAGGCAGGGAAGAAAAAGAACGATTATAATAATTAAAATTATACAGCTTGAGCGGTTTTTCAAACCAAATTTCCTTAAGTGAGGATATTGAAAGCGTAGATACAGGTGAGGCTACAGCAGGTCCCCAAATTTAGGACACAGATATTTGGCAATAGTAGATACACATGCACACCTCCAGACGCACTTGTGCACAAGCACTCACACACATACACGCATGCACACACAAAACATTTTCATAAACAATACTTTTCCTTTTCTGCTTAAGGTTTAAATGAGATTGTTTCCTAGACAGATATGTTTCTGCATCACAGTAATGATTCCCAATCTACCAATAGCAGCCAAAAACATTTATATAATGTTACAGAACAAAATTTACATCAAACAAAATGTCATGGAACCAATTCCGATCTGTTATTTTTCTCAAGTTTCCATTTGATTTCTCTAAAAAACTACTACCTTTTTCTAGTCTTCTTTCTAATGACCTTTTACTTACACTACATGCTCATTTTAAGTAACTATTGAAGAACATTCCTCTGAAAGTGTCTCTCTCCATAACCACTAATGTTCTTATTATCTACATGTCTTATAGTCTAGACTATTTCGGAATGGGTATAGGTACAGGTACGGGTACAGTACGCTGAAACAGCAATTTTTAAAAAACCTCAGGTACAGTATGTTGTGGGTACATATAATATATATATAGCATTTGCATACTTCTTGAAATTTAATACTCATACAATCATTCATGGAACATGAGAACAGATTTCAAATACTTTCAGAATTGAGACTTGAGTTTGTATTGATTCATGAAGTTCAAAACATAATAGTTAATAACTTAATACATTCAAGTTCCCCATGTTAGCATATGCAAAGAGAAGAAAGAATACAGAGAAGGAAAACTGCACTGCTCAAATGAGTCAGGCAGGTCCAATTTATTATAGGAGGTGGTTACAGTTTGATTGAACAGTTATCAACCGTATCACAACCACATAACAGTTTTACATGCTATATAAAGCGTTATATTTGAACACCCTCGGGCTAAAAGCCTAGAACATATCATCTAGATGATCCTCAAAATGCCAAAATATGAGTGTATGAATTAACAAGAGGGGTTGGGTGCATAAATAGGTTTTTGGGGGTGTCTTTTAGGATAACATTAGGGTTAGGTTATGTTTTTTTTAAGTAGAAGCTTTTATTTTTTATTTTTTATTATTTTAAGTTGAAAATGGTAGAACTTTGCAGTGAGTACGCTGCAGGTACATACCCATAAGCCCCAGATATGTCCCAGGTACGGATTTCTGTACCCGAGGCCTGCAGGTACATACCTGCAGTGTACCCAGACCGTACCCAAACCTGTACCAGGTGCGTATCAGGCCTGGTGCGGGGGGTACCAGGCGTTTCCAGGCAGTCTAGCTTCTATATAATATATATTGATACCCATACATTATGTGTCTTATCTTTTATATTTGATTATAAGTATAAAACTATTCTAGTGGGGATTTTGTTACGTAACATTTATCCCCCTCTTAAAGACAGCTTCCCTCAAAAAAACACAAGTCTATTCTGACTTCTCATAACCTTGATATTGAAATAATAATCTCAGCGGTCTACCTTAATTTTAGTTAATATATCTAATATACTTGATAGTTTGACAAAAAGTATAAAATGCGATACATTTTGGACGTCTCCAATATTTGACAAGACAGGAGTCCCCAACTGTCATACGATATGCGTTCAGTATTTTTTTACCAAATTAGTCAAAAGTTGCAGAACTCATAATAATTCTCACCATCTCATAGAAATGATTCCATTTTGTACATGCCACATTAAAATAATTGAACATCAGTTTCTTTTCAAAAATTTCCAACAAAAAGAAAGGAGCCCATTAGTCTTTTAATAGCACCAATTACACAATTCTTGTATTAAGCTCAAGGTTACAAATACATATCTGTATTTTTTTTTGGAATCTCTCCACTTTCTCTTGGTGACTAGACACAGAGGCCCTAAAGCCAATGGCTGCAAGGAGGCAAATTAATAAAAAGCAAACTCTTTTATCTGATCAAGAACCATCCAAGGTATACTCTGTATGCTTGGTTGGACATGCCCCGTCCCATCACAATTGCCACTACCTACCTTGCTCTATCACCTAATTCTTTATCGATTCAAACATCCAAGATCTAACATGATCTTTCAAATACATGCTTAACAAGGAACCATCACAAACCAATTACACATTGGAGCAAATAAATAAAAATCAAATACTCTTTTCTCTGATCAGGAACAATCCAAGGTATACTCTATATGCTTGGTTGGACATGCCTTGCGTGCCCCGTCCCATCACAATGCCCCCTACCTACCTTGCTCTATCACCTAATTGTTTATCGATTCAAACATCCGAGATCTTACATGATCTTTCAAATGCATGCTTAACAAGGGACCATCACAAACCAATTACACATTGGCCTTCGACCCCGATAGATGGCGATCGCAGTCCAATTGTACATTAGTGTTCAACCCTACATGAAAAATTGTTCAGAAATACGTTTCAGGTATAATACCACATTGTGTGTTCATTCATGATTTATTTCTCATTTGGAATATCATAGCATATCACACCACCGTGAAAACAAAATATCATCGCATCATTCTTTTTTTAATTATTTGAGAAATATACGCCCCTCTCGGGAGTCATCTCCATCCTTAGAGAGTAATAACATGAATTGAATGGACATTTTAGTATGTCTCTCTTTTCACCACTTTTCACTGATTTTTCACCTCTACTTAAAATTAAACAGTTCTCATTTTCTTCTTGTGTCTTTTAATGATTAATAATTGTTCTCAAAGAAAACACACTCTTTATTGATATCCTTGAGTCACCAATTATGTCTGCTACTTGATATTTGTTTTCCATAGTTCATTTATCTTCCATTTGTTCTGGGTTATGATTGTGATGGCCTCTCTCTACTCATCACTGAGTTATAATCTCCATGGCCTCTCTTGATCTTCATCTTGAAGTTATCAATGTCCACATATAACCACAAAGGGTAATGGGAATGAAGATAAATTCCGGTACAATAAGCTAATAGAGATAGTAGTGTTGAAAGTGGAGATGACACTAAAAAAGGGCCCAAAAATAAGATTATAATTATTATTTCAATCCTATCATTCTTATCTTAGATAGTTTTACAATTAATGACACAAAGGTGCTTCTCTTCATGTTGTTTCTTTCAATCTAATATTCCATGTAATTACTAACTTCCAGACTATGTTACCAAGAAACGGAAACGGAAATGGCAATGGAAACGGGTACAAAACGCGGAAACGGCAATTTTCAAAAAACCTTGGATATGAAACGTTACGGGAAACGTCCGTACAATATATTATTAAATGTGTATATATATATATATATATATATACGCATAGTACTCATTTTAAAATTGTACTCCATAGACCATAAGAGATAAGAATAACTGATAAAACACTCAAAATATTTTGTATTCATTGAAATAATACATTATTATCATGTATACTTATCTCTAGGAGACTAGGACATTTCGAAGGAGTTTCTGCTTTGGAAATGTTTCGGAAATGAAACAGGGGGGCCCTAGGCGTTTCCTGGTAACAGAGCTTCCAGATATTATCTAGAACATCCATGGTAATATCGTTGTACTGTTATTTTTATCTTAGTGTATTGATGTTTTTAGTATTCACACAAACAAGCGTGCTATAATGGCAACCAGGCGGCGGTAGTCTGCAAGGCCTGTTAACCATTACAAAGCAATTTCAACCTTAAATTTGATGTTTGTTTGACCATACAGAGTTTGGAACACCTATTTTCCTAGGAAAGATGTTTTCAAGCCAAATTGAGTCACTTACATGGTTTCCTCAGTTGTAGAAGGAAAAATCTCAAGAGAAAGACCTTAAATCCTTGATAAAAGGTAATTTCCATTTTCAAATGCCACTTTAAAATCAAGGTGACAAAGATTGAGTAAAACTGGAGCACAAACTAGTGCTGAAATCTAGCTGAATCCTCCTATTCTTGATCCCAAAATTGAATCCACCGATAAGAAAATCATACTTTTTGGAGCAGAAGAATAACCAGTAAGATATTATCCAGGTTATTCTCAAATTTAACACTTTCAAGCATCTATGGCTATGTTGCCTGGTATCTTCTGTAGGTAAAGAATACTGATCAGGCAAGCCTACACCTTCAAGAAACTTGTTTTGAATGGAGTGCATTTCTAAAAATGGAAATATAAGACTGCACATTCAACCAATATCCAATAAATGAAGTACTTCTGCAAGAGCACCGTAGAACAAAGCTTCATATCCTATGGAGAGGAGTAGAAAGGGGAGGAAACACCAAGAAATATTGACAAAAGATGGGCCAGCAATCCGTGTGGTGAAAAAAGAGATAAGACCATTGAAAAACTAGTCCAACAAATGCATTATACATTTATATCCAAAACGTTAATCAGTTGTTCTTCTAATAAGATTAGATGGAAACCCTTAGATTTTAGGCCAGCTAGTTTAGAAGATGATTTTCTTCATAACTTTCTCCATACCAAAAAAATATTTCATAAGTCGTTATCAAATCTGGACGTTAATTTCATCAAGGTGCATGAAATATCATAGCCATGGGTATCATTATAATATTAGACAACACTTGTCTGTTAAATGTCTTCTTCATTTTCTTGAAGACTTTAAAAGGGTTGCAATATGTCATGAGTATTGGAATATTTTCCTTTAGACAAAGGATTTCTATATTACTTTTAAACAAATGCAACAATATTTCAAGCATTCACGCACATGGTCTTGACTAACACACAATTTGGCTTTTTGTTAGTGCAATTAGCAATATTAATAATCGCACTTGGTTAAGCCTAGCTTAGGTAGTGCTAAGTAACTTCATCTTAGCTTTTAGCCTATTTTACATTAGCATATATTTGGTTTTAGTATATTTCAGTCTTATTGAGTTAGGATGTGCAACTATAGCACATACAACATCAGCCACGGTTATAGGCTAACTAATTGAATATTCTTGTGGCCAATAGGAGTTATTGTGCAAGTACTTGACTTGCATGTATATTCTTCACTCTTTATGTAAATGTAGAAATTAGAGCTTAGTGTAATATACACATAAGAGTTTATACTCATTTTCTCTATATTTTCCTCTTTTCGCTTGTTCATTCTGCATGTCTGTGAGCTATGTCTAGGTTGACGTTTGATCCTAGCTAGACTGGATCACCATCTGGTATCAGAACCAACAAAAGGCTAGCTCTACAAGTAGGATAGCTTTTTAAGCGTTTTTATAACAAGCTTTTTAGAGGTGCTTTTTTGGGTGTTTTTACCTGCACTGGCACATTCAGAAGAGGCCAAAACATATGTTTTGACTGTAAACACCCCTATATTTTATAAGTTTCAGTTTTTGCTTTAGAGGATTTTTCAGGCTTTTTCTGGTGAACCCGTATAACACAGTTCTTTAGCCTTTCTGCAGACCGTACAGCAGTGCTACACCTCACTTGATCATTATTTGCTGCTGGTCTGTTGTATCAGACATTTTTTGCAGAAGCCGTACTGTTGCATTCTTTATTAGAGGCATACGTTTTCCTGCTATTTTCATTTGATATTGCACTTGATTTCTCGGCCATACTACAGTTGATTGTGAACAGGATGTGCCTTGCATTGGTATTTTGTGAGTGTTTACGGCAGTCTGAACTCTGTTTGGCACTTTGTAAAGCTTTAGGGTTTGAGCGAGTTTAATTTGATTCAGCCGTGCACACCCTGCACTGTTGCATTTGGAGAGGTCGTACTCCTCATTGACATTTGATTGGGTTAAGTTTGAGGTATGCATTTCCATTTGAAACGACCAACCCACATCTCGCTGTTCGGAGTCTCCACCACAGGAATAACGGCGTTTTTTGCATTTGGGTTCATAAATGCATCAACATTTGCATCCAACTCTGCATTGGATAATTTCTTCAGCCGTTTTTGCATTATTTGATTAAAGTAGCCACAATGCTCAATGGCTAAAGCTCGACATTTGGTTTGTATTAAGGTTCCTGGCCATCGGTTCTCTGCATTATATTAGCATTGAAGCGTTGAACTACACATTTGTGAATTGGTTATTCCCCCCTCGGCCTCTATTCCTCATTGGCAGCCTCCTCAAGTTTTCTAAGTGAAACCATTCCTCTCCTGCTGGGTCAACCATTGGTACACTCGTCCACCTCCAATTCTTCACATCTCTTGCCGACCAAACCACGAACAAGGTTTGTTTTTTATTCAAAATGCTTTAACAAAGAACAGCATTTTGCTCAGCAAAGTCATCAAAGGCTTGCATGGGCCGAGTGCATAGTTGTATTTTGGTAAAATATTTGAACCATTTGGTCAGGGTTAAAAACCCCATTTTCCATTCTTTTCAATTTTTGTAAAGGGGGGCAAATTATTTTTTCGAAAGGGGTGCAATTTGTTTTTTTTTTGTAAGGCTGGACTTTGAGTGCCTTTGGCACATTGTTGTAATTGGAGGAATATGTAATACATTTTACACACTTAAGCATACTTAGCAGATATTCTTTCTTTCTGATCTTGTACTGAAGAAGACCGGAGGGTGGGATTCAGTCTAACCGGGTTTTATTTGATTCAGCTGCGCACACCGTGCACTGTTGCTTATGGAGAGGTCATACTCCTCATTGGCATTTGATTGGGTTTGTTTGAGGTATGGATTACCATTTGGAACGACCAACCCACCCTCTCACTGCTCAGAGTCTCCACCAAGGAATAACAGCGTTTTTTGTGCTCGGGTTCACAACTGCATCAACATTTGCATCCAAGTCTGCATTGGAGAATTGCTTCAGCTGTTTTTGCATTCTTTGATTAAAGTAGCCACAATGTTCAATGGCTAACGCTCGACATTTGATTTGTATTGAGGTTCCTAGCCATCAATTCTCTGCATTATATTAGAATTGAAGCCTTGAACAACAATTTTTTGCGTTGATTGTCTACACCCTCGGCCTCTATTCCGCCTTGGCAGTCTGCTTGAAGTTTTCTCAGCAAAACCACTCCTCTCCCACCAGGTCAACCATCGGTCCACTCGTCTGCCTCCAATTCTCAACATCTCTCATAGGCAAAGCGACACACAAGGTTTTTTTAATTTGAAATGCTTTAATTAAAAATAGCATTTTGATCGGCAAAGTGATCAAAGGCTTGCATGGGCGGAGTGGGTAGCTATATTTTGGTAAAACCTTTGAACCATTTGGTCATGGTTCAAAACCCCACTTTCCATTTTTTTCAATTTTTGTAAAGGAGGGCAAATCATATTTTTGAAAGGGGGTGAAATTTGCTTTTTTGTAACGCTGGACTTTTGAGTGCTTTTGGCACATTGTTATATGTGGAGGAATATGCTACACATTTTTCACACTTAAGCGTACTTAGCAAATATTCTTTCTTTCCAATCTTGTACTAACAAAGACTAGAAGGTGGGACCTGGTTTGACCGAGTTTGATTTGATTCAACTGCGCACACACTGCATTATTGCATTTGGAGAGGTTGTACTCATTGGCATTTGATTGGGTTCGTTTGAGGTATGCATTTCCATTTGGAATGACCGACCCACCTCTCATTGCCTAAAGTCTCCACCATAGGAAAAACAACGTTTTTTGCATTTGGGTTCATAATTGCATCAACATTTGCATCCAAGTCTCATTGGGGAATTGCTTCAGCCGTTTTTGCATTGTTTGATTAAATTAGCCACAATGCACAATGGCTAAGCTTGGCATTTGGTTTGTATTTAGGTTCTTAGCCATCGATTCTCTACAATATATTATTAGCATTGAAGCGTTGAACAACACATTTTTGTGTTGGTTATCCACACCTTCGGCCTCTATTCTGCCTTGGCAATCTGTTTTCTCAGCGAAACCTCTTCTCCCTTCGGGTCAACCATCAGTCCACTCGTTCTCCTCCAATTCTCCACGTCTCTCGCCGATCAAGCCACTCACAAGGTTTGTTTTTTATTTAAAATGCTTTGATAAAAAAAAACATTTTTCTCAACAAAGTGATCTGAAATATACCTTATGGGATACTACTTGAAATGCACAAAATATGGGAAAATTGTAGCAGAGTAAAATTTCTGAGTTTTACTGAAAATGTCCAGCTAGGACAGCTAATGGTATTAAATTGATATCACACAAAATATTTGCCCACAGTGCATGAAATTTTGAGGGAAGCTTGCAACAGTAATAATAAACACTATATAAACATTTTTTGGAATAATATATTGCCGCCAGAAAAATTACAGAATGCCCTAGGTGGCTGGAAAACTTCAGAGGTTCGTAACCCTCTAAATACGAAAGCAATAATAAGGGTCTTTGGAAATAACATTAACAGATATAGCCAGTAATAGTTCCACCTTCAGATCTGAAAACGACCGACTGGAAAACCCCTAAATAAAGGCTACAAGTCGCCTCGCTTGGAATGGGGTCGGAAAATGATGGAGGCGCGTTCAACGTGCTGCCACGTCCTGCCCAAATGGTTGCCGTGAATCTGATCCGAAAGCCCTTTGTTATCTTCCCCAAATGCCCCGAAAAATCCTCAAACCCTTCCTCTGAACCCTCTATTATTATCTCTGTGACACAGCCCTGAAAACGGCTCCAAAAATGACAGACTAGGGTAGATCTCTCACTACCGAAGAATGCCCTGCTAGCTAGGGACGGATCTCTCACCACCGAAGCTAGGGTCCTTATGGGATTCGACTCCACAAGTTGTAGATGCGCAACAACAGCAGCTGCACGTTAAGGAGGCTAAAAATGTATGCGACAAAAGGTCCTTTCCTTTCTCTCCTAGCGCCTTATATACTTCTCCACGGCAAAAGAGCCCTAATAACCCTCAACGCATTTCATTCCATGGAGGGGCCAATAAAATAAAAGTAACTAAAGTTACTTTTTTCCTTTTTAAGTCGCCATGGTCCAAAAGTGACCCCCCAAACGCAAAACTGGAATATTAGACGCACGTGGACCCTTCCCAATAGCTCCCAGCGTCCACAGCCCCTAGGATATGACCACGACTTGGACTCAAATTGGCCCTTAGGCCTTGGGCGTTGGAAAAAGGGGACATTACATGATCAAAGGCTTGCATGGGCCAAGTGGGTAGTTATATTACAATAAAACCTTCAAACCATTTGGTCAAGGTTCAAACCCAAGTTTCCATTCTTTTCAATTTTATAAAAGGGGGCAAATAATTTTTTTGAAAGGGGGTGCAATTTGTTTTTTTTGTAAGAGTGGTCTTTGAGTGCCTTTGGCACATTGTTGTATGTGGAGGAATACACTATACATTTTTAACACTTAAGCATACTTAGCAGAAATTCTCTCTCCGATCTTGCACTGACGATGACCCGTGGGTGGGACCCAGTCCAACAGAGTTTGATTTTATTCAGCCGCACACACCCTGCATTGTTACATTTGGAGAGGTTGTAGTCCTCATTGGCACTTGATTAGCTTTGTTTGATGTATGCATTTCCATTTGGAATGACATACCCACCTCTCGCTGCTCAAAGTCTCCACCTAGATTGCATGGAAATGTCCCCCCTTCCTCGTACCATCCTGGAAACGTTTCCGATACTGATACGAATACGGAAACAATGTGGGTGCGTACCCACAGGTCTATGGTACGCTTCGGGTATGGAAAATGTACCCACATGTCTAGGGTACGCTTCGGGTACTGAAAACCGTCCCTGAAGCGTTCCATGGACCTATGGATACGTACCTAGCATGTACCCAAGGCTAAATACAAGTTTTTTTTGTAACTCAAAAAAATTAAAAAATTAACATTTTTTCTTTAAAATAAAGCAACATCATTCTAACGTAACCCTAAAAGACCCCCCTAAACACCCTATTTATACACCCAATCCCTCTACTTTATTCAAACACTCATTGTTTGTTATTTTGCTAATATTGAGCTTGAAGGAGAGAAAAAGAGGTTGAAGGAGAAAAAGAGAGCTTGGAGGAGGGAAAGAGAGCTTGAAGGAAAGAGGGATAGAGCTTGAAGGAGAAAGAGAGAAGGAGAAGCAAATCTACAAACAAGGAGGATTTTTTCAGGTATTTTTCATGCATCCAAGCATTCTTTTTTTTTTAATCTTTTGATCAATGTTTTGTATATGATCAATGATCAATATCATGAATGATGTGTTTCAAACACATCATTCATGATTCATGATCTAAATTTGTTTTTAGTATTTATTTATTTTACGGTTTTTAAAATATAATATATCAATTAATTGTTTCGTATTTAAAGTTTAATATTGAAGTTCTATTTAATTAAACGTCCACCCTCTATGTATGCTCTCACCTTACACCATTTATGGCGAACTTGGTGATCAGAATCAAAGATTAACATGTAGGGTTAACCGTTTAATTTTTTTAATTAGTTATGTATTTGTTTTTTTATTTTAAAGTTTTAAATTGAATTTGATAAAAATTTAAATGTCTACCCTCTGTATATGCTCTCACCTCGCACCATTTGTGGCAAACTTGGTGATCAAAATCAGAGATTGGCGTGTATGGGTTAACAAATTAATTTTCTAATTTGTATTTATTGTTTTTAATTAAATTATTTAGCAATGTTTTAAAAAATATCTCTTATTGTAAGTTAAAACATATTAAACCTACAATCATGGCATCCAATTCAGCTTCAATGGGGCAAGAGGGAGGATATGTTTCGAGTGGCCTAATAGTTAAAATGGATCCTCATTCTCCTTTATGGAGGCATTTGGAAATGTTAGAGCTCGTTGTCAGTAGCGGTGTTTGTGTTTGGACGTGCCCCCATTGTGCCACCACATTTAAATCCTCGTATACCCATTTGAGAGCTCATCCAACTAGGGTATCGGGGACGGGCATTAGAGCATGCAAGAAGGTGGAAAAGAAAACAATAGCCATGTACCTAAAAGAGCAAGAGGATGCAAAATTTGAAATAACAAGAGCTCGCTCTAGAACCATTTCTTTACAACAGAGGACTTTGGGAAAACCACCAACACCATCATTTCATCCTTTCATTGAGAGTAATGTTGAAACTGTTCCAATTGATTCCCCTTTTGATGAACATACCCCATCAAGCAAGAAAACAAAAGGGCCTTTAGAAAAATCATTTAACACTAAGAAGAGAGAAATTGCAGATGAATTGATGGCTCGGTGTATATATATATATGTGGGCTACCATTCAATGTCTTGAGGTCACCTTGTTGGCAGCAAATGGTGAGAGGCATTGGTGAGGCACCACAGGGATATACAAGCACCAATTATAATAAGGTTTGCACTTCTCTTTTGGCAAAAGAAGTGCAACGCATACAAACATCTCTCCAACCAATTAGAGATTCTTGGAATGAATCAGGAGTCTCTATTATCTCATATGGATGGAAAGACTCCAGAAACAGACCTCTTATCAACATTATTACAGTATGCCCTAAAGGGCCAATGTTTCTGAAGGCTATTGATTGTGAGGGGGAAGTAAAAGATGCTCAATTCATTGCAAATATTCTCATTGAGGCTATTGAGTCAGTGGGACCATAGAACGATGTCCAAGTCATCACGGATAATGCCAAAAATTGCAAGGCAACAGGGTTGATAGTAGAGGGTAGGTACAAGCACATATTTTGGACACTATGTGTAATACACTCCCTGAATCTAATGTTGCAGAAGATTGAGAAAATTGCATGGATTGAGAAAATCTACACGAAGGCAAACGAGATTCAAATGTTTGTCACCAACCATCACATGGGGGTCAAGCCATATTCAGAAGATTCTAGAAGTTGGAGTTGTTGAAGGTAAGGGAACAACTCATGAGTCATAACTTATAAGTTTTTAAGTTTTTCATTTTAATATTTGATTTTAAATCAATTTCAATTTGTGTTATTATTGAATTGTTTCCATTCTTTTTAGTAAGTTGTTGAGACTAGGTTTGCCTCTCACACACTCGTCTTGAGACTACTTGTGAAGGTGACACAAGCTTTGAGTGGTATGGTGATTGATAATGTTTGGACCATCTGGAGGCAAGCTAACATAGAGGGAGCCCAAAGGATAAAGATATGGATCCTTGATGATAATTGGTGGGGAAAAGTTGAATATTTGTTGAGTTTCACGGAGCCTATTCTAAGTATGATACGATTTGTAGACAAAGATAATGCTTGCATTGGAGAAATATATGATGGCATTGACTCCATGCTTGGGAAAATCAAAGATATCATACAAGCCAAAGAGCGGGACCTTGAGGAAAACTTTTACAATGAAGTTAAAAGTGTGGTCATGAAAAGGTAGAACAAAATGACCGCCTCATTGCATTTCCTTGCTTATGCCTTAAATCCCAAAATATTATAGTAGTGAAATAGTTGGGTTACCTAGTAGGTAGCGACCATATAATGACCAAGAGGTTACAAATGGGATGAGGGAAGCATTCAAGAGGTTGTTTTCTGATCCAGCTATATCTAATGCACTCCGCAATTGAGATGGCGATGCTTATAACTGGAGGAGGTAGCATGGGAACGCTCTTTGTGACAACGCAAAACTATTTTTGGAAGTATGGTGTACGTGGAGCAGCTCAAGGAGCAATTACTTGCAATTTTTGTGGCAGAACAATGTCTAGAGGCATCAATTGTATGGAGTATCTCCTTGCATCTATTGTTTGTCAGGACGTTGTGGTTTGCCCCAATGTTACGGAAGAGGCAAAGCGAGACATGAAAGCAGAGCTAGCAGAGCTAGAGGAGAAGAAACAGGAGAGGGAAAGGGTGCAGGCAGCCATAGCACACAAGCTATTAGACCTGGGGCTGCAATGACAAAGGATTCAGAGGATGATGTATTAGAAAATCATTGTTAGTGTTTTACCGTGCGGTAAAACAATATTTACTTGTTAGTAATTAGTAATTGTTAGTAGGTTAATAGAATATATTGTTATAATAACACTATATTCCATAATTATATAGTTGTACCTATAATATTAAAATGGGTTTGTAGTTCCTATTTTGTAGGAGGTAGTTTTCCTACCTCCATGGCTATTTAATAGCCTTTGTATTGCTCGTATTATTATGATGAATATATTATTATACTTTGTTTTTACTTTCTTTATGTTAATTCGGCTCTCCTGGTGCACAAACTTAGACCGAATTTAAGATGATGCAGCAACAATTGTGGGCTCTACTCGTGGTCCATGCATACGAACCGGAAGGGGCACATTTTCATCGAGTTCAAGCAAAGACATACATAGCTTTTGTGTGCCAAGGAACACACCTGGAGCACAACCTACATTACAAGGTACAGCCTGGAACAAGGATATGCACGAGGAAGCGGATAAAGGGTGTACAAATTTTTGGTACTACAACAACCTTCCATTCAATGCGGCAGAGAGCCCATACTGGGAGTACTTGGTGACACCATTGACAGTTGCAAGGAAAGGGTACACAAGGCACCCTCTCCAAAATATTTGACAGGGAAATTGCTCCAAGGTGTAGTTGTAGATGCCACTGCAATTCTAGAAGAGCAAAGGAAACAATGGCACAAATACGGATGCACTATTCTTTCAGATGGGTGGACGGATAGAACTGCGCCCTCATTAATTTTTTAGCGGCTTCAAATGGTAAGATGGTGTTTTTGAAGTCTATTGATGCCTCTAACATAGTAAAAAATACAGAGAATTTGAGTGTTATGTTGGAGACGGTTGTATTAGAGGTGGGTATACAGAATGTTGTGCAAGTTGTCACAAACAATGCAGCAGCATATGTGGCAGCTGGGAGACTACTGTAGGAGAGACATCCATCACTCTTTTGGACTCCTTGTGCAACTCATTGTCTTGACCTTCTTTGAGAGAACATGGGCAAAATTGATTGGGTGAGGCCAGTTGTAAAAGATGCAAGAAAGATAACAAAGTACATATATAATCACCCTTGGGTTATGAGCTTGATGAGAGAACACACAAAGGGGAAAGAGTTTGTTTGAGCCTGTCACAAGGTTTGCAACTAACTTCTTGACGTTGCAAAGTATTTCTAGTTTGTTGACATCATTGAAGCAAATGTTTGTGAGTCGAGCATGGCTAGACTCACAATATTCAAAGAAAGTTGATGGAGAGAGGGTTGCAAAGATAGTTTTTGATGATATCCTTGCAAAGAGAGCTATAGAGATCATCAAGGTAATTTCAAACTTTGATTTATATTTCATTCCTTTAATTTGTTGAATTATAAATATATTGTTTTTACTTTATTTGTAAGTTTGTAACCTTACATTTTAATTTGTGTGTAGGTGTCAGAGTCATCGGTGAGGGTTTTGCGTTTGGTTGATGGGGAGCAAAACCCTATGGGGTACATTTATGAAGCCATGGATAGGGCCAAAGATTCTACCCAAAACTATTATAGGGGGGAGATCGTCAGATATGGTCCCTTTTGGGAGATTATTGATTGGAAGTGGAACAATCAACTCCACCAACCTATTCATGCAACGAGGTACTACCTCAACCCCAAGTATTTTCTCTCCAACGGCTTCATAGATGTGAACGGAGAGGTTATGGAGGGCCTTTCAACATATATTGAGAGGATGATACCAGATGTTGAGATGAGGGACCTCGTTATTTTGAAGTTGCAAAATTACAAACGTGCTATGAGGAGGATCTTTTCTTCAGTGTTAACTATCCGAGGGAGAACCACATAGACACTAAGCAATAAAAATTAGAATTTTTACCAAGTTACTTATTAGTTACAGATTTGATTTTATTAATTACTTATAAACTTTTGATTATCTTGTTTGTAGGTTCTTGGTGGAAGATTGGGGAGGAAATACCTCGCATCTTCAAATGCTAGCCCTCAGAATTCTATCTCAACCTTGTAGGATGTAGCACTTATGGATGTGAACGCAACTGGAGTTTGTTTGAGGCCAATCACATGAAGAAGCGCAACAAGTTAAGTCAAAAACGGCTCAACAACTTGGTTTTTGTGCAATACAATCTTTGGCTTCGCACAAGAAAAGTGGAGGCAACATCAGAGGAGCTTATTGATTTGGATGAGATAGATCCATACAGTGAGTGGACTTGGCGAGAAGAGGAAATCCCTGCGTTCACAGAGGACGAGATTGCTTCTTTTGAGAGGGAAGTTATGGAGGGAGAAGCACTAGCAGGAGATATTGGATTGGATGACATCTTTGGAGATGATCTCCAACATGTAGTAGTGGAGCCACCACCATCTACTACCAGGTTGAAGCCAAATTCGCAGCCTTCTAGGAGGAGCGAGGAGACGCAGCCAAGTGTGGGGACTAGTAGAGGCACTAGACCCTCTCCCCAATATTTCTCTAGAGCAGGGAAGAGGAAAATGTAACTTATTATATATTGTAACTTGTATAGATATGAAATTTATGATGATACTTTTCAATGACAATCATCATTAATTCATAGCACTTGTCAGTCGGTTGTCGTATTCGCATGATGATGCGATTTTCTATTGTATTTGTATTCAAATCTAATAGAAAGCACTTCTCCAACATTTTATGGACTCATTTGATACATCTTGTAGCTATATGTTGCTTAAAATTTATGTTTTTTAAAGAAATTTGTGTAGTTTTTTAAGTTGCCAAATATTCCCGAGTATTCGCCGAGTCTTGTCGAGTTTTTGCCGAGTCAACAAAAAATTGGTCTGCCGAGTATTTGCCAAGTACGAGTATGCGAACTATGATTGACGATCATCTAGATAATTATGATATGCTCTAGAAGTTGAGAACTTGAATGTATTATGTCATTAACTATTATGTTTTGAACATTATGAATCAATACAAACTCAAGTCTCAATTCTTAAAGTATTGGAAATTTGTTTTCATGTTCTATGAATGATTTTAAGTTGTATGAGTATTAAATTTCAATAAGTATGCAATGTATGAGTCTTAAATTTTAGTAAGTATGCAAATGCTTCTTTAAATTTAGAATTTTATATACATTTATATACATCTAAAAAGAATGTACCCAAAAGCATACCGTACCCGAGGTTTTTAAAAAATTTCCATTTCAACATACCAAATTCGTACCCGTACCGAAACAGTCTAGGTCTCCACCACAAGAATAACAAGGTTTTTTGAATTTGGGTTCATAATTGCGTCAACATTTGCATTCGAGTTTGCATTGAAGAATCGCTTCGGCCCTTTTCCATTGTTTGATTAAAGTAACCACAATGCTCAATGGCTAAATCTCAACATTTGGTTTGTATTGAGGTTCCTAGCCATCGGTTCTCTGCATTATATTAGCATTGGAACGTTGAACAACACATTTTTGCACTAGTTATCCACACCATCGGCCTCTAATTTACATTGATAGTCTCCTCAAAGTTTTCTCAACGCAACCACTTCTCTCCTGCCAGGAAAACCATCGTTCCACACGTCCACCTCCAATTCTCAATGTCTCTCGCTAGCCGAGCCACTCACAAGGTTTGTTTTTTTATGCTTTAATAAAAAATAGCATTTTGCTCAACAAAGTGATCAAAGGTTTGCATGCGTCGAGTGGGTAGTTATATTTTGGTAAAAACTTTGAACCATTTGATCAGGGTTAAAACCCCACTTTCCACTCTTTTCAATTTTTGTAAAGGGTGGCAAATTACTTTTTCGAAAGGGCGTGCAATTTGTTTTTTTTGTATGGGTGGACTTTGAGTCCATTTGGCACATTGTTGTATGTGGAGTTATTGCTATACATTTTGCACACTCTGCACACTTAAGAATACCTAACAAACATTCTTTCTTTCCGATCTTGCACAGACGAAGACCGGAGAGTGGGACCCAATCTAACCTAGTTTGATTTGATTCAGCTGCGCACGCCCTGCACTGTTGCATTTGGAGAGGTCGTACTCCTCATTGGAATTTGATTGGGTTTGTTTGAGGTATGCATTTCCATTTGGAACGACCAACCCACTTCTCGCTGCTCAAATTCTCCACCACAGGAATAACGGTATTTTTTTGCATTTGGGTTCATAATTGCATCAACATTTGCATCCAAATCTGCATTGGAGAATTGCTTCAGACGCTTTTGCATTGTTTGATTAGAGTGGCCACCATGCTCAATGGCTAATGCTCGACATTTGGTTTGTATTGAGGTTCCTAGCCATCGGTTCTTTGCATAATATTAGCATTGAAGTATTGAACAACACATTTTTGTGTTGGTTATCCACACCCTCGGCCTCTATTCCACCTTGGCTATCTCCTCAAAGTTTTCACACAAAACTACTCCTCTCCCACAGGGTCAACCATTGGTCCACTCATCCACCTCTAATTATCCACACCTCTCGTTGGCCAAGCAACTCACAAGGTTTTTTGTTTTATTTAAAATGCTTTAATAAAAGAATAGTGTTTTTCTCAGCAAAGTGAACAAAGGCTTGCATGGGCCGAGTGGGTAGCTGTATTTTGGTAAAACCTTCGAACCATATGGTCATGGTTCAAAACCCCACTTTCCATTCTTTTCAAATTTTGTGAAGGGGGGCAAATTACTTTTTCAAAAGGGGGTACAATTTGTTTATATTCGTGAGGGTGGACTTTGAGTGCCTCTGGCACATTGTTGTATGTGGAGGAATATGCTATATATTTTGCACACTGATGCGTACTTGGCAGACATTCCTTCTTTCTGATCTTGTACTGACAAAGGCTGGAGGCTGAGACCTGGTCTGACAGGCAGTCAGACCCCCCCACAATAAACCTTTTTGCACTTTTCTATCTCTCCTCTGAATTCTTCTATAAGCCATAACTTTTGCAAGCAGACTCCATTTTGCTAGCTGTTTTTTTAAAACATGTTTTCCACATTCTACCCATATGCGCTTTCCATTGGCTCTAAAAATGCATTGTCTTTTCATCATCTTGTAAAGAGTACCTAACATGGTCTTGTAACCAGGATTCTATTAAGGAAATTTCTTGTCTCTTTTTCACATGGATCTTCTAGGAAAGACTCTTGCATTATTGAGCCTGTTGTTCAAGTAGTGGCCTCCATTTTCTTGTGCAAACAATTCTACGGTTCCTTTTACTATTCGACACTTTGACCTGACAATTGTTCCTTTTGGAAAACGACTTTTGGCTTTTCCCACATATGGTGGTTTCTACGTGTTCAAAGTAGTGGCTTTTATACCACTCATGCAAGACATTTTTTGCTTTGTTCAAGTTTCTTCACTGTCTTGAGCAGTCAGTGGTTAGTTTCAGCGGCCATTTCTGTGTGTGTCATTCCTTTCGAGACATCCAAGCCCCCCTTCCATGTGCCTCGTTGCATTTTTTAGGGAAGATTCATTTTGTTTATGCAAATAAGCACCTTCTATTCGTGCTTGTGTGCTTTTATTTGTTGTTTGAGCACCATAATCAGTTTAGATTCATCTCTTGTACATGGGTATCTAATCAGGCACTTGTTTGCCAGAATTCATATGAATATTGTAGTATTTCTCATCTTTCATTGGCATTTATTGATGTACTCATTTATATTTTCGGCACTTCCATTCACAGCATGGCCATCTCCATGTTGTGAAAGACAGCTGGTATGATATCAAATGATGTCAACATTTCAGTGTTTGAGTAGTGAACTCATACCACTAGTGTTGTTTCTTGGAGTACCCTTTTCTACAACTTTGGTGACAATTCTTTAGTGACACTGAATAGGAGTCCTCATGAGTATAGTTGAAACATTGTGGAGGATGTTGGCCACTTTTTGAGCCACCTTGGACCTGTTCGAGTCCCCTCCTACTTTCACTTTCTTGGTTACTTATCATCTGTTTCAGTTATTGGCCATCATTTCACGAGAGATATCTATTGCTATCACCTTTTTCCAGTTCAGCATTGAGTGGGGTGGTTCTGCAATGGTTCCCCAGGTTCTTTCTACCCAAGTTTTTGAGATTAGTGTTTCATCTAAGTGAGCCTCATATGGAGCACCAATTCCTATTTCAACTTGGCGGTTGCAGCAACTCGGCATCCATGTATTCCAGTAAGGTGAATTGGCATCCAAAGGGACACTCAATAGCACATTGTATATTTGCACATAGCTACCTTATCAAGGCTAGATTTCAGGACCTATTTCAAAGGACTATATTTTTGTTTGCTTTAGATCTCCCTGAGCTATGCTTAAGGGGGGTGTTGGTGTTGTCACAACCCAAGATTTGCCACTGACAGAAAAACAACAAATTTGATTGATTGGATTGCTTATTGGTGATTTAAATTGTAGTTGATTGATTAATCATTGTATTTGTTGATATTACATATGCTTTAATCTATATGATTAAATTGGAACATGTCATTTAGCTCTATCATAACAGATAAGCTCTTAGTACTCATTGCATTTACTGATTTAATAAATGTGCTTTAAGATTAAGATGTTGAACTTATGATTTCACTATGATTATGATCTATCTACATGCTTTTTCATGAGTTATGAACGTAGGAACAGGTTTCCCCTCGCAGAAACCATGAAACCCAGAGTGAGAGTATCATTGAGGAGAAAGCTATAGATCAAAACAGACATGAGGGTACAAAGAAGTAAATGAGAACACACGCCACACAAAGGTTGGATTTTGTGTTACAGTTGTAACGGTATACGTGCATCTATCTTTTGTCGTGCAGTAATTGTTTTGACTGTTTGACGTGGTTGTTGTTTTAGTGTTTGTTAAACTTTGGTTATAGATTATTAAATTTTCTTGAGCATTGATGGTCATGGTTTTTGTAGGCTTATCATTGCCTAGTTATTTTTGTTCAACCATAGATTGAATCCCGATTACAGGGATAATCATTGGCTTGTCAGTTGAATGGGCGTTTTTATAAAATGTAGTATGCTAATTTAGTTTCAATAGAAATGAAATTAATTAAATTAGTTAGTTGTGTACTAGAACCCGACCTAGTGGGAGAGATTTTTTGAAAAACTTGTTGAAAAGCTAGGGTGCCATACAGATCTGAATGCAAAAATGCAGCGTTCTGCATGCATGACGGTGGATTATATTTAGGGAGTTGATTTTTAAAACAAGAAAACTCGTTTGCATGATTATTATAATTAGAAGGGAGTTGAGTTTTTATTATTAGCAAGTTGTTTGGAGTTAAAACTGATTTTGGGGAATGGATTCATTCATTGATCGTGGATTCCACGCGCTGAGCAAGATCTAGGCGAAATAAATTGACCAGCTAAGAGTACAGGACAAGGGTTTTGCAATTTTTTGAAGCGCTATCAGATTCAGGTTTTTCCTGGGAAAGAAATTATGTTTTACCTTGATTTCTTGAAAAATTGGAATGGTATTCTTGTTGAATCTCATTTCATTGGTTTTATGAATAAAAATTGCATGGTGAATTTTTGGGTAAAGAATTCTAGACTAGTTGTGGTTTTATCCTTTGTATGCCAGGGCGGAGTTTTGCAGTGCATGCGCACTTAAAAAATATGCCTAAGACCTTGGCAGAGAATCGAAGTGCATGCACACCTAGAAAGTCCGTCTAACACTACGACAAAGATTTTAAGAGCATTCGCATTTAGAAAGTCTGCCTAACACTATGGCGGAGATTTGAAGTGCATTAGCACCTTTGAAGTCTGCCTAAGACCATTGCAGAGTATCGAAGTGTTTTTGCACATAGAAAAACCCGACCCACACCATTTAGGAGAAATTACGTGCTCATGCACATGAAAAACCCAAGCAAGACCTTAAAAAGCTAATGGCTTACTTGCGCACCCTAAAAACCCAATCTAAACTTTGGTGGGGTTTTCCCTTACTCTTGGAGCTAGAAAGTCAGATCTAAATTTAGTCATACATTCAATTTGCTTTTGCATTCCAAAAGTAATTTGCACTACCGTGGACTTTTACCATGCCTTCGCACTCAAAAAGTTTGATCCAAACTTTGTCCGAAAAATTGACTTCCTTGGGCACTTGGAAAGTCCAATTTACACTACACGATATTTGACTTGCATTCATACCCGAGAATTTCGATCCAAATTTGAGTGGAGTTTCGAGATTTGGAGCTTCATAGGCAATTTGTAATCAAATTGCAAAAAGCGTCTGGATATTTTGAAAGTCCAATTTAGACTTCAGCTGACATTTTTCTTGCTTGCTCAATCCAGAGGTCTGATTTAGATTTTGGTGGATATTTTGCTTGCTAGTGCAATCCAAAGGCCCGATTTAGACTTCGGCAGGCATTTTGCTTGCTTGCGCAAACCAGAAAGTCCGATTTACACTCGGCAAAAATTTAACTTGCTTGCGCACTTAAAAAGTATGAATTACACTCAGTGGAGTGATTTAACTTGCTAGCACACCTAAAAAATCTGATATACACTTGGCAGAGATTTTACTTGTTTGCGAACCGAAAGAGTCTGAATTACACTCGACAAATATTTAACTTGCTTTTGTAAGTTAAAGGTCTGATTTACAATTGGCAGAGATTTAACTTGCTCATGCAGCTGAAAAGTCAAATCAAGCCTTGCGCAAGTTTTGGGAACCAGAACTCTGCGTGCAATTTACATGTAAATTGCAAATGTGTGCCAAAGGTTTGAATATCCACTTAAGAAAGGAACACAAAACATTTCAGGTTTCGGAGGTCTGGATGCAAATTGCATACGTGCTCCCGAAGTCTAAACCTCCGACTTACACTATGATTTTCCAGTCTTTGCTAAATTTAATATTTGAGCACTCTAAATTTGCAAAATGCATTTCTCAATTTTAATTTGATAAAATTTGATTGGCTATGACACTATAAAACTTGCACAACATAGAATTTGCAATTGATTTACATTTACCCTTAAAATAGGAGATAGCTCAATGGAGCATGACTGATTTCTCGAATTGTTTGATAACTCCTTGGCATGATTGTTGGGAACTATCTTTCAAACTCAAACCCTAGAGAACTATAGGAGTAAATTTGTATATTGTTGGTCTACACGTGAAATGTGTTTATGGGAGATTTTTGTTTATCTAATAATTAAATCTGAATTATTTCATTTTCTCTAATACTCCTACTTGGTGTTATATCGCATGGAGTAGGAAAATTCTAGTGACGGTGCATAAGGATGCGGATAGCGATTCGTGTTAAACCTATGGTCACATGCACCCCCTTGTACAGGTTTTTGTGTGTTATTATTGTTTTTACGCTCTGGAAACGAGATTGGGATCAAGTAGGGATCTCTTTTCCACGGTACATATTGTTGTGTAGTCATGCGCGAGATACCAGACTGCCAGTGTAACTAAGAATGCTTGGACCAAAGAAGTGTGGTGGTTGATATCATTGTTTGATTTTTATTACCTAGAACTGCATGTTGTCAAAACCCAATTGTTAGCTGGGGTACCTAGTTCATTTGGTTGATTTGCATGTAGTAGCGGTAGCGGTAGTACGCACGTCATTCTCTATTCTTATCTATAGAGGGGTGACTTTCTTCATCTACTCCCTTCGATTAAGGGCAACGCCACCACCTGATTTGGGAGGTGAAGTGGGATCCTTCGTGGTCTGTGGTTGGAGTATAAAACACCTCAATGATACTTTCCCTTAACAGCACTAATTCTACATCGGAGACGTAGAGACTATGGAGTTGTTAATAGTCAATTGACATTTTTGTTAGGTCAGTGGGTAGGCTTGTAGTCTTATTTTTATTGTTGTTGCAAACTGAAATTATGTATCTATTATTATTGGAAACTTCTGATTTTGTTATAAATGTAAAGTAACAAGTGTTTATCCTTTTTAACTATGCTAAATGGTGACTTTTAGATTGAGTTACAACTATTTTTGCAAGAATGAGATTGAAACGATTACTTAAGTATGAAAATGTTTAATGAAGGGATAAACCATTAGGCTTGATGAACCATTACTCTCCAAGTTGTAATGAGTTAATAAATGATTTTGATTATGATGTGCATTCATAATGATAACTAGTTGTATGTAAACCAAAAAAAAATCGTGCGAATTTTTTGTATTAAGTAATTGGGGTTCAATTCATTTTGGTATCAAAGCTGGGTTCTACACTCGGGCCCTATATGGTCTTATAATCACTAACACAAGTGCATCCAACACATTAGGTTCATATGACATCATTTTAGGAGTGAACTAGCTAATAAGCCAACATCAAGCAAACGGTGATTAATGTGTAAAAAGATAAAGTGTCTAGATGATTTTAGACACTTGGTTGTAATCCAAGGAATCTGGAGAGAAATAAGTCTTACACATACCTTTGCAATGCATATAAGGTAACTCACAAGAAAGGTTGCATTCATTATTTAGTACATGAAGACGAGCTCATGCACCATTTGAGATTGGTCAAGGATAGGTTAAGACAAGAAAAGTTGTTTGGGCAAGTTATCGTTTATAAATCCAGAATGCTCAATCCTTATGAGTAAAACTATGCCCCACGAGTTAGAATTGCAAGTAATTGTTAATGCTTTATGAATTTCGAGACATTTTCCTCTAAGGAAATCTGTGAGTTAAAAAAGATCACCTTAGGATGAAGTATATCTTCATGCAATTAAAACCTAAAGCACCAAGTTCGGGTTTGTGTTCGGTGAGGATAAAATTCGTTAAAACCGATGAAGTTTGGGAAAAAAATCGTCAATAAGTTCAAATTATATAAATCTACATTTTTTATTATTTTATTTTTAAAATAAATAATAAATATAGAAGAATGGTCGAAATATAAAAATATTGTTAAAAACCTTCAAAAACATTGTGAAATGATGTTAAAAAATATTTGTAAGTTGCTAAAAATACTAAATAGAACATTACAGGCATGTGAAATCACAAATTTAAAGACAGTTTCTTGTTTCAAAAAGAGTCTAAATTATAAAGCATCTAACTTCTAAGATTGTTTTCACTTTAATATTTCTCCCCGCTTTTACATCATATATGCTCAAAATCATCAAGAGCACTTGACTAAGATGTATCAATTGATTATGTGAAAGCAAATCAGGATCATCTGCATATGTTATGTCTTCTGAACTAGGTTGGAGCTTTTTTTATAAAAACAACAAAAAATTATTTCAAAGGAAATATATTTTTACAATTTCGACTATGCCAAGCTTGGAAACTATTAGTCCAATCCTAAGCATTATAAAGGGAAATAAACAAATCAGAAATCATTGAGGATAATCTAATTTTATAATAGCTCTCATATCTTCCTGATCCAGTTGAGGCCACCAAAGAGGAGGATCACCATAGCAACTTATATCAAGATTATCTAGAGCCCAATTTGACAATGCATCTGTCACTTGATTTCCTCTGTCTAGGAATATGTCTAATTTGCATAGTCTGAAATTTTACCTGCATACCTTTGATTTTACTTATTTCTCTCTCAATATGCTAGTTTGAGCTCCTTTGTTTATTAGTAATGGTCAGCATCCTAACAATGATCTTGGAATTAGATTCCACCTGCACTTGAGTCCACCCACACTTAATAGCCTCTTGCAGTCCCCGATAAACAGCTCTGGCCTCAGCAATATTATTAGTAGTGGTTCCCAGTATTTCAGCAAACATAAAGGCAACTTTCCCATCATGAGTTCTACCAATACCCCCCATCGCAGCATTTCTCATATTTCCCCTAGAAGACCCATACATATTCAATTTACCAAATTGCATAGGAGGAGGAACCCATGTTTGCTTTTTGTTATCTCTCTTTGTCATTTTAAAGAAAGGTAGAGTGGAGCTTATAGACTATAAAGAAAGAAACTTACATATATTAGCCCATTCCAGACTAAGAGTGGAGGGAAAGTAAACCTTTTGCTTCATAAGTTCTACCAATTTAATTATAGTTTTTTGCCACACATACTCCCTATCTTTAATCTCTTGCTAGAAAATTCTTTTATTTCTTTCCTTCCATATATTTCAAATTAACAAAGAAATACATGTCCATAGAGCTGGGAGTAAATTTTGTCCTTTTGGTATGCCTTCTTGCCAATCTTACATTAATTGCTCAAAAGAGTGAATTCCATAGTAATGTATTTGAAACATATTAGCAAGAGATTGCCATAAAGGTATCACCCACGAACATTGGAAGAAAAGATGATGTTTAGTCTCCACATCATTCCATCATAATGTGCATCTAAATGGTCCACAGAAACCTCTTTTCATAAGTTTGTCTCCTGTGAGAATTCTACCATGGACCAAGAGCCAAATATAAAAATTGACCTTGGGCCATAAAGTTGGCTGCCATATCTACTTAAAACATTGCTTAGAAAGGGTGAGAAATGCTTTTAGTTAAAGCCTCATATCCTAAATGAACAATATATTGTCTTGTTGAAGTGTTTCCCCATCCTATTAAATTTGGTTCATTAGATGAGGAAAGAGGATGCTTTTCTAACAAATGTTCAATCAAAACTTGATCTTGCTGCCCAACCGGAATAAGCCATTCATGAGTAAGTATCGAGCATCTGCCCATTTCCCAAGGTAGAGACACTTGTTTACTATAATGCATGAATCTTGTTTACTATAATGCATGACTCTTGTCCATCCCTTTTGATGCATTGTTGTCATAAGATTATATAAATGAGGAAATTGTTGAATTAAAGGAGGCTGGCCATCCCATGAATCCATCCAAAAGTAAGCCTCATGCCCATTATTCACTATCCAAAAGATCTTTTTTTATAATTGCCTTCCCCATTTTGAAGATAGCAAGAATTCGAGATCCTCTTCTCGGGAGGGACAATCTAATAATATGTTTTGGTGGATGATTTTCCATGTATTTGGCTCTAATATTAACAACCAACAATTCGTTTGAAGATGTGATCAACCTCCAGTAAAGTTTACCAGCAAGAGCCTATGCTTGTTGTTGGCTAGATTTTCTGCATAGCATCAAACCTAGGCAGTCATGAGATAAATCTCCCTCATTTAACCGGTGAGGCTCCCGTGTCAGATTTGTCAATATAAATGTGTTTTTATCTATCAGGGGTTTTACTTAACCACTTAGTTCATGAACCATAACTAAGAAGTTCTGCAGCAAGTAAGCAGCTGTTTAAGAAAGGAAAATTATAGAAGAAGGAAGTAGAGGAATTACAGAGAAGAAATAAGGAAGATGCGCATCCCAATTAGTAGATAACAGAGCTAATTGCATGCACATAGAAGAAACTTAATAGATTTGAACACACAGAATTCTAAAGCAAAGGCAGTTCTAGATCCAGATCTAAAATAACACAAAGTTTACTTTAAAGATCTAAGATTTAAAACCAAGAAACACAGTACGCCGTGACACAAAGTTCTCCGGAAACCTGCTTCTTTGTATTCCTCTGCAACAAGTGGCTCTCAGGGGTTCAGCACAAAGTCTAGAACACAAGATTGCTTCTTACAAATTCTGATCGATCATTAACCCGTAGGTTCTTCTCCTACTTATAGAATGTAGGAGGGAAAGTACAAATAGAAGACTCAAACTGAACTAAAGTATGAACAATAAGTAAAGATGACATTTGGCAATCATCCTCAACTAACTTCTTCTTAAGTGACACATGTATCACTTAACTAATAGAAAGGTTCCACATGACTTCAAGTAATGGTTGCAAAACCAATAACTTAGAAGTTTACAATTTCATCCGGGAACATAGAAAGTAGAAGAAGAAAGAAATAGAAGAAGTCACGCCAGCTGTAACATCTACATCTTCTTCTTGTTCTGATATCTGATATACTTGTCGAACATATAGTTCAGCATCTTTCCATCTGTTTTAGCTACTGCTTCCTTTTCTGTCCTGAATTGCAGCAATCCTTCATTCAACACTTTGTTGCATGCTTCCACTTCTTCCAAACTTGGCCCAAATCTCGCAATGTCTGCCTGCAGTGTCACCAGCCTACTGATAGAGTTCATCGTGAAAGGCTTGGTGGCTTTATCAATCCTCTTTTGCACCATCAGAAGAGACCCTCCAGGGAATCATGCACCTCGTTAGAAACAATCCGCACGTATGAAGTAATACCTCCATCCACTCTTTCCTCAGTGAAAGAAATAATACTGTCCGGCAAATCCGATGTTCTACTCTCAAGCGCCTGCATCCTCTTCAGCAAAACTCTGCAGATCTCCAAACGGAAAGATACTGCAAACTCTAGCTGCTTCCCCTTCTCGACTGATCCATCCGGCACAATTTGTTCTGCAACCAATACATCTCCCGGCAGCTTGTTGATCTCGGCCAAAATACTCAGGTTACTCTCTGCAACTGTATTCATTCCTTCTATGCTTTCTATCAGTTGCTTTAGTTGATTTTCTGCATCGTTCATAACCTTTAGGCGGGCTGGCACTTCCCCAAGTTGCACAGAAGCTTGACGAATAATCAGATCCTTCCATTCGTCAATAGCCTTTACTTAATTGCTTGCATCTTCCATTTCCTGCATAAGATGATCACTCACCTGCGCTGAAATGGGCTGAACGGAAGGTTTAGCAACCTTGGCTATGATCTCACATAATTGAGATATTTGCTTCTGCAGCTCTTCTTTCTCCGCCTTTTCACTGTCAAGCCTAAGGAACAAAGCATCCAGCAACGTCTACGTGTCCTGCTTCAATCCTTCAGTGGTAGCTTGACCGAGTGGTATTTTGGTCACCGTCACATCTTCTGCCGTGAGTTCCTCTTCTACCTTTCCTTCCGCCGGGATTGATATCTCAGCAAACTTCTCTCCCGAATCCTCGATGATCAACCTAGAAGTTGCTTTAGCAACTTTACGCCTTCTGTCTCTTCTGCTCAGATCATGAAGTAGCTGCAAGTCATGTTCCTCTAAGTTCATCTCTACTCTTGCTTCCGGAACCAACTGCAAAGCTAACCATTCCGAGAAATTACTTCTCGGAGAGTGAGAAGTCGCTGAGTGCACTACCATTTCTCGCTTTGCATCCTCTCCATTTTGTTTCATTGATCAGTTGACCAGTGGCAAAAGAAAACACTTGAATGATTTTAGCAAATTGTTTAGCTTCCACTAGGGTGGCTTTCCCAGCCAAAGTAGAATCATCAACAAACTGCAAATGGGATAGAGACCTTATAGATTTGGCATGTTGCACACCTTGTATTCTTTTTCCTTGACAAGCTCTATTCGCTAGTCTTCCCAGACATTCCGCCAAAATAATGAATAAAAAAGGCAACAAAGGATCTCCCTGTCTTATTCCCCTAGAAGCTCCAAAAATATTAGGAGTACCATTAACTAACACAGAGAAAGAGACTGAAGTTAAACACACCTCTATCCATTTTATCCAATCATCAGAAAAGCCAAATTTAGCTAAAAGACCTAACTAAGAAACTTCCAGTCTACTCTAATTCCTTTCACAAGCTAATGATTATCATGTAGGACAGCAAAGAATGCTTCGAACATATGAAGAATAAGATCATTGCAATCAAGATCTAACATTGGTATACAAGATCTAACCTTTGCCATATTCTCCAAGATCTTAACCCTCTTACCAAAGTAAGGGTTTGTGATTCCCCAAAGCCTTTGAAAACTCCCTATCATGAGCTCGAAGACTTCTTCCATGGTGGTGTGTCTATATCGCAAACTCGGGGCTATGAACCTTGTAACTTCACTAATGCAAGTGATAACCATGAGCCTCGCATCCACCTCATCATGCCTCAACAGTTCGGGTCTAGCCAAATGAGTCACCAAAGAGCCTATTGCTGAAAACATGGAGCCATAATCCGATTGTTCTATCATAGACAAACAATTTGCAACTTCCTTCAAAATGCTAAGCAAAACATCTCTCGAAAGGTGGGGAGGATCAAGCCATCTCCCTAATCTGTAAAACTGCGTTTTCATTTTTTCTTCACTTGTTAACCCCATGATTCATACACTATGTATCCAGATTTGCAAACACAAACCCCACAAGAGTACAGGAAAGTTGCTCTGATACCACTGTGATGTCCCCTTTTTGGACAAATAGAAAATTACAACTTCAACCCAAATCGAACCAAGAAGGATTAGATCCTTTTGAATCAACTTAAAATAGCCCAATGTCAACCAATTACAACCCAAATGGGGTTAGAAGTGGTCAAGGTGGTGAGCTAGATTGGTGGAGACAATCAAATTTTTATTCTTCTCAATTCTTACTTTTATTACAGTAGTGAATTAATTTGTAACTGTTGCCAACAGCTGAAAACTTCAAAAAATTCATAACTCAATCACTACTCCATATTTTTGCATAAAACCAAGTGCATAATAAACTAGAATTTTAGAGCTTTCCAATGAACTAAAGATCGGATTTTTCTGAGCACTTAAACCCCTTCAAAATAGCATCTAAACTTCCAAATTTGGGAGCTACAGTTAGTAGAAATTAATAAATTAATAACCAGCACTTCCCTTAACTATTTTCACCCTCCAAAAACTTGTTTTGATGCACAAAAATGCCAAGAACAGATCTGAACTGAAACCACAATTTTTAAGGATCAAAATGTGTCGCAATCAATTAATAATCCAACCCCAGACTTCTGCAACTTTGGATTTTAGGCTACAAAAATATGAAGAATAATATTCCAAAATTAATTTTCATGCATCAGACATGAAACCCTAATTTTTTCCTAAAAATTAGGTCGCCCAGCACATTTAGGGCATCAAACATCTCCAAAAATTATAAAATTAATTGCAAAACATAGCAAATCTGAAAACCAACAAATATGCTCCAAATCATGCAATAATAATCAAATTTGCACCATAAATAAATTCACTAGGGCAAGGAATTCTTTTCCAAGCAATTCGCCACACACTAAATGTAACACACACACAAATGGATCCTTATCAAAATCATATTTGCTTCAATTCCAAGTTGAATGAGAGAGAGAGGGAGCACAATGAGAGCTAGGGCATACATCTCATTTCTCCAAGCATGGAAAGACATAAATGATCAAATCAACATCCCCAAAAATGGTCATACAACCTCCTTTTATAACATAAGGGGTGCAACATTCAAATGGCCGACCCTTTCCCTTTTGGAGGGAAAACAAATAAAATTTAATTAAAATATTAAAAGACTCACTTAATGTGCACTTTATTATTTTCTAATTAAATAATAAAGAGTAACTAACCTATGTGCACATTTAAAGACTAAATAAGACTCCCACTTGTAGCGCTAGGCATGCCAAGGGGTTATAATGCAAATGAAAGAGATGAACCGATATATTAGTAATTCCCCGGAAAAGGGGACATTACATGTTTCCATCCACGAACAGATTTGGCAAGTGGATGGAATGCACATACCTTAGAGCTTTCTATAAGCTTCCTCAATCTCAGTTCAAAATGTATACAATGCTTAGAAATGTTTTTACAGCTCCCTCTACTAGACTAATTATGGAAGATGAGAATGACTTTTGGGATAGTATGAGGTGGCTCAAAGGGCCCCTTCTCCAAGAGGCTACCTCCAAACAACTCTATGAAAAGATTGCCTTCTCCCCAAACCTTTCCCTAGGCCTTAACAATAAGTGGAATGTTTGTGAGCCCATTAGTAGATGGACTCATAGATTTAATGTTTTGTGGTCTTCTTGTATTCAGTCAAAGAAATCTTGCTTTAGATGGCTTCTGATTCATAATAAGCTTGTTGTTGGCTTCTAATATTTTATAGGTTGTTGAGACTATAAGCTTGTTGTTTTCTTTAAATTTTTATATATATTTATATTTTTTACATTTTTTACATTTTAAAAATATATTGTATGAACATACCCACAGCGTACCATACCCGAGGTTTTTAAAAATTTGCCGTTTCATAATACCGTACCCATACCCGTGGGCCGTACCCATACTGAAACAGCCTAGACTAAAACTAAATAATTACCAATTAATAATTTCTAAATGAATCTATAAAAGTATAACCGTAAGGTTTTAAAACAAATATCTAAATTCTAAACTATTATATTTATGAATTATAATGTTAATTTATGACTTTAAAAATTACTTACAAATAAATATAGCTGAAATCCTAACTCGTAAGTTTAAACTGTAGGTTTAGTTGATTTCTAACTTACTACCCTTATATTATTGTCATTCATTTTACTAACTTACTACCCTAATACTTCAAATCTGTAAATGGGTTTGAAACCTACGTGCAACTGTGCAGCGACTCGACAGGATTTGTGAGAGCCTGGGATGGGAGTTGAAGCTCTTTCCTCAGTCTGAAACCATCGTTGCCAAACCACTGCTGGAGGATTGACGTCTAGAAGACCGAAAAGATTATTGGACCGGTCGCTGTCCAAAACCACAGTTGCTGGGCGAGACCGCCACTCTAGGGTCTTGGCACTGCTATTAAACACCTCTCTTCGCTGTTGTAAAACCTCCACTCTCGACACTGCTCCAAATTTGAAAGCCTCCACTCTTTGCAAGTTTGCAGCTGTAACTTATGAGAAAGAACATACACAGACCGTGTTTAAATAACAAATAAATTATAAAATTCTAACCCTAAGCTTGTGATGCGAAAAGAAGAAATAATAATAAATAAATCTCCAGCGACTTTTCAATGACTTTTTTGGCAATTTTATTCATGATTTTTTAGTGTTTTCAATAAATCGCAGGATAGTTCGAATATCCGAATTTATGGTGTTTTGGAACAATTTTTTACTATTTTTTATGAATTCGACGTTTTTCGATTTTTTAGGTTGAAGTACAGCGATTTTTGTGACTTAGATTAAAACTAAATGCACTTCAGTGAAGGTGGTTAGAGTTTTTTCATAATATGAATTTGAAATCAGTTTTATAGAGCGCAAGGAAAACAGAGTCGCAGAAGGTATATCGCTGCAATGTTGACAGTAAGGTCGGATTTCAGAGAAAAGATTGTGAAACAATTGCCTAAAGATGAGTTTTATCAGCAAGTCAAGGAGGTACTTAAGGCAAATCTGCAAAATTATTGGTATGATGGGTACAAGATTGAAGAGGTTAGTCTTCTTAGATTCAATGGTAGAATCTATATCCCTAGTGAGGAAACTCTGCAGACCACAATGTTGGAAGAGTTTCACAGTGCACCTTAATCTAATCACCCTAGAGTGACTAAGATGTTAGCAGACATGAAAAAGGTGTATTTTTGGAATGAACAAAAAAGGAGTAATTGATTTTATTGCCAAATGCTTGGAGTATTTGAGGGTTAAGGCCAAGCATGTACACCCGACAGGACTTCTCTACCCACCACAAGATATCTACATGGTAGTGGCAAGTGATTAGCATGGATTTCATGCAGGGTTGCCTATGTCAAAGAACTGACATGATATTATTTTAGCCATGGTGGATAAGCTAACTAAGGTTGCCCATTTCTTACCAGGTAACCTAAAGCATAAGGTGTTGTTACTTGCAAGAAGATTCATTCACGAAATCTTTAGATTGCATGGTGTCCCAAAACGAATCATCTTGGATAGAGAGACTTGTATGGCATCCCGTTTAGGCAGATGCTTCATGCGGCCAAGTGAACAAAGTTGAACTTTTGATCCGCTTTCCACCAAGAGACTGAGAGACTAACCCAGGGAGAAAATCAGATTTTCGAAGATCTGTTGAGAATGTTTTGCTTCAATGAGAACTACAAGAAGGAAGAGCATCTTCCCCTGGTCAAATTTGCTTATAACCATTCAACGCTAAAAATGGCGCCTCTCGAGGCTTTGTATGGTAGGAAATGTTGAACTCCCCTTAGTTGGGACAACATAAAGGATAGAGAGGTAGTTGGTCCAGAAATGTTGTTTGAAATGGTAGAGGAAGTGAAGCTTATTAGGTGGTGCCTTAAAGAAACAATATATTGAGAAAAGCGTTATGCTGAAAGTGATTGTGTGACTTTATCTTAGCTCTTGTTTGGGCATAATAGATTCTAACAGGACAGTTGAAGTTGGAGTCCACTGTTTCGGCCTGGTAAGGGGTTTCTCTTGTTTGGAAAATTTGGTTTGCTTTGTTTTCTGGCTGTTTTATGTTTTCAGACCATAGTGTAAAGATGAGTTGTGCGTGAACAGTGACCTCTCTCTTGTGTTGGTGTAACCTCTGAGATACCAAGCCCCTATCACAAGCTTAGAATGCTTTGATCAAAGTAGTTTTGTTGTTAGATGCATTGTCGGTTCATGATGCACCTAGAGCTACACGAAGTCAGAAATCAATTGTTAGTAGGGCCCCGCTAGGATCTTTTTGTTGACTTTCATGTAATAGTGGTAGAGTGGATTGCATAAATTGCACATAGATCTTGCTTTGGTTGCTTCTTCATAGAAGAGCAAGAAGCCCACCAGTTAGGAGGCGGAAAAAGGGAAAGAATATTTGATGATGACCAATGGCCAACAGTCTCATCTTCCCTGACAGCTGCACCAGATCCAGAACTAAAAATTACCTACTTAGTATTGAAAATGATCGACAGTTGAGAACTATTTTCCTTTTTGCGAGGTGGGTTATTGAATTTTTGGAATTGTTATTGAATAATTCTGCCTAACGTCTCACACATGCACATCCAGTAATGGATTCTGCAGACGTGTGCCACATGCACTCTTTTCGGTCTTCAGAGCTTCGACAGTTATGTTCTTTTCTATCCAGTGCATCAGGAATCTGCCTATCTATTCATTTGCGATTATTTTTAGCTCCTGTTGCACTTTCCTTCATGCAAATCTTATATTGGAGCTCCCATCGCCATGTAAATATACCAAATTTGATCCACTTGTCTATATCTCCAACAATATTAAAGCTGAAAGTAAGGAAATTTGAAGGAAGAGATTACGCCTGGTAATTTTTGAGCCTCCAAGAAAGGAAAGATTGAAATTGCATCCAGACAAGAAATATTTTGGTGCACGCAAAGTGCATAATACAGTGAGTTTACAGTATACTTCGATATATTTTGAGGAGTGGCATGATAACAATTGACGCAGGCATAAGAAAGGTCTGGGCCAGCTGTATATGTGCATATAATAGAGGCGGTTGAAAATTACACATTGGGAGCCATCAAGCACGCACTCAGTCTTTATGCATTATACAGTCCATTGGGGACCTTTAAGACCAGGAAAGGCCACTTCATCATACTCATGACAACTAGTGGATCCATGTATTTACAGCCAAAAAAATCTCTGCAGCTCATACCCTCGTGCATTCATTCTGACAAATTTCTATTCTGATCCTTAGTGCGAAGCATGCAATATAAATGAGAATGGTGCTTATATTTCAAGCCACAGTTACAAGCATCTGTTCTTCTACATTTGTGGTTTAGTTTTTATCACCAATATTGCAGTGCATCTCCGTGCATGTCGAATTCCAAGGTCTGTAATAAGTCGTAGATCATCTATAACAACGTAGATAGAAATATTTGTTAGATTATATACTGTTAGTTCTTTTTTTAGTTTTATGCTTTGATTTATTATTAAAGTTTGGTTTATAATATAGTTCGTTCTATGTCTACATTATGGGTGTAGTCCAATATTTGCGTCTCAAAGTATATATAGTGTAGTGAGCTTTGTTGATAGAGTCATTGTAAAGCTATTAGAGTCAAAATTTTCATTGTAAGTACACAATATCAGGCAACCTCGACGTTCAAATTAGGTTAGATATCACAGTCTTGTGGGAGGGGGGAGCCTATTCTATTTGAAACAACAAGCAACTAAGCTTCAAGTCACATTCATCTCAAAGAGCAGTATGGTGTTGGAGGATGGAGGCAGGAGGCGTTTTAGCGACCTCATGTTCGCCGCTAACTAAGATGCTGCACATCGCAATATGGCACTAGAATCTGTGCCAAATCGAGTAACGCTGATGGGCGCTTCTAGTGGCAGTGGAGGTTGCCTATGTTGTATGTGATCGAGTGGCAGTGGTCAACGACGTAGGCTACAACAATTATGAGGACACAGTCCTCAAACTTTTTATTTTTTGTTTGTATGCGAGTGTAATAGTTCTTGTTTCCCTAGGTGTTGTACTTAATTGTGAACTAATGTGTATACTTACACAGGTGTGGAGGATGAACATAAATATGTTCATACCTAGATGGTTGATATGCCCATCCATGAAATTCGTCTGTTATAGATATGGAGGTTTAACAGATGTGTCGATTCCTATTCGTAGTTCCCATCCATGGGGTGGTTGATGAGAGGTCGATCGGTTCCCTCTCTACCTTCATTTAGTATGTAGCCACATGTTCCAATGTTCTTACTAAGGGGGGGAGTGTTGGGAATATTCAGTACTCACATAAATTATAAAATAGTAATATGTATTAGTCACATTAGCGGGTGAGTTGTCTGGTAGTTGAACCAACTCGTGTAATTAGTATTGAGTGAGATATTTTAGGGATCATAATATTGTCATAGATAAAGAATGATCTCCTATCATAAAAGAGATTTTCTATCTAGATATTTATACATTGTTTCAAGAATAATGAAAATGAAGAGAATTGTGTTGTGTTAATTTGTGTTATATTGTTTACAATCTGATCCAAAACCTCACCTTCTTCACATCAGCACCTTCACGCACAAATTAAGAGGAAGGAATTGGATAAGAAACTGTATATCTTAGATCATGAAGGCTCGTAAGAAATATGGTATCTTAATTCAATTCTATAATTTCGAAAGAATATCCAAGTTGTCAACTATTCCAGAAACCAAGAACAGCAATTGTTCTAGGCCCGCACTGATACACATTGAAGACATATCATGATACAAGATGAATAATGGCTCAGTTTTTTTTTATTTGGGTTGCCGAATACAGCTTGAAATGGCTTGTGTTATATTCCTTGAAGATTGCTCACTCACTGTATTGATTAGGGTTATCAACGGTGAAAAGGAGCTAGTTGGAAGTGTATTGTTGAAGCTGCAGTCAAGATGGGAAAATCCTCATTGTCCCCTGGCTATGGTGCCTCTGATTCCTTCTACTTCTTTACATGATAATATGCTTTGTCATATTTCAAACTGTTGAGCTAATTGGCTATCAATTTCTTGTGTTTTGATGCTACTTTTATTGGGCTAGGGCCCTCTCCCTACGTATCTTTAGCAGAAAAAAACAAACATCTATCATAGTCCAAACTCCATGTTACAGTATTCACATTATGTTCGAAGTTCAAACAATAATATTTTTTTTACCATTTTAGATTTATTTATCATATGTATATTAAATAGTAAATTATTATAAACTACATTTCTATTCTTTATTCATATTTTAAATTTATTACTGTTAGACTTTTTTTACAGATATTATACACATAGTCGTCATGTATTCAAGCTTATTATTATGAGTATATATTTTTTATTGAGACTAGAGTTTATTAATACGATTTTCAAAGGTTGAATAGAAATATTCATTATTATTCCATAAAGAAATAAAATAGCCAATCATATTAAACATTATAATATTAAAATAAGCTCTAAAAATCAACTAAAGACAGCATTATTAAGTTTCTTTTATATTCATATTGTCACTTATTAATATCAAAAGGCCAATATATTTGTAGGACGAATAATCTTCATATCTTTTCCAGCATCTAGTATTCATTTGACACCATAGTTCCACGGAGTCTCGGAATGAGGGAATGTGGGGTCGGGTCTCAGGAAGGGGGAGACCAAGGGCCTAGGTTTGTGGACGGCCAAGGGATCATGGAGGGACGGTGATGCAAATATATATAGTTCTTGAAAAATTAGTTATAAAAAAATGTCTAAGGAATAACAAATAAAACTTTGAAATACTAAACACGTTGCATTGAACAATAAAACTGCCGAATGTTGATATATTAAGATTTATATCATAATTTATATTCAAAATGATGATTACATTCAAAATTCAAATACAACTAGCCAATGGCCCAATGCCTCTAAGCTCAAGGGCTTCAGACTTAATGAATGAGTTGAAACTTGAACATTTGATCAATGAAGACTTGCAACTTGCTCTTCCTCTTGCTATTGCTCTCTCTCTCGATAATGTTGTTAGTCGCTCACTCTTGCAGCCTTGTTTTATCTCACTCTTGCACTTGCAGCCTTGCTCAATGTTTTCAAGCTTTCATGGTGATTTAGATTGACGGCGTGAGATTTATTTATAGTTTTTTTGTAGTGCCTAAAGTGTGTGTGGAGCCCATAAACTATTAGGATTAATGTTGGGGACACAAATATCCGAAAAAGACTACTTTATTTTTAAAAAGTATTTTTTTGGCATTTTTGGGAAGGCTACAAGTTACCGTGACAGTCGAGGGACTTGGGCATGTTTCTTCGAAATTTCGGGGATGTCCAAAAGTCCCCCAAAGGTCCCCTCTCTAAGAGAAATCCAATCTTCAACAAAACGTCCCGGGAGCGTCCCTCGTCTCATGGTGGCAGTGGGGCTGCATCAGGGGGTCATTTCCCAGGCATCCCCAAGTCTCCAAGACATCCCCATCCCCAGAAATGTCAGATTTTGGGGTGGGGAGGCGTCCCCATGGAACACTCTTTGCCACCCAAATTTCAGATCCCATGAAGTTTTGAATCATAAATCACCACCTTTTTTAATAATATTGAATGATGAGGTGGCCCAAAGTGCCCGACCACACAACTTTCAGTAAAATTACAATTGCCAAACATGATATTCAGATAGAGATCTCCCATGGACAAGGAGTTGCAAGGACATATGGGGAAGGTAACCTATGGCACCAGCATCTTAAATTGTATATATTGTTTTTAATAATTTGGCATTTCACCTCGCTTGAACTGGCCAAATCTGTTCATGCAACTAGATGAACTTAATCTTAATCTATAGAATTCAGAAAAAGATCTCCCATGGACAAGGAGTCGCATAGACAGAGGGCAAAGGTAACCTATGGCAATAACCTCTTAAATTTTGTATGCTGTTTTTAATAATTCCACATTTTACCTCGCTTGACTGACTGGGCCAAATTTATTCACGCACCCAGCTGAACTTAATCTAAAATATTATGCAAGACTACACAAAAACGCCCTAGACCCCCTCGTACCAGGCTGGGTACGGGTACGTCCCGGGTACGATATGGGTACGTACCCACAGTTTTTTCTTTTTTTTAAGTGCAAAAAAATAAATAAAACAGAGTACCTACAGTTTTTTCTTTTTTTTAAGTGCAAAAAAATAAATAAAACATGAGGGCTTTGATTGGAATTGAACTTTGGAAAGTTCGTGTGAGATTCGATATTGCCAATAGGCTCTGAAGGGTCAAGAGAGATGAAAAGGACTTCATTTGGTTACCTGGGAACGAGTGAAGCACTTGGTGGTTGGGCAGCCTATCTTCCATTCATTTGACATCAGGTGCCAAGCCTACAAATCGATTTCATTGAATCAGAAAAATAAAGACAAGATTCTTGCCTTGACAAGAGGCTGTTCTGCCCTCCTTTGGTTTGAGAAAGGAAGTAAAAAATTTCACAACTTGTACAGATTTGGGAAGTGGATGGAATGGACAAACCTTAAAGCTTTCTATACGCTTCCTCAATCTCAGTTCAGAATGTATAAAATGCTCAGAAATTCTTTCACAGCTCCCTCTACTGGACTAATTATGGAGGATGAGAACAAATGTATAAAATGCATAGGCAACACATAACAACACAATTTTAGAAGAACTGAGGACAATTTCTTATGGTTTCCAGGCTAGTTACATATTACAAGCGACAAACTTTAAATGTTTTTTTAATGTCCAATGAGACTTCTAACTCAAGCTTAAGGCATTAATAATGAATTATCAAATCTATAATACAGTCTATGTTATTAATTACTATGTTTTAAACATTATGGATCAATACAAACTCAAGTCTCAATTCTCAAAGCATTGAAAATTTGTTTTAATGTTCTATGAATGATTTTAAGTTGTATGAGTATTAAATTTCAATAAGTATGCAAATGCTTCTTTAAATTTATAATTTTATATATATATATATATATATATACCCAAAAGCGTACCGTACCCGAACCAAAACAGTCTTGATATTATGTTTTCAAATTAGAAGCAACTAAGCCAATGAGGTATTGGCGGGTTGGTAAAGTGGGCTTGTTTCCCACTCCACCTAGGTTCAACTCTCACTAGGCGCATTCCCTGCTAGGCGAAAAGATCTTGAATTGACACCAGTTATGGCTGAATGATGCAAATTGGTTGGGGACTGGGACCCCCTATTGTGTCCCAGGTGAACAGGGAAGGTACCCTCCAACCCTTGTTTACGTACCAAAAACAAAAAAAGAAGCTACAATCTTTAACAAGCAAGAAGGCCAAGGTATTGAATAATTTGCCCTAAAAAATCTCCGTAATGATATCAGAAGTAAATCTTTAGTCAATAGTTAAGCTCAACTCATGAATGAATATATGATCATAAAATACAAATCAGTAGAAAAGTTAAGATGAAATTTTGTTGACATCAGAGGATAATAGCATGGCGTAAGACCAAACAGGAATAAACGACCCATATATCAGAGAAATTTTATATATGTTATAGAGTAGGGAAATGTAGATTGAAGTCCTATTGTAGCAGGATGAAACCGAGAATTTCAAGATGCAAGGTATATGCATCTAAGTTATAGTTACACCCTTGGCCCTTGGGAACTTTTCCATAGCTTCTAGACAAAAGAAAACCCTCATAAAATATAAGGACACTTGTAGTAACAATCTCTTCCACATTTCCAGAATACTATATATTTCTGTGTGATGCCCTGCCTTCACTTTCTCCTTGACAATTTCTGTAAGTTTTGAATGCTTACTACTGTCCCTCAAAACTGATTTACAGCAGACATTTCCTAGCAAAATATCTTCACATTCAATTCTTAAAAGTAAATAGCAACTGTCTTGAGTTGATATACAATGGTATAAGATATATGAAAAGAAAAAAAACGATACATACCCTTAGACTAACATTGTGTTTTTCACCATAGCTCGCCACAATTTATGGATGAAAATAACTCACCTTAAGAAGATGTACTGCCTTCACTTGAATGGGATCTACTTTTATGTCTGCTCGTTGATTGATATAACGTTGAATTATGGTATCAATAAGTCTAGGACATTTCATGACAGCATCAGCTGCAGTGGGTGAATGTCTTGCTAGAGAAGTAATGACGCATAGAAAATGTTCTTCTGCTGCAGCCAGCTGATCCACCTGGAGTATGTACAGTGTCAGCAATATTTTGTACTTGGGCAATGGTAGATCCCAGAAAATCAAAATCTGCATATGTAAGGTATAAATGTAATCTCCATGAACACAATAATCCTTTTTTTAATTTGAATCCCAAAAAAATATTCAACCAATATAACTAAAAGTTAAGAGTTTCGACCTATTTCTCAAACTTCACTAACATAGAAAGGGAAACAATGGCAGCCTAAGCTCACAATCTTTGCAAAGGCCCCAAGTACCAAACACATGTTAAATACATCCTAGTTTGAGGAACAAAATGTCGTCTGATTATGCAATGAGCAAGCCCTATCGGGTACGCACGGGTGATGGTAATTGAGCTTTACCAAGCACAGGCAGGAGCGGTTTTGAGCAGTTCCCACTGTGCTAGAGAATTCCCTGGGTCTCCAGGATTGCATGCATGCTAGATGAGACCAGAGAAGTGGTATGAGCACATGGAGCCCCCCTATTGGTCGAAGTTAGAACTCGGAGGATGTTAAGAAGCCTGTGCCAAGTTGTGCTTTGAGCATCACAGGCTCAAAAACAAACTATGCAGATAGACTCTGCAGACCATTTTTATTTTGATGCAGGTGGCCCCATGATATGCTTATTTGCAAATTGGAACAGAATTTGGGTTGGACTAGGAACTTAACAAACTACAAAGACTTAACACAATATTACTAACTCTAAGCTTGGGGACATTATGTGAAGAAATCCAATAACTCGTCTTTCCAAACCAAATTCATGCAGCTTGGACTTGGCAAAGAATCGGCGAAGATGAAGCAGGAGATTACAGCTCATACTTCGCAAATACATAAAGACTAAACGGGGAAATTTTTGGCAAATAAAAATTACAAAATTTACAAAATTTAGACAGTCCAAGGGGTCGTGGTGTAATGGTAAACTGATGCATTCATAAAGAGAGTTACTCAAGTTCAAATCTCCACATCAATAGGGCAGTCCACAAGTTGACAGACGTGTGTAATAACACGTCAGGACTAGGGCTTGTTCATCCCTAAAACCAGTGATGTTTCCAATTATCCTTAACAAAAAGTAACACTTGAGACATACTATAGAAATCGAAATAAACATAAAACATGTACCATTGTCTATTTGATACATGCTATCATGTTTATTTTGATGTCTACCAATGTCTCAAACAACATGGGGATGCAAAGAAAGTGGAAATTATTTAAGGAACGACTAGAAAAGCCCCCCAAATTTCAATGCACAGCACAGGGGATGTTAGCCTAAAAGATTTCAAGATATTATTTTAATATAGGTAAATGCTTCCTATCCAGATTATTATGAAACATTGATTCATGATAAAATAAAAAATCAAATTGAATAAAATATGTAACCTCAATTGAGCCGCATACATTGGGGAATCCAAAAATACAAAAAAATCCTTGAGGACTTCACTATGGCCACTTACCCCAAAAACTTAAAGAAAGCCCAAATAAACAATATCAGCTATATTTTGAAATATATTTAAAATGTTGTGTATTTTTTTCTTGATAAAACTGCATAAGTTGTTTTTAATTCCAACATTTTGAGTCCCGTACTGGTCAAACATATTTCCTAAAAACCAGTGATATTCCAAGTTACCCACAACAACAACAAAAAAAAAAAACTTAAAGATATACCATAGTAATCAAAATAAACATAAACCATGTACTGATGTGTATTTAATATGCCATCATGTTTATTTTGATGTCTAACAATGTTTCAAGACTATACAATATTATTTTGATATAGAAAAATGTTTCCTGTCCAGCTTGTGATAAATCATAGATTCATAATAAAATAAAAAATCAATTTGAAAAAAATAAGAATCTAAATCAAGCCACATACATTGAAGATTCAAAAAATACAAAAATTTCATATAGGACTTCATTATGGCCACTAATCCTGGTAAGTTTGAGAAACCACAAACAAATAATATTAACTATATTTTGAGATATACTAAAAATGGTCAAAATAGTGTTATTGTGCAAATGTCCTTCAATAACTGGTCTCACTTCAAATTCATTCATCTATGTTCCACTCAGGATGGATTTGTCGCATCCCTTATTGTTACATTTCAGAACCCAAGGTTCTTTTTATCCTAGCACTTTTTATTGCAACAGGATGTACTTTTGAGTCCCATTGATCTACTTTGGTCATATGTGACCATCAATATAATGTCATTCTTACATAATAGTAATGAATAAATTAGTGTATTACTCAACGTGACTCTACATGTCTAAAAACAATGTATGTCAATGATGTTTATGGTAGGCATCCCATAAATGACTTGAATGGATTTTAAAGAAAGCAGCATTTGTTTAACACAACAAAGAACCAAATAGACTATATACTCCTACGAGATAAGAAAACAAAGAAATCAAAGTGGATGCTCCAATATGGGTAGAAAACCCGATTAAAACCGTTTTCATTTCCATTTATAGTGTAGAAATAACATTATAAAAATCAACTTGCAACCACCCAATCCCAACTCAAGATCAAAAACTACTAGAAAGGCCTTACTCTATTCAATATGCATAAGATACATGAAAGTGATACAAAACAAAAAACGTTCAATAAAAGAAATTCTGCAGGTATTTGATTATAAGAAACAAAGGTGAGCTGCTTATTGCCTAGAATATATATTTATACAGCTGCTCATGTAAATTGCATTTCAATAATAGATCTAACGTCTACATTACCTCTAAAAAAATGGATCTAATATAGAGCCAATGAAACTTGATGTTGATAAGTTTGTTTGCTAGGAACTTAAACTTTAAATTAAATGGAGATTAAAAACATACAGACTCAACACTGATACTTCAAAAGTACAAGCAGAGCCAAAATTACTTGATACTTGCAAACTCCTACACAGATGCCATTAATAACTGAGATGAACTGGTGACAGATTTCATCCTTTTGAACTCCAGCATCTCCAAAAACCATTCAGGATCCATTACAAAAGTTTCTTACAAGTAAGAAAACTAGAAAATGCAGGTTACCCAGGTAAGTGCATTTTCATCCATTTCTCTAACAAATACAAAAACTTGCAAGGATTCTTAAGAGTTACTATCATCAAGAAGTATATTCAAGTATTCATTATGTTAGTAAGATCCAAAGAGAGAATGAAGAGAATGGAAGGCATACGACACACTCACATACTTGTGCAAGTCTGTCTTTTACCAAGCATAAAGCAACTACATTTGGATGAGGTAGTTATACGTAAATGACTAACATGCATTAACTAATAGTTTGTTAATGTTTACTTAGTAACTTCAATACCCCCCTAATGACTAAACCGGAGACCAGTCCAAATTTGTCCCAAAATTTTACAAACAAAATGAAACCAAGGGGTTTAGTCATTAAATTTGCAGGCTAGTCGCCTTAGATATCAAAATCTAAAATGTGCACTCTAAAGATTTGTTGTCCAATGTATAAGCTTAGGTTGAGATAAAAACCGAGAATGATCGCTAACAACAAAACATAGATCATGTCGTGCGGACATAAGATATATCAAAGCTACCCACCAATTGTCTGTCAATTGATTCATCGACTATTGATAAATTATCATTGGCTGATAACTTCAGCCTAACCTCCATAGTTTTGAATCCAAAATCTTAGATATGTTGATCAATCTTAAAATACTAGGCTCATGGAGCCATCTTAGGCCCGTACCGTGACTTAATCAACCTCCATCCTAGATGATCACAACTAGGTACTTGAAAACCTTCAGACTTCACCATGTAGACCTCCTCGTCCAAATCTCCGTTAAGGGGTTCTTTACATCCATATGAAACACCTTCCAACCAAAATGAGCTACCATGGAGAGAAGCAACCAAATTGAGATCTTTTCGCAATAGGAGCAAAAGCCACCTCATAGTTTATTTCCTCCAGTTGTGAAAAGCCTTTCACAACAAGACAAGCCTTCTTGTCCAAAGTACGATTGGCTTTGCTTTTGAACTTGTACACCCATTTGCATCCAATGGGTTATTCACCTAGTGGTGATTTAACTAACTCACCTGGTGGTAATCCCACCAGCTCCCACAAATAATTCTTCATCAAGACATCATATTCAGCTTGTATGAAGTCTCCCATTCAGGTTCATCTTTCGCTTCATAATATCGTCACAATTCAAGTACTGTAAAAAGATCAAAAGAGAGCAAAATGAACTTGCTCTACTGGATTGACAATCTTGTTTCTGGTCCTCCAAGCCAGTGCCTTTGATCAAGGCATTTCATCTTCTTGCACATCCTGGATAGTCTTGTTTTCGGTCCTCCAAGCCATTTCCTTTGATTGGGGCATTTCATCCTCTTGCACATCCTGGATAGTGGAGTCTTCCTCCACAGCTAACTATGCATTTGATTGAGACATTTCATCCTCCCGCACATCCTAAAGAGCGGAGTATCCCTCCACAACTAATGCATGCAAGTTGACCATGGGAGAGTCGACAAGCCTATACAAGCCACCTTGCTCAATGCCTAGGGCAACTACCATGTCTTGTTTCACATTAGACACAATACACTTCTTCCCATAGAAATTCACAATAATGTTGGGATTTTTTGTTAACTGACTAATAGATGAGATATTTATTCATGTTAGGATCATACCTAACATCCCTTACTATCATTTTCTCAGCATAATTCAACGTTATGCACATATCTCCCATCCCCTCTGCTGCAAGTGACTCACCATCAACAAATAAAACTCAATCAGAAATATTTGTATTTGCAATAAATTTTACATACTGGCCCCTATGACATGTAAAATGTTTGGGTGTGCCAGAATCGTTGGAGCAATACAAGTGTACGAATATGATGTCATAAGAGAATATTCTTCATCAGAAACTCATTCATCTTGAACTGTTACCACATTTGCTTGACCTCACTTTTTTTGTTGTGGGAAAGATCATGATGTCACTTTTGGCAATCCTTTTTGACATGCCTTAGCTTATGACAGTTTAGCGTGTCACCTGATATTTGAAAGTAGATCCTTTAGCATTACGTTTCCACTTCCCTTTCAACTGAGTAGCAAAAGAAATCTCTATTTTTCTAGAACTAGACTCTCTAGTTTGCGTCAACCTGCATTCTCTTTGCAGCAAATAGAAATAATCTAATCAAATGCAGGGTCTGGCTTTCTGCCGTCAAGTGTAAAGCCATCAAAACTGTTTCATTGGATAGCGGTAAACTATTCAGAACAAGAGCAAACAAGTCATTGTCATCCACCTTTTTTGTTTATGGTACCAAGTTGGTCTCAAAGATCTTCCATCCAAACAAAGATGTTCGAACAGAGACCTACCCTCAGTCATGTTTGCAAAAAAACAATGGATTCTTCTGATACAAAATCCAACTTTTCTTTGAAATTTGATACTTGTTTCAAAGACTGGTCCAAAGATCACTTGCCACAGTGGCATTCCACGCCTCGAGTATTAAATCATCTGAAATACTGAAACATACAATTTCAGTAGTAAAAAAGCCTTCTTATGACACTTGTCATAGTCGATAAATTATGAATAAGGTGATATAGTTCCTTTTTGAGAATTATTTTATCACAATCACTATATTCCGCAATTGTTAAAATTTATGACTTGGTACATTATAATTTTGACCAACTAATTTATGCGCTTCTGGCAGAACTAATTCTGAATATTGGTCATTATACACTGGTGTTGGCCTTTTATCCTCAAATCGACACAAAAGGAAATGCAAAGTCTATAAGGCAACTCCCTGGGTGCCACAAAAGAATCTGTATTTACTACAGTAATATCAGAATTTAATATGATTCTCTCATGTCAAATTCCTTACATTTCTGTTTTGTCTGCACTCAAAATTGAATATCTCGAATCTCTTACATGCACTAACTTTTTGCACTCTTTGTTCACTCGCCCTGGAAATCTTGTTTTTGTCATATCTGCATTTCATCTTCTGGTCTGCAACCTTCTAGTCTTCACAAAAGACATTTCTTTGCTTGCATTTTCTGCTCCAATCAGCAAATCGCGATTTTTGACAGCATTTTTCTGCAAATCTTGTTTTGCTCCTGGTTTGTCTTCACTTACATGATGTAATGTCTGCAAATTCGTGTCTTTTCTTTTCTTCCATTTGTGGCCCTCCTATTCTGCTCACATCTGCAAGTTGTGACTCGTTTGTAACCGCAAAAACATAATGTTTTGCTTCTGGTTTGTCTTTTGTTTTCTTCTGTTTGCGGCCCTCCTAGTGATTTTTTGATAAAGTAAAACATAATATCAAAAAAGAAGTAGGTCGGCCCATTTGAAGAGCTTTCCTCTTGCCATGAAAAAGCATAAAAGGGGTCAATGGGGTCATTTGGGGGCACTTTTTGCATACACTCTATTTTGTCATTGAGGTTTTGAGTTGCTGCTCCAACTTCCTTCTGCAAGAGGGGACGAAAACCCTCCATTGCAACAAGATTAGAGGACGAAAACCCTCCAATCTTTAGAAGTGACTCCATTCAGGAGTTACATTTGTGCTTTCACTCGAGGATTTTCAGTTCAGATTTTATTCATCAGCTAGGGCACGTTTCAGAGCATATCACAGGATTTCTATAACTAGGGCTTCATCTATTCAGTTGGGAAAGCGAATTGGTGGACTGTCATTCCATTTTGGAGCCCTTTTAGAGGCTGACGTCACCCTCCTAGGGTTGGAGGACTTCATTGGAGGCTCCTACAGTGTGTGGTATGGTTGGGACTGGTGCTTAGGGCTTGCAAATAGCCAACTTCAGCCATAAAACATCATCTTCAATCAGTTGGGCCAACATTTTGGCACTATTTCCCTATGTATGGTCAGCGGCAAGTTTCCATTATTTCTCAGTCTAGAAAATAAACAAAAATTCAGTTTTCACTGCAAAAAAATCAGATTTCAATATTTTATCCATAGTTGTCATTTATTATGCAGAACCCTATATTTTCTTATGATTTACCAATAATTTCTAGACTTGGGTATTTTCTATTGAGGATTTGCATAAAATAATCAGATTACTGTATTTTTCCATAAGGGTTTGCTGGAAATCCATATTTCTTTATTTTTACCCTAAGGGGATTTTACATTCTTCCTGTGTTTTGAAGTCATGATTGTAGGTAAAACGTCAAACAAAACTGCAAATTTCAAACTCTTGTGTTCATCTTTGCATTCTAGAGATTAATTGTTTATAATTTGTAAATTGTAAATCTATTTGTCCTTAACTTGACATCCTACTGCCACCATGACTCTTGTCGTACCCTAGAGCAAACTAGTTCATCTCTACACTAACACGCAAATGGATGTTGCATCCATTTCGATTACTACCTCTTCCTCTTCCTTGTATCATTCGTACCCGACTAGAGCTTCCCCAAACACATGGTAACTTGTTTGTACCCATCTCCTAGGGCTTCCTTGAACAATTGGCTCTAATTCCAATGTTAGTGAGATTCTGAGAGAGAATAAAGAAAATAGAAGGCATATGTCACACTAATACACTCGTGTTTATCAATGTTAGTAAGAGAGAGGGAATAAAGAGAATGGAAGAAATACAGCGCACTGACATACTTGTGTGCGTCCATCTTTTACCAAGCATAAAGAAGTTACATTCAAGTGAGGTAGTTATTGTGAATAACTAACATACATTATATAATACTTGGTTAAAATTTACTTAATAAATTTAATGCATTACATAAAAAGGATTTATCCATGGTTGGCATATCAATAATCAGGCACGAAATGGTACTCCACCTAGGCCTCTAAGAGCTGCTGTCAAATTCTCTTTGATTTGTTGTGCCATTCTGCCCAAATGCTTTTCCTTTTTAACATGAATGCCTTATTTTGTGCAGCATAGCAATTATAATGCTGTAGCAAATAAAACATGTGCATAAATTTCAAAGGAAACCAACCATTCAATTGATCAACACCAAGGTGCTAATGGACAAACTTTACCCCCAGGCAAAAACAAAGAAGAAAACAACGTCCAAGGAAATATTTTGTGAGCCAAATAGATAGAGAGAAATAAATTATATTAATGTCCATGAATGACCAAAAGTAGGTCAATGGGACTCCAGAATACACCCAATTACAATAGAAAGTTCTAGGGTAAAAGGACCCTAGGAACAGCGACTACTACATAAAATAAGACAAACAAAAGCACTTACGTGGCATAAATCCAATGCAGTAAACCCCCCAACCCGTGTAGTTAGGGTAACATTACAAATAGCCATGTAGGGGGGATAAGAACCCTTGAAGATAGTTCATTAGCACCATAAAATCCCACAATATTGGAAAGCAAGATTTGGACAAAGCCCCCTTATAAACAAATGGTCAAACACGTTGCCATATGATATTGGTTGAACTTCAACTGTATTCATATTATTAATAAACCCTCCAAATCAATATATTCCTTCAAGTTCCAACATCTATGAGAAAATATGCATCTTAGCATTTCTTCTAAGTAGCCGAAACGTTTTGGATACGGGAGCAGGAGTGGAGTATCCGATACACAGAAACGACAAATTTTTTTTTTGACCCCGGATACGGCGTAAGATACGGCAGTACAAAAACTATATAAAAATTAAAAAATATATAAATTTCAACCTTCTAAATAGGAATTTAATTATTAACCACATATTATGCATATGAAAGACAAGATAAAAGACAAGTTATAAGCTAAATAAGTGAATAACCACAAAAAACAAGCTAGGATACCGATAAAACTTAGAAACTTAAAAGCTTAAAAGTTAAATTAAAATACTTAAATCGAACACAATGTGAATGTCATGAATCTCATGATATATTAAATTCAATCATAGATCAATATTCAAAGTTCAAACTATCTTTCATTGTCAATATTTATTATTCATCATATTCCTCTTCATCAAGAGGATCAAGATCAGCTACATCATCATCATCATTATGCGGTTCATTAGAACCACATGGGCTCGAATCACTCGCACTAGGGCCACTGCCAATTGCACCCCCTTGTGCATGTAGGTCTCGTGGTGCCACAGAACTCCCCTCATCATCATATGCTCTATGGTGGGAAATGGAAGCATCCAAGTCAACTATCTCTGGATCAATGTCCCAATGTCTTGTTGACCCTTCCTTGTACTTTGGCTGCTTGTGGGATAAAAGACGCAAGTTGGAATGTATGTATACCAAATCTTCAACCCTTTTAGCCCCCAACCTGTTGCGTTTCTATGAGTGGATGAAACTATACGTACTCTAGTTGCGCTCAGAGGAAGATGAACTTTACAACCTATTAAGGCAACCCAAACTTCAAAGTCAATGCAAAGTTCAACTTCAAATTTAAACACTCAAACTTAAATTTTAAAAAACTACAAGAAAAGAGAATAAAAAAATTAAAAACTTACCTGTGTCAAGACCTTGATTGCAAGAGGTTGCAAGTAAACCGATGAAGTACCATGGAGGTACCACCACATATGAGCATCCATCTTGTATTTGCTCCGAAAAACGAGAAAGCTATGACCCGTTTCTGCTATGAAATTGCCAAACTCTACCATAACCTGGTCTTAGGCCTCAGGATCAAGGAAGAGCCTAACCAATGCCGCCATATATCCCTCACTGACTTCCGCATCCCTGTATGGTGCTTACCCTCCCTAGCAAGGAAAGGATCTCTGTGCTATAAAATCTAGGAGCCAATGCAAAAGCTAATAGATGTAATGGGGTGGTCATTTTGTTCCACTACTCAATGAGGATTGACTTCACTTGTTTGAAAAATATTTCCTCGAGATCTTATTCTTTTGCATTTATAGCGGCTTTTATCTTCTCAATCATTGAGTCGATGCCGTCATATATCTCTCCTAGACATGTTGATCCGTGTCAGTAAACCAGATCATGTTCTTAATGGGCTCCGTAAAACTCAACAGATAATCCACTCTATCCCACCAAGGGTCCTCTAAGATCAGGTTCTTCACTTTTTGAGCCCATTCAGTGTTTGATTGCCTCCATACAAACCAAAGATTGGATGTTACCATCCTCATGGGTGCCTCTCACACCTTCACCAGTCGTCTCAAGACGATTGTGTGTGATGCAAACCGAGTCTCAGCAACCTAATAAGAACGAGGAACAAAAATTAAAAATAAATTATAAAATTGAAAGCTAAAAGGATACTAAAAAACTTATATTAAATTTTAAATTAAAAAGAAAGAAAGAAAGTTTTTCCTTACCTTCAGTAGCTCCAACTGCGAGAATGATCTAAAAATGCCCTGTGACATGTGGTGGTTGGTGACAAACATTTGGATCTCTTCAGCTTCTGCATACACTTGTTGGATCCACTCTATTTTGTTTGCCATTTTCTTTAGCATTAAATTCAATGAATGCACGGCACAAGGTGTCCAAAAAATATGCCCATACCATGCCTCAACTAGCATCCCCGCAACTTTGCAATTTTTGGCATTGTCCGCTATGACTTGGACAACATTTTCAGGCCCCACTGCCTCAATAGATTCAAAGAGAATGTTGGCTATGAATTGGGCATCCTTCACTTGCCCCTCACAATCAACCGCTTTCAAAAACATTGCCCCCTTAGGGTATACTGCAATCACATTGATTAAAGGGCGGTTTCTTGCATCTTTCCATCCATCAGAAACAATGGACACACCAATTTTGGTCCATGAGTCCCTAATTGGTTGCAAGGAGGTTTCCACATATTTTTTTTTGTCTATCCAAAAGGGTGGTGCGGATCTTCTCATATCCTGGTGGTTTATACTCTTTTGGTGCCTCATTGATGGCTTTCACCATCTCATGCCAATAAGGTGATCTCACAACATTAAAAGAAATCCCATTAGCATATACACACCTTGCAATGTGTTCATCTGCAATCTCCCTGCACTCATTCTGAAAGGTCTTTTCCAATGGCCCTTCTGTCTTACTTTTCTTTTGTGCAAGGGAAACATCCTCATCCATGGAGATAGGAGCCACAAATGGATGTGACATGGCCACAATTGGGGATCCACTAGGTGATGGAGCAATTGGAGGCCTCGCTGAACGAGATGAACCTCCTCTTTTGGCCAATGGATGACCCGCTCTCATAGCCGCTTTTGCCTATGCATCTTCCTGCTCTTTGATATATGCCAAAACTTTTGCTTTTGGCACCTAGCATTATTCCTCCCCTTGCATAATCTTATACCATTACCCATTATGGCACACAAGTGGCTTTTCACCCTACTGTAAGAGCCTTTGAATAGTCCATCACACTCAGTGCATTTCCATTCAAAACAACCACCACCTGCAATTTGTTGAAGTATTGTTATATGCCTCCATAATGGTGAATTTGGGTCAAAGTCCTTGGCCAAAGATTGCCTAGAAGAAGCATAACTTGTTGTTGCCATTGTAGAAATACCTACAAGGTTCAAAAAAAACAATTAAGCAAAGAAAACAATGGCATGCAATTGCATTGTGATTGAACAATGAAAATTAAAAAAATTACATAGAAAGAGCAAAATAAAAATGAACATAAACAAAAAAATGTAATGTGTGAAAGATTAAATAATTAAAAAAAAAAATAGAGAAACAAGGCTAGAAATTTAAAAAAAAACTTACCTTCACTTAGTAAACCACAAATCCCACAAATCCTCCTCCTTTACAGCTCCTCACACTCCTACAAGCTTAGCAATAGCTCCTCAAACCCTAGACAAGTACAATGCAATTTTGGAGAGCCACAATGTGAGTTTGTTTGCTTCATGTTTTGTTTTTGTGTTGTTCTTTTGTTTTATTGTTTAGAGTTAGCTTTTAGGTTTTAGATTATAAGAATTTTTAGAATTTTTTATTGTTGTGGGGCTTTAAAAACATGAAAAAAATAAAAAAATAATTAAAAAATACGTTTTTTGCATGTGGGAGCAGGCAGGGAGCGGCCAAAGGGCTGCAGAAATGCCCGGGTACAGACATAGGCCGTACTCGAGTGTTTCCATTAGCCGTCTGGCCACTCCCTGGCCGCTCCCACCGCCGCTCCCGCTCCCGCTCCCAAGGCCCCCAACCACGTCTCTGGTAATGTAGCAGTATGAAACAGAGACAAAGAGATGCTGGAAGTGCAGTGACTAGAATATGTTGATGAAGATCTAGTATTGTCCGTTTTTGAATAAAGCCCCACACTTTGAACACAAGAATGGATCTAAAGCAGGATGACAGCTTAGTTATGGATGTTTCCCAGTTAGTTTGGTAAACATCAACTTGGATACTTAGGTTAGTTACACCTGTTTACATGAGAGTCATAAGAAACTTCATGGACCACTCAGTGGATGTAGCTAACATCAGAATGGGTGTCAATCAAGTTTGACAAGGTTCGTAATTCATGGGAGTTTGGTCAAGAATAAAGAAGTCGACATTTCAAGCTCTGAGCTACAAGTTATACTCTGTTATGAACTAACTTGAAACTCCCAACTCATAAGAATTATTTTCAATGAGAAAGCAATATGATTAAATGTATGGTTCACCTAATTCTAACCTTCTGTACTACTATATGTTTGTCCTTGCTTTTGTCAAGTGTTATGGACCTTAAGAGGGATATAGTCTTTAAATGCTTTGTAGGTTATCTTTATTATTAAATCACTATTAATTATGTATTAACCCCAAATGTACGGACATGTGGCCCATCTGCACCATTATGAGCAATTAGTCTCAGATGCATAATAACATGATGAAAACTTGTAACTACTATATGCATTAGTTTCTCCATTGTCTCTAGCTTCAGTTCTAATCATGTGTGAAACCGAAAAGTTGTTTCTACTAGTACAGAAAAACAAAAATGTCTCATTAACTTTTTGACCTGCGAATGAACTCGATAATCTAAATGGATATAAGGAATCCAGTACGACTTAAAATTTGTTGATGCATTCTTTAACATAAAAACACATGTGTCAAAATCTGCCATGTATGAAGTAAAACATTTGGCAAGGGACTTAATCCAATTCTGCAAACCAGATGAATCACTCATTACGGATAAACAAAAGTGTTACCATTTTCAAGCGTGTAACCATTGAAAAAATACCTAAGTAAAAAAATTTGTGACCTCGATCACACTTCGGCACTGATTGAGAATAGGCCATTTGTAAATTTTCATCCAGAATGAAAATTACAGAGTTTGAAATGCCTAAACTGTACTAAGCATCTTTGGTAGTCAAGCTTCAAATATGGGGGTGCAAAGTACACTCCTAGTAGTTTATTCAGCTTGTTGATGAAAATCCCTTCATTAACGTGAAAAAGTGTGTTGTATGTTGATGTGAGCAACGTATCATGCAATGCTCTGGAATTTGTTACGTGGCACCTAAATTTGTATCTAAAATGTTAGTAATTTATGTTTGCCACCTACTCCAAGACTCAACATGGTGGGTAAACCTTTGCAAACCTGAGAAACATAAAATTCCGTCTTTAATCCTCCAGCTTTAGTGCCTTTGATGTTTGTTCCTCTTGAACATATCGGTTCATAAGACACAAATCCTTGATAATCATCGACTCCCTCCACAAGACTAACTTGGGCATTTGAAGGGGCGTGAAACATTTAATGAAGTATTTCAATGCCTAACCCTAAATGATCTTAATAGCTGCCTTAGAACAGTGTGCATTGTAAGTTGACTGTAGAACATCAGGTACGAACATAGTCCAATACACACCAATTGCCCAAGAACCTAGGGAAAGGACTTAAATCTTGTTCCACATCATACACAATATACTTATCGGAAGAAATACTCGAATCCAATACTGGGATTTTCAGAATTAAAGATGAGATTTTTACTCATAGCTAATCAAAGCATTTCTGGCATTCAATGATACAACCCTCAAAATTAGAATAATTTTTTTATCATTAGTGTTCTATGCGGATATCTCCTATCCCCTTGCTATTACATGTACTCACAATCAACTAATAAAACTGTATAAATTTTGTATTTGCCAAACAAACTCAAGCTCCCAACATTGCCCAGATGTGCCAGCATCAACAAGGGTACAATCGCACTGTTAATCGAGCATGATTGCATGAAGGCATGCTCTAAAAATTATTTCATTATCAGCACTGTTCCACCTTTTCCTGATCAATTACAAGCATTTTGTTGTGGGAAAGACCGTATTGTCGCAATAGAAACATTAAAATAGGCTTTGACATTTACTTAGACTTTATGACAATAATAGCATGTCACTTGAAATAACTTGTGTAGAAAGGTTCAAGTTCTTTTTTCTTTAACCTTTTTTTCATCTTAAGCAATAAATGCACTCTTTGTTTGTTACAAAAGACCTCACTTTTCTATAAAACCTTATAATTTTCTACAACAAATAGGAAGCAACAAAATAGTAAAGATTTAGTTGATTTCCATTATTGAAGTGATTAAATGTTTACTCTCCAACCCATATTTTAACATAGTTCATTCCCAAGGTGGTACAACTACCAAATTCGACACAACACAATAGATTCATATCACTTCCCATGTCAACCTAACTTTAAAATTGCTTAGCCATTGATTTCGGATCTTTCATAACAACTCAAAAAGAGCCAACTAAAGGGATGCTCAAGACAGATTCAAATTAACAATGCCTTTAGGTTTATTCGAATACCCATCATTTTCGAAGGCTGATAAATGTCCCCTCTGAGGACTAATTAAAGAACACTTGCCAAATGGCATTTTACCTTAAAATAAAGCAAAGATCTGGATAACAACCAATTTGCTTCAACCTGAAGAATATCCTTATGACAGCTTGTCATCAAGTCCCAAATGGGGTTGGAACTCAGCCAAGGTGGTGGGACACTAGATTGGAATTTTAAACAATTGGAATATTTCAAATTACATTCAAAAAATTTTTAACAGCTGAAAAATAATTAATAATTTGACCCCTAATTGCTGCAATCTTCTAACAAAATTATTTTCACGCTTAACCATCCAAGCAAAAACCTTCAATACTATTTGGATTTTGGGCCACAAAAATATGAAGAATAATTGCAAAAATCAGATTTTTCACAGCCAACATTTGACCTAATTTTGCCCTAAAAAGTAGGTCTCCTAGACACATTCAAAGGGCATCCAATATTCAAAAATCCATGAAGTGTTCAGGTTTACGTCCAAAATGCTCCTAAGTTATGCAAAACCAACTATGGCCCAATATTAATCCATTGATGTTTTCTCCCTGCAGATCTCTCAACGTCTAAAAATATCTAATTAATATCACCTAGAAATCTCTTGCAGATAGCACAAAATCTTCTCAAACTTATAATTGTTCTTCGGTAAACTCAGTGTTTTTCCATGAAACAAGATGCAAAATAAACTGGTTTTCTATTTTGGGCTTTCCAAACTCAGGCATTAAGAAAATGAATTGACTCCAACAAAACCACTCAAAAACCTGTCTAGAAAACACCACAAAAACTAGGGTTAGATAAAACTATTTAAATAAATCAGCCGTTTCTTTAGTTGTCAAAACACTCCAAGCTAACTGATCTCCCAATTGTTCTAGTCTAGATGAAGCACTTCAGATTCCAAGATTTTGTTCATAGGACAAAAACATGATAAAATCGTGAAATTTTGTCCCTAAGTAGCCGAAACGTTTTGGATACGGGAGCGGGAGCGGGGTATCCGATACGCGGAAACGGTCAAAAAGTACTTTGACCCCGGATACGGCGTAAGATACGGCAGTACAAAAACTATACCAAAAATTAAAAAATATATAAATCTCAGCCTTCTAAATAGGAATTTAATTATAAACCACATATTATGTATATGAAAAACAAGATAAAAGACAAGTTATACTATTAACTATAAATTTATAATAATGTACAGTATATACAAAACGAATAAAATTGAAATTTTTAGTAGTATGTTATAGATTGTATAAAATTAAATAATGACCGATTTTATATAAATGTATACAATGTAAACTCATACTGTATAAGTTGTATATACCATAGTTGGAATACTGTGCACTAGTTGTATTTTTAATTAACTAATCTGTCCTATGTGCACATCAAAGCTCATGATTCTTTCAGAAGATTGCACTTGTAGTGCTAGTTGCTTGGTTACACCAAAAAGGTGCAAAAATAGATTTTATGAAAATAGGAAAAATATTGCCATCAATGCGTAGAGCTCGAGAAAATATACAACTTTTAGAGAAAACGGCACCTAAAACGGAGCCACATAAATGAAAGTATATGGCTCATGCAAATTTTTGCTGATACATCTTCCTCAATAACCCTTTTCCAAAAATGGCTTGAACAAAATTGGGACAACTTCTGTTTTCTTCACCAAAAATAAAAAAGGAAAGAAATGCCAAAAAAGAAAAAACAGATTCATGTGTTCTAATAATTCAAGTGCAGTTTTTTGCTGGGAGGTCAAAGGCCTGCGGAAAGCCGTATGTTTCCATACCCGGCCGTTTCCGAAAATCTCCCTTCACTCCCACGCCACTGGAAACTCCCTGCCAACTCCCATACCTTCTCCCGAGGCCCCTGCCAAACATTCATCGTTTCAGTACAACTTAGTAAAAGAGAATTGTGTGTGTATAAATAAAATGCTACCTTGCCTACTACATGCATTCAACCAAATGAACTAGGTACTCCACGATCATAATCGTTTCTCAAATTAACATACAGCTCTAGGATCAACACGATGAATAAACAATGATGACAACAATCTCACTAGACTTTGGTCAAAGCATGCTATACTACGCAGCTAGTACGGTATCTTGGTATTTGTACAAACCGTTAGAAGATAGATCTCAGTTCACACACAACTTTGCGAAAGAGGATCTCATATCACACTTCCAGTCAAATAACCAAGGAGAGGAGGATGGCCTTTAGAGGAGCGGAGATCTCCTCTGGACCCCAGCCTCATCATCGATGGTTATAATAGATAGAATAAAAGCTAACATCAATTTTGTACAATAGAGTACTTGTAGTATGAGTTTAACACGAATGCTTGGCTAACCTCTGCACTCTCATGTACAGCCCATACTGTAATGAGTAATCTAACTCTTTTATGCCCTTTATTTTTGATTTATTGATTCTTTTAGATAGCTGTCAAAAGGAGGTCTGATTATCAGAACTTCGACTACACTTGAAATCATCAATGCTCTTAAGATAGCCAAAAATTGCAAGACCAACTAATAGTGCATCATCAATCTTTTGCTAAGGTGAGGGTAGCAACTAATTCCTCAGTAAGTTTATACCAAGAAAACATGATCTCAACTATTTTCAGTCCTGATTATTATAACATATTTCTCAAATGTTACGATGGAATCAACTGAGGGCTAGGCAGACCTCAAATGTCAAACATGTGCATGTAATTCAAATAAGACAAATAAGACAGTTAAGTCCCACAGTAGATCTCTCTATAACACTACTATCATAGATTAATTATTTGCAATTTTTTTTTACCTTTCACCCGTAAGATCTTACTTTGCCATTATAATCATGGTCAAAATCACTTAAGTACACTTGTTACCCAACAATGGATATCATTCTTGGAACTAAATAGGTGTAAAGTTTTCATACTGTTGGGGAAATCACTTCAAGGTATCTGCGGAATTCTTAACTAAGACGTAGTTCCCAACAGCTAATAAGCAATCAAAGGAATTAATGCTTTAAAAATGAATTTGACAATACACTACCTTCATTTATGTGTATCAACCATTAAGAACTTATCAGCATGCAACTCAGAAATACATTTGCAAAAACAAAATTATACACACAAAATAAAAGACATATTCGGGTATTCCATTGTAAATCTTCAGTTCCAATAATGTTTTGTTGTATTTCACTCCATGTTTTCCTTCATCTTCCACGTGAGGATTGAATCCCCAAAAACTTCGTCCACTCCTATGATTCAAATGCACCTACTTCTAGAAGTGTAACTGATTTTCTAAGACTCTATTATGCTAGGTATTTACCTAAGGTGTAATTTATGTATGCAGGTATATTTCATGTTTACCATAGGTAATAGGTTGGTTACATTTATATGTTGGTAAATTGTTATGTTATTTGTGGTAACTAGTTGTATTGTTAAAACCATATTTTTTATTGTAGTCACGTATGTTTATTGTTATATCTATGTTTCTATAACCATATATTGTCTTATCATTCCCGAATGTGTGTATTGTTGCACCTGTGCAACTTATTATTTGTTTGTACTATGGTTGTGCAATATCTATAACTATTGCAGCCATCACTATTGTAAGTTGGTTGATTGAACATCAATATAATTGTGAGGCTTTCGTCCCTCTTCTATATTTGGTACCAGAGCAGGTTAGAGGAGCCTGTGAAGTAGCAGATAAGGTGTGCAGAGAGAGTGTAAAAGAGATAAGGAGCTTGGAGAAGCATTTACAACATTTGGAGAGCCTGTGCAGCCTCCTGCAACTTCCCAGCCCCATCCTTGCATCCCCACAACCACCATGTTCAATTTCCAAGTGTCTGAAAAGCAATTTTTTTGCACTGGTGCCTTTTACACCAGGGAAAAAATTTGTTGCATTTGAAAGAAATCAAAACTTTCAAAGAATCACAAGAAATTCACAAAATTTTTTAAAATCATTTTTCCCCATGAGGGGTTTTCCCTCTAAATTTAGAGGAATGCTTAGTTACACTGATAAGGATTATTTGCTTTTCCAGCCAAGTCTGGAGGGTCATAGGGATGCTGATTAGCTTGAAGGCTAAGCTAATGCTTTGCATAAGGTCAAGTTCTGACATTGAGTTACATTTTACGAGTTGAGGACTTTTCACTGGGTGAGTTGTTTGTCAATGCTGAACCGAGCTACCACCATTTGGAATCGAGTCTAAAGTTGATTGCATAGTTGTATCGGTGTGAGCTGAGTCTATTGAGTCAAAAACCGGATCAAAGTTGCCTTTCACATTGGGTGAGTTTTTCATCCGTTACCTAACTCGAAGCTCTTACTAAGCTAAGAGGCGACTCGGACACAATCGAACCAAGGTTGTGTACCGAGGAGTCTCACTTGTTTGACGCATTTGTCGTTGCACCCGAGTCAAGTTGCATCGCACTTCCCTGAGGCTGATCTATATTTGCATCCTAAGTTGGGCTGATTTGAGTTGTGTTGAGGCCACTCTCGACCAATCGAGTTATTCACACAATGAGCCAACCTACTCGCATCTACTACTAGGCCGTGCTCTCCAAGTGATTGGCTTCGACCTACGCAAATGAGGTACTACTCCATCGATCTGCGAATCTTCTGAATGGCCAAAGAAGTTTCAACCTCAAAAGCAGAGCTCAATCTACTGCAGTATCCCCTGCAACATTGATACAAACTTTGTGGCGGCCAATAAACAATACTCCAACGAAATCAAATTCAAAGGGCAAATCAATGCAATAAATTGTCCAAGAAGAAGTAAGAGGTACGATACACTAAATGACAAAAGGAAAATTTCACATTCGCGAAGGATAGTGAGATCCAGATTTACCCAAACTGGGCGTCGAATCCACACCCCCTTCCCCAGTCGATCGCCAGTGGAGCTTTCCTCCTCTCGCGGCCCACGTCAAGCTTTTAATAAGGTTAGTGCACTTTTGAAATATCCGTTTGAATAAAACTATTTTCAATTCAAATGCATGTTGCATGAACGCTACTGTTGCCTAGTTGGAAGGCTATAAGTGTTGGGATTGGGAGGTTGAAAATCAGGGGTTCGACCCCTACGCCACAAACACTATTTTATTATATATTTTAAATTTGGAGCAGTTCAATAGCCGAATCCACCAGAAACTTAGCAGAAAAAATTACCGCTAAAGCGGACTAGCTATAACTAAACCCCCTGCCAACTTTAGCGGACAAAAACACTAATTTTGGTCCAAAAAAAAAATCTCCCAGATTGCTTAGAAAATCATTCTGAGCAACTTTTTTTCCGGAGGGGTACCCAAAATGGTCAATTTGAACTGTTTTTTGGTGTTTTTTCAGTTTGTGAGCCATTTTGAGCTCCGAAGGCCACCAGGGCCTCGCAAAACAATAAAAAAATTTCCTGTCATTCCATTTTTCTACATAATCAGTTGTAATACTATATTTTCAATGTATATTTCAGTGGATTGTACTAATTTGCAGGTTGTCATATTCAACCACAAACATTGTAATTGAAAAAAAACTGGCAGAGATTTGAAAACAAAAATAGTGAAATTTGGTTCTGTAACACTCACGAGATCTTCGGATCTCTTTCGTAGCATGTTCGGTATATACAGTGCCTCTGGGAAGCGCTTACGAGTAAAGTCGTCATGACTACTACTACACTTAACGCCTAATATAGCTGCAATAAAGTCGTCTGGGCATCGTCCCTATAAATCGATGGGGAGAAATAAGGACATAATGCACACACTTTGAGCCCTCCCATCCGTCTATGAATGATTGTCATGACATAAATCCAGACACTAAAATTATCTGAGTATATAGCAAAGTTACGCGCGCGTATGAGGATATTTCTTTGAACTCGGTGTCAATAATCGCACAGACCCCTTTTAGTATTGTCTTGGTACCACATATCGAATTCTTTCACGTACGTTAACGCCTTTTTCATGTACCGGCCAGGTATATCGAAAGGGCGAGCTTCTTCCACGTACCGATGGGTATATCGAAAGGGCACGTATATAGAAAGGTTTGGTATATCAGACTGACGGTTTATAGATTGGGAGACCTTATACCTGGAGTGATAAGAGCCTTACCCTTTGTTAGTTGATTCAGAAAATGGGCACCAATGCCCCTAAGTTCTTTCTTCCAGACTACACAGCTCCTAAGAGGAGATAATTATGTTGCATGGAAGACTAAGATCAAAACACAACTCGAGTTTGAAGAGATTTGGCCTGTTGTGAATGGTTCCGCAACCAGATCACCAGATGATGTAAGCCCAATAGAGACAGTTTGACAAGGCCAATTAGAAGGCAAAAGCTCATAATCTTGTTTACATAGTGTCCGATGATGTGCAACCCCACATTCGAGATGCCAAAACAGCCAAAGAAGCATGGGATAAGTTTAGCACCATGTACGAGGCCAAAAACAAGAACACAATATTGAATTTACAGAGTCAGTTACATACACTGAAATTCAAGCAGAACGAGAAAGTGGAAGCTTTCTTGCGGAGAGTTGCAGAATTGAGGGCTTCACTTCTAGCCTTGGGAGAGGAGGTTATTGATACAACTCTCGTGCCCATTGTTCTGAGAGCACTTCCTCCTTACAACATTTTTGTGACGACACTAAACTTGTCAGATCAGACAGTTACTTTTGACAAGTTAGTGAATCTACTGCAACAAGAAGAAACAATGTACAACAAAGATGATGAAGAGGAGCAAACACTATCTTCTCATCAGAAACGAAAAGGCAAAGCTCATTCTTCTCAAAAGTCCCAAAAACAGCATTAGCAAGGGGGCAAGCAAAAGAAGAAATGTCCTATCTGCAAAAGAGGACATGAGTTGAAAGATTGTTGGTTCAATACATACAAGAAAGGTTCATCAAGCAATTTTGGACCTCAGAATCAGCAGTCTCATCAGGGACAATCATACTACAAGCAAGGACAGAAGAAGGGGAGCTGGCGAAGGAAACCCCATCAGCAAGGTAATGTAGCTGAGCAAGAAGACCATTCAGATAATGAAGACTTCTTGTACACTGCTCATTCCAGTGAACCATCCACGTCATCTAGTGTTGTTTGGTATGTTGATTCGGGAGCCACTTGACACATGACCGGGCACAGAGACTAGTTTACTACCATGAGGGACACACCTTCGAAAAATCATGTTTCATTAGGTGATGATTCTTCTTACACCGTACAAGGTATTGGGAACATTTCTTTACCTCTTGGTTCACGAAATTGTAGATTAACAGATGTATTATATGTCCCTGGCTTAATAAAGAATCTACTATCAATTAGTCAACTTCTAGATCATAATCTGAAGATTGATTTTGATAGTCATTCCAGTAAGAAAGTGTGTTTGATCCGAGACAAATCTAGAGGCTCGAAAATTGTTGCAAAAGCCTCCAATGTGGGACGTATGTTCTCAGCTTGACTTTTTCCACAGGGATGATCAAGCACTTGTGGCTAAGAATTCTTCCTCTGCACAGTTGTGGCATCGGAGACTTGGTCACATCAGTTTCAAATATCTCGAAACACTTCGCCAGTACAACATGGTGAGAGGCTTACCATCTCTCAAGAAGGATACAAATAAGTGTCCTAATTGCCTAGCAGGTAAACAACACAGAGCTTCATTCTAGAAAAGTACTTATCGAGCTCCAAGTAAGCTTGATTTGGTTCATATCGATCTTTAATGGTCAGATGCAACCTAGTCATTCTGGATTTCAGTATTTCATGAAAATGTGGATTTTTTGTCTTCGTAAGAAAAGTGAAGCTTTTGAGAACTTCAAAAGGTTCAAAGTGGCTATAGAGAATGAGACTGGTTGTCATATCAGATCTCTCCGCTCAGATTAAGGGGGGGAATTCACCAGTAATGAGTTCAAATCCTACCTTCAAGCTCATGGGATTCATCGACAGATGCCTCCTCCACACACACCGCAGCAGAATGGTGTTGTTGAGAGAAGGAACCGTACTATCATGGAGATGGTGTGTTGCATGATCGATGATTCTGGACTAGCAAGGACATTCTGGGCAAAAGAAACAAAGACAACAGTATATTTGCTGAACAAAGTGCCCACAGTTGCTCTTGATGGAGTGACACCACATGAAGCATGGTCGAATCGGAAGCCATCTGTTGACACCTCAGAGTATTCGGGTGCAAAGCCAACATGCACATACCCAAGCAAAACAGAAAGAAGTTGGATATGAAATCTCAAAAACTCATCTTCATTGGCTACAGTGAAGAGGCTCTTGGGTACAGATTGATGGATCCGAAGACCAGAAAAGTCTACACCAACAAAGATGTTGAGTTCTTTGAGAAGAAGGAAGTTGAGACTCCTCCAGACTCACCTGATGTAGATATTTCACCTGTTGTGAAAATAGAATGTTGATGTTCCCACTAATGATGACAGTAATGATGGGGATGATGGTGATGATCAAACATGACCACGACCCACGAGAACAGTACAGTGTATGCCCAAGTGGTATACAAATATGATTCGAGATGCAAAATTGGATGCTCCACCGGATACATCCACCATTGGACACATGGACTTGCAATAAAGCACGAGAAGAGATAAACTTTGCTTTGATGAGTAGAGTTGTTGAATCTATTGAGCCCTCTACTGTCCAGGAAGCCCTACAGTCGAAAGCTTAGAAAGATGCCATGGATGTTGAGTATCAGTCAGTGATGAAAAACAACACCTGACAGCTTGTCGATATTCCACCAGGGAAGAAACCCATTGGTTGCAGATGGATATGCAAAACAAAGTACAAAGCAGATGGGACCATAGACAAGTACAAAGCGAGACTAGTAGCAAAGGGGGTATGCACAAAAGGAATCCTCCACTCTCCCTATAGACTAGTGTTTTTGAGGAGAACATTTGCTCCCACATCCCTAAGATCAAAACAATAAAAGTGATGTCTTCTCTAAAATCTTTGCCAGCTACTTGCAGTTTGGTGATGGAAAGTCCATCAGATGGACGTGAAAAGTGAATTTAATCTTTCTGAACTATGTTGGAAAGAGATCTATTGAAGGAGATCTACAAGAAGTCTACATGACTCAACCTGAGGGATTTGTCATACCTGGTGAAGAAACAAAGGTATGCAGACTCAGGAAATCTCTGTATGGCCTTAAACACGCACCCCAGGCTTGGTACATCAAAATTGATGAGCATCTCGTTAAGCATGGATTCGTCAGAAATCCATATGATCCCAATCTCTACCTCAAAAGGCGAGGAGAGATTCTGGATAGTTGTTGTCTATGTCGATGATCTAGTCATCACTGGCAGCACAGTGAACAATGATCGATGCCACGAAGAAAGATCTTAATCAATCGTTTGACATGACAGATCTCGGGCTCATGTACTATGTGTCTTGGATTAGAAGTATGGCAGAAAGAGAATCACATCTTTGTTTCTCAATTGAAGTATACCAAGACAACACTCGAGAAATTCAGGATGATGGATTGCACACCAATTGCTACACCCATGGAGACGAGACTGCAGTTATCTCGTTCAGATCTATCTCCTCTAGTAAATGTAACTCTTTATCGATAGTTGATTCAGCAGTCTCGTTTACCTAACATTTACTAGACCAGATATCAGTTTTGCAATGAGCTATCTTTCCAGGTTCATGGAGGAACCCAGAGTTTGTCATTGGAAAGCAGCAAGGCGAATCTTGAGATATCTCAAGGGAACCAGGGATCTTGGTCTAGAATACAAGAAGAATGATCAATTCTTCTTGACTGGATATTCGGATTTAGATCATGTCATTAAGAATTGATCATTCCTCTTGTATTCTAGGCCGATCCATAATTCCTCATATGTATGACAGTATCCACTTCATTGCTTTATAGTGACAGATTTTTGGCTCTTACATGAACCGTGAAAGATAGTTGATGTCTAGCCTAGTGTGTGTCAAGTAAATGAGACTCACAATCTACTGTTGAAAGAGTTGCATTTAATTGTAGTGATAGATTTGCGCAAGACAATTGAACCTTCGCCTTCATGGGTATGGCAAATGGTTTACTATCCATCATCTGAAACTTTTCGAGCATTGTCTTGGCATATTTCATCAAGGACATGAAGATGTGGGGTTCATTTTAGGTGCATACTTCTAGCCCAAGACAATGGTGTCGCAGCCTGGGATTTGTCATGTCGAATGAAATCATTTAAGATTTTTCTTCATTGCATCAATCATCTTCATTGTACTATCAGTGATGACTAAATCGTCGACATAGACAACTACAATCATCCCCTTGTTGTTTGAGGTAGAGATTTGGGTCATAAGGGCTCCTCTGGAATCCATGTTGAATGAGATGCTAATCAATATTTATATACCACGCTCGAGGAGTCTATTTGAGGCTGTACAATGATTTTCTGAATCCTACACACCGTTTCTTCTTTGCGAGGTGTGACAAAGCCTTCTATTTGAGTCATGTAGACTTCTTCCTGTAGATCGCCATTAAGGCACTTTTTACATCTATTTCATTAAGACTTTCCAACCAAATTGAGCAACTATAAAAAATATCATTCTGATAGTCTTTATCTTGGTCGTGGGAGCAAATGTCTCCTCATAATCAATGCCTTATTTTTGAGCATAGTCTTTTGTTACAAGCCTTGCCTTGTGTTTATCACTATCAATAATGCCATTTGCTTTGAATTTTGGCTTGAAAATCCATCTACAACCAAAAGGTTTCTTCCCTAGTGAAATATCTACAAGCTACCAAGTGTTATTTTTCATCATAGTCTAATATTCTGCAATCATGGCATCTCTCAGATTTTGACTCTAGTGCTTCCTAATCTGTAGCGGGTTGAACGGATTTAACAATTGTACTTATAAAAGCCAAATTGACCTCTTCTCAAGCCATATTGCAAGTTTGTGGTCCAGTAGTAGAAGTGTCTAGGGACACCATCCAATTTTGCATCTCGTATCACATTTGTATACCATTTAGGCATACGTTCAACAGTTCATGTACATTGTGGAGCTGGGGGACTTGTTTGTGGTCAAAGCCTCGAACACTGAATGGGACTAATATGTGCATCAGGTAAGTTGTGGAGCATAGTAGGAAAACTGCCAAAACCAAAAACTCGCCAGACCCCCAAAAAAAAACTCGCCAAAAACTTGCCATCGGCCAATACTCGGGAATACTCAGCAACTTAAAAAATACTCAAATTTCTTTAAAAAACATAAATTTTCACATAGTTACATTAAATGAGCCCATAAAATGTTGGAGAAGTGTTTTCTAAATTTGAATACAAATACAATACAAAATCGCCATCATGCGAATACGAAACCGGCTGATACTAGTCCCCACACTCGGCTGCGTTCCACGCTCCTTAGAAGGCTGCGAATTGCTCGATCATGAACTAGAATGGTGCTGGGGCTCCTCTGCTGCTGGAGATCACCTCCAAAGATGTCATCCAGTCCAATATCTCCAGTCCTCTAGTGCTTCTCCCTCCATAGCCTCCCTCTCAAAAGAAGCAATCTCGTCTGTTGTGAACGAGGGTGCCCAAGCCATCACGGTATGGATCTATCTCATCCAAATCAGCTCCACTGATGTCGCCTCACTTTTTTTGTGCAAACCGGAGATTGTATTGCACAAAAACCAATCGTTGAGCCTTTTTTGAAATATCCCTTGTGGGATACCACTTAAACTAAATCTACAGGCACAAAATATTGAAAATTTGCAGCCACTGCGTGGATAAAATACTGACACTTTTTTGCAGAGTTTTTGCTGCTTTTACCCTTTCCAGCAAATTTTTTTCTATGCTTGGTTTTCTTCACCAATCCGAACTGGCGAAGAAAATTAATACTCGGCTCATTTTTTGGCGAGTTTTCAAAATATCCACTAAACTCGCCGAGTTTTTGGCAAATTCCACTTGAAAATTTAAAGACTTAAAAAGCACAAAATATTGAAAATTTGCCACATATACTATTATAAAGGACACAAACTAGAAAATTAATATCTAAAACTCCACACGAATTACTTTTTAAAGGCAGCTTGAATTTTTAAAGGACACTGTTTTTGAAACAGAAATTAAAATGCTGCTAGAAAAAGCACAGCGTGCCTTAGACGGCTGGAAAGCTTCAGAGGTTCGTAACTCTCCAAATACAAGAGCCAAAAATTATGAGTCTTTGGAAATAACATTAAGAAATATAGGAAATGACATTTCAACCTTTAGATCTGAAAGGGGCCAACTGGAAACCCTCCAAATAAAGGCTGCAAGTCGTCTCGCTTGGAAACTGATGGAGGCGCCTTCAAAGTGATGCTAAGCCGAACCCAAATGGCTGCCATAAGTCTGATCTGGAACCCCTTCGATTCTCTTCCCCAAATGCCCCCAAAAATCCTCAAACCCTTCCTCTGAACCCTCTGATAATATCTCTGTAACACAGCCCTGAAAGCAGCTCCAAAATGATAGACTAGGGTAGATCTCTCACTACCGAAGAATGCCCTGCTAGCTAGGGACGGGTCTTTCACCACCGAAGCAAGGGTCCCTCTGGGATTTCACTCCACAAACTGTAGATGCACAATCAGCAGTTGCACATGAAGGAGGATAAAATGTATGCGACCAAAAGTTCTTTTTCTTTCTCTCTCAGCTCCTTATATACGTCTCCAAGGAAAAAGAGCCCCAATAGACCCTAGACGCATTTCTTTCCATGGAAGGGCCAATAAAATAAAAATAACTAAAGTTACTTTTTCTTGTTTAAGTCGCCATGGTCCAAAGTGACCCCCAAACACAAACACTTGAATATTAGTACCATGCAGCCCCTTCCCAATAGCTCCTAGCGTCCACAGTGCCTTGGGTATGACCACGGCTTGGACTCGACTTGACCCTTAGGCCTTTGGCGTAGGAAAGGGGGCATTACAGACTTGTTTGATCATCACCATCATCTTCACTGTCATTGTCAAAGCCTTAAACACTTTTTGGATTGTGAATGGGACTAATCTGTGCATCAGGTAAGTGTGTGGAGGGTGGATTGGTCTCAGCCTTCTCATCAAACTTAACATCCCTGCTTATATATATTTTTCTATTTTTTGGATCCAACAATTTATAACCTAATGTATCTTTACTATACCATAAAAAGATGTATGGTGTGGACTTGTTATCCAATTTTGTTCTCTTCTTCTTAGGTACGTGCATGTGAGCCTTACATCCAAACACTCAAAGGTGAGTTATTGATGGTTTAAGCCCTGACCATGCTTCTTGTGCAGTTACTCCATCAAGAGGTGTGCAGTGGGAACCATGTTCAACAAGTAAATTGTTGATTATAGTGCTTCTGCCCATTATGTTTTTGTCAAACCTTTATCTTCAGTCATACAACGCACCATTTCCATGATTTTATAGTTTTGTCTTTCTGCAACACCGTTTTGTTGTGGAGTATGTAAAGTCAACTGACAACGACTACCATGTTCATTCAAAAACGCTAAGAATTCAAAATAGGTGTATTCTCCCTCTTGATTTGAGCGGAGAGTTTTAATTTTTACGACCAGTTGTAGTTTCCACAAACATTTTGAATTGTTTGAAAGTTTGGAAAGCTTGGTCCTTCATCCTAGGTAATATACCCACAAATTTCATTAGTAGTCATCAACAATGAGCATAAAATACTAAAACCCAGCGTGACAAGGCCTCATGGGTCCACAAAGATCGGAATGCACCAGATCTAATTTTCCAAAAGCATTGAAGGTATTTCTATCAAATGGTGTTCGATGTTATTTTCCTATCAAACAATTAGGGAAAATATTTATATTTTACTTTAGTGGAGGAAGTACTCTCACCATGTTAAGATGACTTAGTACAACCTAATGCTCAAGTACTTTTATCTGCGATGGCACAAATTTGTTGAATTTGAAGCCCATGCAACAAGTGTCTGCTTATTCTTCTAAACAAAATCAAGTTGGACTATTTTACCAACGTCAGAAGCTCGTGCAACAATATTCGAGCTTTTCAACTTATCTCTAATAAGGGAGTAAAAATTCGGTTCGGTTCTTTTCAACTTATCTCTAATAAGGCACATCTTTCTACCACCTTTACAGTCAAATTCAACCTTTAGGTTGTGCCCTAGTAGTTGACTAACATAGAACAGATTTTTGGTGAGTCCTAGGACATACATGACTTCAGGAAAAAAAAAAATTAGACATACATGACTTCAGTGATCTTACAGCCATGTGTGCCAAGTGGTAACGAAATGTCTCTAGTGCCTTGGACACAATACGACATATCACCACCTAAAGAGACATGGTTTCTAGTTGAGGTATCTCTCAAACTATAGAAACAATCTTGTCTTTCGGTCATGTGCCAAGTAGCAATTGAGTCAACATACCAAATAGAACTTTGTGAAGTTGATGGCTCTTGAGATCATGTAACATATACAAAGTCCTCTTCAATTGGTTTTTCTTCCTGTTTGACAATGTTGCCTCGTTGTTGCGGCTCTTTTTTCACTTTTCTTTTTTTTGTCCGTGTGACTTATTATGTTCTCCCTATGATGACTACTGATTATTGGGCTTCTTGTTGCTTGAAGAGCCCTGTTGGAATGCATAGTACCAACTATCTTTCAAATCATGCCTTTTTTACCACATATTAGGCATTGTTTTTGTTGTTTGTTCCCTTGTCGATTCTAGTGATGACCTTTTTCCTGGGATTGTTTCGTGGGCCTTTTCCCTTTTTGATGCGAAGCAAGAGCATGTTCATCTTCTTCTTTTGTTGTGTGCATGGATTCTTCTTGTTGCAACATGTTAGCCAACTCTTCAAAGGTCGGTTTTTGCTTAGTAACATTGAATGTAGTCACAAAACTTTTGTAGGAAGGTAGCAATGCTTGCAAGAATATTGGTACGAGAGAGGTACCTATCATCTGCTTGCCCAATTCTTAGAGAAAATCCCTCAGAGTTGCAACATGCCTTAAACGGCTGCGAATTTTTCTCTTACCTTCAATTTGAAACAATGTAGTTGACTATGAAGATGGACTGTATTCTAATTTTTGGACACATACATTGTATTGAGCTTATCCCAAGCTTCTTTAGTTGTGTTAGCATCACGGATATGGAATTGTACCTCATCCAATAGTTCAAACACAATTATCAAGTTAAGCCTTCTGAATGGCTTTGTCAAACTTGTGTTGTTGATCAACGTCAGTGGCATGTCGGAGGAATGTGCCTCTGAGTCATCATGGACAACACAAAAATTGCAAGGCAACAGAGTTGATAGTACAGGGCAGATATGAGCACATATTTTGGACACCATGTGCAATACACTCGCTTAATCTAACGTTATAGAAGATTAGGTAAATCCCATGGATTGAGAAAATATATAGAGAGACAAACGAAATTCAGATGTTTGTCACTAACCATCACATGACTTAGGCCATTTTCAAAAGATTCCCGAGGTTGAAGTCGAAGTTAAGGGAACAATTCATTAGTTTTAACTTTTTAACTTTTTAACTTTTTAATTTTAAATTTTAGTTTTAAATCAATTTGTATTATTATTGAATTCTTTTCATTTTTTAGAATATTTTATAGGTTATTAAGACTAGATTTTCCTCTCACACACTTGTCTTGAGACGACTTGTGAAGGTAAAACATGCTTTGAGCAGTATGGTGACTGACAATATTTAGACCATTTGGAGGCAATCAAATATAGAAAGAGCCCATAAGATAAACGCACCGATCCTTGATGAAGATTGGTTGGCACAAATTGAGTATTTGTTGAGTTTCACAAAGTTTTGTTCTTTGTATGATTAGATTTGTAGACAAAAATAGTGCTTGCATAGGAGAAATATGTGATGGAATTGACTTCATGCTTGAGAAAATGAAAGAAATAATATAGGCCAAAGAGAAAGACCCTAAAGAAAACTTCTATAATGAAGTCAAGGGTGTGGTCATGAAGAGGTGGAACAAAAAGACCACCCCATTGCATCTTCTTACCTATGCCTTAAATCCTAAATATTATAGCAATAAAATAGTTGGGTTATCTGGTAGGCAGCCACCATATGATGACCAAGAGATTGCAAATAGGACTAGGGTAGCATTCAGGAGGTTGTTTCTTGATCCATCTATATCTAGTGCAGCCTGCAATGAGATGGGGATATTTATATCTTAAAAAGGTAACATGGAAGAGGTCGAGGCTCATTGTGACGAGTCCGGCATGACTCCAATCAAGTAGTTGTATGTACATGACCATGATGTCAAGTACCTACGACCTATTGCAATTAAACTGCTCTCACAAGTATGAAGTTTGTTATTTGATATTTTGATTACCAATTAAAAATTAAGATGATAACACTCATTTTTGTATATTAATAATACTTTTTTTGTGACAGGTGGGTAGTAATTCTTCAGCCGAGTGAAACTGAAGTACTTATGGCTTCATCCACTCAGTCAAACAGACCATGTTGGCATCCAAGAAGGTTGAGAATCAAGTATACATACATTCCAACTTTCACCTCTTAACGCACAAGATGCAAGAGTATTCTAGAGATCCTAACAAGCTTTGGGATATTCATCCTCAAACTGTTGACTTTGAAGCTTCTGTTGCTTGTTTGTCCAATGTTTCACTACTTGGCATCGATGATGAACATCCAAGGAGCCCTTCACAAGGGTTAGACAATGGAGCTAATGCAAGTGGGAGAGGAGCTGCAAGTGCCATTCATGGAGATGATTTTGAGGATCATCTAGATGATATGTTCTAAGAAAGTGAAGCAAGTTGAATGTATTATGTTTTAAACTTCCATGAATTCTACAAAGTATTTGCAATCTGTTTTCCATGAATGATGAAATTATGAATCCATATGATTTTACAAGTATTAAAATTTAATAAATATGCATTTTTCTTTAATTTTTTATATATATTTATATTTTTTAATTTTTTAAAATATATTGTACGAACGTACCCGCAGCATATCGTACCTGGGGGTTGTAAAACCAAACCCGCACCCTGGCAGTCTAGCATACAAGAGATAGCTGATGTTGACAATAGTCAAATCAGGCCCTAATGTCAGCGACATCAACACCAGCAGATGTTAACGTGACGTCTACACCAAGGAACAAAAAAGGTGATGTTAATGGCAGGGGACGTCAATTTAACAAATCAGTAGGCAACATTAACAGTTGAAGGACAATTTGAACAATTTCAGGCAATGATGTTAGCATCTCACTTATGCAATGTGATCAGTTTTTTGGTTTTGGACGACTTATAAAATGTTTAGAAAGAGTTTGAAATCAAAGTTGATTTAGGTGTGCTTTTTGAAAAAAACAACAAAAAATGTTACAAAAGATGTTCCACTGTGGAAGATATCTAGGCAAGCATTTTTGGATTAACATATGTGGCAGGGCAGCAACCTTGTCGCGTACCATGCCAATCACCTTTGAGTGAGTCCATGAATGTCATCTGGGATGTCAATTAGTTTAGAGGGTGGTATATGTAAGCATCAGAATTGATTAGTTTCAGCATACAAATAAAACAACCATTGTATTATGTATTACCTTGGCATACTCAAATTGATGTTATGGTTGTTATGCTCAAGTAATACACTAGTTAGCATGTTGTGCTCCAACCAATTTGTATGGGAATTTTTTTATTAGTTATGGTCAGCTACTGGTATTGGGAATAACTGGTTGTTGGATAGTTGTCCAACTGACCCACCCCTTGGTCAACATCGATATATGTCATGATCGGCCACCTACTCAGGCAACTTTCTTGGTCAATCTCTCTAGTTCTCATAGTTGTCTGTATCCTGGAGAATCTATAGTGTACATGCCATGTTTATATGAATTAAGTGCCAAAATTATTTCTGTATATGTTCCTTTTTCTGTGTATACTTGATTGGCTTGGTTGTGAATACTCGGTTAATACACTACAAGTAGTTCCTTTAATACTTTTAGTCTAAGTCACAAGGTTCGAGTTCACGTTCATGTTCGACGAGGATAAAGTTTGGTTCAAGTTCGCCAAGAGATAAAGTTCGAGGAAAAAAAGGTCTTTAAGTTCGAACAAAAAAAATTTCTATCATTTTTTATTTTTTGAAAAAAAAGCATAAATATGTCAAAAGGATAGAGTGGAGAGAGCTTTCTATCCATTACTTTCAGTAGGTGTGTGTAAAGTTCGAGATCATGTTCGACGAGAATAAAGTTCGGCGAAATTCAAACTTTTTCAATAAAATTTGCCGAACCTTGTGACATAGCTTTTAGTACTAGTACAAACATCTTAAATACATATATTTGAAAATAGATATCAATCTCAAGGCTCTTACTTTTGGAGATTACGTATACCACATTGATTAATAATTTCATTACATTCTCTTCATATTTCTCACTGGGTGGTGCCAAAAAAATCTTTCTAGAAAAAAGGGCTCAAACTCTACCATATTGTCAAGATATTACTATCTTTTGGTTGAAGTCTCAACGTTTATTAAAAAAACTTTTAAATGACAGTCAAATGGACATCAAATTTGGTGGACAGGATGAAAATGTATATGATCACACCATTAGATCCCATCCCTTGGTGCCATTGTATAATGCCTATTGGCACAATTATTGATTTTAGACAATGTAGTGGGATCTATCATGTCAAATGTTCACGAGGGCTTTCCCTATATTGGAGAGACGAGAAGAACTATCCAAAAAAGGGTTAAGGGACATTGTGCTAATATTCATTATGAGCTCAGCACTTGCCGGATGTTTTTCAAAACATCTCACGAGATTTGCAACTCCTGGAAACCAGTTATTCATACATAGACTGAGGGAGATTAATGATCCATGGCATTAAAATATTTGATACTTGAGCTTGGGTGCGGTTCTATTTTGTAAAACATAAAACATTTTACAAAAGGCCCTATTGTAGCATTTATTGTTAAATATTGTGTGGGCTCTCTACCTCTTGATGTATAACTGAGTTATATATAAGGAGCTCTAGTTTGTAATCCTAATTAATTATCCATCCTGATTATGGGCCACAAAGTATGGCCTGAAATGTTGATTCAAATATTCCGCTAGCTCTACTCTAATTTCAGGTATTCTCTCTTATTCTGATCAAATAGTACACAGAACCTCACATAAGTTGTTGATCAAAAGTAGTTTTGCCAAAGTATGAAACACACCCCAATGAATCAGACAATACAGTTCCCAAGATGTTAGAATTGTCCCAAAGATTATGAAATTTTATTTTCACACCAACAATTTGACTGCCAAGTCCATCTGCATTATTTTATTACCAAACATTGAGCAGATTAACATTCTTTGCTATCATCTCATCATTTCACCCCTTTGAGTATCAAACAATCAGCAGTTTTAACATTCTTTGCCATCATCTCATCAATTTACTGCTTCGAGTGCTGCTATTGGTAAACAAAAGATGTACAGCCCATAAACAAAACCATATATCAAGACCATTCCCAGCAGTTAAAAACTTGCAGTGATATTACCACCTATTCCAATTACCCAGCTTCTTTACAGGTGATCACTGCAAACCCTTTCTCTTCAGAAATTTGTTTATCCTGACATGACCCAAAAGCTCGCAATGGAATTGCACAACATAACTCAAAAAGGCTATGTTCAGGAAAGTTTTGAAATTTTTGAAGTGTCATCAAGAGAGATAGATATTCAAAATATTGTTAAATAGCATTACAAAAGAAACTTCTTACTAAGCTTGATAAACAGGAAGTTTGCATGTAATTATACCTAAGTGTCAAGACAAGTCCTGGCTCTGGACCAAGTGCATAAGCCCAAATAGCTTGCCAGTCGACTGATTTGTTTCTACCATGCATGTCCAAAGTGGCATCATTCTGCACTTTGCTTTCATGTAAGTTAACCAGAGCTTTATCAAGCACAGCTGCAATTAATTGCAGTGCAATAGCCCTTTGCCCTGGGACCTGCAATTTATCAATTACAATTATAACATCAAAATAAAACAATGAACTAATGACATGCAAATTCAAGAGGAAATATCTTACTATTAATTTAAAGCTAGAATTTGTTATAATGCATAAACCATCATGGTTACAAAAAATTCTTAGGATATAATGATTCATAGCCCACTGCTGACAAGCCCGGGGAAAAACAGACCAAAATGAGTGTTTCCAATTTCAATTTGTTATACGCAGAAACAATTTATGCCAATACATGTGCGAACAATAACCAGATTGCTTTAACAAAGAGAAGCTGTCTACAATAGATTAAAGAAACCATAAGACAAACAGATTTAGAAACAGTTGTGACAGATGTCTGCATTATTGCTAGTTCTGTACAGGTCCATGAGGTCAGATGGAATAAGACTTGAAAAAACTTGAGGATCAACCTCATTGAAGAGCTATGATACATATTTATAAAATTTCAATGGAGGAAGACAGAGGGACTGTTACAGATGGTGTAAAGATTTATCTTCTGTCTTGTGGTTTACCCAGGCGCCAGTGCAGGGAACTGGCAATAACGTGTCTCTTCATACATCCTAGGACTGGTGTCAAGCAAGGATGCTCGGTTTGGTCGGCACCAATGTCCTTAGCTTGCTGATAGTGTGGCAGATGTACTGGTGTGTGATGTGGGAGAGCAAGATTAATCTACTTCTGAATACGTTGTATATGCTCAAGGCCATGTCTGAGATCCAAAATATGATTTCCTTCTCTTTATAACATACGATTTAAGGTTTAGCCACTCTAGTTTTAAGGCCTTTAGTCAAGTTTTTAATTGTATAGAGTTATTTTTCAGAATCTAGGGTTCTTTCACCGTAGCACTTTTCATTATAACTGAATGTACATTCAAGCCAGATTGACAATTTTGGTAACTTGTGGACATAAAAATGATTTTCTCTTTTCAGTTGTTCATTCTTTCTTTCTTCTTCATCCACTTTGGCAACTGCTTGTGCACTCATATGACCATGCCAAGTCAAAGGCATGGCACTTCCCTTAAGCAGTCCTAAATTATCCTGAGCCTTAAAAATTGGCTTATAAATTGTCCTTTAAGACAGGTGAATCATAAACATACAAGATCTTGTAGTGTAAAATTTGTTTTAATCAATAAGCAATTGTCTTACAACATCTCCCCCAAGTAAATGCATTTTTCCAAAACAGAAAATTTTTCAACTAGATCAATTTTTGACTTGTTATGGACTCATATCTTGTGAGAGTAAACAGCATCTAACATGAGCAAAAGGAAACTAGTTATTCGGTGCCCTCGATAATAAGGATAGCGTCAAAATTTATCCTTAAATCAGACAACCCTTTGACTCTAACAAAATGGAGGCGTTAGATGCACCATCCTAGCCAAAGAATTGGTACTTGAGATCAAATTCAAATGCATCCTCCTGGCTATAATATTGCATAAATAAACTTGCTTTATCAAAGGATTGTTGTCTAGGAAGGTATGGGGTCAATCACAATCAAGAATATGTTTTACTGGTATGAATGATTTTGAAAAAGATTACTTTCATCACATCAAAGCCATTACAAATCCAATGTTTTTATGAATCTGTCAATCTTTCCAAGGATGAAGAACTCAAAGAGTTGGGGTTCTCTAGATTTTTCAAGCAAAGCAATCTCTTAGCTCCTGCTTCTATGTGCTAAGAGAAAATGCATTGTAGCATTTAAGTATTCCAGAATCAGGACAAGCTGGAACTCGTGGTTTACTAAAATTACCAAGGAGTGCAGATCAACAACATGTAGATAGTCACTTTACATGTGGTTCTTCACTAAGAAATTTATTATATAAAATTATAAACAGAATATGCAACAAGTCCTAGCACGCATGGTGGAACTTTCAAGGAGCATTAGAGTAACTTTCGAACAGAAACTCTGATAGATGTACAAGCAAAGGGAAGCTCAATCTTTGAAGGATTGCAGTGCTTAATAATGCACTACAGGTCAAAATCAGATCTCCATGACTGTAGATGAATAGCACACTCACAATGATTCGCATTCCATGTGTAAGTCAGCTACAGAAGTTTCCTCTGTTCATATTATGAATTGAATAAACTCTTTCAAGCATATTAAGTTAATCCCAACTTGTAAACTTGCACCTCATGCACTTCAATTTAGAACTGAGCATCTCTGTTGGACTCCAAAAATAACAGAACAACAACACAGTTTCCGAATAACTGCCTTAGCAGAATCTACTGTGATCAACAACATAGAATCCACACAGCACCAAGTACAAGGAGGCCATAATCAAATTTCAGTTTGAGAGACATTCCCCGAAGGAACCTCAACATGAGAAATTGGCTCCTTTCGAATGAACTAACAAACTTGAGAATATCTACCCTCATTCATAAGCTCATCCCTTGATATCCTAGGACTCATCCCTATTGACCTAGGACTTATCAGTCTAGGGTTTTGCATCAACGAAATTGACCTTTCTTGCATTGGCATTTTGATCAAGTTTGCACTTTAAAGTCTCACCCGAAGTGCAATACAGGCGATGCAATAACCTCGAGGTTGTAGAGTGACACAAAGAACGTTGCCAAGCAGTAAATCTTGCAAATCAGAAGACAACACAACCATAATACCAATCCAACACATTGTCCTCTGAACACTCCACAATCAACACAAAACACATATACATAACCCTTGATTCTAAATATATCACGAGAAATGCACAGTATTACAATGTCGCGTAGAATTCATATGCAAGTGCTCTACAGTACAATCATGTTACATTAACCTTACGCTCTGATCTTAAAACCCTAACATGCTACAAACCCCTAAGACATAACTCTCCCATTCTCCAGAAGCTCTCCAACTTCGCTTTCCCACACCTACATCAACTAAAACATGTAACAGAATCTAGATTTGTCTACAAGAATCCAAAAGTGTAGCACTCCTCTCCTATTTATAGCTTTCGCAGGTATTCCTTAAAGATACTTTTGTGATTCTCTTGCCTGGTTGGCTCTTAGCTGGCATGTACCATCGGTAACCTACGATCTTTGATCATCGGCCAATTTCCAACTCTTGCCCTACCATGCGTCCACAGAACAGAACCACAACCGAATATTCCTACGGGATAGAAGGATCTTTGTGGTTTGTTGAATGTCTTCACATGTCTCAGCCATGTGGCAGTTCTTTGATGTTTCCACAAAATCCCATGTCAACATTTCCACATACTAAGAATCTTGTTCATCCTCGAACAAGGTCGTGTGTTCCCTCTACCACAAAAGAATAAAGAATGTAAACGTCGCAAAAGAACAAAGAATGTAATTGTCACAAAGAATAAAAAAAATCAGCTCCTCCACTTCACTTCCGCTTCTCCTTCTCTTGGCACCGTAAACTCAGGCGCACTTTCCTGGAGATCTATGAGGTATTCATTCTATCTTGCCAAAGCCTCTTGCATGTCCATTTGAATGCCCCACATACACTAAAACAATTGTGCCATGCGCTTGGAGTCGTTTTGGTGTCTCGATCGCTTTTGGGCATCCTCCCACTCCTTGCGAACAACCTTTGCAAATTTATCTGTTTCACAACTCTTGTGACCTCTTTTAGCAAACTCATCGAGGATAGCTTTATAGTCATGAATCCTCTTGTTAAGTTTTGCTCCCTTTCTCCGAGTTTTATCACAGAGGACACTTCATTGCGGCATTTTCTTCCTTAGTGATTTGATCCCACAACTGCTAAAACTCGAGTCTCTCCCCACGAATCTATTCTCATTATATTCTTCACAAAAAATTGAACCAACTCATGATGATTTTCACTTGCTTAACACAAAGCTCTATACTTTTGGCATCATCTAAGGCCTTTCTGAGTCTCATTTCGCAATTTCGTGACGTGCTCTTCTTTTGTCCCGGCTTTGTCACTTCCTCCAAAATATTGTCAAAGAACAAAGGACAACCTCTCTGTAGGATAAGAATCATCCACAAAAAAAATAAACATATTTGGCTTCTTAGCTATGATCTTCATGCAAGATTCTTCTACTTTCTCAGTCAAGCGTTGCAACACAACATTAGTAGTTTCATGCTTAGCCCTCTCCTCCATGACCTCTAAGAAGTAGTTGCCTCCCTCAGTTTCCCTATGTTGACACTTTATTGTTAATTCTATAACGGCTTTAACAACCATGGTTTGCAGTTGTCTAATTGGAAGGCTTGAAGGATCACAAATCTACGCATCAAGCCCACCAATAGAGAAAGTCTCTTATTAATGGTGTCGAGCCTATACCCACAAACTCAAAAGAAGCGTCAGTGGTGTGGTTTTTATCTAACACCTCCTATCACTCTTTCACCAAAGCCCTCATCTTTACTACTTTCTCCAAGCTTTCATCAATTATGACACCTTGCAATTATCTCTCTTCTCTTACTGTTTTGTGTGAAGCAAGCTTCCTTTCTCCCTTCGACAGAAATTCTTCCAAGTCCACCACAAGACTTATACGAGGTGGTCTCTCTCTCATGCATGCACCTCCATATTCCTACAGGGCCTTTGTACTACCTTCCGCAAAAACCCGAGCTTCCATCACCTCATTGTGACTCAGCCGAGACAAGGCTCCCACCTCTGTCAATTCTTGTGTGGCTTCAACCTATAAGGTCCAAGGGCATGAATCTATGTCTTAGGAGAAATACCTCTACACAAAACTTGCACTGGCGGCTCTTCCACTTCTTGCGTGCGTGCCTCCACAATAACCCCCGTCCTTGATTGTTCCCCTATCCTTATCCCAAGTTGTTCTGTTGTCACTTTTCCCTTTCCTTGCAACGTAGTTGCCTACCTTGCCTAGCAAACCTGCTCTTTTGCCCTCCTTTGGGTAGCACCTTCATCAATGACCAGTCCTCGAAGCAGTGTTGTAGTCACAGTGGGTATCTCCGTCAAAGGTTTTTGCGGTGTCCTTCAAGGGTTTAGGCACAAAAACCTACCAATGCAGAGCTCCCATCCACCTTGATATTCATCGGTTCTTTCAACTTCATATCCTCGTCTTCAGAATCATCGTCACGAAAAATCTGTGACATCAGACCCTTCTATCCACAAAATTAGGGTAATCTGTTATCTATCAATAATAGCAATCTTTATCTATGCTTGCTCAATCCCATTGAGTATATCCAATGCCCTCTCTCAATAATCAATACTGAAAGCATACAAGAGAAGCGTCTGAGGTGTAGGCTTTCCACTCTTTCCTAACACCTTTCCCAAGCAAAAATGGTTCATCACCCTGAACTCTACATTACCATAATAAGCCTCTGGCAGTTCCCTCAAGATCCTCTTCTCCAATTCTACAAGGGCCCTCACTCTTCCCAACCATTGTTCTCGCATTTCTACGTGTGCAACCTAACTTACTCTTCCCTCTAGGATGTATGGCCAATACTTCTCTGCATCAATTATTATTTACATACCTCTTCTTGAATTTTGCAGCCAATGAGATGTCGATATCATCAAAAAATAGCAATACCAAGTTGCCCCACCGAAATTCCACTTCGTGTTCACGCACCAAATCGATCGCCTTGTTCATTTCAAACTCCACATGCTCTACAAAATTGAATTTTACCTTACATACCCCATACTCACTACTAAGTACAAGGTTCCTCAAGAGATGGAATTGATATCATTCCCTCACAAGATCTGCGTAGACAGAAGCCTTATGGCAACCCTTATCGCAAGATTCTTGATAGACTCAACATTATTTCTTCGTCCACATTTACTTAATTGTAGCATCTACGTGATATTTTGACAAATCTCCCTATTTTGCAGTGCATTCACAAGATTCTCTCCCTCATTCGACATTCCCGCAACCCAAGATAGCCTTTCTGCGGTGAGGGAATTGTTCTCCCTGTGATGAACATCTTCCCGTGGTGTGCCCTTGTCATTCATACTCTAATCAACTTGATCGGATTTCCAAAGGTAAGTTCAACAAGCTCAACATTCCTATTTTTGCAAGGAGTTTCTACATGGTCTACTCACCACCCGCTCTTTGTCCCAACTCCTCCAAGATTAGGCGCTAAATAGAGTAAGTTCTATTGTTAAATCCAATAATGGAAAATTTACCCACCTGTGTTTTGTTATCATCTCCTGCAACAATGGTGTTTAGGTAAGACATCAACAAAATTCTCGTCTTCTTGTTCCTATTACCTCCATTTCTCCTCTTCTTCTCTTTGATATTCCATCTTTCTTCTCTTCTCCCCTCACTCTTGCTCCTTCCTAGCAACTTCCTCATATCTTTTCCTTTTCACCCTAAGTTCTCTTATAGTTTCCATATAAGGGTCTTCTCTAATAATGAAGGCTTCTCCCACCATTCTGCTCCCACTCAAACTTTCTTCCGAGCTCGATGTGTCAACAATGCTTCCCCCACTTTGTCAGTTATAACAATGTATTTTGAGCCTTGAATTGAATTTCCTTCTTCAACCGTTCTCTTGTTCACGGTTTTACCAGCGGAGATAGGCATTCAACGCCCTTGTGGGATTGTTCCCGCTTCCTCCTCTAGGTTGGTTCAGCCCAGGGAAACCATCCATGGTTCCCCGAGTCATCACAGGCATGTTAGTACTAGGCCTGGCATCAGAGGGATAATATTGTATCCAAACAACGGCATAATAGGCAAAATCTCTCTTCGGCTAGTCGGCCTTCTATTCTCAACTTCTTCTAGTCAACTGGTCATACGTTGGACATTAATATATTTATCTTATTAGCTTATCTTATCTTGCTTTACTAGTTTTTTTTGCTCCATTTTTTCCTCTATGCGTCAAATACTCTAATTTTCGACTAACTATTTTGTGAGGATTTTGATAATTACTTTATTGCACTTCTTGATCCTCTCACAATCTTTCTAATAAAGCCACTTACCCTGGGCAGTAAATGCCTTAAGAACTCCTACAAGCGCATCGTAAGTGGCTCTTTTTGCTTTACCCACTCCTTCCGCGAGATTCTCGCCACACTTAATGGCCATGTGTGTTTCTCCACAAAACCACCAGTTCCTTCCATCTTCAATCTTGCGCTACGCCCTCGAGCACAAAGACTTAACCAGTCATTACTCTCTTTTTTCCCTTCCACAAGAAAGAACTTTATACCATCGCAAAAATGTACTTTAAAGTCATCCATTCCTTATGTCTCTGCAAAAACATACAAATGATCAATGTTATGCTTTTTTTATCTATCTACCCTACATATTTACAGCATAGATATTTTGTTCTCTTGCACAACATTTCTTAGTTGCTAACCTTATTGAAGGTCCTCCTCAATATTCATAACTTTCATACTACATTTGTACTAACTCCTACATATTGATGGTAGTTACGTGATCAAGCCCACATGGCATCCATTTCTAAGTAGCTATCGCAGGGACGCACGCCTTGCGCAATGTACAACCAAGCATCCAAGATAGACTTTCACTACTTATTTTGCGGCGCCAATGTGGACATCATCTCTGCACTTCCCTAGAGATATCTCTTCTCTTCAACCATGTTCTTACGATTGTTTCTCTTGTTGTATCCTTGCGACCAATGTTCGGTGCTTTCCTGACCAATGTCTCATGCCTCTGTTCATCCAACGCTAACAATAACTCTCCAAGCGCTTGATCTCCTTTGACATCTCTTAAATGTCCATAGTGTCCAGGTTCACATTCTACAGTGCTCAACTACCCCTACTCTTCTTCTGTTAGACAACTGAGTACCCAACTAATCTTTCAAGTTTTGTGCTCCTTTCTCACCCAGCGCAAAAATGTCCTCTGGGGAGTCCTAGATGCACAACATACCCAGTTGCACTACCCGATTTTGCATAGCCTTCTTTTTCTCAATCAAACCGCAAATCGGACCCACCACCCCCACAACAGGACTTGTATCATAGCATCTTCAGACTCCTACGCACCTTTGACCCACATTATTGTGACTCTTAGAGCCATTGTGCATTTGCCATACTTGATAAATCAACCTCTTCTAGGACCCAGTCAATCTTCTCATCTTGGGTCGTAAGTGATCCACCTTTTAGGTTTCTTGCGATGTCTTATGTGTATGTCAGTCCCATACTAGAATCCAAATGAATGAAAACCCTTTGTTCCACATTTTCGAAGCTCATAAACCTCTGTTTAAACGGCATTTTTTTTGCTCAACTATCATAACACCATGATCGTCTAAGGGTGACACGGTATTTATACTTCATAGCCATCTCGATGACCCCAAAGTCACCATAAAATGAGACTCCTGCGATGTTGATTTCCACATCCCGCAAAACTTCGATGGGTCTTGCACTGGTTTTGTTAGCCATACACATAGTACTCCCCATCGTGTACAACGTGGGCCTACCCATCCATATCCAAGGTCCTTTAATAATAAGTTGACTTCCGATCCCATATCAATCAGTACCTTACGGAACAAATACCCATTAAACCTTGCGTCAACTAAGCGTTCTTAGTCAAAAGGTGCTCTCAAATCAACCATGTTCCAAATCCTCATCAGTGGTGTCTCAAGTCTTGCAAAATCATCAACTATAGTCTCCAACGGTCCTCATATTTTGCTTGAACCACACCTTCAAAACGTACAAAGTGCCCTCCATCTTCATCAAAGCCAAAAGTTCAATCAACTCTTTAATATTTGCAAGTCTCATCTCCGCAGTTTCTCTTAGTTTCTATGACTCCCACAATTCCTAGGGGGTTTCAACTCCTACTATAACTCTTGTAAAACTTGTTTCACCTCTGTGACAACAACCTTTTGTGGCAAAACCTCTAGATATACGGCAACGCTTTCAGCATAAGCCGGTTGAACTTGTGCTTTCCCTTTCTGTTCATATGTCAATCCCACATACCAATGGCTCGGCCCTTGATCACAAATCTTACCATGACCCACATTTCCATGCATCCTACGTCTTCGACCGTGATATTTCTGTTGTCCCCGAGGTCTATAATACGATTCTTGGTTAAGAGTCACCATCCCTGTCGATTTCTACGAGGGTTCACTCAGCAATATCATCTTTCGCAATTCAGACAATCCTCGGTCTGATGTTCTTCTTTGCAACTCACACAAGTGGAGAATTTTTGGCATTGTCTCTGGTAGTGATCCATAGCCCCACACTTGTAACAAGTTGTCCATGACCAACCTCCATTTCCATAGTCGGCTCCACCTCTTCCATAAAATCTCCTAGAGCCAAACACTCGACACTGATTCTGCAACGAAGAGGTTTGTACAAGTCTTCTTGCTTCCATTTCCTTCATCAAATCATTTCCCCAATTCAACGACAATCCACAATGTCATGAGTGTTACCATCATAAATCTTGCACCAGCACAAGACCTTCACCTGTTTTTCCTTCCACAACCTCAGACAGGTCTTAGTCTCATGGGCGACTAAGCAAATTTCACACTTGATGCCCACAAAACATACTCTCTTCCTAGAGTAGTTATACCTTGTATGTCCATCATCCTCGCAATTTGCACACCAAAGTCTTTTCTACGCTTCTTGATCGTTCTCCACAGCGGTTAATTTCTAGAGTTGTGACGCCATGGTCGACAATTGAGCCTCTAAATATAGTCTAACGCCCGTATTGAAATTTTTTGCGAGCTCCACCCTCGGGGCTGCGTCCAAAGCCTCTCGCAGATCTTTAAAATTCTTCATCACCAGTTGTTTGCAGAAGGGAGTCAACAAACCTCCTACAAACCACCAGGCATGTTGTAAAGGATGGATATCATACAATAGCAAGGTCTTAAATCATGTGTCATATGCCTACACACTCTCCCTTGCCTCCTGCTTAATCTCTTTCAATGCAAAAATACTCTCTTGCTCAAATTATGGAATATAAAACTCCTTCACGAAGGCTTCCTGCAACGCATCGAAGTCAACCACCCCTTGGTGTGGATCAAACTTCATATATCATGTATCTACTCACTCCAGCAGAGTTGTTGCAAAAAGACTTCCTTTCACTCCAGAGGCCATAATACACTTGGCCCTCCACGCAAGTTCACATTTATACACATGCTCAACAACATTTTCTTTCCTAATATACTCTGACAACTTCAAATTTACAGGGTAAACAACCTGATGCTGCGAAGGACTTTGAACATTCGAAGTCAAGTTCTATGAAATGGGGTGAGTTCCATTGGTCCACAAAGAAGCAATCACAATACTTCTCGTGAGCAGTGTTTAATGTCATTGATGCGATATATGCCACCGGCACAAAAACCAATGTAATAAGACACTAGTCACTTGCACTCTTGAATTCGCATTGTTGACTTTCCACATACCATTTCAAACATGATTCGCTCTATGGTCAAATATTCCATCTCCTCAAAATTCTTTCACTAAATCCTAAATTTCGCCTAGACTTGCTTTAGTTGTGCACAATGCAAATTCACCCCTCTATGTTTACCTGCTCAAACCCTAGGTTGGCAAGAAGCATATTAATCCAAAAAGGAATTTCTACCTCTCAACGTGCTCGTACAATTCAAACTCCGCCTACTTGGGGTAGGAATATGTTGTCACTGCAAACTCCAATACATAGCTCTGCAAAGTCCCACACCACCAGACATCCACATATTTGGTTCACTCAACGTCACAAGCCTAACATCCGTCCAACCTTCAGCTTCACAAGATTTTGCGTCCTCTTGATGATCAAAGTTGTGATCCATGCCTACAAGTGTCTGGGGAACTCCGCAAAGAATGCCTCATACAATTCCATGTAGATCTCATCCTCCAACCACGCCTTAGATCTCCGACCACCACAATCCTTCGATTTCACCGCAAATTCCAAGGCTTTGTTTTGAAACCACGCATCAATTCGCTCTTGCATGATATGACCTATTGATCCACGCGCCATACACCCAGCCATTCCTCATGGTAAAAATAATCAAGGTTCGAACAACGGAACCAAACTATTGACCTAGGACTCATCATTGTAGGGTTTGCATCTAGGAATTCAACCTTTCTATGTCAGCCTTTCTAACAAGCTTGCACTTGAAAGTCTCACCCGAAGCGCAGTACAGGATACACAATAACCTCTATGTTGTAGAGTGACACAAAGAACATAGCCAAGTGACATATCTTGTCAATTCGAAGGCAACACACAATTATAATACCAATCCAGCACATTATCCTGAAAACAATCTACAATTAACACACAACAGATACAAAACCCTTGATTCTCGTTATATCACAAGAAATGCATAGTATTACAATGTCGCGCATAATTCATATGCAAATACTCTACAGAACAATCATGTTACATCAACCTTATGCTCTGATCTTGAAACCTTAACATGCTACAAACCCTAAGCAGTAGCTCTCATGTTCTCCAAAATCTCTCTAACTCCACATTCCCGCACTTGCATCTACCAAAATATGCAACAAAATCTAGCCTCATTTGTAAGTGTCCAAAAGTATCTGACTCCTTTATAAGTGTCCAAAAGTGTCCGACTCCTCTCTTATTTATAGCTTTCATAGGTATTCCTTAAGCATACTTTTGTGATTCCGTTACTCAATTGGCTCTAAGTTGGCATGCACCATCGGCAACCTGCGATCACACGGTAACCTCGAGGTTATAGAGTGACACAGAACACAGGCAAGCAGTAGATCTTGCGAATCGGATGACAATGAAACCGTAGTACGAATCCAACACATTATCCTCAAAACAATCCATAATAACACTCAACACATACAAAACCATTGATTCTCATTATATCACAAGAAATGCACAGTATTACAATGTTGCGCATAATTCATATGCAAAATCTCTACAGTACAATTATGCTACATCAGCCTTATGCTGTGACCTTGAAACCCTAACATGTTATAAACCCTATGCAATAACTCTCATTCCCCATAAGCTCTCTGACTCCACTTTCCCACACCTGCGTCTACTAAAATGTGTAATAGAATCTAGACTTGTCAGTAAGCGTCCAAAAGTATCGTGCTCATCTCCTATTATAGCTTTCGCATGTATTCCTTAAAGATACTTATGTGATTCCCTTGCTTGGTTAGCTCTTAGCTAGCACGTACCATAGACAACTTGCAATCCTTGATCATCTGCCAATCTCCAACACATGTCCTCCCACACGTTCACAAAACCATGACCGAATATTCATGTGGAGTAGAATGATCTTTGCGGTTAACCAAGGAAAATTAATTAATTAGAGTTCTAATTATTCATTTAGTCTTTTTAAAAAATATCATTCAATGAATTATTAAATTATAACCAAGATAATTTAATTCCTTAAATCTTTTGTAATCAACTAAATAATAATCATTACTCTATAACTAGTTAAATAATATATTTAATCTCCTTACTTTTTCTAAAATTTTATTCTTTAAATCTTAATTCAAACAATTTAGTCGACCCTATGTTTCCCCCCTTGTCCCCACTAATGTATTGCAATCACCTTTTTAAGGATCTTCCAGGCTTTCATATTCCTCGAGCATCGACTTCCTCTGTACCTACTTCCATGAAGATGGATCCAGAAGTGGGATCCCAAACATTGGACAATATAAATGCTATGCAGTTTATTCCAGAAGAACTATACCAACAATTACTCTGAAAAAAATACTCAACTCAAAACAACTCAAGAATACCTCTATATCACCTATTGTCTACCAGCTAGTCCCGTACAGTTGGATCAGAGAGTTAAAATGATCTGCCTATAGAATGTTTAAGTCCATTTTAAGTAGATTTGACATGGAATAACATCAACCGAATTCGCATAAAGATTTCATTCAAATCCTGGGCAACAATGTGCTTGAATTTGGAAAAAAAACTTCAAACTGAGCAACGAAAAAACAAAGTCATATCCAAAAAACAAAAGATTTAATGTGGAGTAAAATCCAGTCTGGGAAACGTCTCCACAGAGCCAACAAAATTGATAAGTTTACTGGTCAACATGCTGGGTACAGTAGGAATGCCACCAATCAAGGGGCCAGGATGCATCTCAAGTTCTCTCTCAATCCCTTTGCAACAATAACACAATCTCTGAATACTTAACAAACACCAGGACCCTCAACTACTCTACCTTTTTAACATCTTGAATCCCCTATTTTATGCATGAGGTGTGACAGTTCTGTTTTGGTTTCCAGCTGGCCCAACTCTTGGCATAGAAACTGAAATGGACTCAGCTTCCTCTCTATGCCATGTGTCCAGCCTGCCCTGTTTGGCTTGAAATCCAGCAAGGCTGGGTTAATTTTTTGTCTTTATTTGACCTGATCATGATCCTTCAGAAGCATATAAGATTGTGAGTTTCAGAGCTTGCAAAACTCTCTCATTTGAGAGCCCAAAGACTTCAATTCCATTAGCGAACTGAAGATCATAAGTGCATCAGACACAGGACTTACTTTTACAGGAGATTAAGACCACAGGTTTATCTCTAAGATAAAATCCGGAATCCCCATCTGAATGTCCTTATAACGAGGAGTAGCATACAGACTAACCTACAAACTGTTTCCTTCAAGCCCACAGGGGGTCCATATCCAGCTTAATTACTCTCATTTTTCCATTATGAATGGACAAGCTTGAAATGGCTCATTTTCTTCTCTGATTTAAAGATTTGAAAGAAAGTTAGCAGGCTTGTCTTTAATTAATTTCCATTGCACAACCTACAAAACACCTCCGTGAACCACAAATGTCCAAAAGGAATTAGTGACAATCTAAGGTGAAAAAGGAAATAAATTATCCTGTTTTGTTCATGTAGGGGGCTGATTGTTACTCTTGTTTTGACCATGGAAAAATGCTTCTGAAATCCTAATCTGTTAAAGATAATATAATATAGTTACAGAGGGTTCTGGTGCACCTTCATATGTGTTTTGTACCTGAATGTCTTTGGTCTTTTGTATTTTTATGTAAAGTTTATGTTTATGTATATGACCGTGTTTCGATCTAGGAATATATGGTATTTTTTTTGCATTTAGAAGCTTAATCTTAATCAAGTGAGGTCTTAACAAACCAAAGTGCAACTCGAGTGAGCACCCTTGGAAGTGATATGTCAATGTCCAACTGAAGAACAAGGTTACATTAAGGTGTTAGCTGGTGAATTTGGTCCACATAGGAAGGATGTCATGTCCCCTTTCCCGAGTTAATTCCAATTGAAGACCTTAACCCATTTTCTCCCTGTGGGTTTAAGGAGAAAGCAAGGGGAAGATCTGAGCTTCATAGTTGCATCAGTATTTTGATAGTTATTTCATTTATATCTATATATTCCTATTGGGCAATTAGCGCTCCAATAGATGGCTATGTAATTAGGAAATAAAATAAGTACTGTGGCTTGTACGCCCAATACTTAATGAACATTTAAAAGATCCTTCCTTAAGGGGTCAGCCTTTTTGGATTACATTGTAATAAGCACCCCTTGTGTCTATATAAAGAGGTCACTTAGTCATTTGGATGGATGCTTTTGGGTGAATCTATCTTATTGGTGAAGGTTGCTTGTTGAAGCCCTTTTTCCACCTCATTCAAGGACGAAAACCCTTGAATCGGGTACCTCCCAAGGATGAAAACCCTTGAGGAGAGGGTAGTGTGGACAAAAACCCACATTATATCACTTGTGTTGATCTCATTGCTGGTTATAACAGATTTCTGCCCTAAGTGACTTGCTTAGAGGTATTGTTTTTCAAGGATATTGTTGGTTTCTATGTGATTTCTTTGCACGATTGAGCTCCCTATGATTTATAAAAGTAAAATCTTCCATTTTATCAATTGTTGGTGCAAATTATATTTAATTTCAAGAGGGGCGACCTATATTGGAGTGATGTTTTGGTATGTGCGGTGACATTTTGGTAAATCTAGAATTATCATCTTATTCTCTATATTTTATAAGGCCAATATCTCAAGGATTTTTGGTGCTTTCTATGTTGAGTTATGAATTTTTAAAGATACACTGCAAACAAGGATTTTATGAAATTCATATCTTCATATCTAGGGCATTAAAAATCAGATTTCTTGCATTACATGATTGTTTGAGGTTATATCATAATTTTAGAAATTCGAGTGGGGTTAATTGAAGGGTTTTGGAGGCTCAAAAATGAAGTTGAATTCCACAAACAGTTTGCTGCCCTAGAATATTGCAAAAATCAGATTACTTTCAGTTGGCTGGTTTCTTAAATCAGATTTGGAGATCTTTGGTTTTGAGTTAATTACCTTAATTCTCAGTTTTGTTCCCGAAAGGGTCATTACAAAGGATTGTCAACATTTTTGGTGCCATTGTCTACACCTAACTTTGAAACCACGGCAATGCCATGGAAGAATGATATGGCAAATGACAAGAAAGAAATCGATCAGCGGTTCTTTCCCTGATGACAAAGAAATTGCTGAGAAGAAAGTGCGAACATTCAATCTTCAACAGAACAAATGGCTGCACATCTACCCCTATATTGACTTCCTAAGAATTCTTGCTGAATGGATGGTGACAAGGAAAGAAACAGTGCCCTAGGAAGCATGTGTGGCTAGTGACTTAGACCAAGGAGAAGGTTGAAAAATAAGCCATGTTTGACTAAGATTGGATGTAAGTCATGCATGTATACAAGAGGGATGTGTTGCGCTACATGTTGGAGTTTGCAATAAATGCAACTCCTTGGTAGACAAGGTGGTGTTCAACTTCCTTCAACGACTGATGATGAAGTTTCTCGCACAATTTCTTGTTTTGATTAAGATGCTGCTATTAAACAAAGGAATTGAGCACATCAACATGGACGAGTAAATGGGATGCCACTGATTGTAGGGAGACACAGTTACAAGAGTGAACAAGTGGTAGCCTGGTAGCGATAAACCCAAGGCTCAGATGAATGGCAATTGACAGCACAATAGATAAGAGGATGATGTGGCAACTAACACACGCAAGCTCTTGTTACGAGAATGAAGCTCAGCATGCACAGGGAGGCTCTTTCAAGAGCAGTGCTGACCTGCTCCATGGAGTCCAGGACCATGTGCAGGGGGCAATCTTGTGCTAAAGATAGCTGCAAGGATTATAAAGAGTGCGTGCAAGTTTACTTACAAGAGAAAAACCAAAACACACTCAAATAGGCAGAAGTCTTACGCGCAGGAAATGCAACTTCCATACATAAATGCAAAATAGCGAATGAGTACAAAGGCATATAATGTTACAGCAAGGCTAGGAGACCAGAGGCTCCTGTGATGAAAAGAGGAAACACTTCCTTTGATTTGCCAAGGTTGAACCTGAATATACAAATGGGTAGGAGAAATATTGGATACATGGTGCATTGCCAATAATCACTGTGATCTAGTTCGACCTCTCAAGAATATTGACCCTTGGACAGTTGTGTATGTTAAATATTTATACAACAATGCAAGAAGGCAGTTACAACTGAAATTGGTGATGGTGAAACAGTTACAAGTCGTTCCATCTTCCGATTGTGGGACGGTTGAACTTCCTTCAAATGTGTGGCTGTTGAGCCTGCATCTTCGACGGTTAAGCTGGAAGATTCATCTAACGTGTTGCAGAACCAGGAAGTGCCACTTGGTAAGCCACGCAGAAATAAGGAGTTGCCACATGGATGCTATAAAGTGTCACTGCAAATAATGCGGGAACATCCCAAGAGTGTGCAATGATGAAGTGAGGCAAGCTATATATGAAACAAAGGGTTATTAACTTATTTGGAAATGAGTATCCAAGAACAAATGCATATGGTGCTTTATCGCATAGTGTGTCAGAAGACCTTCAAGCTCCGTGAAAACCTCATTGTGTTGCTTACAATAACATGCCAAGTTGTTACTACTGTGACGATGTTTGCATGATGCACACTAACAATATCTACATCCACTCCCACACAGGTGTCTCTTGGCGTATCATAAGCAACATGAATTTCTATATGTGCGAGACGATTTTGCAGCATTGTTTGCCAGCGACTGAAGTGACTTTGTCATTGGTGACAACTCAAAGAGGTTGAAGAACCGGTCTTTGGGTCGAACAATCCATCTTTGTGGCTTAGACCAATATGTAGCATCGTGGTCATACAAGAATAGTCTTCCCAGTAATATGTCACGGACCTGAGAAGATGCCATGTCACAAGTGACACTATCCTCCATTGTCTTGAATTTAATTGAGAATTATATTGACACCGGCCTTTCATATCTTTTCGGCATTGTAGCCATCCAAGTGAATATAGACGAGGATGCACATGAAGTACAAGGCATTGAGTTGAGTCTTGAGAAATAATGTTCTTTTGACTCCCACTGTTGACAATGACATGGAGAGGTTTTCCTTTGACCCAAAACTTTGTGTGAAACACTTGTTCGCATTTCTCCGAAGTATCGATGGCTATGGCACTTGGTACTCAGACAAAAAATGTCTAGATCAGTTCCATCCGCTTGAGTGGGACCTGATTTGTGAAATTAAGAATTGATAGATGCGGCATTTGGAATCACCGTGAGTGTGATCAATGTCAATGACAATACTTGTTGACCTGCTTCATCTTGCCTTTGTCTGAGTTAGAAGGCATAGGAACCTTTTGTTTCTGTTCAACCTTCTTAAGCTGCTCACTTTGCACAAAGCATTCTGATTGTTCTGCGCAAAGAATTGAGATGGTGCATTGTGCATAGAAAAACTCTTACACACGCCACTTGATAAAGAGATGAATCCATTGCTTCATCTTTGCCTTTTCGTCTATCTTTATGCTGTTGTGGTATAATTCACCCAAAGATTTTGAGTTAAGAACTCCGTCTTGGCGCATATATAAGTTGAAAAGTACACTAATGTACTCAACACTTTGTGTTTCTTTGTGTGCACGAAACATAGTCGTGGAACTCATTCATGTAATTTTCTACTGGTTGCTCCTTGCATTGTCACAACTATTGGAACTTCATGTATTCATCCTCATAGTGTTTGAGGGGGTGGTACTCCTACATAGCACTGACAAATTCATCCCAACTCCAAATGGATTGGAACACTTTCTCGCATTGTGCACTGAATGTCTCCCACCAATGGAATGTTGGAATGGACATCTTAACAAATGCAACACCCCTACGGGGTACAAATTTTCCGAAGGACACATTTTTTTGTGTTTTATGTGTATGCATGCATGTGCGTGTGTGTGTGTATTGTTATTATTTTTGGTTTACCTTGGTAGAAATAAGTACTTGCTTGCCAAGAACGTCTAGCATATGCAATGGGACATACTGCACAACATACTTGAAGTGCAACAAGTATCACATTGTTTGAGGGAATAAACTTTTCGAGAGGTTCATTCCATTGCTTTGGTACACACTCCCACCAAAAAAAGAAAACGAACGAAGACTTGGGATGGCATTTTCTACTAGGGAACCCAGGACAGAACAATTCAACCATTCTCTTCCAACAAGGGCGCACAAGTGAGATCATAGTCTACAAAAGGAGGGCCTATAAGTGAACTTAGAGGGTATCTACAATTATAATTCTCTACGAGGTTTGGGATCCCACTTAGCCACAGCCCCAATGTTCCGCCAGATCTCAATTTAAAATGTTAAATGTGTTTCAATTAAATTAATACTTCCTGAGACTTGAGATAGGAAATGATGAATGGAGACCAATAAACTCATTTACTATGTAATGTCCCCTTCTCGGGACAATTTTAAAATGGAAGAACTGAAGACCCTTAACCCATTTTCTCTCTTCATGGGTTCGAGGATGGAGCTTGAAGATGGTCCTAAGGTGTCTGTTGTCTACATTGTAGCCCTTGGTATGCCTCGCACTACAAGGAGTCTTTATTTAGTTTTAAAATGTGCACATAGGTTAGTTACTTTTATTATTTAATTTCAGAGTCAATATTGTTGGGATAGGATTACATGTTTAATAGTTAGAGAGGGAATATGTGGGATTTAATATAAAATATGATAGATAGCTCAAAGTACTATATGTTTTAAGTCCACATATTTTGCACAAGGTTCACATAGTTTGGGGTCCACAAAGAGGTACACATAATAGGATCAAGACGCGCACAATGCAATCTTACGCTTACTAGGTCAAGCAGTTAATGGGTCTAATCAATCCCCCGTGGTCCCCTTTAACACTTATCACTTGCACATACATTACACACATTAACACATTCATACATTTTTAAATATATAAAATACAATGCAAATTATATTATCTCAATGAAGAGATCAAATATTGTCATAGAATCCGTTATAACTTAAACGTCCATAAAATGTTCTTATTGTGCCCATATTTCTTATAGGTTGGTTGTCAAAGTAATCGTTGCTTCATGATCTTTTTCACAATGAAAAAGACGGATAGATGTCGTCGTTTCGTGATCCCCGTCACTATGAGAGATGTAGTCGTGGATGCCAATACTTAGTAATCTCTATCATGATGAAGAAGAGGGTCAATACACTCATATCACAATTGACGTCAAGAAGTCATCACATAGCAATACCCACTCTAGGTATATTAATAAATGTCGTTGCAAAAAAGGTTAAGAAAAATGTACACTTAAAAAAGATAATTCAGAAATCATTTTATTTACCAAATAAAATCAATGCAATTATTATTTTAATTAGTGACAGTTTCAATAACGATAAGTATGTTACGCATGAATAGTCTACAACGAAATTAAACTAGTTACAATCATAATGACCACCATAGATACACAAAATGTCATAATCGTGATTCACTACATGAATGCACGTAAAATAAATACGCTATAAGCAAGCAAGGTACAAGCGTAGAATCCACGATACATGTGTATATCTAAAGTTTGCCTACATAATCACTATATTGTTGAGGACCGGAAACAGGGAGGCAGCTTGTGTATATTTTATTAATATGAAAATAGCAGATTACATCCAGATGAGAGGACTATAATATTTATAGATATTGGACAACCATAATACAAACAAATATAGTTTAAACAAACTACAGAACAACCTATGTGTTGCTACAACAGACTCACGTAAATATCAAATAATACAAACAATGAGGTTATAACAATATAACCAAATAGCAATGCTAATAAACAACCTATTTACCCCTAGTAATTAATATACCATAGTAAATAGTAAAATGGTAACTACAATGCATAAATTACCTATACTAGGTTTTTACCTAACATATATCACGAGAGAACGGCTATAAGAATACCTTAAAGTCTCACTATGAGAAAGATTATACATTGAATGTAATACAAAAGAAATAAAATATCAAAAAGTGGCATCACATCCTCTCACTAAAAGACAATTTTCTCTTAGAAGTCGTTGGAAGAGATACAGGCACTAGAGTTGTAACAGTGTTGCATCCTCCCATGTCGCGACCTTCTTGGTCGTATTTGTCCCACAACTCTAATCAGGTTCAAGTCTCACCCTCGAAGTTCTAGCCTCCGTTGTAGTATCCTAGCAGAATCCATTGTCATTTGCGCGTCCTCCACCACTTATAATACATACCAATCCAAAATATGCGACATGAAAGAAACATACTACCTTAAATCTGGTACACAGAATACGTCAAATATTCGTCACAGACTCGGTGATAAAGCTAGTCAATAGGCTATTGGTCCATTTCTCTCTAGTATCTCGAAGGGCCCAACAAATCGTGGTACGAACTTAGAGTCTTTCCCATAACATATAAGGCTTTTAAACAGTCGCACCATCAGAAACACTTTATCACCCTTAAAAAGTGTCGATCCAATCTCTTGGCATCCACAAACTTATTCCAATCGATTTTGTGCCTCTTGAAGTCACTGTCGAATACTCCCAACTTGTCAGTCAAATTGACAAAGGTGACACAATTCTCACTTATTAGCATTCGACAATGTCTTTAAGCGACGTAAGATAGAATAAGTATGCGGATGCCAAGAGATGGGATCAGCACTTCTTAGTAGATATTTCGGTATTTCCAAGGGTGCAACCGCTTAAGAGCCCTATTTGTTATGGGAAAGGCTCTAAACTTTTACGCCGAGGTTTGTTCGACCCTTCAAGATATTAGAGAGAGTCACACTAGTAGCTTATCATCTAACCTTGCCACTAAGTTTGTCATAGATCTTAAACATTTTCCATGTATCAATTTTAAACTTTTAAGACATGATGTGTCTATTGTATCGCATGTTTTGGATTGGTCAACATTTCAGGTGGCGGAGGATGGGTAGATTACTCTGGAGACTGTCAAAATACTAGAGCGGAGACTGGAACTTTGAGGGTGAGACCTAAACCAAGTTGGAGTTCAATGGGACAAGTACAACGAGCGGGCTACAACATGAGAGGATGCAGCATCATTACAAGCCCAATACCCATATCTTATTCTACAACTTTCATGAGAAAGTCCCTCTTAATAGGTGGATGTGATACCATTTTTTTATCCCTCTATGCATCGATTGATTGTGCAACATGATGGCAGTATTTCATCTACTTTGTAGTACACTCGATGTATTATCATTCTAGTAGTGAGACTTATAGCTGTTCTTATGCGTGTTTTCTCATGGTATTGTGATTATACAAACAAACTTTGAATGTACACATGTATTGTAGACTTCTTCCTTGCATTTTGCTTACTTTTATTGTATTTTATAAGCGTTGAAATAGTAAAATCATGATGTCATGATGGATGGGTAGATTACTCTGGAGACTGTCAAAATACTAGAGCGGAGACTGGAACTTTGAGGGTGAGACCTAAACCAAGTTGGAGTTCAATGGGACAAGTACAACGAGCGGGCTACAACATGAGAGGATGCAGCATCATTACAAGCCCAATACCCATATCTTATTCTACAACTTTCATGAGAAAGTCCCCTCTTAATAGGTGGATGTGATACCATTTTTTTATCCCTCTATGCATCGATTGATTGTGCAACATGATGGCAGTATTTCATCTACTTTGTAGTACACTCGATGTATTATCATTCTAGTAGTGAGACTTATAGCTGTTCTTATGCGTGTTTTCTCATGGTATTGTGATTATACAAACAAACTTTGAATGTACACATGTATTGTAGACTTCTTCCTTGCATTTTGCTTACTTTTATTGTATTTTATAAGCGTTGAAATAATAAAATCATGATGTCATGATGGATGGGTAGATTACTCTGGAGACTGTCAAAATACTAGAGCGGAGACTGGAACTTTGAGGGTGAGACCTAAACCAAGTTGGAGTTCAATGGGACAAGTACAACGAGCGGGCTACAACATGAGAGGATGCAGCATCATTACAAGCCCAGTACCCATATCTTATTCTACAACTTTCATGAGAAAGTTCCCTCTTAATAGGTGGATGTGATACCATTTTTTTATCCCTCTATGCATCGATTGATTGTGCCAACATGATGGCAGTATTTCATCTACTTTGTAGTACACTCGATGTATTATCATTCTAGTAGTGAGACTTATAGCTGTTTCTATATGGTATTGTGATTATACAAACAAACTTTGAATGTACACATGTATTGTAGACTTCTTCCTTGCATTTTGCTTACTTTTATTGTATTTTATAAGCGTTGAAATAATAAAATCATGATGTCATGATGGATGGGTAGATTACTCTGGAGACTGTCAAAATACTAGAGCGGAGACTGGAACTTTGAGGGTGAAACCTAAACCAAGTTGGAGTTCAATGGGACAAGTACAACGAGCGGGCTACACATGAGAGGATGCAGCATCGTTACAAGCCCAGTACCCATATCTTATTCTACAACTTTCATGAGAAAGTTCCCTCTTAATAGGTGGATGTGATACCATTTTTTTATCCCTCTATGCATCGATTGATTGTGCAACATGATGGCAGTATTTCATCTACTTTGTAGTACACTCGATGTATTATCATTCTAGTAGTGAGACTTATAGCTGTTCTTATGCGTGTTTTCTCATGGTATTGTGATTATACAAACAAACTTTGAATGTACACATGTATTGTAGACTTCTTCCTTGCATTTTGCTTACTTTTATTGTATTTTATAAGCGTTGAAATAATAAAATCATGATGTCATATGGATGGGTAGATTACTCTGGAGACTGTCAAAATACTAGAGCGGAGACTGGAACTTTGAGGGTGAGACCTAAACCAAGTTGGAGTTCAATGGGACAAGTACAACGAGCGGGCTACAACATGAGAGGATGCAGCATCGTTACAAGCCCAGTACCCATATCTTATTCTACAACTTTCATGAGAAAGTCCCCTCTTAATAGGTGGATGTGATACCATTTTTTTATCCCTCTATGCATCGATTGATTGTGCAACATGATGGCAGTATTTCATCTACTTTGTAATGACACTCGATGTATTATCATTCTAGTAGGGAGACTTATAGCTGTTCTTATGCATGTTTTCTCATGGTATTGTGATTATACAGACAAACTTTGAATGTACACATGTATTGTAGACTTCTTCCTTGCATTTTGCTTACTTTTATTGTATTTTATAAGCGTTGAAATAATAAAATCATGATGGCATTTTGTGTATCCATAGTTGTCATTGCCTTGATTATAACTGGTTGTTTAAATTTATTGTAAATTAATTATACGTAACATAATTATCGTTATTGGAATTATTGTTAATTAATATAATTATTGCATTAATTTTATATGGTAAATGGAATAGTATCTGAATTATTTTGTTAGATGTATATTCTTAATCTTGTTGTGTTATGATCCTCATGTGCGGATTTCACTAACGCCTCGAGGTTTTGGTGTAATGGTTTGTTACATTTGGTATCAGAGCGGCCACCCAAGTTCGATTCCCAACACGGGTAGCTATGCTAGCATTGCAGTGTTCGCCCGGGGCTCGTATAGGGCAGGGCGGGGTCCCGCTATACGGGCGCAAATCTAGCCCAAGGTCCGGGCTACGAAAGCGTGGTGGGATGTTATGATCCTCGTGTGCGGATTTCACTAACACCTCGAGGTTTTGGTGTAATGGTTTGTTACAATCTTGTTGCAACAAAATTTATTATTATACCTGAGTGGGTTATGTCATGTGATAGCTCATTAACGTCAATTGTAATAGAGGCCCATTGACCCTCTTCTTCATCGTGATAGAAATCATGGAGTATCGACATCCACAACTACACCCTCCATTGTGATGGGGATCACAAATGACAACAATATCTAATCATTTTCTTTATTATGAAAGAGATCACGAAGCAACTACTTCAACAATTAGCCAATAGGAAACATAGTTATATATGAGCACAATCAGAATATTTTACGAATGTTTAAGCTATAATGGACTCTAAAAGAATATTTAATTTTTTCGTTGAGATAAGATAATTTGTGTTGTATTTTATATATTTGAAAATGTACGAGTGTTCTACTGTGTGCAATGAATGTGCAGGTGATAGGTGAAACGGTATTGAAAGGAGACCAAGGGAGATTGATTAGGCCCTAACAATCTTGGAACCTGAAATTAGAGGTCATACCAAAATTGAAAGTGTATAAATGTTGAAATTTTACATTGTTAGTGGCTAAAATAGAGGCTCATTATTATGTGTGTAATGAAATCATTCAAGAAAACCCGCCTACCAATGATTCGGTTTTCTAATGTTGTTTTGGAAGGAGAGGTTGCAGGGCTATAGGAAACACGTGTCTTCCTCATTGGTTGCATGAGGCAGCAAACCCCTCCACCTTTAAAGCTAATATTCTTCCTACAACATTTTTCCTGGTTGCACTAAGAAGAAGAATTGTAGGGTGCATTGTAATCTGAAACAAAAAAGACAACAATGAAAAATTGCAAGCATGAAAATTATGAACTTTTTGGAAGTAGGGATTAATTATGTAGTTTAGTTGAATCATGTGTGCCATGTGATTATACTACAAAATGTGTGTGTTGCTTAAGGAAAAGAGGGATGAGCTATGTTTATGTTGTTACAGAAGTAGAACTAGGGCCCAAGGGATATTAGCTAGTTCCCTCCTAGTATGTTTTAAGACTTTAGGAGTCGATAGTTGAAAAATCCTATTAGTTCCCCTTGCAAATGATAGAACCTAATCTTTGTTGTTGAGAAATCCTACACTTTAGGATTTTGCTTAGAGTGTTGATGGATAACCTGCACTTTTCCACTCCCTCTCGCTCTCTCTTCCTTAGACAAATTACTCATGTTTACAGTGTGTTATTGTTGCAAATAATTTTGTTAAGACATGTACCATACTAGTATTGTGCTTAGAATATGTTAACCATTCTTGTGCACCAATCATCTTTGGGAAAACCGTTGGGCCCGAGGGTTGGTTAGTAAATTTCAGTTACCAAGTCTAGTTAGAAGGTGAGTGCTCCCCCTTTCAACCATTTGTTTAAAGTTGCAGTCTCTCAAATCTACTAACCATGTACCAGAAAGAGAGTGCAAAATGCTAAAATTGTATATAGTTGCTCATAATAATGCTATGGAAAAAATTAATATGTTAAATTTGAAAATGGCAAAATGTGGTGACTTGGAAAACTAAGAAATTAAATTGAAAGTTATAAACCATAAGATAAGATAAGATAAGATAAATATATTAATGTCCAACGAATGACCACAAAAGTAGGTCAATGGGACTGCAACCCAAACAATATACAAAGTGCGAGCGGGGACAACTCAAAACGAGTTCCCAAAAACAGAAAAATGAGAAAAGACAAAGAGAGAAAGGAAACCCGAAGCCAATACCCCACAGCGGGGGCAATGGAGCAAGCGGGGGAGAAAGACAAGAGAAGCAAAGAAGGAATGAAGGGGGGCGGGGGGGTAGAGGGGCAAACGAGGACCAATGGTCTACTCAGGAATGGTAGCCACACCCCTCCTAACATTAGAGGCCAATGAAAAGAAGCTCCTGATGGACTGGCAACCCGAAGAGGGGGGCAAAAACCTCCTCCCCTGCTGAGATCTGAGACTGAAGCGACGGCCAGGGGACGAATGGAGTTGGGCTGCCCTCTGGTACGTGTGTGCATCTGATTCTGCTGGCGGTGATCGAGGGAAGTGTGAAGGTCCAACCGGGGACGAATTGATCTATGCACTGTATCTGGGTCAGAAAGGCTTTGTCGTTTAGTTCCTCCACCTGTGGGTAGAACCGGAAAGAAGGCTGTAATTCGTCTCGTGGGGATGACTCTCGGAGGGGGATGAAGAATCTGGTCTCGGAACAACAAAGACTCACGGATGTAGAGGGCAAGACACCATTGGTCAATATATCTGAAGAAGACCGGGAGAGTCTGAATCCCTCTGAAGAGACAGTGAAATCGTCCTCTGATCTCATAGTATATGGGGCAGCGGAAGATGAAATGAGTCTCGGTCTCCACCTCTTGAAGGCTACAAAGCCTACAAAGTTTGTCCTCCGATCAATGTGGTGATCAGTCTCGCACCAAAGTTTGTGGGATCCGACTCGAAACTGACCCAGAGGTATACGAAGGGCATGCACCCAGTGACGAGAGGTGTACTGAGGGCGGATGATGAGTCCATCTCTGATTTCAAGAAAGTGTTGTGCATAAAAGGACATCTTAGGGCGCAAACCCCCAGGAGGGTTCACCCAAGTAGTCTGAATGAAGCTCCTGTAGATATCCTCCCGGATGGACCTGTTCAACACTTGCTTGGTGGGCAAGAGATGATTGGGAGCATTAAAGGAATACTAGAAAGGGGGGAGACGATCAATCTGGATACCAACTGAGTCCAACAAGGTAGAAGTCTCGGCAAACCAACAACGGCCCACAACCTGGGCAATACTTACAGAGGAACAATAAGCGAGATACGGCTACCTGTCCTGTTCATCGGAAGAGATCACCAAACCTCCTGATACGGTGAAGAAAGGTTGATATGGCAAATATAGTCTCCAGACAGAATGGTCAGGCTCCGAACTCTGCCAAAATAATATGTTGGGGGACCATCTATTTGCATTTGATGAAGCAGCGAATGAGGAGAGTCTGAATCCTCTCAGACAGAAGCCCAATCTGTGTCTAAAAGGGAGGGCCCCCAGACAACAGACCCATAGAGAACAATGGGGCGGATGAGGGAGTTCATAAGAAACATCTTGGAGGAGATGTCCTGGAAGTGGTGCCGAAAACACTGTCTCTCGAGAATGGCAAGAGACCCATACCCTTTATTCACCCTCAGCTGAAGAGCATGCCTCATACTGAATCTAGGCCCTGAGAACTGGACTCCCAGGTAGGTGTATGTATTAGTAATTTCAACCTCCTGCCCCTTGAAGAAGAAATGGAGGTGTGATGTCCTCAACCCGTTGAAGACCATGACCTTGGTCTTACCCATATTGACCGTCAAATGCCGAAGATCACAAAATAAAGCAAGTGCATCAAGTTGTCTCTGAAGCCCCTCAGGAGAAGAGGCGAGTAAAACAATATCGTCGGCAAATAGGAGAATAGAAATCAAGACGTGGTGAAGAAGGCAACCATCCCCTTCCTGAATGTGATCCCGAAGAAAAGATTCCAGCTCATCAATATAAATGCCAAAGAGGGTAGGAGACAGGGGGCACCCCTGTTTAACCCCAATGGTGCTCCTGATAAAATCAGACAGTCTGTGTGCAGTACGAAGACGACCAAGGATGGACTCATAGAGGCGCATGATGGCGATAATAAGAATCTCATAAATACCAATGTCTCGGAGCCGCTGCAAGAGGGCCACACGAGGTACGGAGTCAAAAGCTTTTCGAAAGTCTACAAAACAACAATAAACTTTCGAAGAGCGGTGACGGGCCTCCTCAATAATAGCCTGAAGGGTGAAGATGTGGTCGATGGTGTGGTAACCAGGGTGAAAACTAGCCTGACCTTTGGCTCTGAGCTGCTTCTGCTCCAAAATCTCGAACAACAACCTGTGGAGAACTGTAGCATAGAGTTTGGAGAAAGAATGGCCCACCATGATAGTCCTGTAGTTATTCGGATCAGAAATGGACCCAGCTTTGTGAATCGGGTGGATGATATGATGAGACCAAGTAGGAGGGAAGCCCATGGTAACCACCTGATTGAAAAGATCTGTCAAATATTTACCAAAGACCTCAAAACCCTGCTTGAAGAACTCAGCCAAGAAACCTTCCACATCCGCTGCCTTGCTACAGTTCAAAATCCTTATTGCCTCTTTGATATTGCGGTGAGTGAAGGGATTACCAGGCGGCGGGATGCCAATCTGGGTAAGTTGTTGCCCCAGAACATCGTAAAGGGTAGAGGTGTGGGAAAAATGGAGATAGGATCGATCGCTGTGGAGAAGGGGGAGTGGCGGGGGAAGACAGTACACCAGAAGGACCGAGGGTTAGTCCTAAGGGAGGTGGAAAGCATATATTTGTGGTGGGAAATGAAGGATCGCTTCTTACGACGGAGAAGACACCGGTAGGCAACCTTAAGAGTGGGGAAGGAGGGGAGGGCATGGGTAAAAGCCTGGCGAAGGCGCCGGTGAAGGGATTTGCACTCTACATCATACCATTGGTTCATGGGGCAAGATTTAGTAATACTAGTGGCCGAGGGATGGGTGGTGGAGCTGGGAAAGGATCTCAGGGCAGCCTCCCACATGGCAAAGGAAAGGCATGTGTACTTGGCCTCCGCACTAGGCAGGTTAGAGAAGTGGGGCTCAAAGGGGAGAAGGTCGAGGATGTGGGATGAGTAAGATCTGTAGTCCCCTTTATCAAATTGAAAGGAGATGCGAGGGGGGTAGTGGGGACGGGGAGTAGTCCCCTTTATCAAATTGAAAGGAGATGCGAGGGGGGTAGTGGGGAAGGGGAGGAGGGGTGGTGGTGGTAGGAGGACTGGCGACCAAAGAGAAAGATAGGACTGCATGGTCGGCAAGGGGAATGGGGGAAACAGAGAAGCAGAAGAGGGGTGAGATATATGTGTTGGCAAGGACGTAGTCCACCACGCTAGTGCCCCCGCCATGGGGACAACATGTGAAGCAGTGTGAATCCGGGAAGCGCTCAATCCCGTTAAAGATCACCAACGCTTGCGACTCCCCAAGCTAGAGGAGGAACCGTCCATAAGTTATGAAAGGGCCATTTGTAGCCTCAAAAATCCTATGCAGACCAACTGACACAGGGTCTATCCTCTGTCTGCAAAGCGTATCCTCTCGTCTGTCATGGAGGGGGCCCTGAAAGTGTCTGGTACGGGCATTAAAGTCACCTGAAATGATAACCTCCCCTACGACAGAGTATTGACCAATATTGTCGTATAAGTCAAAGAAAGGATCACCATCTAAGCCATTGTGGATGGCATATGGGGAAGCAGTCGGAGGAAAGTAACGAACTGCTATATAGAAATCCCTAGAGAAACAAGCGGCCCCACTAATACGAATCCACATGTACCTGACAAACTCATCAGAACCGAGCATCAAGATCCTATTCTGGAGGGAGTCTCTATACAGACAGGCAACCCCACCAGAGCCTCTGACACCACCCGAAGCCCGAGTCTCCTGTCTGCAAGCTCATAACCAAAGAAATCCAGTAATACCTAGGAGAGGACGAATCGGGCTCTCGTGTGTCTCTGTGATGAAGAGAATGTCAGCAGCCCCAAGAGCATCTAACATAAGGCCAGGGGAAGCCCAAAGGGAACCATTCCCATTCCAGCAACTAATAAATAAGCCTTTGGCCTAACTCCTCTCCCACTTGGCCAGTCATTGGGGAGCCCCTTGGCGGGGCTCCCAACCAGGAGGAGGAGAGTCTCTAATAACAGCCCGGAAATTCCTGATGCCCGCCCATTTACCTACTTTCCTTGCTGTCATAACTTGCTCCCTAGAGCGTTTGAACTCCCCAACTTGTGTCCTGGTGAGATCCTCATCAAGGAAGACCTTTTATAGGCATGAAAACAAAACCCTCTTAGCCCGGAGAGCCCGCAACCTGTCAAAAGTTGTCCTGAAAAGGATGAAAAGTGTGGAATCATAGCCAACCCAAGCTCTTTCTAGTGTAATGTCAGGGATCCCTAAAGTATCTGTGATAAAGGAGTTACCAACTGTTAATGGGTCTTGTGTCGGAGTGGGGGGTGGGAGACCCCTCACCTTGAGGTTTAATTCCCTGTCACGCCTCGTACGTTCCTCAATTAACTTGGCTTGCATAACGGCCTCAACCGCAGCCAAAGGTGGGGGAACACTACCTTTCCCACTAACAACCTTGGTCCATGATTTTGTTTCCAGTTTTAAAGGAGGCCTGGTTATTTTTTATTTCCTCCTATAGAGACCGGAGGTCTACAATTTCTGTGTGTAGGGCATCATTAGGGGAGCTAGTATTATCCGTGTTGTTGGCTAAGTTTTCTCTCAAGATGGCATTCTCAGATTCAACATCCGCGACCCTGCCAATAAGTGCACAAACCTCAATTTGAAGTTGCTGATTGGCATTTTCAACCTTCTAGATTCGATTAAGGAGTTCCAATAAAATGTTTGTTGTGCTGTTAGAGGTGTTACCCAGGGGATTCCCGATCATGTCGTTGCCAGTAGGGGTTTCTGGGGCCATGATTGAAGCTAAACTAGGGTAAACCACCTGAAGAGGGGAGAGGCTAAGAGGTGAATCAGAGAGCATACCAGACAACAAAGACGACCTCACAGTTAACCAGCGACAATTAATCTCCTGTTACAGCGACTAAAAAACAAAGGCCCCCAAAGTTTTGTGTTTGTGAGCCCAGACAGTGAGCCAAGATTGTGCATGCACGAGTAGGCAGTCCCGTAAATTCAAGCAGTCACGAGTTTGGAGGAACCCTCGACCAATGGTTTGCGAGCAATAAATGTGAGTCACGGCTGTGCAGGCACAACAACAAAGAAACAAATCGAGCCATAAAACAGGTAACGTGACTGTGTCATGTGACTGTATTCACAAAAACGTGAGACTGTATCCTGCGACAGACCACGAGCAGAAATCGTGGAAGCCCTGTGAAAATCGCGACCAGGAAAGATCACGAAAATGCTAGGAAAACACAAGCCACGAAGTGCCCTATTCGTGTCTGTAATTCATGCCTGAAGATAACAATGAAAAACTCTGGAAGGATTGACGTTGGAAGGAGGCACGACACGGGTTGGAGAGAAGGAACGACACAGGCAAGGAGCTTGACGCAAGTGGGAGGGAAACACGATACAGGCAAAGGGAGCTCGACGGTGGACACCGGCAGGGAGCTCAATGGCGGACACAGGATAGAAAACGAGCCACGAACTGTAGAAATGATCCACGACTGTAGAAACAAGCCACGATCTTGACTGTAGAAATGAGCCACTATCTCCACAATGCCATAGAAACTATAGAATGCTTGAAATTCAAACCGAATGTGAATATAGTGGTATATTTTCAATGTTACAATTAAATTATATGAGACATTGCTTACCATATTTGTGTATTTGTGTAACTGAAATAATATTACCAATATATTTAAGAATTAAAAAGCTATGTGCTTGAAGAAATTTCATGATATTGTGAGACATTTACATTTATTTAAATTCTATAAATAAATATATATATAATACATTGCATTTCAAGAAATAGTTACATTGTATTTCATTGATTATTGAATGATCCCGAAAGAAAGAAGACTAGGAAAAATATATTTTATACATGTGTCGATATAAGTCTCCCTAAAACAACTTAGTAATCTCTATACATACTGTGACTCCTACATAACCACAAAAATAGTGTAAGCTATAAAAAATTAATTAAACACTTTTATGTACCATAATACATAAAGGTATTCTTAAAAATGTTGTGCTTGCGAGCACTTATAGGCTTGGATTATGTCTTTATGTCTACTGGGTATTTTTAAATTCAGTTGATTATCCACCTTGTTCTGTACATCTTCATGTTTGTCTAAAGGAAGCACACCAAAGCTAGAAAAGAAGTTATAGCTTTATAATCACTCAAAAAGAAACTTATGAGATAGGAGTTCATGATGGAAATGTTAAATAAACTTAAGACTTAAAAAAACTTGCATCCTACAAGAGGAGATGCATATTATACACAAATCAAATAAACCCTCCAACTTGAGTTATCGTAGCAAGATATTTATAATGGACTCTACTTGTTATTTAAAAACTAAAAACACTGCAACAGTAATAATATCCCTTCATGTTTGAAAAGGAGTGTAGTGATTAGGTTACAACAAACAGGGTAAGAAAACTTCATGTGTGATCTTAGACATTAGCAAGTAAGATTTAGAAATAAAAGTAGGAAACAATAATTAAAAAATTAAACAAAAAAGGAGAATATGCGTATAGAATGGTCCCTGAAATTTGGGGAGGAATTTATCAAGTTAATAATTATACAATAAAACTAGTATGGGGCTTAGCCCCTTTCCCTTACCTCTATATTTTTCGTGAACGTGTGCTAAGAATGTGGCAATGCCGTGCTACTTCACATACCCCTCTCCATATTGCGCAACTTGGACAACCCAAACACACTTATTATGGTGCATTTTTAACCTCCACCCAAGTATTATAACCCTAGAGTCTTGTCTACAAGTGCTAACTTGAAGCACCCGAGTGCATCATCCATTTGGGGAACAGGCCTCCACAGGCACAATAGGGAGGCACCACTCTTGCACATGGCGCTTGCGTAACTTAATTTTTTTAATAACCGTTCAACACTTGAGGAAGTGTGTATGTGTATAGATATACACATTTGGTGTGTATATCGATATATGTATATGTTTCCATTCCATAAATATTGCAGGCCACCCTCAAACAGTTTTATTGGAAGTCATGATATTTGAAAAAACATAATAACAATTAAACAATATATAATAACATGGCTCACAAACCCCTTAAAGAGAGATAAATAAGGTAATCAAATAAGATCCTTCACAGAGTTGTCTCAATATTTCATGGTAATGGAAATCTAAGAGAATCTTGTGTTTAGGGATAATGCCCCTTCCTGCAAAAAGAGAAAAGAAAAGATGAGTCTCTTATCGTCTGTGAAGTTGTTGATGGAAAAGAAGGCCTCAAGCTGGCAAAGCCACTTATCCAATGTTGTAGAGCATCAATCTTGCCTTTGAACATCGAAATGTCGAGGTTCGCTTGGACCTTGAAAGGGGTTTTGATGTTGAAACCGCATGCGAGACAGCTAGGAGAAAGGCAGCATGCTCACCGGGTTTAGCTAAAACTGGCCAAAGAGTTTAGTGTGTTGTGCTTCTAGTGTGTCCCTTAAAGAGCTTTTGGACATCTAGGGTTGCCGCAAGAGTCTTCTAAACATCAGCCCTCTTATTCTTACTACGGTGCTCTTCTCAATAAGTGGAAACAAATATGACTCCGTGTCCTTTCTTGCATTGCGCTCACATATTTGCAAGCATAGAAAGGTAGAGCTATGGTCTTAGACCAATGATCAACACCACAGAGTACAAGAGCATGTGCGAGGGACAATCTTGTGCTAGAGATCGCAGCAAGGATTATAAAGAGTGCATGCAGATTTACTTACAAGAGTAGAACCAAAACACATTCATATTTAAGCAGTGTTACGCGGGGGACACGTCTCCCCTGAAAACCAGAAGTCCCGGACATCTTGGGGACAGCGGGGACAGGGGGGAAACGTCCCCACCATGTTTCTGAAAGTGCGGGAAAAAAGGGGGATGTCCTCGAGACGTCCCTGAATTATCAGGAGGTGTTGGGGGACGTCCCCCTTTTTTGGGGACGTCGGGAACATCAGGACGTCCTTGGGACATTTTGGGGACTTCTATTTTTTTATTATTTATTTATTTATTAATTTTTAAAAAAAATAATTATTTTTTTAGTTAATTTCTGTGATGTTTTCTCTTTAAAAACGTTTGTCGGTTAACCATAACCCGACTATATTGTATTACAAAGGCATATTAAGAATCAAGAGTGATATATGAATACAAAAATTTTCAAGCACAAATGCACATGGACTGTCACAACATACTTAATATTTCTAATATTTATCTGTATATTTTGGATTGCATCCGTCATAGATAGTATTTATGTCACAAACTCTTGATATTTATCTATATATTTTTAATATTCATAATTTTATATATTACTTTATAGTCATCCCCTTATTGTCCCCCCGCAATGCCGAAATTTTAGAAAAAATTTGCCAACCCAAAAACTTTGTCCCTGCGACCCGCCGCCTCAGAGTCATCCGGTAACACTATATTTAAGCAGAAGTCTTACTTATAACAAATACAACTTTTATTTCTTAATGCACAATAGAGAATAAGTACAAAGGTTTACAAGGTTATAGCAAGGTTTGGAGATCAAGCTCCAATTATCAAAAGGAGAAGCACTTCTTCTGATTTTCCCTAGACCAACTGCATAGGAGAAATATTGGATACATGGGGCATGCCTATGATACAGTTCTTCTCTCAAGGAAGGCAACCCTTGGGCAATTATGTATGCTACACATTTATACAACAATGCAAGAAGGTAGTTTTACAACTACAATTGGCAACAAAGTGAAATGCATTACAAGTCATTCCATCTTCCAACCATGCAAATGGTTTAAGCTTTCTTCGAATGGGTGGCAGTTGAGCTTTTGGCTCCGACACTTAAATCGGAAGTTCCTCTAACGTGTCACAACACTGGGAATTGCCACTTGACAAGCCACGCAAAAACAAGGACTTGCCAAGTGGATGATGTTAAGTGGCGTTGTGAACAATGCAAGAACTGCACGAGAGTGGGACCGCAAAGGTGATGTTTAGTGATATAGTGAGGCAAGCTTTTGTGCAATGGCACAGGATGTCGATGGGCTCAACAAGGCTGTAAGGCTCTCTGTAGGAAGCAAAGTTTGTGCAATATTGCAGTCGGTGCGCAAGAAGGCCAAAGAAATTGTGCATGTGTATGGTTTTCGTGGATTGCAAGAAAGCACAAGACAGTTGTGACAATTGCACATGCACATGCTACAAAGGGTGCCGCATAAAAATGAACTCTTGGGTGAGGGGTGCACAACTGAGCAGGCAAGCAAAGGAGAAGTGTGAATGCCTATAAAGTTGTGCATGGATCAAGAGCAGATGCCCACAATGGATCGCAGGCCACAATGGATGCACAAGCTTCTACCATTGATGCCAGAAGACAAATGGAGGAGAGATGGTTTTGCACAACCAACATCCAAAAAGTGCCACACTGGAATAGAGTTGCTACACACTTTTAGAATTGGGTAGAAACATTAGATGGTTGTGAAGATTAACAGCAAATTTGATGATGATGTGGCGTATAGCACAGCAGTTGCCACACCCAAGGATGCACATTACAATGGTGAGCCTAGTACCCTAGTTTGATAGGCATACAATGTGCATTTATAGGAATGGTGAAGGAGATTTTAGTGATGGTGAAGAGGCATGATGTTTAACAAAGCAACATGTTGTTGTAAAACGAGTAGAGCCGTTCATTAGAGGAGAGTAGAGTGTGCAGACCTCAATAGCGAGACAAGATATTGCATAACCAATAATGTGCAGCAAGCAATTAATACATGCACAAGTTTCGACACTAGGATAATGTGTAGAGCACTGTCAAAAGCATAGATTGTGTATGCTTGATCAAAGGGATCAGCAAAAGGTGACTTATGTAACTACCAAGATTTGAAGGGTTGTCGATGTCAAGGAGGTTGGAGGCCAGCATTCTAAAAGTGATTGACCAAGTAAAGAATTTGATTTACACCTTAAAAATAGGCATGACACGCTGATAAGATTGCAACACGAGAATTAGTTGACTGATTGGGGACAGGTCAAAAAATGTGTGTTCACTTGTTTTCATTGCAAAGTCGTAAAAAGATGGCCCTAATATATGAGGGTAGAATCAATTACTTAGAGCATGTCCAACAATGTACATGTGTCTAGAGGAGCAGCGAGAATCAATCTGAGAACATATGGTCATGAGTGTCGCATGTGTCACCTTTTCCATTTATAGAATAAAACATGCAGTACTTGAAGCCCTTTCACATGATTAGGGACTCTTATCTTCTCTAAAGACAAAAAGATGGACAACTAGGTTAGGTCTAGGTAATGGTGACGAGGACAAAGCAGTGAAGTTCAATTTCAGCAGCGAGAACCTAAGGACAAAGTCCAAAATCAATGCGAGTAAGATGGGGCATGAACTAGCTCATCACATAGAAGCCACGTGCATAACTAAACAATAGACCGTTAATTGAAACAAGACTTGGCACTCGGCAACTCAATGTGAGTTTATAGCAACAAATGATGCTCTCAAATAAAGAAAGGTGACAGGCCTTGCATTGATAAGTCGCACCACCAAAATTTAGAGATGTAACCATAGTTACGCGAGGGACGTGTCCCCCCCATTTTTGACACGTCCGAGACGTCCCAGACGTCCTAGGGACGTGGGGACGTGGGGGAAACGTTTCCCCCACGTTTCCCACAGTGCATGCTTGATGGGAAACATCTTGGGGACATCCTAAAGAGGTTGGGAAACGTCCTGGGGATGGGGAAACGTGGGGGGGGGGGGCGTCTAGACATCCCCCACGTGGTCTACCGCAATTTTTTCAATAAAAAACATAAAAAACAACACTCTAAACTATCTTTTTTTTAATTGTAAATCACTTATAATGTAAAAACAGCATTACTAACCTAACCCTAACCCTAAAAGTGTAATTTTATGTTAAAAATTTACATTATGGGCTCATTTCATATTCACACCAAGCAAGAGCAAGAGCAGAAGAGAAGAGTGAGAGAGAGAGCGAGAGTGAGAGCGAGAGCAATGAGGTGAGAGCGAGAGCAAGAGCTATGAGATTAATGATATGAATATCAGCTATTGTCACTTGTTCAAATCGTAATTTAGAATGGTTTTTACTTTTATATTTTATAATATATTTGAAATTTCAGTTTGTCTCAAATTCAAAATTCAACTATGTATTATGAATTTTCAATTTATGACATTAACACATTGATATTATAGTATTAAGGAATGTATTTGATGTTTATGAGTTCAAGTTTCACCTTATTTAAATCTCAAATGGTTTTATTTCAGCTTTATTTATATAATTTAGTCACTATATCTTTATATTTTAAATATTTATATATTTTTTAGTTAGTCGTCCCCCCGCCGTCCCCAAAATTTAGAATTTTTTTGCCGTCCCAGAAACCCCGTCCCCCCCGATCCCCCTCGTCTCAGGTAACTATGTATGTAACAAGCCGAAAGAACATCCCAAGAAGCGCAAGAGTACATTGCACAAGCATACCATAACAAATGTTCACAAACTAGTGTGAATATTGCAACTAAGGACATGCCAAAGCCATCCACAATTGAAGAATATCAGACAAATGAGGACTTGGCTACGAAGGTTGAGCTGCTACAAGAATACAAAGATTTCGATCAAGCAGGGGTACAAGTAGATAAAGGGCAACCATGGATCAAGAAGGATGCAAATCAGGCTGAAGCTTAATATGACGCGTGTCTAGAAGCATATTTACCGCATGAACCCAAACTTCATGCCATAGTTGACGAGGAAATTGACAATATGTTGGAAGTTGGTGTAATCTTTCCTGTAGAGAAGTCTCGAGCAAGTGAGCCCAATTATGATACCAAATGGAAAGGATGGGCTTACCAAGATTTGTGTGTACTTTTCCAAGCTCAACGGTACATGTATCACAAATCCTTTTCGAAACCTGCTCATTGAAGATATTCTTTGAATGCATCAGGAACATAAAGTGAATGCATTTACATAAAAGATTTCAAGCTACCATCACATCTAAATTGAGTTACAAGACTAGGGAAAGACCACCTTTACAATAAAAGTAGGGTTCAACTGCATTGAATGTGATGCCCTTTGGGCCAAAGAATGCCCCAAAGGTCATTCGTAAGGACTGTGGTGACTGCTTTCAAATATTTCCCATACGACTTCCTCCAAGTTTATGTTAATGGTTGGACTGTGCATGGGTTTCTCAAAGACAATGTGCATATACTGCATGTGATGTTCAAAACGTGCAAATAGTGTGCGAATATCCCAAAACCAAAAACTACATTATAGAAACACCTTCAGCAGCCTGCTCGACCATGTGATCCACAAGGAGAGGATGCAAGGATTTCAGTTATCGTTTAATTAGTACAAATATCTTAAATACATTTATTTGAAAAACACCAATGGATATCAATCTCAAGGCTCTTATTTTGGATTTTTGGCATATCATATATGATTAATAATTCCATTTCATTCTCTTTATATTTCCTAGTTACTGGTGACAAAAAAGCATTTCGAGAAAAAAAAGGGGGGTCCAAACTCTACTGTGTGCCCAAGATTATACTATTTTCAGATTGACTTCTCCAAGCGAAAAGAATTTAAGTCACTGTCAAATGAACATCAAATTTAAAATATAAATAAAAATTTACATGGCCAAACCATCACATACTACCCCTTGCTGTCATCGTAGAACACCTATCAACGTAATTAGATGCACTAAAGATGCAGATAGAAATGTGCACTTTCCTCAAACAAATGGGATACCAGAAGATTTTATCATAGAGTACACTCACAGCCACACTGCTAGAGGAGCTGCTGCAGAAAGATGAACCGAAGTCGCTGGACAGAGAAGGTGGCAACAGGCCTTTGTATATTGAAGGATCAGTTGGATAGAGTCTTGATACTCCAGTTTCTGGACTGAAGCAAGCCCATTCAAATCCATGTACCACTTGGGAAATTCATCTAGAAAATCAAGGAACATTTTGTCGATAACACAAGTTTTTACTGCGAGTATGTAGCTATTTCAGGTATTTTCCTTTGGTCGTGATTGCAAAAAGAAAGCATCCAAAGTTATGTGTAAATAAGTATTAGGAAGTGCCTTTGGAAACTCTCCCACTACTTGAGAAAAGAATGAAATGCAGACATTTCTACATGATTCAAGGCTTATGTCACACAAGAGGTTACTTATGGCAAATCCAGGCTCCAACCATTCAGCTTCAGGAGCATTTCCTTCCTTTGCCACATGCTTTCCTTTCTCAACACAACATGCCTCAGCAAGATTCAATCCATAGCTACTTCTTTAAAGTCATAGTCCTCAAAAACCAAAATAAATTAAGTAAGCTAACTGCTCATAAGGCCAACACAGATGAGATAATAAAAAAAAAATGCAGGAATAATCGTTCCACTTGGCTAGACCACCAATAGCTCATGGTCAGGTCAGATAAAAGGGTCATACTGAGTAACAAAGTACTGTTTAGAACCATAACATAATGCTAAAGTATTATGTTTGTCAAAAAACATGTCAAGTCTGTCAAATGATTCTGACATTTTTCTAAAGCATAAACTTCTACTATAAATGAATGGCGAATGAAAAAATGGCCACGTGTCTAATCTGTAGCAAGCTGAACACAAATAACAAGTAGGAGCTAGAGTATACGCCAAAGCTTGGATATGAGAACACCAATAAAATCTGAGAATGGTCACACGTTAAGGCTTATACAGACTTGTACAATAAATCCATCCCACTGATCTCCCTGAGAATTGGCAATCAAATGGTCTTGAAGCGATTTCTAAGGCTCTTTAACAGTGAATTTACCGTGTGTAGCACTTGTGGTAGGAATCAGAAGCATATAAACAGGGGGGGCATTTTGTTACACAAATTCGGTTGCAGATAAAAGTACAGCACCCTCTTCTGTATAAGGTTTTTTTAACCTGTCAGAGGGGAAAGAGATATCTCCAAATTACTCGGTTCCTTATATGCCGTAATTTGAGTTGATTGCCCCAGCCCTACTTACCCTACTTTATCTTACTGCAATATTAACTGGACTGACAGGAGAAGTTTAATTTTCAGATGCATTTGTGATGAACTGTGGGAGTTTCCTGCTGATAATGTAGACGTTGAGTATGACAAAACCTTTCCATTTCTCACAAAAATCAAGCTGAAATACCATTTGAATGATCATAAATCATCTCCACTCTGGCTTCTATAATGCCAGGATGGCATGGTAAAGAGAGAGTTGTAACCCAAGACTTAGTAATCGGGACTTGAGTCAATGTTGGCTTCTGAGTATACTAAGGGTTGTCTGCTCCCCCTCATTCTCCTCGCAAATTGAATAAATGGGGCCACATCAGAGCCCTGCTGTATACACAATGGAAACGAAGTGACTTCAGGCACCTCTTCGCTGATGGTAAGACTCTGATATCCCCTTATTCTTTGGATGGAGAATCCCTTTCAACAACTCTTTTAGTAGTGTGGCAAGTAGGTTTAATTTTTTTATGAATTCTGGTTGACATGCAATGCTGATTTGGGGTCTTTGGTGCAGCCCTAAGACAAGCTACTGCAGATTGGAGAGCCTCGACGCCAGTAAATCTTTTCTTCTTCATCATCCCTTGGTTGTTACAGAAAAGATTACAGGGTTTATTTGCAGCTTAACACCAGATGATATTAATGGCAAATTTGGATTTTCGAAGACACGTCTGCAACCAAGAAATTTTTCTATCCTTAAATCCAGGGGGGAACGAATGCCACAGTTTATGAGATGCTTGTTTGATAAACATAACAGTGGTTTTAAGTCATAGATGTCAGTTGGAGATTATGGAATCCATGCTTTGTGCAACTAATTGTAGCTTGTAGGGTGTTGGTTTGTAGACTCCCATTCTCTATCAATATGCAGCACTAGTGTACTTAGAAATACATTCTTTTGCTTGTGGGAGTGCTTAATACTCTTATGTCAGGACCTGCAACAGCCATAATGATAGGAGTATCTCCTAATTATTGCACAATTTCAAATGTACATGCACTATTAGGTATTCAACACCAACAATATTAACCACTCCCTAATTCAAGCTTACCTTCCTAAGTGTGAACAAGGCGAAAACCAAGCTAGTTAGGAAATAACCCAAACGACTAGCCAATGTGAACATGATCACTCCAACATTGTTTGGCTCTAGTCTCATCGAACCCGAAGAAGCTTATAGCCTAATGATTTTAACTTATGTTATATTGAGGGATGGTTTGAAATTAACTTCAGCCTAAGCCCTAGGCTATCTGAAGTCCTTATGATACCTTTTCTTTAACTGTGTTGTTAGATGTATGACCAATGTATGATATTGTGATAAGTATTACTTCGATATCTTATGAGGCCTTCTATGTCATTTAGACCTTGATTTTGTTTGATTGCACAAAGAAATTTATGTTTATGATATAGATAATGTGGAGGCATTCATTTGGCTCTTGGCACTAAAGTGAATCTCAGTGCCCTATACTAGGAGGGAAGTCTCCATTAATTTTGGACAGCAAGGTCAAGCATGTTCATTATAATCATAGTTACCTAAGACTCTGAGATGGCAGGGCAGAAAGACGGGTTTCCGGGATGGCAAAAAAATTCTAAATTTTGGGGATGGCGAGGGGACGGCTAATTAAAATAATGTATAAATATTCAACATATAAAAATAAAGTAACTAAACTATAAAAAATAAGTTGAAATAAAACCATTTGAGACTTAAATAAGCTGAAATAAAACCATCTGAGATTTAAATAAGCTGAAATCATAAATATCATATAAATTTAAATTATGAACTATACATAATTTAATAAAACCACTTCAATTTGCCACTTAAATAAACTGAAAAAAACCCATTGTAATTGATCAATTGACAATATTTTATATTCATATCATTAATCTGAAATTCAAATACACCAACAATTGTCAATATTACAAAAAGAAGAGGACAAGTTTCAGCTCAAACATCAGAATCGGTATCTGAAACAACATCCATGAACTCCTTGTTGGAACTATCATCCTCATCCTCATCTTCAATGGAAAGCCCAATCAATCCCTGTTGCACAGTATTGTCCTCTTCTACCTACCTCGACTATTCAAGATTTGCATCCCACCGTAATGTTGGGGTATCCTTGTACTCGATTGTCTTGTGATCTTTAATATGCAAAGCACAATGCACAACTACAAACTTTTTTGCTCTCTCAAGAAGTAAGTCTATTCCTCTTAACATAGTGGATCTAACCATATGTTGACCAATTCCTTTCAGAGGTAGAGGAACTAGAAACTTGGGAAAGGAGGTGAATTACAAGTGTTCGCAGGGGTCTTGGATGCCCATAAAGTCACCACCAACTCATCAGCTTTTCATATGTCAATGTTACCCTGTCCATCTTCACTGAAGTTTTGTACCTATAAAGTTCAATGAAGTTGAACCACTCTAATCTGGCCTATGAAGCCTCCTCTAGACTACAGTTTTTAAGGGTCTTCATAAGGCCTTTCTTCACCTCCTAATCTTCCAAAGGGATAACTCTACTTGGCCTCGCAACATGTCATTTTGGATTAAGTGCATATGCAACCATATGAAGTGAGTGTTCAACTTCTCCCATATATGTTGAATAATGGGCTGAATAAGTTCGTGGTGGAACTCCAAAGTGGAGTCTCTCACTCGTATAGTTGTCTTCATTTGCCCAAGCATGTTGTCAATGCACTCATATATATCACCACGATTGGGGCCATCAAAATCCTCATATTTGATTATGTTAAAATCCGGAGATATAATTGATGTGATATATTTCACATCGTCCCAAAATGTCTCCCTCACCACCACTTCCCTCACTCTCTTCCCTTGCTTTGTCTTGGACTCATGCCACCTAGTCCAATCCTATGATATAATCATAACTTGTAAGGGCTCCTACAAATCCAGCATCCTTTCCAACAAAATAAAATAGGATGCAATGTGGGTGCCAACTGGTTTGAGGAATTCATTCCTCAAATAGCTTTGAAAGAGTGCCAACAATGTGTGGTGATTGCATATGAACATCTTTCCTATGTCTTTCAATGTATTGTTCATGGCATGCACGCAACACGAGGTCCAATAAATATGATTGTAGATACCCTCCAGTATCTTGTTTGTTGCTCTACACACATAAGCTACATTTGTGATGACCTGTACAATATTTGAAGGTCTGACCTCCTCGATGGCATCCTTCAAAATTTGAAACTGAAACTCAACATCATTTCACTTCACAAAACAATCAATTGCTCTCAAGAAATACAATCCATCTTTGCAGCAAACAATGATATTGATAAGTGGCCCATGTCTAATATTCATCCACCCATCCATGATAATGCTACATCCATGTGACATCCATATGGCCTTCATCTCTTCCATTAATAGATTAACCTTGAAATAGTTTCTATCCAAAATTGTTGTCCTATGTTTGATCTCTTCAAGGGGCACATAACTTGTACCTATTTTAGCTACCTTGGCCATAACCTCCTTGTAATAAGAAGAACAAGCGGCATGAAATAGAATCCCAGTAGCATAAAAAAAATCCAATAGCATCATCTACCTCTTCCCTTGCCTTCGAATCAAACATATCTACAACAGAATTAGGGGCAACCCCCACAACCTTTCTCTTCCCTCTACTTTCTACTTTTTTCATTCCAAAACTAGAACTAGCCAAAGTATTCTTGTCCATCTTAAGAGAGCTCAAAGGGGTGTTAGAGTCGGTGCTAATACCACGAACTTTTGGAATGTCAATTGTGGTGTTTCCATTATAATGTTTCCCCGTCTTTACTTTTTATAAGTTGTAAAATATAAAACCCTTGATTATTGATTGACATTTTGATTCATCATTGTTTAAATTCATTAGGCGAACTTAATCACAAATTTTATTGCTGATTTTTTTAGCAACATTTGTTGTACGAATTTTATCCTTCAAGGATTAGAACATGAATCCAAATGAGGCAACTTAGGCTATAATCAATGGGCATTCCCCATCATAAACAAGACACAGCAGTCCGACTTTGTTGGAAAAAATAGTCTATAGTGTTCATTATTTCTGCTTATACTAACTGAATTGGCAAGCAAAGGTAAAGGAGTATACACATTAAAAACTTAAAACTGTGGAAATTAAAATAATGAAGATATGCATTAGTGTAGGTATATTTCCACACATGAATAACAAATAATATTCATGAAATTCATCACACAAAATTCCTTTTTTCCTCAAAGCAGCTAGTCTTCTGACTCATCATTTCAGAGTCCAATCCCAAGAAATCAAAGGAAGTTTGCAAACAAATAACACAACTTGACAATGACAGCGGGAAAAATAGAGCTTTAACAAACCACGCTTCGAACTAGTGCTGCTGCTTCCTTAATTGTGTAGCCTGCACTGGCAGGATCACCCTCTGTGCGCAAGATGTCCCGCTCTGCTACATTATGCACATCAAAATGGCAGATGTCTGAATTGTTGCCTGATACAAAGTTTCAGGTTCAGATCGCAAAGTAGGGAGATTGTTCAAATCAACTTCAAAACATAGCCAAATGAAATAGAAAAATTCTCTCTATTTAATATTTTCCTAATGCAAGATGCCATTCAGATTCCAAAATAACAATAAGAATGGCAGTAAAAATTTGAAAAATGTTATTAAGCTCCCATTCTTTGGCTCTACAAATAAAGACTACATGGGTTCTGTTGGTATCCATCATTTATGATAGGTTCTGTCACGAAGGTAAGCCAAACCCCTAACACCTACTAAACCATTGGATTAAGCAAGACATATTTCAGATATCATATTTCGTTCATTATGATCAACCAGAAAACTCCCAAAGTTTCAAATCTCCAGATTACTAAATGAAGCATAGAACAATTATTTTATTCAAAAAAAAACAAAAGATCAAAGAAAATCTACTTCGTGCTTCTTAACTTCTTCACAACTTTGGGAGGAAGTCAAAAGTTATGAATGTTCCAATAGAAATAAGGGCATTGTCTTGATTTCAGATATTCAGGAATTACAAAAAGTTGCTAGCAGTATATGTTGTCAACAAGCTGTGTGAACTTCGATGGGAAACTTGAAACCATGGATGTTCAAAAATGAAGGGACAAAATTAGGCTTCAGAAAACAAGAAATAAGTGAAATTGAGGATAAATAGCAGCATGTAACAAAAACAGAAAAATGAACCCTAAAACTTAAGAATGAAGCTATTATCTCTCTTCATTCAGAAATGTGGAGTTAGCAGCCAGCCACAAGGATGTTTGTGTATTGAGCATAAAAATAGGTCTCTACATAATCAAGCCTCTAAGCAGGTAATACGTAGAATGCCATTCTAGATCCAACACACAAACATTACGGTCCACATCACAGTATGTAGCCTAGGCAAGAGATCTTCATTGTGTAACACAGTAAATAATATAGGGAGTAACCAAGGGTCGTGATGGTTCTAGTTATGGGTTCCTACACATGCAACCTATATTTAGAGAAAAGGGTAGAAGGCTTACTAGAATCAGCATATAACTAGGTAACAAGTAAGAGCCATGGTATTTAGGTCATGGACAGTGGTAAGAGCAAGGGCCGTAATAAAGTAAAGATAGCGATAAAGTAAATGATAACAAGCATGTGCTATTGCATAAATGAAATGGAACATACAGCATTCATAATCTGACCATGCGCAAAATAAATGGGTAGGGTTAGGGATTCTTACTAGGAGTCAACTTGTTGGCACATTAATCTCCCCCTTGGCTTTGAGCACTTAGTGAGAGTAAAGATGGATGGAAAAAACCCTAAGTACAACACAGTTGGGAACTCAAAAAATTTGGTACACCTTGCTAGTGTAGCTCCTATTCTTGAATCTTCAAGGCCTTTATTCAAGCTTGTCTTCCTTTGGTGAAGTTTGTTGCCCTATTCCTTTTTATATTTTCCCAAACGATATTTGCAACGACAAATAGAGCAAAAGTAGTTTTTTTGTCTAGAAATGGCCAAATGAATTTCATAAATAGGGTACAAACTACCAAAATCAAGTTTTAGATTTAGGGGACATCAACAATCGAGCCAATTTAGGACAAAAATTGGGAAAACATTACATCATGGGTCAAGCTGATGACGCTGACTAAATAATCAAAATACCATCAACTAGGCCAATGACATTGGACATGATCAAACAATTTTTTAGGCAGTCAATGAAAGGACAAAGTAAGGCAAAGGATGACAAGTCTGATATGATGGGAAATAGCCAAATGAATCTTATAAATAGGGTACGAACTACCAAAATCAAGTTCTACATTTAGGGGACATCGTCGATCAAACCAATGTCGAACAAAAATTGGGAAAACAATACACAATTGGTCGGGTTGATGACATTCACTAAATAATCAAAAAACCATCAGCTAGGTCGATGACATTGGGCATGATCAAGCAATTTTAGAGGTGGTCAATGATAGGACTATAGAAGGCAAAGGATGACAAGTCTAGTATGATGTTGGATATGAAGGCTGACAAGTCCAGTGTGATGGTGGGTATGAAGGTTGACAAGTCTAGTATGATGGTGGGTATGAAGGCAGTAAGCAAGCACCCATGACACGTCTCTCACAAAGTTGGCTTAAAACCAGACACCTCAATCTCGAATATGGGAGATTAATGCACCAATAAGTCTTAGGCAAAAGAGATGCTACCGAAACAAATTTAATGTGTATGGATATTAGTATTACAGCTTGATAATTGCTCCAAGAAACTAAAGTTTGCAGTCCATCTGTATATTAACAAAATACAGGAACCTAATCACAATGTTAACCATAAGATACATGGTTTCACTAAGAATTAGAACAAACAAAATATACAAGAACATGTGAATACAAAAATTTCTTTAATAATCACATTTCGGAGTCACTTGTGTGTTTCAGCATAAGAAAATATGTATCGAAGTTCAGTATTATCAGTATCTCTGTCTCAGCAGTGGGAGAAATGACCATCTCCATAGTAGGAGTGAGAACCAACTCCTCCGTCTCATCTATTTGCTCATTTTTCCCCTCTGTTGGGAAAGGTATTTCACAAAACAATGAGCAAACTGCATATACTCTATGGTACTTTATGCAAGTACCTCTAAGAGAGTGGCTTGGCCTACCATCTCACCATGCACCTTCAGTGCAGACTGAATAGTGGAGTCTCTATGCTCAACAAATTGTTCTTCACAATGAGGAAATCCATCCTCCCAAGGCATGTCCACCTCCCGTACAGCCGGTATAGTGGATGTTCCCTCCGCAATAAGTGCACATAGGTTGACTATATCCAAGTCAACAAATCTATGGGGAATGGCTTCCTCTCAAGGCATTTCAGCCTCCTACACATCCCGTATGGTGGAGTTGTCCTCCATACATGCATTCATGTCGATCGTAGCAGGATCAACAAGCCAATATTGGCCACCTTGCCTATTACCAAGGGCAATCATCTGTCTCTATCTTCGTTTCACATCAGAGACAACACACTTCTTCCCACAAAAATCCACAGAAATATTGGGATTTTTAGTTAATTGAAATATAGATAGAAGATTGTTTTCTAAAGAAGGTATGTATCTAACATTCCATACCAATAGTTTATGAGCATTATTCAATAGAATGCATATTTTTCCTATTCCTTCTACTACAAGCGATTCTCCATCAGCTAGTACTACTGATTCAAAACATATATTTGTAGTAAATGAAACATACCAGTCCTTGTGATGTGAAAAGTGTTTGGATGCATCGGAGTCAATGATCCAACTAGTACCATTGTCATGCGAGCATGATGTCGTAAGACAATAAAGAGCATGCCCATCATCTAAATCATGTTCTTCTGCAACTGCTACCACATGTTCCTCATCACATGGCTTTGTGTTCTATTGCGAAAGATCTACTTCCACTTTCGACAATCATTCTTAAGGTGCCCAACCTTGTGACAATAATAGCATGTGACCTAATACCGAGTGGAGGACTTACCAGAAAGACATCTCCACTTTCCTTTTGACTATGTGACAATGGCACTCTTTGATTGGTCACAACTAGATTCTGCCTAAATTTGTCTCCGCTCCTTTTGCAACAGGTGGCAACTCACCTTGTCAAACGTGAGATTTTGACTCTCAGTCATTAAATGGAGTGCCTCCACAAATGACTCATATGAAGAAGGTAAGTTGTTCAGAACCATTGCCACCATATCATCGTTGTCCACCTTTTTGTTGATGGAAGATAACTGGTCTAGGAGGTCTTTTAACTAAAGTAGGTGCTCAGACAACGATCCATCTTCTTGTAACTTCAAAGAAAACAGCATATTCTTCATGTATAAAACCCGACTCTTTTCTAATGTCTGATATTTATCCCTCAGACTAGGCCATAGCGTACTAGCCTCAGTGGCATTCCGAGCCTCAGGTATCAAATCATCTGATACTAACAATTTTTAAAGTAAGAGAGCCTCCTTATAACGTTTGTCATAATCCTCGAAGTTCGTCGCTGGTCAACTTTCATCACCCTTGATTATTTTATCACAATCACGAAACTCCGCAACTATGTCAAAATCTTATGACTCCATACATTAAAATTAGTGCCTGATCAATTTTTGAGTCTCCGGCAGACGTCAAGTGTGATATATTTGCCATTACTTACAAATTTCCAAAAAAACGGAAAATAATAAAATAACGGATTTGCCTCACACTTAATAACAACAGCTATATAACAGTTTGGTCTGCAGAACCCGCAAATACCTGCAATATATTTATTTTAAGTTTCTCCATGCATCAGCGTGCCCTGAGCAACCCACAATTTCTTACATGCAAATATACCCCTCCAACTGCCTTGTGAACTATAATTTGTCATATATTACATTTTAATATTATTACCTTATTTGTCTACAAAAATAGATATATGCAAATTAGCGTTCACCACCAAATCTTGCTCAGAAATAGAGGTTCACCTTTGTTGAATTAAAATTCATCGATTTTTCAGAAGGAAAGGGAAAAACGACTGCTCTGGTTATTTCGAACCACGATTTTGTTGTTTGCAAGATTTTTGACTGGTGCTGCCCTTAGCCCACGATGGTGACCACGATAACTACCTTTGCTGCTCACTGTTAATTCTTTCACGACGATTTATGCGCGCGTGCCCGTAGATTCTGTCCCGTTACTTCTGCGACCACGACTGCCCTCCCACAAGACTATAAACACGACTATTTTCTTCACGAATCCCTTCCACGATTTTTGCCTTGTTATGCAGGAATGGCGTCGATCTTAGCAATTGCAACCTCACACAGCATGCTTTTCACTGCCCAAACGTGATTTTATCTTCCTCCAATGTGCACTGTTTCTTAAAACACAAGTGCCTATGTTAGGGCTTCCCTCTAGTCTTGCAAATTCGTGCCTGCTTGATACGGCTTCAAATACGAACTACAAGTGCCCTTAACATTTTCTGATTTTATTTTTATTTATGTTACCACGAACTGGATGCAAAAAGAAGACAAGACCTCCACATACTTACTTATTTACCACAAACTGCGCTGCTACAAGTCTGCACAACAGGCAGAGGTTTATTTATTGAAGAGAGAGGTGGTTATACAGTTACCAACCGAACAACTACATCATACTGTTTTACATGGCTATATAATGTGTTCCTATGAATTAACAGAACCCGTGCTCTGATACCATTATGCCTCAGGATATGCACCACTATCGATGTTGAGAATGCATACTTCAGTCTCTCCCGCTTGAATGCAACTACTCCATCAAGTGTGACATGGGATATTCTGCCACGAACTCCTGTAACTACGTGCAGTTTCTCAGTTACCAACTCCATAACTAGATTATATGCTACATTATTTCTCTCTCTTTTAATTGCAGGACACGCAAAGCAACTGGCATTTGAATTCCTAATCAAGAAAATTTACACTCAACACTTGACACAGATTAAAAAAGATGGACATGGCTACAAGCTTCCCTTTCTTGCAGCGGGTGGTTTAGCTTATTTTGCTTTGAGGTTGCATCCATTTGGTCCCCTATTGTCGTGATCCCGCCTCTCCACTGCAGACACCAATGTGGCTAATGGAATGTTTTCGGCACTCTCTGTCATTCGCTCTTTGGGTGTTGCATTATTATAGGCATGACTTGTTTCCTTCTGGATGATTTTGACAAACTGTCGAAGATTCATTTTTGTAATGTATTTCTTCTATGATTTTGGCTTCCAAGCCAATCAACTAGAGCAATTTTTTTGATTGATTGAGTGTCTAGGAGTATAATCGTCCCCTACGTTGACCAATCTATAGGGCGTATCATTTTATCACTTAATCCTTTTGATCAGTTATTGAATTCCCAATAGTATAAATCCGATTATTGCTTGCGGGCGAGACCTTCCTTGCTCGAATTCATACTAACTAATGCTACCCGGTGTTGAGATCTTGTCGGGGAAAGAACTCACTCACCCAGTTTATTTTCACCAAATGTTAATGAGCATGACCCTCCATTATGGGGCATGTAGAAGTCCCCCTCCACCTTCTTCCTTCCACTCACTAAATTCTATTCACTACTAGATAGTAACTTGTAACGCATTGACTTGACCTCCTTTAAGATCTCAATTTCATCTAGAATTCCAGTATCTACTTTCCCTGCAAAACTCTGCTGATCTGTCAAACTTTATTTCTACTTTGGAAACGTACGATGATCACACATGACTGCTGTCCTAGCTTTCAATTTATTCGTCAAATGATAGTTCTGAAAGTTCAGTGAATGAAATCTAGTGCTTTAGAACTAGTCTCCTAGCAATAAAACAATGAATAGTTAAGCATACTAACACCATATTTTTATCTTGTGAGGACCCGCCAGATTGAGGGAACCGCCATGTCGGGAAGGAGAATTGCTCTGTTCTTAGCCATGTGTTATATTGTTGCCAATTGAGAATATACAGATTACAAGAACCTAAAGGAAGACAACAATGTTACTTCCACCCTCTCTACTTGCTGGCTCTACTAAATATAGCAACTTGCTTCTAGCAAGGTTCAATCCCCAGCATCAATGGCCATCTTGCTTCACTTCTCCTAATTCCATATTGCTAGAATTCCACACGCTCTGATTTGTAATGTTGGAATAGTTTGCTCCCTGATGTCCTCCCATGCACTGGAGGAGCTAGGAGACATAGCAGATTGTTGGAAGAGAGTCGTTTTTTATCAATGTCCATCACGTTCAAAATTCGCGACTGTTCGTGGGTCCTATAGGCTTTTTTGTCTTTTTCCATGATAGGACTTCACCGGTGACTACAGAGGGGCGGTTACGGCATATCCGCAAGTGACGATCGTGCAATCGCCGCTCTGCTTAGCTTCCGCAGTCTCTGTCACTGTACCCATTTTCTCCTGCTTCCTCTCATTGATTTCCTTCTGATCCCGGTTGTTCTGATGAAGTGGTGTTGGTTCTGGAGTCCCTATGGTTTGATCGCAGTCAAGCTTTCCACCCTGACGATGAGGCCTCGAAAGAAAATGTTGAAGACCTCCCAAGGCATATGCCGACTGATTACCAAGGAGTTGACAACGAGTTTTGGTTTGACTGACTATCAGACATGTTATTACCATACTTTATTAGCAATGAATAGTGGCTTTATTGTTAGTGTTTTTCGTCTTTTCTCGACTTCTTCGAGCGCATGATGAAAATGGAAAAGACAAAACCTATGTCTAATTATAGACATGTTTGCTAAGTCCCAATCAGATTTCTCAGTATGGATATAATAGCGAACCGCAGATTATTGACATTGGAAGAGCAAACTCAAGCAGACATGAAATGGTCTTTTGTTCACAGATGTCTAGGAAGAGTCAAGCAGAGCAATGAACCACCTACGTATATGTGCTGGACAAAGTAAAGTATATAGAGGTGAGCAAGACAAGCGAGTAAAGTGCAGATTTGAATGAGGGAGTAGAACAAGAAGAGAGGGAGGTTGTGGAGTTGTATCATGAAGAAAAATTATGAAAGCTCAATTTTGTGTATAGAGTATGGAGTGATCAGATTATGCAGCGAGTGTGCAGCCAGTGCACAGCAAGTGTGCAGAGCGAGTGTGTGAAGTGTGGGGGAGTGAGGTTATGAAGCACATAATGAAGGCATATCATTAAAAATTTAAAACTCCAAGAAGATCTTTCAAGTCAGTAATTGTGCAGATTTTTGAAGGAAAAGAACAAAAGAATTTTAAAGGCAGAAAAGACAGTTTATAATCATAAGAAGTGTTGGCGATTCTTTTGCTTTGGCGTTTTAGTATTCAAATTCTAGACCATTCCAAGTTTTTAGCCACCTAGGAAAATGAAGAGTCACGTGAGAAGATCTAAAGGCAAATGAAGTTGAAAAGACAGCAGAAAAGGGGAGTGGGATATAAAATAAAGTAATTTGATTTCATTCAAAAAAAGGAACCGGTGTCTATGTTGAAAGGGTGAAGCTGCAGAAGAAAAGAAAAGGAAAGATTATTCAAAGTGGGCAGCTGAAAAGTGTACATCAGAGAAGAGAAGAAGGGGGGGAGTGATTTCTGGAACAGCAGTGAAAGAGAAGCAGAATTCGCATCATCAGGTTGAAGAAGCAACTACAGAAGATGGAAGTTTAGTTTGTTGAGGTTAGTTCCTCACAAAATTGGGGATTGGTGTCTCCAATGGGTTGGTGCTCACAAAAATGGCCGAGTTGGTGCTTGGCTTTAGGGATTGGTGTCACCAGTAGGTTGGTGCCTCGAACAATTGTAAAGCATTTAATTTGAGCTGGATTTGAACGGTGGATCCAAGCAGTCTTAGTTTGTGGTTTTTCCCGAGAGAGGGTTTTCCACGTAAATCTGTTGTTGCTTTGTGTTATGTTGTTTTGAATGGTTTACATATTTTAATTGTGATGTAAGTTTTAATAACTAAAAGTTTAGCTTATATTGATTCACCCCCCTCTCAGTATAAGTGTGTATTTAACACGTAAGGCCACAATTCTTCTTTCTTGGAGTGTGTCTCCATCATACAAATTAACACGGAGAACTATCCACAATACCCAAAAGGATTATACTGCCCCGGCAACAATATGATCCTATACTTGGTTAAAATTAACATATTGCTAAACTGTTATACTTGAATTGTACTTCAATTTGACGGTAATTAGAATACAAAATTGTGCTTGAATTAGTATCCTTAAGTTGTTGGAAAGAAAACAATACTGTAGTTGCATACAATAGAATGGGATCAACCATGAATAGCAAATAACCACCACCAAAAACAAGATTGACACAAGAATTTTAACCCGAAAACCTTAGTGTGGGAAAAACCAGCTAAAGGTGGGAATAGCTCAGCTTCCTCTTCTCCTTTTGGCCAAAAAAGTTATAATATGCAAGAACAATCTCCCTACAGTATGCTCATTCAAAGTACTCTCTACACCACAAGTCTTTCTCTTTCAACCAAATGAATGCACTAACTCTTCTTCTACACTCCTCCCATCCTCACATGCCGATAATTGAGTTTGTGCCTCTTACTTATAGGAACTTTAGAAGTGTCATTTAGTGCACTAAAAGACTTGCAAACATCACAGAATTTGAAGACACTTTTTATGCCATTACTCTTCCTATTCCTTTCTCAAAGGTTAAACAACCACAACTGTCAAAGCAAAGCTGCCATGCCACGAACAAAACCGTAGCTGCCGTGCCATACACGAAAATGCCAGGATACAAACGAAACTGCCCTATCGGTAATGTAACCACCACCCTGCTGTATCTAGCAGTAGCAGTTTTGCCACCATGCAGAACGCTCTTTTTCTGATCTAATTTTGGATTGAGTTCTTAGTTGGATGATGAAGCATATAGTTTATAGATCCTTATGGATCAACCAAAAAGAGAAAGAAAAAACAGAATGAAGATGGCTTCTTTCTTTAAAAGTTTTTTGTGGTCCATCACATGGACTGAGAAAAACATTGCAAGCAAACTCCAAAGTAGAACTTGGTCGAAAGTGACTAAGTGATCAAATCACTGATCGCTGAAACAGATTAATAAATTATAAAACAATGAGTTTACTAGCCTCCAACATAAATTGAGCGTAATATAGATATTGATAGAAAATGTCATTCTTGAATAATTCATAGAGTAGAAGTCTTCACGCAATTTTTGCATAGTTCGTGTTTCCTTTTTCCTTCATTCTCGGTATATGCATGTCACAAAACATTAGATTACTGAAGAAAAAGGGGATCATTCTCACAAAAGGATTTTGGCCAAGTAATTTCAAGATTCCTTCTTTTCTATTGACGTAATGCCCGGTCCTAAAATCCATTGCAGATCTTGATTTCTGTAATACAGTTTGCTAATTAGCAGAATATGTATTGAATCTATAGTACGTTGATATGGTTGCAACCACTTTCGAATTCCCTAACTACTTGGACATTAATAAAACAGAAGGCACACATGAATCTCTCTCCTTCTCTCTCACTCCCGCCCTCCACTCCACCCATCCCCCTCCATCTCTCTCTCTCTCTCTCTCTCTCTCTCTCTCTCTCTCTCTCTCTCTCTCTCTCTCACACACACACACACACACACACACTCACAAACACATTCAATAGCATTGGCATCAGAGCAACCACATTTCAAGAGCTGAGCAAGGGCATCAGGGGGTCGAAGATTATACAGAGCATCCAATGTTTTGCACAGCCATTCAAATTGGGATTGCATTTGCAGAGGCTGACAAGAACAGAGGGCATTTGTAACTCTGAGTCATTGGTATTTAACCTCTTGCACAATAAATGCTGGAAAATAAATCTGGTATTAAACTCTGATTTAAGAATGTTTTAAGGTCTGAAATATAATTTTTGCTATGCAAACCAGTCAGTAAATATGAAATATAATTTATGTTCTGCAAACCAGACACTAAAATCCTGTTTTGAATCAGAAAAATTGTGATCTACATTTACAAATCCTAGTTTTGGAAAAATTTGTGAAGTAAAACCTTTGAATTTTATTTTTTTAATTGGTAATGCCAAACCTTGAGAAGCCTTGCCTGAATCCCAAAAATTAACAGGTCAAAACCATAATGTATAGAGGAACAAGATACTCGTGGATTTGTTCGTATTGGGATTGTGTTAAAATCATCCTAAAAACTGAGACAATGCCTACTGCCAATTTTGAAGATAATGACAAGCATCATAAGAAGTATTCTTGCGTTTTTACGTATCTAATGATTTGATCCCAATGGTCAGAAATGCAACCTCTGTAGGAGATCGCTAGGCAAGCCCGAAAAACAGGTATCAGACGTCTGAAAAAGGTTGTGTTGTGTCTAAAAAACCTTGCTGTTTTCCACAAAAAAATCCCAAGGATGAGTCACTGTCAGGGCTGCTTAGGTTGAAAGTCCAAAGAGGCCAATTGGCAGTTATTGATAAGAAGGTGGATAAGGATGACATGGTATGCCCTAACGATGAAAAATCTACAGCTTTCTTTTGAATGCTTGTGGAGTCTCTGAATTTTCTGGAAAAAACTCAGTCACTTACATTTGACAAGGTCTGTTTAACCCTAGTGTTGGGGCTGGGGACAATCAGGTAACCCTAGTGCTGGAAACTCTAAAAGTGCATTACTTGCCCAGTACAAAGGAAAAGTTGGAAGAAATTTGGAAACCTCACCGAAAAACAAGTTACAACGCTTCTATTGTCATAAGCTTGGGCATATCTAGGACGATTGACGAGAAAGATGGTATGGTCTCTCTCATCATAATACTCTCCACTATAATACTCTCCGTCATCATAATACATCTCTATCTAAAAATTTTGTGTGTGTGTTGATAATTATCCAATGAGTAGAACAGTTGTGAGCAAGAGGTGATTTATAAGGCATTACCGGGTACCAAAAGCTATTCCAATGGGGTAAGAGGTTAGAGGGTGAAAAGAGCAACGCAGTGGGTTTTACAGTCATCATGACTCCCCCGATTAACATCACCAATGGTTTTGCGATCATGTCTTGTGGACCTTCTCTTGCCTTTGGTTGTTATCTTGTGATGCTTTGCAAGTTTTTCATTGCTGCTATTACAAACAAGTGGCAAATCCCGCATAACTTGAGGATTTTGTCCCAATATCTACAAAAATTTGGGATCCCACATGTATGATAACACAAGGTGACTTATAAGGCAGTATCAATACCAAAAGCTTTGTCAATGGAGTAGGAGGCTAGAAGGTGAAAAGCCCAAAGTGGTGGGTTATACACTCACCATGACTCCCTCTACTAACATTTCCAATATTTTCACGGTCATTCCTTGTGGAGCTTCTCTTGCATGTGGTTCTTTTATTGTGTTGATTTGCAAGCCTTTCATTACTCATGTTTACAAATAAGTTGCATATCCCACATAAGATGAGGATTTTGTTCCACCAAATGAGGATTTTGTTCCACTAAAATCCTGTCTATTTTAAACTGTAGGTAGCCTCAAAATCAGCATTGATTCTAACATAGTTTTCACATCCATCCCTTATATTGAAACTTTTTGTTAGTTGACTATCTTGATAACTGCCACGAGAAATTCCTTCTTGAATTTTTGTCTCTTTGGCAGCAACAAGCATTATTGCATTCATATCTCTAAAAGTAATTTAGCAAAAGAAATTCTAGTGTTAGATGCATTCTTCTGTGGTATACGATATTCTAATAGAAATCCAACTTATCCAAAGAGCCCTGGTTATATCCTTTTAAATGCACTTTTTTCCAGTGACAATTCCATGTTAATAATTTCATCTCTCGAGTGCAATCATTTTGTAGGAAGGAATAACAACTTGCATGATTCTGCCCTCTCTAATGGCCTCCTTTCATTTTGGTCACGATATGCCGGTATGATAACCACCTCCTTTATGCAAGATTTTATTCGTGTTCTGCCATGGGTGAAGCGCACTCTCAAAAAATCCTCCATCACAATTGCCAGAGAGACCACACAGCTAAAACATCAAACAAAGAGCTCTTTCAATAACATTTTGCTGGATATTCATACCCTGTTTCAAAGATCTCATTTTGGCACAAGATGGGAGGATGCTGGCAAAGCTTTTTGTGTTTAAAATTACACCTATATGTTGCATTTGCTTTAAGATTCCCAAGGCTTTATCAGAAAGCCCGTTTTGTGCATATCTAGCGATGATTGCAGTCCATGAGATTACATTTCACTGAAACATTTTGTCAATCAACCAATGTGCCTTCACTACACTTCCATATTATGCACATGTCTAGCAGCAGTCACAACAAATACCAGCTGCAAAAAGCTCTGTTTTTTGTTGATATTTTAATGGATATCTATATGCTGTTCCAAAGTTCCCAGTTTTGCACACAGCAAGAGAATGGTGTCAAACATTGTTGAGCTTTGCTCTATATCTGCAAGTTGCGCTGAATTTTGCTCTATATCTGCAAGTTGCATTTCCCTAAAAAGATTCAAGTCTTCTTGCAACAATGCATTGACGATGTGCCCACAAACTTGCTACGGACATGCAAAGCAATAAAATTTGTTCACCTGCTTCAAAGGGTTAATAATGCTTTACCTTTTTCTTTCTACGGTAGAAAAAAAAAACAAAAAAAAAAGTAAACCAGCAAGTGAAAGCTGTCTTTGGAAAACAGATAACTGGCAGATCTTCTTACCTGTTTGGCAAGAACTGTCCTCAAGGTGAACATTTGAGCCACTCTTGGTGAACATATGAGCCTCTCTATCTGAACATATGAGCCAAAGTTGGTATAATGTAAATACTGAAACTGACCAAAGGAATGCCAGCTGCAGAAATCTTAGGCTCAAAGAACAGTAAAATAATTGCAAAGAACCATATTGGGCTCCTTTTGTGTGTGTGTTGTATTTCTTTGATAGATTTGTTTGAACAGCCTTAAAAAACTGAAACACAGTTATTACTTATTATTTGGAGTGTCGAGCTAATTTTTCCATGCACAGACCAAATAGTTAGGCCTCTCTACCTCTTATTGTTTATATTCATAGAGCAATTGATCACTGATTGGTGCACATCGTGCTACCCCCAGGATATCCAAACATCTTTTGGTTAAATATTGGACTTCCATGTCTCATATTAAGTGACAAACAGCCTTAAAACAACTCCATTCAGCTGCAGAATTCATAGGCCCCAAAGAATGGGAAAATAGTTGCAAGGAACCACATTAAGCTCATTTTGTGTGTATATTGTATTTCTTTGATAGATTTGTTTGAAAAGCCATGAAGATTGACATGTAGTTATTATTTAGAGCGTTGTCTAGTTTTCCCATGTGCAGCCAAAATAGTTGGGTCTCTCTATCTCTTATTGTTATATTCAGAGACAATTGAATCACTAATCAGATGCACATTTTGATACACCTAGGACGTCCAAACATCTTTTGGTTAAAATTTTGGCTTAGCTCTCTCATATTAAGAGACAAATGTCCATATAACAAATCCTCTCCATATCATCACCAGTAATTGTCTTCCAATGCATCTAAAGCAGTTTTTCATTGCTGCAATCTCATGTGCTTCCACTTATGTCTAGCACCACGCTACAAGTCCATCATTGTATGCATCCGCAGTACATGCGGTCATATGCATCCTTAGTAAGTATGCTCATGCACTCCTTATTTCACAAGGTGGTCGTCTTCATGCTCATTCCTCAATAATGCAGGAGCACCGCGGAAGAAATAGGTAACTACATATATTTTGAGAATTTTGGCTAAGTATGGAGGCGCGCGCGAGAACCCGAAAAGACCAGTAAGAAGACAAGGCACGACAGAAACGTGCGCAGCAATGCGCAAAAAATTTTGAAAAAATTGGGGTGCGCGTGAAAGAAATGCTTTAAGGCAAAAAAACAAGTACACGAAGAACCGCCAGCTCAGCAGTGACGTGAAGTTCCAGATGGACTTATCTCAATTACCAGGCCGGAAGTAGTTAGACGCCATTAATGCACAGAAGTTCAAATGTGGGTTTGAGCGACATTTCTAAAAGGAATTTCAAAATCCTTCTGGGCGGGAAGATTGTCTATAAGTACTTGTTTGAAGCCATATTTTAGAGATAGCGTTGGTGCCGAGAGGTTAGCATTTTTGGAGGTGCTAGATAGAGGGAAATTTATTTTGGAGTCGCCACCTCTGTAACTCTGTAAATCCCCTTGAGGATTGATATTTTTTAGATTCCGTTAGGCTTGATTAATAGAAATTAACCTTTGTTTGATAATTTTTCGTTTGTGTTTACTCTACAAACGTCCCCAAGGTCGTTTCGATCCGACTGGTTGACATCAAAGTGGTATCAGAGCGTGGTTGCATCCTCTGAGTTAGGTTGGGAAGTGAAGGACTGGTAGAATGCCAACCGAGAGGCAACTAGTCAAGGAGGAGAGAAGATGGCGCCAAGAAGAGCCACCAATGTGGCTACAACTAACGCAGCCAATGCAATGCAGCGATCATGGGAGCACTAGTCCAAGTGATGACAGTGCTAAGGGGTGTGAGGACAAGACTAGAAGTTGTTGAGGAAGATATGCGAAGAGGATTAGTGGCACTGGATGCACAAAGTGGCGATGAAGGCGAAGCAGTAAGGAGGAACGCGTGTAATGCAAAAGTTGCTGACGAAGAACAGGAAGAGACTAAAGCCATAGGCACAAGAGAAACACGGTTGTTACAAGTGGTTCCCAAAATGGGTCGTGGACAGAGAATGGATGTCCCGTCATTTTCTAGAAGGTTAGACACAAAAGAATTTGTAGATTGGTTGACAAGTATGGAGGAATACTTTGAGTTTGAAGAAATCATTGACCCGCAGCGTGTCATAGTGGCGCAAACCAAGTTGAAGGAACATGCGGTGATGCGGTGGAAGGATGTACAAAACAAGAGACGAAGAAGGGGAAAAGATAAGATAGTGCACTAGGATCGCATGATCACGAAAATGAGGAGTAAGTTTTTGCGAGCCGACTACCAGATAAGCTCGTTCAAGAAATTGCAAAACTTGAGAGAAAAGGAAATGTTAGTCAAAGACCACACAGAGGAGTTCCACCAAATCATGATAAGGTCTGGACATACGAAAGTTGACCAAGAAAAGGTCGCGCGATATATCAATGGCTTGAAATTTGAAATTCAAGAAGAACTCAGCTTGTTGTGCATTCAAACAGTGGAAGAAGCTTACAAACTAGCCTTGCAGGTGGAAGAGAAATTGGCACATAAAAGTCAAAGTGCAGCCAGAAGGGGAACACGCCGCAATGTACGCAATAGAGGAAGAAGTGGTCAAGGCTATAATAGACCATAGGAAGATGAGCACAATAATGCGCAGAGACTATCCCAAAATAGTGCGCAGAGTAATGAAGTGTCGAACTCTTCAAGAGGACGCAGGAGATTTAGTCGAGGACGGGGAAAAGGATTCTCCGAAACATGTTTTAAGTGCGAGACCATAGGACATCGTGCATTTGAATGTCCAAATGAGTAGGCACGTGAACGCTGGAGCGCATGTAGCGCATGGAGATGTAGAATTGATAGGATCTCCAGAACATTTTGAGAAACCTGAGCGCAGAGAAGCCCTGATGGCAAGGAAGGTATTATTGAGAACATCACAAAAGGAAGATGAGCCCGTGCAAAGGAAGAACTTGTTTAGGACCATTTGCAAGTCGGGGGGAAATGTTGTAAAGTGATTGTCGATAGTGGAAGCACCAACAATCTTGTTTCCTACAAAATGGTGGAGAAGTTAGGGATGAAGAAGGTTGCACATCCCAACCCCTACAAGGTGTCATGGTTATAAAAAGGACACCAAGTCCTGGTAAATGAGTAAAGCCTTGTGAAGTTCCAAATTGGGAATTATTGTGACGAAGTATTATGTGATGTAATGCCAATGGATGTTTGTCATCTACTATTGGGAAGCCCCTAGCAGTATGACAAGAAAGTTGTCCATGATGGGTGTTGTTTGTATCAGGTAAGAAATTCTCGTGGGAGGTTGAGGAAGAGAATACATGTTACATGTTGGTACCACAAAAAACACATAGAGATTGCACAAAAGGAGAAGAAATTCTTGCAGAAGTGCACGAGATATTGGGAGAGTTCCCAGAAATTGTGGCAGAAGATTTTCCACGAGGGTTACCACCGGTGAGAAGTATCAGTCACCAGATAGACTTGACACCAGGAGCTAGCTTGCCAAACAAGGCACTGTACAGGATGACCTCAGAAGAAATGAATAAGTACGCAGACAAGTGCAAGAATTACTTGACAAAGGATTAGTGCACAAAAGTTTGAGCCCTTGTGCAATACGTGCAGTACTAGCACCAAAGAAAGGAGGAGAATGGTGCAGGTGTATTGACTCCTGAGCCATCAACATGATTATTATTAAGTATAGGTTTCCATTACCCAGGATGGATGATCTAATGGATTGCCTCAGTGACACATTGTATTTTTCTAAGATTGATCTGAAGAGTGGATATCACTAGATCCACATTACGGAAGGAGATGAGTGGAAGACCGCATTCAAAACAAAGTAAGGCTTATATGAGTGGTTAGTTATGCCATTCGGGTTAACCAATGCCCCGAGTACTTTCATGAGACTAATGAATGAAGTATTGAAACCATACTTAGGAAAATTTGTCATTGTATATCTGGATGACATACTTGTGTTTAGCAGGACAACGGGAGAACAAATTGAACACCTGCGCAAGGTAATGAAGTGCTTGCAAGAAGAACAGTTGTTGATCAATATAAAAAAGTGCAGTTTTATGCTCAAAGAATTAGTATACTTGGGTTTTGTAATACCCCAAGAAGGATTACGAATGGACCCAGAAAAGGTGTGCGCAAATATAGAATGACCCTCACCAAGAAGTGTGGTCGAAGCGCAAAGCTTTCATGGTTTAACAAGTTTCTATCGGAAGTTCATCCAAAACTTCAATGGCATATGCGCAGCGATCACGAAGACAATGAAAGGAGATCACAAAGAGTTTGTGTGGACGAAAGAAGCAGAATACAGCTTTCAAGAATTGAAGCAGAAGATTACAATGCAACCAGTGTTAGCATTACCAAGTTTTGAGAAGGTATTTCAGGTGGATTGTGATGTAAGTGGAATAGTTATTGGCGCAGTACTAAGCCAAAAAGGGAGGCCCATAGCATACTTCAGTGAAAAACCGAATGATGCAAAAAGGAGATACTCAACCTATAATCAGAAGTTCTATGCAATGATCCAAGTGTTGAAGAAATGGAGGCATTATTTGTTGCCAAACGGGTTTGTCTTGTACACTGACCATCAGGCGTTATAGTTCATCAATATCCAAGTGAAGTTAAACCAAAGGCATATTAAGTGGATAGAGTTCATGCAAAGTTACTCTTTTGTGTTGAAGCACCGCAGTGGAAAATCCAACAAGGTCGTGGATGCGTTGAGTAGAATGGTATTAATGTTGACAGAAATGCGCAATGAAGTCATGGGGTTTGAAACCATGAAGGAGTTATATGCGCAAGACAGGGATTTCAAAGAAAAATGGGAGGCATGCCAAGAACCAACGCGTGTAGATAAGATGCCTTGGTTAGACTATTTTATCCAAGAAGGAATGTTGTTCCGAGGAGCACAGTTATGCATACCACAAGGATCAATGCGTGAGAATCTGCTCAGAGAAAAGTATAGTGGAGGATTAAGAGGTCACTTTGGAAATGACAAAACTTTGTCACAGTTGAGAGAACGGTACTATTGGCCAAGGATGAGCACAGATGTGCACAAGTATGTACAAAGATGCAAAAAAAATCAAATGGCCAAAGGACGCAAACAAAATACATGGTTATATCAACCTTTACCTATACCAAGGAGACCATAGGAAGACAACAGCATGGATTGTGTTAGGATTGCGAAGGATAGAGAGGGAATGACTCCATATTTGTGGTAGTCGATAGATTTTCAAAGATGGCGCATTTTATTGCATGCAAGAAGACAAGCAATGCGACAGGGATCACACATCTATTTTTCAAAGAAGTGGTGTGATTGCATGGGTTGTCAATAAGTATAGTATCGGATAGGGATACCAAGTTCCTAGGACATTTTTGGAGGACCTTGTGGAAGAAGTTGGGAACAAGGTTAACTTACAGTTCAGCCTACCATCCACAGATTGATGGACAGACCGAAGTGGTGAACAGAAACTTAGGCAATTTGTTGTGAGGCTTGGTAGGAGAGAAACTAGACCAATGGGATACAATGTTGGCGCAAGTGGAATTTCCCTACAACGATTCAGTTAATAGAAGCACCGGAAGGACCCCTTTTCAAATTGTCTATGAAGCAAGTCCAAGGGGAGTAATGGAGTTGCGTGAGGTGATTAACAACCGAAGCACGGAAGCAGAGGACTACGCAGAATATTTGCACCAACTGCATAAGGAAGTACGTGAGAAGTTGGAAAGGAGTAATCAAGAATACAAGGAGTCCGCGGATAAAGAGCGCAGAGCCAAGGAATTCGAGGAAGGAGATCAAATAATGGCACATTTGCGGAAGGAGCGGTTTCCTAAAGGAACCTATAATAAATTGAAGCTGAAGAAATTTAGACCATGTAAGATAGTGCAGAAGATTGGGCCAAATGCATATAAGTTAAGAGTTTCCTGACGGGTTAGACATCTCTCCAATCTTCAATGTTTTAGATGGACTGAAACTGAAATAGAAGGAAACCACACAAGCTCAAGTGAATGAAATCTGATTTTTATAACAGCAGCTGTAATTATCCTTCAAACCCTAGTGTAAATTGTATAAGAGCTTAGAATTCACCATACAACCATGCACAACAACCGAAAATACTTGTAAATAATTATTTCAACCACGACAATCAATATCCATCCAATTTGGCAACAGCAAATGGAGAAAATCAGCGAATATATACTGCTGTAATTTAATTTGGGACAGCAGCAGAACAGCCACAAACCAACGTTGAAAATGATAGTTAAACATCACCAAAAATCATGAAAACATAGATTCCGGCCTTATAAAGTATGCCGAATCAAAATATAAAATCAGATTTGCAGTTCGTGCCCTAGAAGGCACCCAAATAGTACCAAACCCTAGTTGTTTCCTCTAGGGAGAGCTCCAAAATGCATGCAAAGCCTTTGTAGATGTTTTCTTGATTGCCCTAGGTCCAAATGTGCAAGAAGTCTTCAATAGATATCTTCAAATCACCCACAATGGAGGGTTTCCATCCTCCACCAAGCCACAAGGAAGGTTTTTGTCTTCCTTAGAATGCCACACAAGAGGGGTTTCATCCTCAAGTGGAAAGTTAATTAGCACTTTGCCCAAAAAATCAAGTATAGATAAAATGGGCCAAAGATGGGGTGCAAATGAAGTCCTTATGTTCCTTTTATATCCTTCCCTTAGCACCAACAACCAATTAGAAATGGATTGGCCTCTTGAAGCTTCTTTTTATCTTTTAATTTGCCTTTATGATTCTCCAACACAGGCAACCTGCTAAAATAGAGGAAAATACTAAAAGAAACATTCAATTTAATAAAAGAAAGATGAAAAAGTAATGCAATTTCTTCCCTTGCTCAATCAAGCTTCATTGCCACGGAAAGGGAATGGCAAGAAGTCCATTGTTAGGTTCTCAAGTCGAAAAAAGGAGACATTATAGGGATACAACGTTGGCGCAAGAGGAATTTTCTTGCAACGATTCAGTTAATAGAAGCACCGGAAGGACCATTTTTCAAATTATCTATGGAGCAAGTCCAAGGGGGAGTCATGGAGTTGCATGAGGTGATGAACAACCGAAGCGCGGAAGCAGAGGACTACGTAGAATATCTGCACCAACTGCATAAGGAAGTACGTGAGAAGTTGGAAAGGAGTAATCAAGAATACAAGGAGCGCGGATAAAGGGCGTTGAGCCAAGGAATTTGAGGAAGGAGATCAAGTAATGGCACATTTACGGAAGGAGCGGTTTTCTAAAGGAACCTATAATAAATTGAAGCTAAAGAAAATTGGACCATGTAAGATAGTGCAGAAGATTTGGCCAAATGTGTATAAGTTAGAGTTGCTTGAGGGGTTAGACATCTCTCCAATCTTCAATGTTTCAAATTTATATGAGTTCCTTGAAGGGGACACCAGTGTACCCAGAACTGAAGGACAGCACGCAGAAGAATTAGATGAAGATACGCTAAAAGAAGGAGAAACTTTCGATTGGAGGAAACAGCTACCAGAGAAAAGGACTGAAGGGATCAAGGCCATATTGGACTCAAGGGTTGTAAAGAAGACGCGCGGAAAAGAATGTAAGGAATACCTAGTAAAATGGAAGGAACGTGAAGAGGAAGATGCAACATGGATAAGTGTGATGGAGCTTGGTCAGCTAGGCCATACTCTAAAGCCAGACTCGTGAGACGGAGCTCACTTTCGTTTTACCCAGGGTGTTTGATTTAGGAGCATCGCGGAGGAAATAGGTAACTGCGTATATTTAGAGAATTTTTGCTGAGTATGGAGGCGCACGCGAGAACTGGAAAACACCAGTATGAAGACAAGGCACAACAGAAATGTGCGCAGCAATGCACAAAAGTTTTGAAGAAACATGGTGCGTGTGAAGGAAATGCTTAAAGGCAGAAAACAACAAGCATACGAAGAACAGCCAGCTCAGCAGTGACATGGAATTCCAGATAGACTTATCTCAACTACCAGACCGGAAGTAGTTAGACGCCATTAATGCACAGAAGTTCAAATGTGGGTTTGAGCAGGATTTCTAAAAGGAATTTCAAAATCCTTCTGGGCAGGAAGATTGTCAATAAATACTTGTCTGAAGCCATATTTTAGAGCTAGCGTTGGTGCCGAGAGGTTAGTATTTTAGGAGGTGCTAGATAGAGGGAAATTTATTTTGGATTCGTCACCCCTGTAACTCTGTAAAGCCCCTTGAGGATTGATATTTTGTAGATGTCATAAGGCTTGATTAATAGAAACTAACCTCTGTTTGAGAATTTTCCGTTGTGTTTACTCTGCAAACGTCCCAAGGTCGTTTTGATCCAACTGGTTGACGTCACTCAAGCCTTCTCACATAATACTAGTATTGCATTTTTTAAACAATTCCAATTACAAAAAAAAATTACCATGCATCAATATTCCTCGGTTTCACTATCGGCAAGCCCATTGAACCTGCAGGGGCAATTGCTAGTAGTTATTTGTGTCATGTTATGTATCTACCTGGTTTCATTGGAACTAATTAGGAAACATCTCTTCCTTACAACATCTTCCAAGTGAAAAAATAATTTATCTTTGAAGTGCCTAGTTAATCATATATGAACTTACGTATGTTTCTTCTCAGTCTTACTCCCCTTGAAGTGCCAGATTTCTTCCCTCCCTCCCAATGAAGTTCCAGATTTCCCTTCCTTTTGAGAGAGAAAATACAACTAACATTTTGTAATGAACTTTCTGTCTTCTTTTCCTAAAAGGGGCACTGTATTTGCCTAGAATATCTGCCGTGTGTCATTTGTAAATTTTGATTAGATTTAATTTCAAGTTCAATCATTCGTTGCCAATTTTTTTATTTTTTGAGAAATGCATTTAATATTACTTCCAAAGGAAAAAAGCATTATGTCAGTTCAACAACATCGAAACAAGGAAAGCCTCTTTTAAAGAAAGCTATAAAAGCTAACATTTGTGAATGTGCCCCCAAGGAGTAAGGACTCAACCTCTTTAAGGAAACACATCAATTCCAGTTTGATCGGCAATGGACTCTTACTTATAAAGCCTCAACTCCCCTAGGCTGAGAGGGAAAGTGTCTTCATGAAAGTTAACCTTACACCTGAATTTTCACAGGAATCAAACAGCAGTCAACTGAATTCTGTACTGTACCAATTTCCAGCAAGGTACTCTTTTGCTGCAAATTATCTTTCCATGTGAACTCTACATGAGTTTCAACAGATTATTTCTTTGTGCCATGTGCAATTCCTTTTGTTTCCACAGGTGTAGGCAATTACAGTATATGCACTTTCAGATGCAACAATAAATACAGATAAATGTCATTGTTTAATCCAGTAAATACTAGTGAATTTTTTGTCATTTCAGAGGGATGACACATTCCACTACACCAAGAGATGAACATAAATATTAGTTGGCACAACAGTTTGGGGACGATGCATTCAAGTTAAATCTTACTCTATACAAGTGTATGTGCTTGGTGGCAAATGTAAAGAACTTGAAGCTCTTTAGCAGTTTTGAACCTTCCAGTTCGCGTTGTAAATTTTAAAGAAATGCCATGTGTGCCAGAAAAGGAACTTGGTGCATTTGAAAGATAAACATAATAACAACGAAATCTGCTGTATTTGAAAATATTGATGGCAAGGAACCGTAAACTAAATGATTTGCAAGTAGAAAACAACCAACGAGCTCCAAATCTCAGATATATAATTCTAAAAGCAAGCACATGAACCATTTATAAGCTTAACACCAAATACACAGTAAATTGCTTAACAGAAAGATAATAAAAGCAGGAACTGGGCAGTTTAGAAAAAGAATTTTTCCAAGCCACTCAACAGTCTAAAACTACACCTGTCAATAAAAAGTGACAAATAGTAAAACATCCAACAACCAGTACACAAAACATTTAAAGGCTTAACACCAAATACACAATGCATTGCCTTACAGAAAGATAATAAAAGCAAAATCGGTGAAGTTAGGAAAAGAACTTTGCAAGGCCCTTAATAATCTAAAACTATACCTGTCAAAAAAATAATGGAAAAATAGTAATAGTAACGATAAAAAGGAAATCAGTAAATAGTACAAAACGATATTTTCCCATACCATTTTGAGATGAACTTTTGGTCTGTATTGCAGTCTTGTCTATTTCCACCATGCTCCCAATCCAAGGTGAACCTCAGAGTCCTGACAGATTCAACTTTATCACTCCAAGCCTTCCACTCATTGCTCGCTGTATCAACTGAGGATATTCTTACCAGGTTCATTTGGTTCCTTTCTTAGTCTTGCTTGTAAATGTGATTTTTTTGAGGTAAAACCATCATTTTGATCATTATACAAGTTTGTTTTCCCCATCTTGAGCTTCAAATTCTTTATCCTTATTTGATTCTGATGCCCCCTTATTGCCCTTTTTGACTTTCTCTGCACCACGTTTCTTCAGCATTTCCACTATTTCAGGACGCATTCTACCAAGCAGTTCAGTTCGTGCTTGTTCAATATCATTTGCTGACATTGCTTGTAATGCTGCACAATTCTCTGCATCTATTTCCTGAATATCTACCTCAGGCTTAAGACCTTCCCTTTCGGTCCTGTAATTGTGAGCCTTCTCAGTGTAATTTTTAACAATTTCTTTTGTTGTGTCCAATCTTGTGCTAATCTGAAGGCTATCAATATGGCTAAGAATTGAATCGTTACTCTGCAAAGAAGCTGAAAATCTTGCATCTTCACTGGCATTATCTTCTTTAGAGATTTGAACCAATTCACCTATTTCCCCTGCACTCCTTGCTGATAAATCCCTTGTCATTTGTTCATCAGCGGTCAATTTCAATGTTAATGATTCTGTGCCAAGTTCGACAGGCAAAACTTTCACATCCTTGATTTCATTATGTGCTCGTGGGCATTCTTGTTCTTTTCCTTTGTTAGAGGATATCATGGAAAGTTTATCCATTTTTTCACTTTCAGCTAAATTTCTTACTAGGATGTTTTTTCCATTTTAAGCTTCTCTTTCCAATTACTAAAAATCTACAGTTTTTTTTGGTTTCCTCTCCATAGGGTGTGCGTGAGCTGACAAATATTCAGAACCTACATTTTCTGCATCCTTAGTGTCTTCAACCATCTCCGCCGATACAGAGTTGATGGGCACCCAGTGCTGTAGCACTTAACTTTAAAAAATCAGTACTAATCAAAATGATAAATAGATAATACTGTATACCATAGCTGGTAAAAAATGTTACTCACTGGAAGTTTAAAATGTTCAAAAAACACTTTGAGATACAGAAAAAAAGTAGATTCAAACAGATGCACTAGAGCCAATATAAAACAGTTAAAAGAAAGTAGATGTTTACAAGACCACAGCTGGCTAATTTCTAAGTGCAAGCCAAATCATGGTTATGTAAATACTAAATAATCAACACTTAAAGCTGTTAATACAATGGTAGTTCGAACAATTTCAAAATGTTAGGAGACAATACCACATAACCTTGACAATCATTGAACGTGCAAACAAAAAGGATAGCCAAGAAAAATAGAATGGCAAGAACACAATTAGCATGACACTGACCACCAATTACACACATTCAAAAACCCAAGCTCACTACCATTGTGAACCTTAAGCCTAATCTAGTGCAATTTTCAAGATAAAAACAAGACATTACACAGACCCCTAACTTTCCCAAACTCCTGCATGTATTATACTTTTCACCACACATATAGGGGCAGACAAACACACATAACCATGCACATAGAAAGCACTAGTGTGAACCCATGGGAAATAATTGTCATTATAATATAAGAGGACAAACACAATAGGCAATAGAATATCTATTAGTGTGGTGCAAATTGTGTGTGTGTGTGTGAGAGAGAGAGAGAGAGAGGTGTAAAGCTGTGAATGAATTTTAAAGAGCGAACCATCACAAAAAGAGCCTCACAAGCAGAGCTGGTCATCAAATTACAAGCCTAACTCCAATTACACGGATGTCCCATGGAAGGAGCTTTTCTAAATCGTCTCAGTAACTGTTACTGAGGACATTTAGGAGCTTTCATGGTAAAAAGGTCCTGTGGATATCATATATCAGCTCTGCTACAGTTTGTTTTGGAGTCTTGCCTGTTAGTTTAATATTTTTTTCCTCCACAGATCGATTCTTCAGTTCTGACACATATCTATAAGTTCTGAGTGGGTGCTGCAAACCCTTAATCCTGTCTCTTTAGCAGTCACAGAAAATCTCCCCCCTAAACAGAAGCAACTCCAATATTTTGGAAAGATTCTGAGCGTTGCATTTTCTCACTGAATAACATTTCATGGTACCATCTGGGACTTGAAATCAAGGTAATAACTCTCTCCAGGAGAATGCTCTTTATTTTCCCAGTGCATTCGAATTCAGAAAAAAAAAAATTCTTGCAAAGGAAAGGAACACTCTCAATCAGGTCGAGTAAATCTCTCGGTTAACTGCAGTGCATTTCATACTACCACATTAAAATTAGACGAACCAACAACAAATTATGCCCTATTTCACCCAGACTGAATTCCATAAGTTCGAGACACAATTATCGTTAGTACCATCGTCTATTACTGTAATAAAATTCACAGATACCTTACATATATTTCCGAATAACATTCAAGAATACCCTAACCAGTAACTTCAACGAAAAAAGTTTACATTTCAGTGTCCCAAGGGAAGGGTTTCCACCTATATGTCAGGCTATGGTCTAGAAGGATAAATCGGGCATCTTCATTCAAAACACCAAGGTTCAAATCCCAGTGGGCCTCAAAACCCTTGTGTGTGGGTGTATGAACTTTGGGAGTTCAGCACGTGGAATTTCTGAACAAAAACAAAGTTATGATGTCTCGTCGCTACCTCTACAAAACGAATACAGTAACTGTAACAAGAGACTCATAAGCTCGTGAAACAGGTTCAAATTTCTCTCGCCGCGATAATTCAGTCAGTAATCCCAGGAGAAAAGTGTCGAGGTTGTTGCGTACAGAACATAAGATACATTCCAGTAAATATTAAGTACATTTAAGCGCGACCTGGGTTTCAAATCAAGACTATATTTCAAGCTTACTTGCTCCAGACAGCATTAACGTCAACTCATAACTTCAGCGAGGAATTACCAAATGAGACAATTCATTTAGCGGAAATAATTTTGATTCGAACGAATTTAATTGAATTGCGGGAAAAAAACATTGGCTAAATTATTGCGAGTTCTTACCGGTCCTTCTGAACGATGACGAGCTGTGGGGAATGGAGTGACTCTTGGCTCTGGAAAGGAAATTTTCGCTTTGCCTTCATGAGGGAAACCCTTTTCTCTGATGGCACCGACGACCCCCAGGCCTTGAATTCCTGGCACCACCCCTTCCTTATTTGCTTCTTAACCGTTGAATTTATTATTTCGTCTGTGAGTTGAATTACCTTTGGACGTTTTCTTCGAAGGCCTTGACTCCTCGCTCGCCATTGGAAGCGCGAAAATGATGTCTTCAAATCAAATGGAACGGTGCTTAGTTTTTAAGGGGCGTGAATTTAACCGTAGACAGACGTTTGAGAAGGATTTTTTTCAATGCTGTCTTTCCGTAATATTTAAACCCTATCTTTGTTTAACCACATATTATGACTACGCCATGAAAGTTCTGAAACCCTGTCTGCCTCTAATATTGCAGGAACTGTTTATTTTGTTGTGGAAACAATCCGTTTATAGTGTTCACCTACACCCCGACTTGGCTGGGGATTTTCGTCGAACTGAGAAGTATCTTAATATCTTATTAATGAAATACAAACATACTCATATCTCAGTGATAAAATAGAAACATCTATTAATTTTGTTTTTTAATTAGTTTTGCTTGATTTCTTTTTAATTTTATTTGATTTCTTGTTTAGCTTTATTTTATTGATTTTGATTTGTAGTTTAGTTTTTTTTTTTTATTTTTATTTTTTTGATTTCTTATAAATAAAGATTTGGATAATGGATTGGATGCATTAAATTTGGGATTTTCCAAGAAAGCGTGAAATTTTGAAGATTGTATTTGAGACTTACAAGTTGAAAGTTGGAACTCATTTTCCATAGAAGTGGAAGTTTGCGAGTAATTCTAAGTGTATCATTTCTATCATTTTTTTCATTTTTTTTTAAATTGTAATTTGAAATTTTTGTTATAATATTATCATAAGCTTTAATGATGTTTATGGATCTTCAAATTAATTAGTGCAACATTAATTATTATAGGAAAAATGAATATTTGAAAAACTATGAAATCAATTAGTCCAATCTATTATCCAAGATTAAAGAAAATTCACATAACTATGAGAGAGAATATTAAGAGGAACAACAACATCCATATAAAATTTAGATCAATTTATGTATTTTGTAATAGTTATTATAAAAACAAATTTGACATGCATATTAAATTTTGAACGCCAACTAACATCCCATATAATTTTTCTAGATCGTTAACTAATTTTATTGTGACATGTAACATTGAACGTCAAAATCCAACACTCTGGTTCAAATTAAATTTTGTAATGAACTACTAATTGCTCATGAAATATATGGAAATACTGAAAGGATGGTTTGAAGAATATGGGGAAGTTGAGATGGTCGAGGAGGAAGAGGGGAGAAGAAGAAGTGGTTTGAGGGAGGAGAAGTTAAAGGATGGGGAAATCAATGTGGTGAACCAATACGAACTCTTTGTTCAAACAGGAAAATCAAATACTTAGTAATTTGATGGAGGAGAAAGGGGCTGCGGAGTGCAAGTCACTGATCCAACATATATAGTGTCACATATGACGAAGGCATCAATGGTTAGCCCATAAATGATATAGTGAAAATTAAATAATTCTATGTAGTGCATATGAGCCATGGCCTAGAGAGAAATACCCGAGTGGAATTTCTAGACGGAGGCCCGTGGAGGACTCTATAGACTATGTTTATAATCAAAAGCCCATGCAAGTTGTTGGGAAAACTAGAGATGTCGCGAACAATGCTTAGTGGCTCAAAGTGTAAAACCCAAATTAAATTCGTATTTGGTGAAAAAAGGTTAAATTTTTAATAGTAAGGAGGTTGGAAACTCTAGATTTGAAAAACCAATCGTGGTGAGCCACGGTTTCATCACCACTGTAAGGAAGGAATTGACATCAATGTCAATGTTGTCTAACGTGTTGTTAGTTATCATGTTGCACTTTATTGACTCGATCTCGGCTCGCATTAATCACATGTGAGTTGGTATGGTTAGTAGAGACATGGTGGCATAAAGGGGTTTATATGCCCCAACACCAATAGATTGTGTGTCATTAGTCATAGGATCCTTATTGTGGTCTTTAGATGTTTCAATAGTTATGGGTTTGTTACTAGAAGGAATATAACTTGAATATGATTCTAGTGAAGATGATGATGATGGTGAAGTGAAAGGAAGTATGGTTACTTTAAGGACTAATGATCATAGTTGATCATGAGATAAATGATGATGAGGGGGGTGGATCTTATGATTGTGGTAGGTTGGAATATTTTGTTGAAGATGACGGATCAGTTGCGGTAGGTGTCTGAGTGGAAGTACTAGATATATATGTGGGGTTGGAGCAACTAGCGTAACCTAAGTAGTTGGGTACCTACTCTACCGAAGGAGAATATGGCATTATTACAATACTTAAATGGTTCCAAACCAGCACAAACACAATGTGTGATTTTGTCTTGTTTGTATTTGCAACATTGATGAAGAGTGAATGAAATAAATCCCATCTCGTGATTCCAAGGATGTCCTAATAAGATGTTATATTGTAGTTCTCCTTCTATGACGTATAAAATGGTATGGAGTGTCTTGGATCCAACTTTCAATGGTAAGACAATAGTGCCCAACACAACACAAGGATCATCATTGAATGTATGCAATTACAATGTTGAGGCCGAAAGGTAAGATATTGATATGTTGAGATGACGTGAGGTTATTGATAATATTATATTGATATTAGAGCCACTGCCAATCAACACACGTTTGAATGTTTTGTGTTTGATGTTGAAAAAGATGAATAGTCATGGAGCATGAGTTTCTGAGAGGATTCAAACTTGATCTCATAGTCGTAAAATGTGATCGATGTTGAATTTGAAGTATGAAGGTTGCCCACAAATTATGAAAAGAGCGTTGGGATTTTGAGGTGGGCAACTTGATCAACTTTAAAGATGTGGTAAGTGCCTTCATGATGATTGGAAGATTAGATGATGAGATTATAAAATTAGATTTTAGCCAACGTGTTCTTTAATTGATTGATTAGATTATTCTTGATCATGTTGGTCAGATTGTGTATGTGAAGCTACGTTTGGCGATGGAGTTGGTGTAGATGTGGATTCGGATATGGGGTTTAAGCTTTATGTTGGTGGCTTGATTTCTTGTCACAATATGGATTGTGTAAACAAAATCTTAATAAGATGATGATGATGCATCATGGATAACTTGATTATTCGAAGCCATATGCGATGAAAATGGATTCTTGAAGACATATAGGTTTTGATTTTGTGAAACCATGACATTATCAACATGGATAACACATTTTTTAATTAGGTCTTGAATAACATTATGTAATTAGTAAAACTTTTCAGTTGTATGGACCACAATCTTATGATAGGAACACTTGTTAGTGAATTGTTTTTGCTAAAGCGGTTTTGGTGCATTGGGATCCTCTTGTCATGTGGGTGGGAGTGAAATGAGTTGAGCATAAAGGCATTCTTATAAGATACTAAAAAGTGATTTAGTCAATGGAGTATTACCAATGCATTTAAAAGGGATCACATGATTTGTTTTGTGTGGTTCATAACCGTGGGTTATTGGGAGTCATAGATGAATTCTTGGAGGCGTTTGATGAGGAACCTTAGTTAGCCGCACATTGGAGCACTACCTAATTGACTTGGGGAGTATTCTTAGTGGGCACACGGAGAATCATTCTTATTATGAATCTTGACATCACCAGTACTAATATGAACATCCTCAATTCACTTGGATGCCAATATAGCTTCCTCGAATAACCAGAATGATTGGATTTGTAAAGTGTGTGATATGTGTTTCGCACAAACTCTTGGTGAACAATTGGGTGAGTTCTAGTCGAGGAATGGGAAATGTAAACTCGTTAACAACCACTCTTCAACATAACACATAGTCGGGTAAGAGGCCTCACCATCGAATTTCTTTAGATTATATAGGTCAGATAATGTGGTACACTTGGCAACATTGACTAAAAAAGTGATCAAGGAAAAGTATGGCAAGTTATTTGAATGAGATGACATTATGTTGTGCAATACTGGTGTACCAATCTAAAGCTTGGCCACCCTAATGATAATGGAAATGTACACAACATACGAGCATTATCATGACTGATGAGCTAACATACGTATTTTATTTTTGAGGGTCCTCTTAGCCTTTGAATTTATTAAATTTAGGCACATCAAAGTGTGTCAAATATGGTTTCATAGGGACAATTGGATGGATAGGTTCATTACATGACTAATTCTAAGTGATTTTAGGAACTCCCATACCTTAATTTTAAAGTTCAAGGTTACAAATCTTATCCAATAATTCTTAGTCAATGTTTGGCACACATTGGAAGGTATGATTTTGGAGAGGTTGGGTATACAAATGTGTATAATGATGAAGGGGTATGTGGTTGTAAGTGTGAGAGAATGACGAAGATGTGCAGGAAAATGACAAAGAATATGGCAAAGTATGATGGGTGAAAGGAGGGAAGTATTATATTGGGACGAGGCTCAAATGGTTGCTTGGAAGGAATGGGATACGTGTGTAGTAGATGTTATAGATCCAACAAAGACGTTAGTGATATGGGGTGCCTATGTGGTAGATGATGAGGTTTCATGGTCTGTAGAATACATCTTCAGATTGAAAGAATCCAACTTGTAATAGTATCTTCTAAGATATTTTTCGAGGGCTTTGGGATTACGATCTAAGGCTTCCTTAAACTTGGGGGTCAAAAATGTGGGATCTTATAAATGTCATTGTCATTATGAGGAGTAGAAGTAGATGTAAGATGCTCTTCATTATGAGTAGCAAAGATATATTCTCCTCCAACTCTCCTTTGTCTGATGATATCATCATGGGATTGGGAAGCATGATCCATGGCATGAGGTGAACCATATGAATGTGCACAAGTAGTAACCATGCAAAGATAAGTCCAAGATTATGTCAAGATAAGTTAAAATGGTCATTTTGGGTAAATTTGGACAAACCTAAAATAGAAATTTGGACTATGACTACGAAGTATAGAACTGTATGAAGTATGACAATGCAGAATGCTAAAATGGATGGATGGAAATTTGTAGAGTAGTTGTGGTTGTGACTAAGTCTAGGAAAAATTTGGGATGTAGAATAAAATGTGCATAATAGTGGAATTTGGAAAAATGAGTGTATAGAAAGGCACGGGTTAGTCATTATAGACATTAATCACTGTACTTGGATACATTTTTTAGGTCCTAAAAGCACACTAGCATTTACATGATTCCTAGGCAAGAAAATTAGTGATTGATGACTATCTTTGGCCTCTTTTCTTTGTCTCTTGTTTTCTATTTGGTCTTGCACACCCTACAACCCAGTTTAAAATTAATCTATTTATCTTTCATGGCTTCAGACACCAGCACCCATCCAGGACAACAACACCCAGGTACTCATGTCCCCTCTGGGCACCCCTGACCCTTTCTTATCTTAGTCACTCTTTTTGGGTCTCTTTTATCTTTTGGGCATATTTTTCACTTATGGGTCAGTCTACCAATTTTCAATTATAAAATTCAAACAAGGGAATCATATAAATACATAGTTATGTTTTCAAAATGAGGGACCAAGCACTAAGCATTACTATCATCACCTAAGCTTGCATCCAAAGGCACTAAAGTACTCTAAAGGCATCCATCTAGCATCCATTCAAGAGACAAGTGTTGCATCAACTCTACATAAACTTCATAGGAAGGGGAATTTCATTCTATTTCATCCACACATACTATTACATCACTAAATTATAGCTACAACTCATTATCAAGCGCAACTTGCACAAGGGTATCATTTCTACACACACACACACACACGCCAGAACTACATGGATTTTGAGATTTAGTTTAGCAATCAGTCATAAGTTCACTCTTGGGGTGATCATCAGGGTCAATGTGACTCCCCATTCTGTATTTTCCTTTGTAGGTTTGATGTGGTTTGTGGGCTTTTGCAGGTGAACTTCTCTTTTGCAGGTTACAAGTATTATCAGCGATCATAGTGCAAACATCACGTGATCAACAAAAAGTAATTGTGAAACCTTAGCGACACAATAGAAAGCATATTTCGAGCCTCTGCGTAGTCACCAACACCTAGGAGTAATCACCAGTGCCCAGGTGCCTCTATCCAACACTGGGCACCCCTATCCGACATTATTCTCAAATTCCAGATTTTCCAGTGACCAGTGACGACCATGATTTTAGTTTTTTCATCAGTTGCACCTTCCCCGATCACTTCCTATCCATTTAGAAATCAGCTAAGTATTCCTATATATCTCCCTTGCTTAGGGTATTCACACTTTACTTCTTATTTTACTTGTGTCATTATTGTACTTTATCATTTGTACATCATTTTCAATAAGTTACTTTATAATTATATTTAATTCTAATTAAATTAAATCAGTCGTAGAGTAGTTGTGGCAGTGACTGGTTCTGGGAAAAATATGGGTTATAGAAATAAATGTGTAGAATAGTAGAATCTAGAAAAATGAGTGCTCAAAAATTCAAAGGTCAGTCGAAGAGCAGTCGCAACTCCGATTGGGTCTTTAAAAAAAATGGGGTGTACAATATAATATACAGAAATGGTGAGCTTAGAAAATTCACAAGACAGTTACACTAGTGAATGGATTTCAGAAAATTTTGAGATACATAACTAACTGAGTAAAATGCCAGAAGTTAAAGAATAGTTAAATAGAAAATCGCAAGCCAGTCGCACCTGCGATTGGCTCTGGGAAAAAATTAGGATAAAAAATTGTATGGTAGTTACACATGTAACTGAGATTGGAAAAATATGGACTCAAAAATATGTCAGAAATTGATACAAAAATATAGAATATTGTTTAGATAATATAAACAGTCTAAGATGTGACCCATTTATGTTGAAAGATATTTGTATGGAGTGTTTTAAACAATATGGTGTTGTTTTGGATTTTGGTTTTTGTTTAAATGCAATATGTTATGATACAGATGCAATTGATGCTTATCATTCTAAATAATATGTATTGTTTGATGTACCATAAATGGTATGTGAAAGAGAATCACCAGCTCAATGATGACTTGTTTGAATGGGTTCCTTCATACATAAACCGATGGTGTCCCAAAACTTTAGGATTTATGCTTAGTGACCAATGAAGGTGGGACATGGGGGAATGGATGTGTATGTTATGTCTTTATCTCTCCCCGATGATTTATAAGGTCGATGCCATAAATGTTGTTGTTGTGGTTGTGTTAGGTAGAAAATCCAGTAGGTCAATCACAGTGGCTTCACCCATAAGCATGACTTATAGGCACCACAAATACCAAGCACTATTATGAGTACTAGCCTCATATTGTGAACATAATGGTAAATAGTTTTGAAGGGACTATACCCTGTTTACATAGAGGGCCTAAAAGCCAGATAAAACATTAATAGGTTCCACAAAAAAATGGATCAACATCCAGAATAGGCGTTAAATCCAACTGTAACCAAAAATTTACTACATAAAAGCAAAACAGAGCGTGCGCTGCAACAATGCAACCAAAAAAAGCAAAAAAAAGAAAAATGAACGATGAAGATCAACATCTACAACGAAAACCTCCTTTACTTCTTGGCAGCTCTGGTAATTCTGGATTTAATAGTTTGTAGTGAGGTAAAGAGAGCCACCGTTGTCATGTGTGTGGGGTCCTTAGCATCCAGCTTTGCTATGGTTTTGACTACTCTCCTTGTCCTATTCCCCACAGAGTGTCTAGGATCCCACTAAGCAAAGAAATGCTATGAACATGTTGTTTAAGGAAATCACTGATTGCATTAAAAATTGCCATGTTGTGATCATGGTGATCCTTTTCTCTCCCCAGATGATTGTCCAAGGAGTTAAGCTTTTTGTAGATGTCCTCAACTTGCTTATTGCCAAGATCAGTATCATCTTCCATCTTCCTTTTACCTTTTTTCTTGGCCAAATGCTGCACTTCTTCTTTCAGTTTCATCATTTCATTCTCCAAGGCTTCCAGCCTTTGGGAAGTATTGTTTCCTTCTTTTTGTAAGGCCTCTTCATGGCCTGCACTACTGATGTGCAATAGGTTTTGGACAACTTCCAATTCCTTATTGCTGTGAAGGACTCTACCGAAATAGGGGTGTCCAATTTGGGCTTCTTATGGTTCCTTGTTTTAGGCTTGGACGTGGTGGAAGGGATGGGGGTGGGGGTAGTGGTGGTGGGAAAGAGTGGAACAGTGCTGGGGGAGGATGGGAGACTGGGGTATTTAGAAACACAGAGCTTGTGCAAGCAAGAATATAAGGCCTTGATGCAGGGGGTAACATGGGTATGCTTCTGAAACTCCAAGATGGAGCGTTTGAGGGAGTTCAAAAGATAATGTGGGAAGCAGACAGTGATTTGCCTGCGGAAATGGTTAAGGAACACCAGGTGTTTAATAGGAACTGTAACATATCTCCCTTCCAAATATATACCAGACCATCATACGGGTGATTTCATCAAAGGGTGATGGGATAGAACTTACCCTCAAACCCATAGTAACAAAAACCAGCTCCTCGTTATCAGCAGAAAAATTCTTCTCCTCAGCCTTTTTATCGATCCTCTTGTTGAAGAAATGGAAGCCTTCCATCTCCAGGCCTGTAGCTTCGGCAATTAGTTCTTCATTAATGGGGATTTTATGTCCTCCATACTCCACTTTTCGATCCTTCCAATCCATAGTGAATTGGATTGAAATGCTCTGATCGTGCCCCTGAATTTGATCAATGAAGTTTGTGATTCTGCCCTGCTTGAGGAGGTTCCACAGCTCCTTGTTGCTCTTCCATTCTGGATCACTGCTGGGTTCAACCTGGCACGGGGCTCCTCCCATTTTTTCCTCTCTGAAATTCTTGCAACTCTTGTCCTCGAAACCCTTGTTTAAACTGTTGTATGAAATGTAGTTGTCTTTCTACCTGTCTTGGATATTAAGAGTCCCACACACATGTTGGGAGTAATGAAAGTTAATGTGGCCGTAGCTTACTTGATATTTCCCACATGGGTGATCTTTTATCTCCTCTAAATCCCACTCCAAATAATCATTATCCTTACTCCATACTTGAGTGCCCATAAATTTCAGCTTGAATGTTGCTTTGTACCTTCTCAGGGATATGATTAACATTATCCCAAATAATTAGATTATTATTTATGCCATAATTGGCCAATTCATCAGCAACCTTATTTCCTTCTCAGTATGTGTGCTTGATTCAGATATTTTTGAAGGTTTGACAAATGCTTATAGATTCCATGATGAAATCCTTGATATTCCAGCTTGGAGGTGAAGACTGATTTAGATGATTAATGATATTTAGTGAGTCTCCTTCCAAAATAATATTCTGAATGTTATGTGTCTGAGAAATTCTAAGCCCCCATAGAGCAGCCAAGGCTTCAGCATAATGGTTAGTTTGTATCCCCATTTTACCATCATAGGCAACAATCATACTGCCTCTATGATCTCGAATCACTCCTCCCCCTGCAACAATCCCAGGATTACCCTTGGAAGCCCCATCAAAGTTCAACTTGTGCCAGTTGAGATCAGGAGGGTTCCAATGTATCAAAGACCTGTCAATGTTGGAACAGATGCTATTCTGAATATTATCAACTCCAATCTTCCAGTTGGACAAAATATGCTCTTCATTTTCAGGATAATTCTTGTTCTTGGGAGGTTTGAATCTTTCGATGTTCTCTTTGACAACATTAGTAATCTTAACAAAGATGAGCTTGCACTATTGTTTAATGTTTCTAAAAATGACGTCATTTCTATCTTTCCATATCCTCCAAATAATATGGGGCATTACCAGTTTCTAGAGTCTTCTCACAACACAGTGTTTAAAAGGAGGATTCCATTGGGTCCAAAACTGGATGAAGTCCTTCGGCACAGCCCAGGAAACTTTGAAATTAGAAAAGGCAACACTCCAGATTTTAGTGGCATACTCACAATGGAACTAACAGGTGTCTGATATCCTCAGATTATTTTTTACAGAGATGGCATCTATTTGGCATTATGAAACCTTTTCTTATCAAGTTGTCATTGGTGAGAATTCTACCCCTGAGAGCAAGCCAAAAGAAAAAATTGATTTTAGGTGTGAGCTCAGCCATCCAAATCCTGCTCCAGTTGAACTCACTCTGAACAGTTTCAAAGAAATAATTATATCCAGATTTAACAGAGTACTCTCCATCAATAGAGTTGTTCCAGACCAATTCATCCTGAACATCCAGTTGACTTAAGGGGATAAGGTCCAAATGCTCTTGCAAAGAGGACATCATGTGGTTCAGATCATCCCTGTCCACAGAGAGTTTTTTCCATTTCTTCTTGTTGCCATCCCTGTCAATGTAATCCATGATTCTAGTACCATACTTTCGTTCAAGGTTGTCTTTGACTGCTCCAAATCTGTCAATAAGACTGCAGTTAGACCAGTTATCCCCCCAAAAATTTATATCTCTGCCATTCCCCACTTTCCATTTGCTTCCATGTTTGATGAAATTCCTGATTTGAACTAAATTATTCCAAAAAATGGATCCATAAGGAAGGTTCTCTTCCTGAAGAAAAGAAATGGTTGCTTGTTGATTAAGGTATTTGGCCTTAATTAGTTCAATCTAGGGTTGTTTCTCTGAGAGCATTCTCCAGCCCATTTTTGCAATTAGAGCCTCATTCATTTTTTTGATGTCTTTTATACCCAGGCCCCCAATTTTTTTGGGAGTGCATACTTGGTCCCAAGCTACCAAGTGATATTTGAATTTATCCTCCATTCCCTGCCATAGAAAGTGCTTTTGAATCCTCTCAATTTTTTCTCTGAAAGTAGAAGGGATATTATATAGTGACATGATATATATAGGGAGATTCTGAAGAGTGCTTTTTATGAGCAGACACTTACCAGCACTTGATAGAATGACTCCTTTCCAACCAGCCATTTTCTTTTGAAATATTTCCAACAGGTCATTCCAGACTTTGGTTGATACTTTTTTCGTACCAAGGGGGAGCCCCAAATAAGTAGTGGGGAGTGAATTGATTTTACATCCCAAAATTTTAGCAATTTTAAGTTGTCTTTCCTCAGGGGTGTTAAAAAAGAAAATTGAGCTTTTATCAAAATTAATCTCTTGCCCAAAAGTAGATTCATATAATTTCATAATAGACTTTGTTGCCTTAGCTTCAAGGATTGAAGCCATTAATAGAAGGATTGTATCATCCATGAATTGCTGATGAGAAGCTACTTGGTTAGTGGAAGTGGGCTTAGATCCTTTCAGAAGACCATCTATGACTGCTTTATCAATTGTTCTGCTAAGACTATCTTCCATAAGAATGAATAGCAGAGGGGATATGGGATCCCCTTGCCTTAGTCCTCTACTGCTAGTAAAAAATCCCACCAGCTCTCCATTTACCACCACTGAGAATCTAGCCGTAGTGATGCATGCCTTGATAATTTTTCTGAATTTAGTTAGAAAACCAAATTTTGTTAGAACCTTGTCCAGAAAGGCCCTTGAGACTTTATCGAAGGCTTTATTCATATCAAGTTTAAGGACCATGTTTTCTTTTTTGTTATTATCCATAGAGTGAATAGTCTCATGGACCATAATCACTCCATCCTGAATAATCCTACCTTTAATGAAACCACTCTGCTGTTTTGATATTAAATCATTCATAATGAACTGGAGTCTGGTAGCAATGATCTTGGTAAAAATTCTATAAATAACATTCACCAGACTGATGGGTCTGAAGTCTTTGAAATCCTTAGCATCCATTTTTTTTGGAGCAAGCACAATGTGGGTGTTGTTTCAGCTCTTTCAAAAGATCCCCAGTTCTATAGAATTCATTCACCACCCTGAGAAGATCATCCGAACATATTTCCCAAAACTTCTGAAAAAAGTTGACTGAGAAACCATCCGGGCCTGGTGCCTTATCCCCTTCAAGAGTAAACACAAGCTTTTTGAATTTCTTCTAATGTGACAACTTTAGTGATGTCTTTAAATCTCTTGCTCTTCAATTTTGTCTTGGGGGATAGCCTCCAACATGAAAGAGACTGCCTCATCATTAATGATATTCTTCTCATTAAGCAATTTTTCGTAAAATTTGAGAGCTTCCTCTTTGATGCTCCTTGGGTATTTTATAATAGTGCCATTTCCTTTAGCAACTTCCATTATCCTATTACAGGCTCTATGCTTCAGGGTGGTCATATGGAAGAATTTTGTATTTCTATCTCCTTCTTTCAGCCAAATAGCCCTGGATTTGAGTCTCCATAGGGATTCTTCTCTGCTACATACCGTATGCAGCTCTGAAAGAATATTATTTTCCACTGATTGATCTTCAAGAGATCTCCCCTTTGAATTCATCTTGATTTCCAAATCTTGGAGCTTTTGCTTTAATTCCTTTTTTTGTTCAAACACATTCCCAAAAACTTTTTGTTCCAGATTTTAACCTATTTTTTGACATTTTTAAGTTTCTGAATAAGCCTAAACTGAGCAGTGCCCTCACCATCCCAAATCCACCATTCCTTAATCCTGTCATGGATATCATCATGTTACATCCACATCTTTTCAAATTTGAAGGAACTCCTGGTGGGCTTAGTCCAATTGAAGAGTTTTAAAGCAATCAGATTGTGGTCCGACCCAATTCTGGGTAGAGAAGTAAGATGGAAGTCCTGACTAAGAATCCAACTAGCAGAGAAAAGAGCTCTATCCAGTTTGACTTGAATTAAGTATTTCCCCAACCTTCTGTTAGTCCAGGTGAACTGATTGCCATGAAGATCCACATCCATGAGATTAAGGTCAGCAACAAAATCAGCAAATTCATCCATACCTGTGGAAAAACTTAAGTTTCCTCCTTGTTTTTCTCCTGGGTTTAGGGGAGAATTGAAGTCTCCCATAATAAGCCAGTTGGTAGTATTATGTTGACTTCTGAAAGTCTTAAGATCAGTCCAAAGTTTTCACCTCCCAATAAATGTATTAGGGGCATAGATATTAGAAAGGATCCAGTCACAATTATTCTCAATAGCGTGAAAATTAATAGCAAGATGGTTATTGGTTTCAGTAAGAATCATACCAGTATACTATGTCTTTTATCCCAAAATGTAGCCAGGCCTCCTGAAGCACCCTGAGAATCCACCGCAGCCACGTCGGAGTTTTCCCAGAAATTATTTTTACTAATTTCAAGAACCTTAGCATTCATCTTAGTTTCCTACAGAAGCAAAATGCTAGGTCTACTAGACTCCCGTAACTCCTTGATTATTCTTTGTTTGGAGTTTCCATTCAGCCCTCTGATGTTCCATGAGATGATCTTCATTTATAAGATATAGGTGTTGGGATTTCCTGATGGTTCAATTTCCATTGAGTGCCATCTGTAATGTCTTCCTCTGTTCTCTTGGATCTGAGAGCCTTTTTTGAGGGTCTTCCTCTTTTAGAGCTGCTTCCAAAGTCTACTATTCTTCTAGTAGATGATCTAGTGGTTCTGGATGTTGAAGTTTCCCAGTTGTCAATTTTCTTTTTTTTTCATGATAGAGTGAATCTGGGATCTTTTCAAATCCTTTCATTCTCTTCTTTTTCTTAGAAATGACCTCTGTAAATCCAGAAGTTAGCTCTGAATCTTCCTCATAGAGAATGTTTTCTCTGAGTGGCATTACTTCCCCCTCCTCTTTCTCTCCCTGTTTATTGATAGGTTGTAAATTTTTTGATTTGATGCTAGATAGGGGGTTCTCACTTTTAGGTGAAAATTTACTATTTTGGAGAATTTTTCTGTAATGATTCTTCTGGTTCCATGTTTTCTTTTTCATCATCCAAAATTTCCTTAATGATGAACAGAGGATTCGGTTGATTTATCTCAGCTACTTTAGTTTCATTCTGAGTTTCCACAAACTGAGCTAGCTCTTTAGAAAGAATATTTACTTTCACTATTCCCTTTTGCTCGTTAACCTCCAAAACCACCTTTACTGGGTTTTTCATATCTAAATATTCTTTGGTGATTGTGGGTACTCCTAGTGAAGCTGTTGCTGGAGTTTTCAGGTGCCAGAGCTTCCTACAGACTAGAGGTTTTCTGATTGGAGTTCTGAACCCCTTTTTTCCTTTCTTCTTATAGTTCCACTCAGGTTGGTTAAGGGATTTTTCTTCCCTCTGGCTATGATCAGGTTCCATTTCTATCATCCTAGCTTCCTGTGCCTGAGTTGAATCTCCTTCAAGTTTTTCATTCTTGCTTTTTGTATCCTCTTGGGAGATCTCCTTATTAGGGAATTTTCTGGTGAAATTCCCTATACGATGACATTTATTACATCGCAAATGAAAGGTTTCATATTCAATCTTTTGATGCCAAATCTCATACTTAGATTGCAAAATAATATGTTCCGGTAACTCCTGATCCATTTCAGAAGAAATATAGAATCTAGCAAAAGCTAGTCTAGATCTGTTTCTTGTAGGTCCATCAAGCCCAATCAGAGAACCGAGGGATTTAGTAATATTTAACAGGATCTCATCGTCCCAAAATTGGAGAGGTATTATTGGGAGTCTAAACTAGACCAGAATGGTTTTTTATATTCTCAATGTTCGGATCAAACCTAGGATACCATCTTTTCCCAGAAAAAAACCCCTTGACATAATGGTAATGCTCCTACAATTATAAAATTATAAAATAGTCACGTCTGTAACTATTGTGTAACCAGGTTGTTAGCTTTTTATTTCATAAAAATCACATGACAGTCGCGCCTACAATTAGCATGTAACTAGATTTTTTAGTAGATATGTAAGATTAAGGATTAGATCTATAACCACAATTGTTAGGAAAAATAAAACCAAATTGAAAAGACTACAAAACCCTAAAGAAAACACTATTGGATTTAGAAAAAAAAAATTACCCACGACCAATATGGTACCACTATGGTCGCTAAAATGCATGCCTAGATTTGGATCACCTACAAGAGGTGTTAGTCGATATAAAATCCCCAAATCAATGCTAATTAAATAAACAGGATTATGCTGCCACTGATAATGAGAGAACAATCGTGGGTTCTTTCAATGAATAAAGTGGGTAGAATCTTCCATATCTAATCTAAATTTGTATAAAAAACATTTAGAAAAGTATTAGTAATTTTTAATGGTGAGGGGACCTTCCCCTAACCACTTAGGAAACAATAGAAATTTATTTACAAAAAATTGAAAAAACAATGCATAAAATGAATGATATATGTGATTCAGTCGCAAACCAATCATGGTTGCGATTCATTGCAAATTATAAGAAGGTTGCAGGCTAGTCATAGGCGCGACTGACACTTGCATTGAGATATGGTCAAAACTTTGATGTCGCGGGTTGCACTAGTCCTTTGTGATCTTCCTTCACCTCTCCAAATCTTGTAATACTGAAATATGTGAGTAAAGAAGCAAAAACCCCAAGTACAGTCTCAAGTCCACAAAGAGTCAAGAGAGGATAAAATAACAAGAGTGAGTTGTTTTTTAGAGTGTTTGAGTGCATATAAGACTATGAAACATATGGATGTAATGTGCATATGTGGTTAAGATGATAAAGGTCCATAATACATCAGGCATGCAAATGGGTAGGCGAGATGGACATAATTAAATGTGAGTGGACGATGGTTAGTAAATGAGTGACAAAGTGTTTTTCATCGCCTTTTGTGGAGACATTGTGTGTAAGCTACATTTTCTAGTGTCTATAGATCCCAATCCTCCAAATTAGCTGATGAGATACTAGTACGGGCCCGAGGAATTTTAGTTTGGATTTGATCTAAAGGGACTGAGGTCCTAGGTTGGATTAGATTTTTTATTTTTCCCCAACCATGCAATAACAACCGTGTTAGGTGCATACTGGTTGATGCCATTAGGGGTGACAAGAGCATATTGACATGGTATTAGCCTTACTAGTTTAGGGTGGCTAATGCCATTAGAGATGGAAGAAGAGGAAACTTATGACATCAACCCTATTAGTTTAGGGTGACTAAGGACATTAGTGATGGAAAAAGTGTAAACAGATAACATTGGCCCTATTAGCTTGAGACAATACATAATGTTGATCTAGATATGATTTTAAAAATTTAGATTGTGAGGAGATGTATCTTGAAACATCTGACCTATAGGATAGGTATGAATAGTCTAATAGTTATGTTAATGAGGGGCATAAAATGAGGTATTGATAGTGGTGACTAAATATTTTATGACATTCATACTAACCACACTCTCTGGAGGTTTTATTTTATCGTTATAAGTTGTTTTTATGGTGTTAGTGGAAAAAGAAGCTTGTCATTTCTCTTTGTTGGGATGAGGAGCCATATTAGCCTTGGAGTGATTAGGAAATGAATTGGTACAAAATATAATATGGTTTCTATCTTGATTTATGAAATTATGATGGTCACACTTTTGGGTGTGTTCATGGGTTGTCGTGGCTTCCTCAAGTCCTTCACGAGCCATACCTTCAACATCAATCAAATTTAGTGACGAGAAAGAAAATATAGGTGAAAGTACAAAAGAGCTTTTTAATTTTTGTGTGAATGTCCCAAATTAGAATGCCACCAAAAAAAGAGATTCTCTATAAAATATGGGGGAATGGGGTAGAAGGTATAGGTATGTGTTTGATAAGATCTAGGGAGATGTTGACACAACTCTTTCTTAGAGAGATATTGATGGTAATTCACATGGGAGGAAGAATAATGATAGGGAAAAAATTCTCCATTTGATCTAGGATGGGTTGAATCAAAATTGTGGATAGTTTCTTGAAATTGTTGCTAGGATTAGGGATATCTGATACTCCGTCATCTACAACGATACAATTTTAATGTCATATTAAAATATGTAGGTTTTTTGTGCTTGAGATTGAGGTAGAGTTTGAGGTTTCCCTAGTTTAGGATTCTCAAATGTGTGAATAAGGTAAAAGTTCTTTTTGGCCTACTTGATGGCATCCTCTATAGTGATAGGAGAAAAGGACCCAACCTTATATTGAAGATGAGGTATTAGGTTGTTGAAGAAGATACTATTAAGAGTTTCATTAGAAAATGTATGTTTATTTATATTGTAAATATTATTTCATCATTTAACAAAGGATTAGACATTCTCATTATCATCGTGTTTATAGTTGATGAAGATGTTCATGTTATTTTCATGTAGATTGTGAGAATATAATTCTTTGAGTACTATATTTACAAACCCCTCGAGTTCAATGATGGAGTTAGGTGCAAGAGTATGATACCAATCTAAAATGTCACTCATAAGGGTCTTAGCTAAGAGCATGGCATATGTAAAGGAGTTGTATTTGATCCAATTAATTCTAAATATTTTAATGTGCAGTTTGGGGTTGATAGAATCATCATTGGTAAGGGAAGGGGTGATACCTAAAATATCCATAACAACTATACAAAGAGCCAAAAGTTCCCTTTGAATAGATTGGTGACCCCTATTGGCTATGGGAGGTTGTGCAATTGAAATAAATTTTGGTCTACTAGAGGAGGTGGGGGAGGACATAAATAGGCACACCTTAGTGAATATTTTGAGTTCTATTATACATGTTAGAAAGGTTTTCATTCATTTGAAGAAATTGGTTATTAACATTAGTTTGTTGTTGACTCGTGTAATGAAATTACTTGTATAATTCAGATCATGAGCAGAAATATAACACCAAATAACACAATATTCCAGAATAATGATCTCAATATGCAATTAGAATAGCTTCGCCACTTCGAGGGGGCAACCTCTAAACCATACAATAATACTCAAATGCTCCAATGATGATCAAACTACTACCTAATAACCTCTATATATACTATTCCTATGTTATGGCCAACACCAAGGCCGACCCACTAATGAAAATATAACATATATGAAAGAGATACATAATGATAAGAAGTTATGATAGCCACAAGTCAGCTATATACATCCAATATAAGATATATGATTAAGGGCATAGCATGCCCCTCCCCTTCGAAGCAACATTGTCCCCAATGTTGAGAAGATCTAGATGTTGTTGCAGGAAATTTGCATCCTCCCAAGTTGCGTCTTCATTGTCTAGATTTTTCCACTTGATCAAATACTCAGTGATGACCCTTGTCCTCAACCGCTTAGTGCGTGTCTGAAGGATGCATTCTAGTTCCAGGATGATTCTACCCTCTTCATCAAGCTCGGGGTAACACTATCTGGGTTGATATTGTCTGTCCAATTACCTTCTTTAGGCAAGATACATGGAAGACTGGATGAATTCGAGTAGCCGGAGGAAGTTCCAGTTTGTATGCTACATTGCCAATCTTCTGTAACACTTGATAAGGACCATAATACTTAGGTGAAAGCTTGTTATCCTTTTTGTGTTGTTTTAAGGACATTTTCTTATATGGTTGTAAACGCACAAAAACCCAATCACCGACTTCAAAATGTCTTTCACTACGATGTTGGTCTGCCTGCTGCTTCATGCGGTTTTGTGACATGGCCAAATTCTCCCTGAGACTAGAAAGCACCTCTTGTTGGTGTTGAATATGTTCTTCAACTGCTCGAACCTTTGGCTAGACTCTCAAAGATGAAGTGATAGATGGTGGATGGTACCCATATAATGCCAAGAAAGGAGACATTTTAGATGAAGTATGAAAGGAGGTGTTATACCACCATTCTGCCAGCGGTAACCATTGGACCCATCTCGCTTGCTTATCTGATGTAAAACAACAAAGATATCCCTCCAAGCACTTGTTTACCACCTCTGTTTTCCCATCAGACTGGGGATGATAAGAGGAACTATGAGCTAGTTGTGTGCCCAAGCATGAGAACAAGTCAGTCCAAAAATTACTAGTAAAGATAGGGTCTCGATCACTTACTATAATCTTTGGTGTCCCATGTAGCTTCTGAATTGTATCCCTGAAGGCCGTTGCTACTGTACTCACAACAAATGGATGTGATAAAGCACAAAAATGGGCATATTTGGTGAGTCTATCCACCACCACCATGATTACATTTTTACCTTCTGATTTAGGCAATCCTATGATGAAGTCCATAGACACCTCTTCCCACCTCTGGCTAGGAATAGATAGAGGTTGTAAAAGACCTGGGGACTTAATTGTTTCGCCCTTATTTTGCTGACAAACCATGCATTCTGCCACAAAATTTTGTACATCTCCTTTTAGCCCTTCCTAGAAAAAATCATGCTTGATTCGATGATAAGTCTTTAAGAAGCTAGAATGACCCCCTACTGGAGAAGCATGGAGCTCAGATAGAACCCTATTTTTAAGGATTGAATTCTTACATAGATATAATCTATCTTTATACCATAAAACATCTCCTTTCCATAAAAATTTTTCTGACATGTTTGGATCTTGTTGGAGATTTTGAATGAGATTTTGTGTACCTGGGTCATTTTTCCATTCAGACCTTGCATCCTCTATCCAATCCTCCTGTAATACAGATATGGCACACAACAATGCCTGGGCAGATTCATCCTTCCGAGATAAAGCATCAGCAACTACATTCTCTTTCCCTTTCTTGTATATTATCTCAAAATCATACCCCAACATTTTTGAGACCCATTTTTGTTGTTCTTCTGATGATAAGCGTTGCTCTAAGAAGTATTTCAAACTATCATGATCTGTCTTTACTTTGAAATGTCATCCCATTAGATATGGTCTCCATTGTTTCACTGCATGAAGTATTGCTAACATTTCTTTCTCATAAACTGGTTTAGAGATATTCTTACCTTTGAATTGGCAGCTCTCGAAGGCAATGGGTCGCCCTTCTTGCATGAGTACTGCCCCCATACCATACCCTGAAGCATCACATTCAACAATGAATGTTTTTGAAAAATCTGGGGTGGCTAGAACTGGAGTGGTGCACATGGCCTCCTTCAACTTCTCAAAGGCCATAGTAGCTTGCTCGTTCCAATGGAAAGAGTCCTTCTTCAATAAAGTTGTGAGTGGTGCTGCGATGCTGCCATAATTCCTTACAAATCTACGATAATAACCTGTAAGCCCCAAAAATCCTCAGAGATTTTTTAGGGTTTTGGGAACCTTCCATTCAAGCATGGCTTTTATCTTGTTAGGATCCACTTTAACACCTTCATAAGAGACAATATGACCCAGATATTCAACCTCCTTGACACCAAAAGAACACTTAGAAGGCTTTGCATAAAGTTGATGTTGTTCAAGAGTTTCCAACACCTTATTTACATGATGCAGGTGTTCCTCCCATGTTTTACTATAGATTAATATATCATCAAAGAACACTAAAACAAACTTTTGAAGAAATGGCTTAAAGATGGAATTCATCAAGCTTTGAATTGTAGAGGGTGCATTTGTTAGTCCAAAAGGCATTACCAAGAACTCATAGTGTCCTTCATGTGTCCTGAAGGCTGTTTTATGAATATCTTCATCCTTGATTCTAATCTAATGATATCCAGAACGAAGATCAAGTTTTGTAAAGTAAACAGCACCATGTAACTCATCTAGCAAATCATCAATTACAGGAATAGGAAACTTATCTTTAACTGTGTACTTATTGAGTTCCCTGTAATCTGGACACATGCGCCAATTGTCATCTTTTTTCCGTACCATCACTACAGGAGAAGAGTAAGCACTTTGACTATGACGAATAAGTCCTGCTTCTAACATCTCTTGAACTATCTTCTCAATCTCACTCTTTTGCATATAGGGGTACCTATAAGGTCTGATGTTGGGTGGTTGACTCCCTGGTACTAGCTGGATGGCATGGTCATGGTCTCTTTTCGGAGGCAAACCCTTGGGCATTTCTCCAAAAACCCCTGAGTGCTCATCTATAACTGCTTGCATATCTGCGGGTATAAATGTATTGGAATGATGTGCTTCCAATGAAAATAGTTGTGCTACAAACCCTTTTGCACCCTTTCTAAGCAATTTTTGCATCTGATGAGAACTTACCATCTGTGGGGATTTTGCTCTTAGTCCTTTTAGTTTAAAATTCCTCCCTTCTGACTGAAATTGCATGAACAACTCTTGGAAATTCATTTCAATGGTTCCCAAGGTGGTAAGCCACTGAACTCCTAACACAATGTCTGCTCCTCCCATGGCAATGGCATACATATTGCTAGTTAGCAAGTAATCTCCCATGGTGAGATTAATGTTATGGCATTTTCCTGAACAACTAACAGTTTTCCCATCAGCAATCATGACTTGACATTCTGGAGCTGGATAAACAAAGCAGTTCAAGCGTACCGCTAACTTATGATTGATGAAATTGTGAGTACTTCCCGAATCAATCAACACTGTTACCCTCTGTTTTTTTAAGAATCCAACTACTTTGAGAGTTTGGGGAGTGCTAATACCAGAAATTGCATGGCATGATATTGTTGGTTGGGGATCTCCTAATTCCTCCTCTGGCTCTACCTCTTCGTCTTCTTCATTTTCTTCTTCTTCAGTAGGTCCCTCAATGTAGAACAACTTCTTTTCCGCACACTTATGTCCTGGTCCAAATTTGTTGTCACAATTAAAACATAACCCTTTGGCTCTCTTTTCTTCAATTTGTTGAGGTGTCAGTCTCACTGGCCGAGGGAATGATGGTGGAAGGGTGCTACGATCTCTGATAGTACTGACAGTTTGTTTCCGACTTGAAAGAAATTTTTCCTCTGCCCTACGTGCCATGATCATAGAGTCTGAAACCTTATGAGGATTAAACATACGCACCTCAGTCTCAATTTGTTCTTTAAGACCCCCAAGAAATAAGTCATTCAAATTATCTTCAGGAATATTTTCCACCCGTAAGGAAAGGTTTTGGAATTGATGGATGTAATCTTTGACTGTTCCTGTTTGTCTGAGCTTTGCTAATTGGCTGAAATAATTCTCTGACACACTAGAACTATAGTGCAATTGCAACTCTTCAGTGAATACTGTCCATGTAACATTGAGGCCACTCTTTTTCCTTTGAGCACATAACCATCTATATACCAAATGAATTGGTCAGGTTCCAGATACAATGATGCCATGGTAACCTTTTGTCCCAATGGAATCTGATGAAGATCAAAGAAATTATCCATCTGGTTAATCCAATTGAGTGGATCCTTTCCATCAAACTTACGCATTTCCACTTTTGGAAGCATGTTACGAGCTTGTAGAGTGTTTGTATTTGGATTGGTCATGTTTTCCACCCTGCTAGTTTGTTTATTACTTTGATCCACCATGGTTAGTGTGAGTATGATTGAGTTGTGGCTCATTAGGAATGATATGATGACCCATGATATTGTAGCTAAATTGTTGAATGAAATCCTCCAATCATTGTCCAATCTTTTCTACATCTTTTTTGCTGGCCACTCTACCTTTAAGGTTTCGCAACTCTAACTCAAGATAGCTGACCTTATGGTCAGTTGAAGTAAACCCTAACCCTGAGGACTCTGTAGATACCCCTTCTGACTCTAACTCCTCAACTATTATCTCATCCTTATCAGGGGTTTTACCCGGAGTGATGGGATTCTTTTTTCCTCTTGTCGAAGGCCCAGCCATGATGCCCCAAAATGGTAAGATTTAAGGATCAAGGTCAAAATTTAGGGTTTCAGATTTCAATAGGAATTCGGCCAAATTTTATAAAACTCAAAGAATGAACTCAAACTAATTTTTAATCTTCTTTCTGGAAATGTAAATAACTTTGAAAAATTCCACAAATTGCACCCTATGTAGCCGAATTATGAAAAAACATAAAACCGCTATAACTTTTCAAAACAAGTCAAAAATTATTAAAATTTTGAGGGAAGCTTACTTGACTGATTTCGCCACACCACAGAAAAATTTGTAGAAAAATTCGCTACTGATGTTGAGATATGGATGAACCTTAAAAATTAGGGTTTGACGCAGTGTTGGCCGAGTTCAAGCTCTGATACCACTTGTAATGAAATTACTTGTATAATTCAGATCATGAGCAGAAATATAACACCAAATAACACAATATTCTAGAATAATGATCTCAATATGCAATTAGAATAGCTTCTGCCACTTCGAGGGGGCAACCTCCAAACCATACAATAATACTCATATGCTCCTATGATGATAAACTACTACCTACTAACATCTATATATACTATTCCTATGCTATGGCCATAACACCAAGGCCGACCCACTAATGAAAATATAACATATATGAAAGAGATACATAATGATAAGAAGTTATGATAGCCACAAGTCAGCTATATACATCCAATATAAGATATATGATGTGTGGTGTGTGTGTGTGTGTGTATACATATATGAGTATGCGGGATATATGTGTGTGTGTGTGTGTCATGTAGAAGTGTGTGTGTGTGTGTGTGTGTGTATACATATATGATATAGGATATATATGTATATGCTATATGTATGTATAGTACCTATATATATGTATATGTATATCAGTATCACATGTAGTTTCCCCGATATATATATGTGTATATGTGTATATGTGGTTGAAATATATGTAGGAGGTATGTATATGTGTAAAGTGTGTGTGTACAGCTAGGGTGATACTATTATATAGGAGTATAACACAGAAACCCTATACCCATGTATATAGATCATTGTTTAACACGAATAAAATGGGTAAACTTAGATACCCATAATAGATATTGGACCCTTTACTCTCCTCTTTAATGAAAATATTACAAAAAATAATGGAGTCGTGCAACCTTCCTTGCCTTCATGGCTTCCATGGCTCCTCCTTTGAAACTTGCAAATCAGACAGGAAGTAGAAAAAAAGGAGAGAATCTAATTTTGAAAATATTAGTTTTGTAAAGAATTGTGATAGTCAAAGAGGTCAATTCATGTTGACATAATTTAGGGCATATTTAGGAAAACGTGAAGATGATTCAATTAGAAGAGTCAACATTAGATCTAATGTAATGGGTTCACTAGAATGCATGCATACATATTTTTAATGACCTGATGAATATCCTATTTGTCTGTAGGATAATGGGTGATTTGGACTAATTTAATGAGAGTGGATATTGGGTATGGGTGTACGTGGGGCATATTTCCATACTGGTTAAGTTTATAGTTTTTAGAACTTATACATGTTTGATTTATTAGGGGTAACTAAAGAATTAAGTAAGATTTGAATATAAGGGCTCATTTTAAATAAACGATTGTTATGATAAATCAAAGAATTATGTTTGTATGTGTTGGATTCTATTACCCAAATTTTAAACAAAGTAATGTGAACTTGCACTTCACCTAGACATAATGCATAACTGCTAAAGCTAACTGGGACGCATAACCTAATAATGAATTAATTATTAATGTTCATTCTAACTACCACCAAATTTTGATAAAATTTTAATCAGAAAATTAATTAAATCATGCACATAATGCTGACAACCTTGCATACCTTCTGAACAACAAATAAAATGTACTGTAATTTTTTCTACATAAACAATCATCAATAACGTTTTAATATCCCATTTTGAGCATGTTCAAAATCTATTGGGCACTTAGAATCCACTCACTGTTTCCAAGGGAATACCGACATAGCATGCATTACCGATAATTTTGTTAATAGAGGTAGATCACAATGATCTGCAACTACATTTGATGCACGCAGAACAAGCAAGATCACGTAGAAATACTAGCACACTGTAAGACATCATTTCGACTGTTTAAGGACAATTGAATTAACACTAGTACTTTAGCATGCATTAAAACGTCACACTTTACCCATTTTTTTGTAATGATCTCATACACCTATTTTTACAATTTTTTTGTACTTTCCCTTTAATGATATACATGCGCTTTTTTTGAATAATTAGACTATACGCCTTTTACATTTTTTATTTTTACTGGAAGAAAATATTATAGAAGAGATAATGATAGTCGCGGAGAAAATGCTAAAAGTGATTGTAAGGCTATAAATATATGCCCCATTTGTATGTAGATTTAAGGCTTTCAAATAATCTATTCCTATTAAAAATACCTTACTTGCACGGAAAGTGTTATCTTGAATTTTAGAAGAAACAAGGTGGTTTCATCCCCATCTTCGGGGGCAATAAACATGTCATGGGAGGAAAAGGAGCTCACATGTATGTGTGAAAAAGTCACTCATAGCGTGAAGAAAAGGTGCTTCTTCGCTAAAAAGAAGTGCCCACCTGTGCATCACAGGGTTCATGACCTATCTTCCTTGTGAGGCCATAACATTTCCTTCACAACTTCTTGAAACTTATTCAAATTTTCCTATTGTCAAAAATGTACTCCTGCGTGTAGACTATTTCGCATCGTGCATGGCTAAGACTTAGCCATTTCTTGTTCCTAGAGTTTACTCAAGAATTTAGGGAATATTAGTGAGCTCACTCGAAAATATGGTAGAATAAATGAATAGAGCACCTGGGTAAGCTTGTGCATGAATGCAAGGATACCTGGGTTCTTGAAGCATGATGCACAAGGCCACCTGGGAAATTAACCTTGTGCATCAATGCACAGGGTGTTTGGGTGCCTTTGCAATAATGAGTGTATCAACCTATCTTCTAGAGGCCTTAACTATTGGGATCTTGAAGCTCTGAATCGACTCCGTTTTTTTACTTAGAAAGGTATCCATCTTTCTAGATATGCAATGGTAAGACCTAAATTTGGCGTTGCTTCTACAATTTTTCTTAATATTTTTTTGGATTTTTAAATTTGTGTTACCAATTCTTCTTCAACTTTTTGATGTTTATTTATCCATGTTTTGACTTTTCACGACCTAACATAATTGAATGTTTTGGGAGTTTTTGAAACATATATAAATGTTAGGTAAATTTCCTTGAATTTTTCCTCAAGCTATGTACAAGAAATGAAGAAATTTGAATGCAACTCTCAGCGACAGATACAACTGCACAAGGGAAGAATGCCACGCGTCATGCTGCAAGAAAGTGATGATGAAAAAATCTTCCCCTAGTGTCCTAGATGGGAACATTCAACTGGTAAAATTTTCATGCACAAAATTGTGTGCGTGCTAAGTATTCGATATAGATATTGTTCAATCATGACGACAAATGTAACCCAATGACTCTACCTAGGAAGTGAGAAAGGATCACCTCCTAGACCTAAGTTGGCGAAGAAGTTGAAAGAGGGTTTGAAAACCTGCAAGCAAGGATCACAAGGGATGACGTGCACATCAATGGATGTGTGAACAGTAGCATGAAGAGATCTCAGGAGGAGCGAGCATCAACCAAATGTGCATGCAAAGATTCGACAAACGGGTATAACCTGGTTAAGCCATAAAACTCTCCTCTATCTCATAGATCAAAATACGTGTACATATAGGAGGTGCTGAGTAACCCCCAAGTGCTGTAATCATGACAACTTGAGTAGAGAGGGGGAGTTACATTCCTATAATAGAAGTGTAACTCCCAATGATGCATATGACACAACTGACGCACACGCACTGACGTGCTGACACATTGACGCGTAAGGGAATCTCATAATGACCCCTAAATGACACATGGACCTATGATCTCACCTAAGTGAGATGACTCACCTAATGATGTGGAAAATACACACACCAACACCCCCCTTCATCATAACTTAGGATGAGGCGGCAAGTCAGAAACAAGAAATGGGTCCCGACACAAAGCTTGATGAGGTACCCATGTACAAGAAAGAAGTCCCAAGCAGTGAAGGAAAACCCAGTGGGAAAAACATCCACCACAAGAGAACAAAACACTCTCTAATCTAAGAAAGATGCCAAATATGGGTCCTGGCCATAGACGAGCCTGAAAGGGTACCCATGTACAAAGAGGAAATCTCTCAGAAAGAAGAAGAAGAGAGAAGAAGAGGGAGACGAGAGGAATGCAGAAGATGCCATGGATAGATCTGAACTCTGCAACTCTAGGAGGTCTCCCAGAAGAATGTCGATGACGAGATCCTCTACCTCTAGACTGAAGAAGAGCCACCTGCACCGAACTATGTGCTTGCCCTTAGGAAGGACAGAAATGATGTGCTGGAAGTCTGCCCACTCCACAAAGGAATCTGAAGGTTGCAACATGAAGAACTCTGAGTCTGGTGCACTGAAGTGTGACATAGGTCTAGCGAGTGAGTGCCAAGGAACCAAAGGTAATGCCACGTGCGTAGAACTATCAGAGTGAAGAGGAACACCCATAGAAAGGATGTCCAAGTGATGTGAAGGGAACAAAACATCCTCCACAATAGAAAAGGGATCCACAGCTGAGGGTGGATCAATGAAGGTCTCTGGAAATGTGGAAGTGACATGATTCCTAGAAGGGGCACTCCCAACAACAGAGATGATGAACTCCTCTGAAACACCTGTAGATGGATGAGGGACCTGTAGTGCATCACAAGTGGACTCTACAAAAAGATGACTAAGGTCAGGTAGATACTCGTCCCAATGAGGGGGCTCAACAAACAGAAGAGCGATGTATGATAGGTATGAGTCATCCAATGAAGGTAGAGGAGTGAAAGGGGCCTCGCACACTGGAAGTGGAAAGGAGGTGGGTGTGATGATGGTATGAGACTAAGTAGAAGGGGACTGCTCGATATCTGATGAGATGTGGGAAGTGTCAACACTCTCTGGAATAGTGAGAGAAAGAGGAGAAGAGTCCTCTGTAATGCTCTCAACATCAGAACTGGGTGCACAATCCTCGTCATCAGAAGTAGAACCAAGCGATCCTGTGTCAGTGGAACTGTCATCACATGAAGAAATGGAGGAGATAACTGAATCAGTAGCAACAACAATGGCGGTAGTATGTGAAGGGTCTCCATAGAAGGAATGAAGAATGCTCCAAACACGGTGAGGTGGATCTGAGTCTGCCACGTGAAGCTAGAGAGAACGAGAGACATGCATCATCATGTGACTAAAGACATGGTCACAAGTGTCAAGGAAGTCCTCTAGATGATGATGATCAGTGGGTGCAGGAACTAGCCCAAGTAAGAAGGGTGAAAGACCCTCGTGGGCGAAGTAACGTTCCATGGAAGCACACCAAGCTGAATAGTTCCCTCTCCCGGTGAGAAGTGGCGAAGGCTGTAAGGTGATCCTACGATGCTCACATTTGGAAAGAGAACTCTCCATGATGAAAAAATTCAAGATACAAGGTGCACGAAAGCAAGACGTCGGACTCGGCCGATAATGCGTCTGCGTGTGAAAACCCAAGAGTACAAGTAACCCCCCCAGAATGTGGCACTTTATAAAAGTAGTGCATTTACAAAATTGGCAATGCCATCATGTAGTGTGTGAAAAATCATGCAACTTTGACTAAAGAAGTGCTAAAGAAATGAGAAATGAGTCAAAAGTTATAGCATTAAAACAATTCCCGCAACTGATGGAAAAATACACTAGATGCTGCAAACACATTAAAAAAGTGCTCTAAATGGGTGCAAAGGGTATCGTGTGACTACTCATTGGAAACGGCATGGAATTTTAGTAGGGGTTTGTTTTGACTACAAGGGGAGGTTAGCCTCCTGCCAACCCCGGACCTCGCCCTCCGTCTTCGACGCTCGTATGAAGGTCATAATACAAGCCAAAAATACAACCTTATAAAATTATTACAATGCCATGCCAAATGAAATGTTTTAATTTTTAACACCTTTAAACATTCAAAAAGAGGTGGAAAGGAGGGGGCCCACGTTGAAGATACTCTGCTTGACCAAGGAGATGAAGTCCCACGTGCTACTTGGTGCTGCTGTTTCTGCAGAGAAAACGTCCAAGTTTACAGGGCAAAATGTTGGTGCATGGGAGGTGCTGTAGGCCACGGAGGCCACCAGAAGTCTTCTGGAGGTGCTGGAGGGAGGTGGCTCACCACATGCCAGGTAATGTTAGGCAAAGAAGATGTCCAAGCCATTTGAAAATGCTATTAGAAGACCACATGTAGGATTGAGAAAAAACGTTTTTTGTAACAACAATGCAAAAAAAAAACATGTTTTCTAGACGCTGGAGGAACGAGGTGCTGAAGCCATGTGCTGGAGGTCTAACTGATGTTGGAAGAATTTGGAGAAGTCCCAACCAAAAAATGCCAAAAAAGCCAATAAAAAGGCTGTGATGGGTGTATTTTTTTTCAACGCTTGCAACAAAAATGCACGTTGAGAGCTGGAGTTGTGTTGGAAAAGCTGGAGTGGAGTGGAACATGAGCTCCCACATCCCAAAAGCTGTTACAGAGTAGATACCATGTCCTATAACATTGAGATGGTATGTGCTGGCTACCATGAAATCAAAAAACATTTTCCGTGTGTAGGTGCAAAGAAGGCTGAACCATCCACAAGGAGACTCGAAAACTCTGCATTAAAGAACAATGGAGCAAGGTAGAGAGTCACAAAAAAACTAGGCTTGAGCAGGAATATCCAATGGGAGGTTGAAGCTAGGTGAAGCCCAAATCCACGAGCTATTCGAACAAATGCCAAGTTTGAGATGAACACAAGGCTTCCCAGCTATGCATTGAACAAGTACAAATCTCCAACAATGGCCATGTAAAAGCTCAAAGCACGAGAGCATTCAAACAACGAACACAGAGATGTTGAAGACTCAAAATCCATGAAATCAGCAAAAACAAAGGGTGTCAGGCCAATCGATCCAAAATGTGGGCCAATGCCAAAGTTAACCATAGGGAACCAATGTGAAAGAGGCTGATTCAAAGGCCAAGAGCCAATGCATGCACTACGTGCTGACAAGGAGAAAAATATGAGCTTCTAATGACCAAAAAGACTTAAATCTACGAACCGAAGCCACGAAAACCATGCACGGGCAACAAGCAGAGAATGAGATCCGGTCAATGTAGAGCACTAAACCTGAAAAACAGGTCCAGAAACTCAAACAACAGCTCAAACACCTGAGAAGAAATTGGAACTCACCCCAAAACACCCATGAACAACCTGAATGGAGGTATAAATGCCCAAAATCAATGCAAGTAGAGCACAGTCGGAATTCCATTACGACACACGCATGAGAATCTGAATATCATGCTGGAAGCTGGAAAATATGCACAGAAATGCCGATGAGTGCACAGATCCACAAGATCTTGCTCTGATACCATGAAAGAGGGTTTGAAAACCTACAAGCGAGGATCACGAGGGATGACGTGCACATCAACGAGACGTGCGAACGACAGTCGTGAAGAGATCTCGGGAGGAGCGAGCATCAACCAAATGTGCATGCAAAGATTCGAACAAATGGGTAGAACCTGGTTAAGCCATAAAACTCTCCTCTATCTCATAGATCAAAAGACATGTACATATAGGAGGTGCTGAGTAACCCCAAGTGCTGCAATCATGACAACTCAAGTAGAGAGGGGGAGTTACATTCCTAGAATAGAAGTGTAACTCCCAATGACGCATATGACGCACTGACGCACTGACGTGCACTGACGCAGGTGCTAATGCACTGACGCGTAAGGGAATCTCATAATGACCCCTAAATGACACATGGACCTACGATCTCACCTAAGTGAGATGACTCACCTAATGATGTGGAAAATATTTTTCCTTGCGTCCCCTCAAAATTCCCCTCTTTTGAAAGTTGAAAAAAATTGAAAATTTTGAGTTGGAACCCTTTAGAAGTGTTTTGGTAAAGTTGGAGATTCTTTGGAAGGGTCATCAATGTATGACATTTGGGAATCCTACAGAGGTTCCCAACACTTCCTTTCTCCGACGCATTTCTTCTTCGACGTCTCTTGCATAATGTTGAACTGTGCACCACTTGATTCTCCTCCAACATTCAAGTTTTCCCCAATCAGCTACTCTCCATCACCTTCTTCTTCCTCTTCATCTCCATTCGGCTCCTCTTCTCGCGCATCACACATCTCTTCTTCATGGTCTTCCACTTCTTCCTCATGCACTAGTTGTTCCACATATTTCTTCTCCTGTGTAGGCTCCTCTTTACGCACTGACACCTCTTCCTCCACCTTTTTATCCAAGTCCTCCTCTTCTTCACCTCAACATCATAAACCACTCATGGTTTCTTCTTCGTCGGGATGGGATTTGTCTTTATTGGACTTGGATTGGTTTCTGTTATTAAAGGAGACTTTTTTTCTATGTGCCAGGCGCTTGCATCGTGATGCCCTTCCCTCTACTATTGTTTCACCTTCGTCCTTCTACTTTGATCAAGAGCAGTTTAATCTTCGTGAACTTCTTCTTCTTCTTCTTCATGTGGGGGTGTTTGCTTGCAGCTCTACTTAGTGACTGTTGTCCCCTCAAAATTCCCCTCTTTTGAAAGTTGAAAAAAATTGAAAATTTTGAGTTGGAACCCTTTAGAAGTGTTTTGGTAAAGTTGGAGATTCGAAGAGATGATGAAAATTCCATTTATTTGGAGTCATTTTAGTAACTTGCGGTTATGTCAAACATTTTTATCCCTCATGTCCAAGTACCCCCAGGCTTCTTGTTCGCTGATGCCCTGCATTGGCCAAATCGGCTCTACGCGTCCCATCTGTCCTAAGTACCGGTGAGCCTCCTGTTCACCGATTTGCCCACGAGTCCTTTTCCATCAGCTTTTTCAGACTTTTTCAGCCCATCTGTCCCAAGTACGCCTGGGCCTCCTGTTCACTAATTCCCCACATCACCCGCATCAGCTCTTCGCGTCCTTCACATTTATGTATCCCTGGACCACCCGTGCTCTTTTGGCCCGCATTCCCCGCATCGGCCGAATCGGCTCTTCGCGTCCCTCATGTCCCAATGTCCCATAGATCGTATGGGCTAGTTTTTTCCACTTTTCCCACATTTCTCCTTTTTGAGTCGGTGCAAGGTGTATTTAATGCACATTCATGATCTTCTCTCTCCTAAACGACTATTTAAAGGGGCTTCCATCTATGCATTTATCACATTGTTTACTCGTTATCTCTTGCTCACATTCTTGTAATTGAATCATTTGTCCATCTTCTTGTAATCCCTTTTCAACCACAACCGGATGCCCCTACTTCTGGCTCTTGACTCTTTTCTTTCTATTGTTAGTTCGGGTCTCCTTGTAAATTAATTAAGGACTTTATATTGTGTAAATTCCTTAATTAATCTTTTGGTTAATAGAAACGGTTACCAAATGTGACCACTTTGTAAGCTATATATTGGACTCTCCACACCATTCCAAGGGGCTGGAACTCTAATAATTTTTGAAAGTGTAAAAGAACTTAAAGCTATCAATATAGGAGATTTCCCTTCATGTTTCCATCTGCATCGTTTTATTCTCTCTTGTATGTCTGAAAGTTTGTGAATCATTATCTATTGCATTAAGAAGCTTTGTATTCTTATGGATGCCATTTTTGGAACTTTGTGTCTATGAAATAATATCTGATTGTTTAAATATGAATGATTTTGTTCTATATATCACATTTGCTCAACATTTATAAGGAACTATTTTGCTATCTATATTTCATGTGAATGTTGTTATGTTCTACTTTTTCCCTCCCTTAGTTCTTCTGTTCTTTTGTTTTGATCATCAATCTTTGCATCAAAACACTTTCATGATATCAAAGTTCCTCATCAGAGTAGACAATGGTACATTTGTAAATAGTTTTGTTGCTTGCTTTCAATAAGGGCGCCTTACCCGTTAAAGAGGAGGGACTTTCTGTCCCCTAACTGTTACTTTCATTAAAGTCCTGATTTGACAACCAATAGTTTTTGGTGACTTTGCTGGGGATTTCATTTCAACGAAATCCAGTTTCAAAAGAACAATTTCATGATCATTTATGATCTGGTGACTCTAATATTTACTCGTGGAAGAAGGGCTCTTGGAATTGAAGATTCACAATTTCAACTCTTGGAGCAGCAAGGATTTCCCCTTCCTTCAACAAGGAGAGATAGGAGAACTCATTCTACGAACACACCACTTGTTGAAGACAGAGCTTTTGGGAGTGGTGTCCCTCAATAACAACTCAACCCTAATCTTCGTGCTTTAGTTCTTACTGGCATTCAGTTCCACTTCAAGTAATTTTTCCAAGAATGGCAGTTCCATTACCTTGGGGCCAATGAGTTCGGCCTCTTGCCTTCCTCAACCTTTACATGAGTTACTAGGGGTAACAGAAAGAAATTTCCCAAGTTCAGAGGTGATGGCAAGGTGCATCCTAATGAACACATTGCAACCTTCATAATTACATGTGGAGTCCTTGGAGTTGAACATGAGGATGTCTCTGTGAGGATTTTGTGGAGACTTTGTAGGACAATGTGACAGATTGGTCCATCACCGATTGGACTACCATGAGAACTAGATTTGAGAACCGTTTCAAACCTACTGAAGATGTCCATGCTTTGCTAGCCCAGATTTCTCAAATCAAGAAAGAACCACAAGAGCCCATGAGAGAATTTTTGGCCAAATTTAATAAGCTAATTAATAAGATCCCACAAGACCCTTGGCCTGTGGATCATTTTCAAAAATGTTTCTTCCTAAACGCTCAATTGCCTGAAGTAAGCTATGCGCTGAGAAGAGCCAATCTTGCAACTTTGGATACTGATCAGAGATTAGCCGTCAATGTTGAAGATGACCTAATTATGTCTGGTAAATGGAAAAGAGATCCTTCCAAATCTAAAGCTTCTTCTTCCTCTTCCTCTACTCTTGGAGCTAATGCAGATCAGTTAGTACAAAAGCTTGCTAATGACCTCATTGCCATCAAGAAACAATTGGCTCAACATGCTCCTTATCAAGATGTTCCAAGGAGAAACTTTCAGCCTAGAAACCGTTTTCCTTCTTCTCATACAAGGTTGGTGATCGAAGGACCACCCATCAAGGTCCCTGTTAATGCAACTTTTGAAGTTGAAGAACCTGATGATGAAGAAGTTAATGAAGTTTTTGAAGAACCTAAAGAAGAGGCTGATGAAGAACTGGAAGAACTCGATGGGTCCTGAGTTAATTTCCTCACCGCTGAGGGTGTTGATGAGGAAGATGATTATGATGAAGTAGTGGTTGATATGAACAGTGAGTCATATGTTGTTATGACTCAGGAGCAGACAAATAAGAAAGAAAAAGTGATGAAGCCCGCTAAGAAGTCCAAGGAGCATCCCACGACTATTCTAGTGATTACAAGAAGAGGATATCCTATTCCCACTGCATCCACGCAAAGGGTGAGTTCTGTTAATTCTTCTTCTTCTACTCATGCTTCTAAAGCTTCTTTTTCTCCAGTTCTAAAAACTGATAAGCCTAGGACTCCTAGTGATGATAGCCCATCCACCTCTGGATCTTTTGATATCATTGATCACCTCAAGAAAAAAAATCTAGATTTCAGAAGCTGAGTTTTATCAGACTCATCCAAAAGCCTTTGCCAAAATGGTCCAATTTGTCAATTCCCATTCCAAAACTTCATCCAACACTTCTAAAGGTATTTTTCCCACTCCCTGTTCCGCATCCTAATCAAATCTTGTGGCTGCAGTCACCTCACCAAATGTGAAAATCAAACCATTCTATGTGACCCTTCTCAGCTGGCCATAAACTCAGCAATTGTGTCATAGACTCAGGAGCGTAGGATAATGTCATGTCTGCCAAAATGGCTCATGCTTTGGGTCTTACCCTCACACGCACTTATGATTCTTGCTATTCCATGGAGAGTAGGGAGGTGCCTTTGGTCGGAAGAATGAAGGATGCACAAGTAGCTTTTGCTACTTTACCAGAGAAGAAGGTTTTACCTACAATTTTGGTAGTTGATATTTGTCCTTCATATGGTATGTTGTTGAGTAGAAATTTCTGTAAGGATGTGGGAGGAGAAATTCAAATGGATTGGTCACATGCCCTTATACCAATCAATGGAAAGATGAAGAAGCTGCTACCCCGAGAAACAATCTGAATATATTGTGCAAAAGATAGATGATCCCAAGGCACAAATACTTTATGAAGATATTGGGCATGAAAACAACATGATCATGTCTCGGGATGAGGTGGAACGTAATAAAGTAGTGCCCCATTATCCTAATAGCATTTTGAATTTGGAATTTTATGGAAGTTGTTCTTCAGCTGGTTCTAGGGATGGTGTGGTATTGATATCTCCAGAAGGAAAGATTCATCCTTTCTCCTTTAAGCTGCAGTTTAAAAATACAAATAACACAACAAAATATGAGTATCTATACCCTATTATTTACATTCTTTAATAGATCATGTGTATAGATGAGTACAATTCATGCATGAAGCTCTCATCCTTAGACTGAAAGCAACAAGAGAAAGAGGTGTTCCTGGCTCGTGGAGATGCGGAACTGGTTGTCAAGCAAATCAGGGATCTTTTCCAAGTAAAGAATAGAAGGTTAAAGCACTATAGGAATTTGGTCTGGGATTCTATTGAATTCTTTGATGCCTTCTCCATCAAAGTAGTGCCAAGGGAGAAGAACACTAGGGCTAACTCCCTAGCTATTTCAGGATCTTTGTTAATACCTCATCTTGATTTTTCTCAAGACAAATTCACCATTGAAATGATCCATAGACCAAGCGTACCGGATAATGCAAACAACTAACAAGTTTTCAATGATGATCAACATTTTCTCTCTTTCCTGGAACTTAAGGATAACTGTGATCAATTGTATTTTGAGGGAAGTGGCAATTTGCCTCAAGAGAGTGTCTTTTCCAATGAGGAAGGTGTCAAAGAGGAGATGGATCAAGAGGGATGCATCAAACTAAAAGGCAACAAGATCCCTAAAGGGGTAGTGACTTTGGAAGAATTATTTGATAAGCATGAAAGATATATCAAATCCAAAGCTTCCAAAGGATCTTAATAGTCTGTTGAATATGAAAATATTAACATTAGGAACTCTGCTGAACCCAAAATAGTGAATGTTGGAAAGTGATGTACCCACGAGGAGAGAAAGAAGGTGGTGAATCTTTTGAAGAGGTACGTCAATGCCCTTGCTTATTCTTACGATGATTTGAAATCTTTCCAGCCAAAATAAATGCAACATTTCATTCCCCTCAAACCTGGGATTAATACTTTCAAGCAGAAGCAAAGGAAGTACAATCCAAAGATTGTTGACATTATTTTCCAAGAGATACAAAAGTTATTGAAGGCCAAGATCATCTTCCCCATTCATCATTCAACATGGATTGCTAATATTGTCCCTGTTAGGAAGAAAAATGGTGAGATCCAGATCTATGTTGATTTCAGGAATCTGAATCAAGCTTCTTTAAAAGACAACTATCCCCTACCCATGATGGATTAGTTGTTGCAAGTTGTTACAGGTGCAGAGATGTTGTCCATACTTGACAGTTTCTCAGGATATAACCAAGTGGAAGTTAATACTACAGATCAACACAAGACTGTCTTTACCACTCCTTGGGGTACTTTTTCCTACAAGAGGATGCCCTTTGGTCTCATTAATGTTGGTGCCCACCTTTTAGAGAGCAATGGATTTGGCTTTTGGGGGTTTGAAAGGAAAATGTATTGTTGTGTATCTAGATGATTTAACTGTGTTTTCCAAAACTAGAGTAGATCACTTTTAACACCTTGAAATGGTCCTCATGAAATGTAGAGAACATGGAGTCTCTCTAAGTCCCAAGAAATCTATCTTTTGTGCCACGGAGGGTAAGTTATTAGGACATGTTGTCTCCAAGGATGGAATCAAGATTGATCCTGAACAAGTTCAAGCCATCTAGTAAATTCCTCTTCCCACAAACAAAAAGTGAGTGCACTCTATCTTTGGTAAGATCAACTTCCTAAGAAGATTCAACCCTAATTTTGTAGAGCTAACTTTGAACATTTCCCAAATGATGAAGGGAACAACAGACGTTTAGTTGATCCTCTTAAGGAAAAGAAGCATTTGAAGGCGTTAAAAGGCCATTACTAAGACTCCTATCTTAGCATGTTAGATTTTAACAAAGATTTTATTATCTATTGCTATGCCATAGAGAGTACCTTGGTCGCTGTGTTGACTCAGAAAGATTATGAAGATCACGAGCTCCCAATTGCTCTCATGAGTTATATTCTAAAAACTCATGAGTTGAAGTACACTATGATGGAGAAACATGCTTTTACAGTAGTTAAAGTTGTTAGGCAGTTTCAATTTTACATTCTTAACTCTCACTCTGTTGTGCTTGTGCTCGATACGACTATTGAGTCTATTCTTACACAGTAGGAGTTTGGAACCAAGAGAGGAAATTGGGTAAAAAAGGTTCATGAGTATGATCTCGACATCAGACCAATGAAACTAGTTTGGGGTAAAGGCCTGTGTGAACTCATTACTGAGGGAGCTTGTCATGAAACACCTCAGGATGAAGTTGATGTCCCTGTTGTTCTGTTCCTCAGCTCGATTGATGGATGGTACACTGATATTTCTCACTTCCTCACCTATGGTGAGTGTTCATCTCACTTCACTACCAAAGAAAAGAGAGCCATCAAGTTAAGGTCAGCACAGTACGTGTTATGGGAGAATGCTTTGTTCAAATGAGGAGTGGATGGAAGATTCTTGAAGTGTGTTGACAAAGTACAATAGAAGAAGTTGTTTTCAACCTTTCATGATCAAGCTTTGTGGGGGTCATTTCTCATCTGCTGTCACCTGCCCACAAAATTCTTCGTGTGGGATACTATTGGCCTACTTTATTTAGAGATGCATCAAAGTGGGTCGACAAGTGTGAAGCTTGTCAAACCTTTGTGGGAAGACCTAAGTTGGCTGCTTTACCACCTAAGCCAGTTGTGATCGAAGAACCCTTTCAACAATGGGGTTTGGATTTCATCGGAACACTTAACCCCCCTTCAAGTGTAGGACATGTGTTAACTGCCACAGATTAATTCACCAAGTGGGTGGAAGCCATCCTAGTTAAAATACTACTTCTGAGGTAGTATGTAATTTCATCAAAGAAAACATCTTGATAAGGTTTGGAGTACCAAACAAGATCATGACCGATAATGCTTCCAATTTCTCTTCTGCTGAGATGATGAATTTCTGCTATGGGTATGGAATTTCCCTCACTCATTCTTTAGATTACTACCCTCAAGGGAATGGACAGGAAGAATCAACAAACAAGAATTTGGTGACCATTGTAAGAAAGCTTGTCAATGAATCTTAGAGAAATTGGCACAAGAAGCTTTATGATGCTCTCTAGGCAGATAGGATTACACCCAAAAGAGCAATTGGGATGTCCCCTTTTCAAGTAGTGTATGGTGTGGAAGCTCAACTGCTAGTGAAAATGGAACTACCAGCCTTGCATTTGATGAAAGCTATTGAGGACACCAGTTTCAGTGATTCTTTGGATAAGAGGATCATTTATCTCCATAAGCTAGATGAAGACAGGTTGCAGGTTTTTGATAGGATCTCTGCCCATCAGCAGAAGGTGAAATATTTATTTGACAAGAAAACCAGATTCAAAGATTTCAAAGTTGGAGACATTGTTTTACTATGGGACAAAAGACATGACCCTCGAGGAAGCCATGGTGAATTTGACTCTCTTTGGCTTGGTCCTTTCAGAATCAGGCACTTTGTTGGTGAAAATTCTTTCTATCTTGATTACATGGATGGATCTTCTCTCCCACTTCCTTATAGTGGGCAGTGCCTAAAATTGTTCAAATCCTAGGTGAATAGGAAGTCCTTTATATATTATGTACAGTGTGTTTGCCTTTCCTTGCCTTTATTTTTTTGCTTTTCTGTGTGTTGCCTTCTATATTGTTTTGCCTTTGACTCTTTTTTCCCAATGGATAAGGCATTGGTCTTCTTCCCCAGAGTTTTTCTTGATTCTTGTCTTGCCTTGTTCCTATGATCTAGTCAAGTCATCCCCAGAAAGAGCCAGCTGTTGTCCCCTCAAAATTCCCCTCTTTTGAAAGTTGAAAAAATTTGAAAATTTTGAGTTGGAACCCTTTAGAAGTATTTTGGTAAAGTTGGAGATTCGAAGAGATGGTGAAAATTCCATTTGTTTGGATTCATTTTCATAACTTGCGGGTCTGTCAGACATTTTTGTCCCTCATGTCCCAAGTACCCCCGGGCTTCATGTTCACTGATTCCCTGCTTCGCTCGCATTGGACGAATCAGCTCATCACATCCTATCTGTCCCAAGTACCGGCGGGCCTCTTGTTCGCCGATTCGCAAATTTTCCCGCAAGTCCTTTTCCGTTAGCTTTTTCAGCCCATTTGTCCCAAGTACACCCGGGCCTCCTATTCACTGATTCCCCGCATCACCTGCATCGACCGAATCGACTCTTTGTGTCCTTCACATTTCTGTATCCCTAGACCGCTCGTGCTCTTTTGGCCTGCATTCCCCGCATCGGCCGAATCGGCTCTTCATGTCCCTCATGTCCCAATGTCCTATGGACCATCTGGGCCAATTTTTTTCACTTTTCCCACATTTCTCCTTTTTGAGTCGGTACAAGGTGTATTTAATGAACATTTATGATCTTTTATCTCCTAAATGACTATTTAAAGGGGCTTCCGTCTATGCATTTGTCACATTGCTTGCTCGTTATCTCTTGCCCGCATTCTTATAATTGAATCCTTTGTCCGTCTTCTTATAACCCCTTTTTAGCCACAACCAGATGCCCCTACTTCCGGCTCTTGAATCTTTTCTTTCTATTGTTAGTTTGGGTCTCCTTGTAAATTAATTAAGGACTTTATATTGTGTAAATTCCTTAATTGATATTTTGGTTAAGAAACAGTTACCAAATGTAACCACTTTGTAAGCTATGTATTGGACTCTCCATGCCATTTCAAGGGGCTGGAACTCTAATAATTTTTTAAAGTGTAAAAGAACTTAAAGCTATCAATACAGAAGATTTCCCTTCCTGTTTCCATCTGCATCGTTTTATTCTCTCTTGTATGTCTAAAAGTTTGTGAATCATTATCTATTGCATTAAGAAGCTTTGTATTCTTATGGATGTCATTTTTGGAACTTTGTGTCTATGAAATAATATCTAATTATTTAAATATGAATGATTATGTTCTATATATCACATTTGCTCGGCATTTATAAGGAACTATTTTGCTATCTATATTTGCTGGGAATGCATTTATGTTCTACCTTTTCCCTCCCTTAGTTCTTATGTTCTTTTGTATTAATCATCAATCTTTGCATCAAAACACTTTCATGATATCATAGTTCCTCATCAGAGTAGACAATTGTACATTTGTAAATAGTTTTGCTGCTTGCTTTCAATAAGGGCACCTCACCCATTAAAGAGGAGGGACTTTCTGTCCCTTGACTGTTGCTTTCATTAAAGTCCTAATTTGACAACCAACAGTGACCCCTATTATTTGTTCCTTCCAAGGGGGCTTTGGAAGATGAAGGTCTCTCACATTGATATGCTTTCCTACGTTGATACTAGTCCTAAGGTAGATGTATATTCTGTAAGCATGCTTACCTACTACTATAGTCATGGGGAATATGTCCATATTATCTATCTCTGTCGCTTGCACATATGTTGCCTTTGATGGATATACATATGTCTGGCACAAAGTAGGGTAGTCAAAATATACCTTTTCTACGTTATACATTAATTTATTTACATCTTTTATTCAATTTATGGCGCATTGGAAGTACTTTTCCATGAATGTAAATGGTAGTTTGCACCATGGCCTCATCTCTTCGTTACTTAGCACAAATAAGCCAAGGCAATAGTGTTGCAAGACCGTGAACTCTTCCTACTTGTCCAACAATGTTGATAACTCTCTTGGCACACATCACTCGTTATCAAATACTTCACTCATCCATTGGTACCATTTTTTATGTGTGTATTGTATGGTCCTGTGATTGATCCATCACAAGTAAACTCAACAAATCACTTTGTTGGAGACTTGTTCTCGATCGGGGAGACCCGCATTTTGTTTGTCAGGTTGTCAGGTACCCTGATCTCCCAAAACATAATTAAAATAAGTATAGTGTCCCGATTTATCTTCTCTCCCTTACTTACCTAGGTCTTTACCTCCTCAATGATGCCCTCAACAATATAGAAGGTGATGTTATATAATGTCTTCTGCTTCATCTTGTGCGTGACATGCAAAAACTTTTTATTCACTTCTGTCCAACATTCAGAAGCTCCCAACTTATAACTCACTAGGTGCACAGCCACCCTAGAGCCCAAATCTGTGGTACTTACAATGTTAAATACATGTGTCCCTCATTGGTAGTTAAAATTGGTTTATGTGGCCTTAACTGTGATGTCATATTCTAAGTCTAGCGTGATCTCTACTTCACTGTCACAAAAACTAGTCACCTTCGCAAACAACTAGGGAGTTAAGTGCATTCTTCTACTTGGGAAATAGAAGTCCTCATGCATCTAAACATAAGCCATTGATAAAGGCGTGCAAGCTTCCTGAAATATGGCAACTCATATAACTGTAAAACCCATGTGCTCCCTAAGTCCTTTCTAACCTTGTCATCGAGGAAAATTTGTCCTTCTATTCTCTGGCTCAACTCCTTCATAACATCATTCCTAATATTTTCTTCATGGGCTTGTGTCATATGGTTTTAGTCACCTATCTTGTATTTGGTTAATTATGAAGCCCATGTTTTCCCTACTATCACTTCTGGTGGGTATTACATTTTTGAGAACTAGGATTCAGGCGCATCGTCAACAACATCCTTGTTCTTGTTCTTATTCTTGATCTTCAATGACCTTTTTGGTGTCATTATTTATCTCTCAACCTTTCAAAATTGTAATTTATAGACTACATGCCCTAGGTGTTGAAAATCACTTACTTGGTTGTTTAAATTTGTGCCCTCGATTCCACTACACTTTTGGTCTCCACTATCCAAGCTTCTGCTCAAGTTGTACACTTGTTTTCCTCAACTTCGTGCCCTAATGCAACTTTCACAATATCATGCCCTAGATCTATATATTCTAACTCTACAAACTGTAAACCTAGCTCATTCTTGCTTCCACACCTTCTCTCCTAGCTTCTACTTCCAATGAAGGAGCTTTCCAAACTCAAGGTCATGAGCACTTTTCTCTGGTTCACGTGTTTGCAACTTCTCAATTTCGTTCTTCACACTTCACTGTTTTATCTTCATACTTAGTCACAATTTAGCTCTTCAATCGCACAAGTTCTTAAAGGCAAGGTAAGAATGACTTTTCTCCCGCACTATTTATAGTTTTCCCAATTTTATCTACATTAATTGCTCATTACCTACCACCAATTTTTTCTTTAAAAGCACTTTTTTTGCTTTCTCCCATGCTTTTCCTTCCTCCTTCTACTTGCAGAATTCAGTAACCTTCAGGTGTACTACTACTTCCTAGGCTGCAGACCCTCTTGCGCTGCACACATTCTTCATTAGTGCCACTTGCCAGGTAGTTCATCTTCTCGTTATCTCCCCGTGTTACACTATGTGGTTATCTCTTCATGCGGTTTCTAATCCGATAAATTTCTATACCTCTAAGTACTAACATCCTTAAGTACCTTCACACCATATCTAACCATTTATTATACTTCCTTTCACACACACCAATATATCATTCTATCACACACCATTCTGTCACACTATTGTGCACACACTTACCATCTTCTCAAGAAGTACCAACTTCCCATTTTACCTTATGCGCTTTTATATCTGCTTCACCCCACATTTAAAGCATGTTTGGTCCCATGCACATCAATCTAACATAGAGTAATCAGCTCTTGCACACAAACACACTTATTACAACAAAATAAAATAAAACAAAGCAGAAAGGAAAATCTAATCAAAGTGGCAAGACTATTTTACTACAAACACAAAATAAGCTTATTTATAGTAGGGCTTTAGCCTACTTCCATTGAAGTAACTAGGCAACATGGTGTCATCCAGACCTACAATTGACATGTGCCTAATTCTAATATCTTAGTTATTACAAATGGTCCCAACCAATGCCATTGAGTTTTCCATGATGACGTGCAAACTTGGAGTCATACAAGAGCACCATCTTCCCTAATGTAAAAGATTTATTCTTAATACTCTTGTCATGCCAAGCCTTTTTTAAGCTTTCTCTATCTTCTGACTCCATTGTGCAATGACATGCCTCTCATCTAACTACATCGGTTTATCAATGCACTCCTCTACTGCTTTCTCATCATCCAGTCCACTTGCGTATGCAATACGCAAGGAGGGTAACATAAATTCTACAGGAAAAAATACCTCTGTGCCAAACACCAATTGGAAGGATGTGGCCTTATTAAACCCTGTATAAGTTGTTATGTATGCCCATAGTACAACGAATACCTTATCATCCCAATCCTTCCTGCCTACATCATAGATATTTCTCAATGTTTGTCCTAAGATCTTGTTAAAGGCCTCTGTAGTTCCATTAGATTGTAGGTGATATGGTGTAGTCTTATGGCATTCTACCATAAACTCTACCAACAATATCCTTATTGTATCATTCATAAAGAGAGTTCCCTTATCACTAGTAAGGTTCAATGGATATGCATACCAACTTATGATATTTTACCATATAAACCTAGTTGTTGTTATCGTAGTGCAATCCTTTATAAACACAACCTATGCCCACCTTGTCAAGTAATCTGTGCATGTTAATATGTAACATACACCTGCCCTTCGTGTAATCAGTGTGATTGGGCCAACAAGGTCAATTTCCCATTTCTCAAATGGTTCTACACTTGTTATAGGGTGCAATGACATCTCATCTCGATTTCTGGGTTTACTCATACTTTAACAATGATCATAAGATTTGACAAATTATTTAGTGTCTTTATAAGGATTTTCCCACCATAAGCCAACAAGTAGTATCTTACACATTTTTTCTTCTCCTACATAGTGACCACCAATGATTCCCCCATGTGATTTCTACAAGATAACCTCATGTTCATGGTCCAACACACACCTGCACAAAACATCATCTCTTTCCATCTTATATAGGTTGCCTCTAATAAGTTGGTATGATGATGCATGGATATGTTAGGAATATGCAGAAACAATTCCTCAAACCACAACAGTAGGAAACTATATAACAGAATTATACTTGCAGAAATATAACAACATAAATAAATAATGCACAAAAGAAGACAAGACAAGATTTAACATGGTTCACCCAATGTGGGCTATGTCCACCAAGAACTTGCTCAGATTTTATTATCAACAAGAGTGAAACAACTCTCACAGTCTTCTCTTAGTTATGAACTCACAACAGAATTCCAAAGATGTTAAACCACATCTAAACCACAATTGACACCCAATTGCTTAACCTTGATCACTCTTGATCACCTCTTGATCATTAAGACTCAAGACCTCTTGAACACTAAATATATCTTCAAGATACCCTAACACCTCTATTTATAGGATTACAATCCTTTTAAAAAGTCCTAAAGACAACCCTAGAATTTTTAAAGTCACAATCTTTCAACTTCCCACGGCTGGAAAAATAGTCCCGACGTTAACAACATATTAACAACAACGACACATCGATGACACAACGACTACACAGACATCACAACAGATGATTTTAGAATGCTCATGAAGTCTCCAAACTTAACAGTTCGAGCTCCAGCACTTTAACACTGATTCAAGAAGACCAAAAAACAAGCTCCACACCCTAACAATCTCCCAATTGGAGACTGTTTCCACTGAGAAAAGTTATTAACCCTTCATTATCAACCATGAAGGCTAATCAAATTTGAACACAACTTCAACTTCTCCCTTATGACTACCTTTGTCATCATATCTGTAGGATTATGATTGGTATGAATCTTTTCCAGCTTCAACTTATCTTCTTCCAAAGTTGCCCTGATGAAATGATATCTCAGCTGAATGTGCTTCATCCTAGAGTGAAAAGTAGAGTTCTTCGCCAATTGAATATCACTATGACTATCACTGTGTAGTCCCCCAACTTCCTACTTATGACCCAACTCATCAAGCAACTATTGTAGCCAAATCATCTCCTTGCTTGCCTCTGTGGCAGCAACATACTCAGCCTCTGTGGTTAACAAAGCCACAACCTTTTGTAACTGTGAAATACAACTCACCGTTGTATCACTAACTGTAAATACATAACATGTCATGATCCTCCTACTATCCAAATCTCCTGCCATGTCTGAATCTACATAGCCATGTAATGTAGTGTCCGATCCATCGAAACACAATGTTGCTCCCATGGTCCCTCTCAAATACTAAAGGATCCACTTTATTGCCTGTCAGTGCTCTCTACCTGGATCACTCATAAACTTGCTCACTACTTCCATTGCATGGGAAATATCAGGCCTAGTGCATACCATAGCATGCATCAAGCTACCAACTACTGATGAGTACGGTACCCTGGACATCTAGATTTTATCCTTCTCAGTCTTGGGACTCTGCTCCTTTGATAATTTAAAGTGACCTACCAAAGGAGTACCAACCGGTTTAGCATCCTGCATACTAAACCTCTCCAAGACCTTCTTTATGTACTCTTCTTGAGATAATACCAGCTTCCTTTCCTTCATGTTCCGGTTTATTCTCATACCAAGGATTTGTTTTGCTGCCCTCAAATCCTTCATAGCAAAGGAGTCACCTAGTTGCTTCTTGAGTACCTTTATTTCCTACATGTTCTTCCCTGCAACAAGCATATCATCTACATATAGGCACAGAATAATATAACTACCATCAAGAAACTTCTTGATGTACATGCAATGGTCTGAGTGACACCTGGAGTAACCCCACTCCTACATAAAACTATCAAACTTCATGTACCACTACCATGGAGCTTGTTTTAGGCCATACAAGCTCTTCTTCAATTTGCACACTAACCTCTCCTTCCCTTTGACCTCATAACCCTGTGGTTGCTGCATGTACAATTCCTCCTCCAACTCACCATGAAGGAATGCAGTCTTCACATCCAATTTTTCTAAGTGTAGGTATTCTACTACAACTAAACCAAGAACAATCCTAATAGAAGTCAATTTAGCAACCTGAGAAAAAATTTCATCAAAGTCTATACCTTTCTTCTGTGTAAATCATTTGACCACCAATCGGGCCTTGTATCATTTCCTACCTCCATCTTCCTCTTTTATTGTATACACCCACTTATTCTGTAATGCTCTCTTGCCTTTGGGTAGCTCCACCAGATCCCAAGTCTGGTTTTCCATAAGAGATCTATGATCTTCATCCATGGCCTACTCCCACTTCTTCCTGGCATCCACCTGTACTGCTTCCTCAAAGCACTATGGCTCTCCACTGTCAGCGAGAAATAAATAATTCAAAGATGGAGTAAAATGTTTAGGTTCCCTTCTTACCCTAGAAGACCTTTTCATGTTAGGATTTTGGGGTTCCTGATGAGTAGGTACCTGAATTGGCTATGCCGTAACATGTTGTACCTGAATCGGCCCCTTGGACACCTTGTTGTTTGTAATGTCCTCTAACAATGTGTATTCTTTCTTTGATTCCTCTTTTTATTCCTGCAACTGATCTTTAGACATGACTTTTCATTAAAGAAAATATCTCTAGACCGAAATATTTTCTTGTCTTTAAGACTCCAAACACAGAAACCAAAGTCATCTTCACCATATCCAACAAAGGTGCATTTCTCAGACTTAGCCTCTAACTTGGTCCTATCATCTTTGTCAATGTGAACAAATAACTCACATCCAAATAATCTAAGAAATGAGTAATCAATTTTCTTACCAGACCAAGCCTCCTCAGGTATACCTCCATCCAAAGCCATAGAGGATCCTCTGTTAATTAGATAAATAGTTGTGCTTATCACTTCCACCCAAAGCATGAGTGGCAGCCCCACATGTAACCTCATGCACCGAGCACGCTCCATGATTGTCCTGTTCATTCTCTCTGACACTCCATTTTCCTATGGAGTATTTAGAACCGTTCTTTGCCTGCGGATCCCATTTACCGAATAGTAATCAAGAAATTCATTGCTGTAATATTCCCCTCCATTATCCAACTTGATAGATTTCAACTTGAGACCTGTTTCATTCTCAACCAAGGCTTTCCATCTTTTGAAATTTTCAAAAACATTAGATTCTTTCTAATGCAATATACCCAAAATTTTCCAGTTGCATCATCAATGAAAGTGAAATAATAACATGAACCACCAATAGAGTTTACCTTAGCTAGCCCCCATACATATGTATGCACTAACTCTAACTACCCTCCTTCCTAGTAGGTCCAACCTTGAGGAATCTCACCCACTTCTGTTTCCCATAAACACAGTCCTCACATAAGTCCAAATCAAACTCCTTTAATCTAGGTAACCTGTCCTTTATAATCTACATGCCCTTATGACTCATATGACTGAGTCTCTGGTGCCACAAAGTTACATCTCCATCTGCATCAACTAAATTTCAATAATCAGTACCACTGGTTAAATACGAAGTACCATTTTTCTTACCTCTTGTAACCAAAAGAGCTCCCTTGGTAACCTTCCAAGAATCTGCTGTAAAACTAACCGTACAGCCATCACTACCCAGTTGTCCCACTAATATCAAGTTCTGCCTCAACTTAGGCACATGCCTGACATCTTTAAGTAGCCATGTGTTCCCATTCTGCATTTTCACCTGAACACAATATTTCCCTACTATGTTGCATGGTTCATCATCACGAAGATATACATGTCCAAAATCACCTTGAACAAAATTAGTAAAGTAATTTCTATGTGGGTGGCATGGAAAGAAGCCCTTGAATCTAACACCCAAGATTCAACAATATTATCTAAATAAATAATTAAGGCATCTTGATAAACATCACATGTTTCCAAATTTACCTCTTTAGTTTCCTCCTTCTTGTTCTTCTTATCCCAAAGAGCCCAACAATCTTTCTTAGCATGACCAACCTTCCCACAATGCCAACATTCTAATGTACTCTTAGACTTTGACCTTCCGTGATCATTCGACTTCCCATGGTTACCTTTCCCTCTATTTTTTTGTCTCCCTCTTCTCTCCACTGTCAAATCGTTTCTAGAAGTAGAAGAATCTCCAGTGCTCTTCCTTCACATTTCCTCACTTAGGATCACACCTATCACATCCTCAAACTTTAGCTTTGAGTTATTAGAGACTGAATTACTTACAGCCATAACCAAGTTGTCTTAGCTATCTAGTAAGGAGCACAAAAGCAACAAAGCCCTGACCTCATCATCAAAGTCAATTTTTACCGAGTTTAACATACTCACAAATATATTAAATTCATTCAAATGATTATCAATAGAACCATTCTCAGACATCTTGATATTAAATAACTTTTTCATCAAAAATATTTTATTAGAAGCAGAGGGTTTTTCACATAACTTCCCCAACGCACTCATGAGACCTTTTGTGGTCTTCTCCTATGATATGTTGAAAGCAACCGAAGATGCAAGGCATAAATGAATTACCTCAAGCACATTTCTATCCAGTAACTCCCAATCCTCATCCGACATGGTTGTAGGTTTCTTTGCTTTTCCAGCCAAAGGAACATGGAGGTCCTTCTGATATATGTAATCCTCCATTTGCATCTTCCACAAACCAAAGTTCTGTCCATTGAACTTCTCAACCCTCAATCTGCCCTCACCTACCATAGCTCCCACTCAAGCTAAACTTTCCCTGTGATTTACAACTTCAGCAAAAAACTACCAAAGCTCTTATACCAATTTTTAGGAATTAGATAACAAATATGTGGAAACAATTCCTCAAACCACAACAGTAGGAAACTATATAGTAGAATTATACTTGCAGAAATATAATAACATAAATAAATAATGCACAAAAGAAGATGAGACAAAATTTAACGTGGTTCATGCAATGTGGGCTACGTCCACTAAGAACTTGCTCAGATTTTATTATCAACAAGAGTGAAACAACTCTCACAGTCTTCTCTCAGTTATGAAATCACAACAGAATTCCAAAGATGTTAAACCACATCTAAACCACAATTGACACCCAATTGCTTAACCTCGATCACTCTTGTTCACCTCTTGATCATTAAGACTCAAGATCTCTTGAACACTCAAAATATCTTCAAAATACCCTAACACCTCTATTTATAGGATTACAATCCTTTTTAAGAAGTCCTAAAGCTAACCCTAGAAGTTTGAAAGTCATAATCTTTCAACTTCCCATGGCTAGAAAAACAGTCCCAACATTAACGACATATTAACAACAAGGGCATAGCGACGGTACAACGACCCGCACAGCAACGTCACAATAGACGACTGCAGAATGCTCCTGAAGTCTCCAAACTTAACCGTTCAAGCTCTAGCACTTCAACACTGATTCAAGAAGACCAAAAAACAGGCTCCACATCCCAAGTGCACAAGAATACTACAATATATTCTAAGTCTATTGTCATGTAATTTAGTCTAAACAACTGAGCATCTGACATAGTATCTTCTATTCTCTACTTGTCCTCCTTAGAGTTAATCCTTGACAAGTGGTCTAGTCTTAAATTACTCTTACTAGGTTTCACTATAATTGAGAAATCAAACTCCTGTAAGAGAAGGATCCAATGACATATGCACCCCTGTAAAACTGACTTATTGACCAAATACTTCAATGTCATATGATCAATATAGAATATAAAGGGGGTGGCCAACAAGTACTTCCTAAACTTGTGAAGTACGTATATCATTGACAACACTTCACGCTCTATAGTTGCATAATTTTTTTTGATTGATTTTATCTTTCTACTCATAAAAAAAATGGGGATGATCAACATTACCTTCTCATGGCTATACTAACAGTGCTCCAATAGTTATACCCGAAGCATCTACATGCACATGAAACGACATGTTTTAGGAAGGGAAGCGTAAGATAGGCGTGCTGGTTAGCTTCTCCTTCAATTTGTCAAAATATAGATGTTTTGCGTCACCCTAATAGAATTTTCCTTTTATTTTAAAAAATTCTTCTAGTGGCATGATAATATTTGTATACCCCTTGATAAACTTTCAGTAATAACTGGCGTGCCCAAGGAACCCACACACTTCGCTCTGATTAGTTGGTTCTTCCAACCCCAAGATAACTCCAATCCCGGTTGGGTCCACCGACAAACCCTCTTTACTAATGATGTGTCCGAGTAAGGTGTCAAATGGTGTGGTGAAGATATCAAGAAGATGCTAAGCTACCTACATCTTTCAAACATCAATCTTAAACAGTCAAAATGATCGTTCACCAGGCCATACACCATCAAATCATCCAAGTAAACTTGAAGAAATTTATGAATAAGTTCATGAAATTCCTACAAAATAATGCGCGAGAACACTGTTAGCACATTCTTTAGGCTAAAGCGCATAACTGTGTAGGAAAAACATCCCCATTCCGTTGTAAAAGTAGTCTTCTCCTAGTCCTCGCACATGATCTGCACCTAGTGATAACCTAAAAATCCATCTATGAATGAGTAGATCTCACACCCTTTCACTCCTTCTAGGATCTCCTCGGTGAATGGTGTCAGAAAAGGATCAATGACACATGAAGAATTTAGCACTATGTAGTCAACACAAATCCTTATCCTACTATCTTTTTTGATGTTGATCACCATTGGGCTTATCCATTCTGACTCCTCAATTAACTCAATAATGCTTGACCTGAGCATTTTATCGATTTCATCTTTGAATTTGATGCGCATATTAGGATTCATCTGGTAAGGCCTCTGCTTAACTGGTTGCGACCCCTACTTGAGCTTGATCTTAATTTCCCCTAATAATGGATTTATGCCCTTCAATTCATGGAATCCTCTGGGAAATAGATCTTGAAATTCATGCAGTAACTCAATTATTTTTACAACCTTTAGTTTAGACCAATAGTCACCAATAATCACCTTCGTTGACATGTCCTGGGCTCTAATGTTTACTTTCTTAGTCTTCAATGACATATGGTATGTGTGTGCCTACTCATTCATGGAATCCAATACCTCATGTGCACCCTCTATGTGTTTAATATCTAGATCCTCAACCTCTTCATCATCTATGAGGTAGAAAAAAAATTCTTTCTCTTTTTCTTTCCAAGCACAGCCAAAAAATGTCTCTTCTGATTCCACCATATCCTTGCGTGCTTCAATATCAACCTTTTCAAACAACTAGATCATAAGCTCCTCAGCCTTCGCGTTATCCCCCAATGTAATGCGCCTCATTATCTATAGAGCTTCATGAATTGGTATATTAGTGGAAAAGTAATTAAAAGTATGAACAATACCTTCAGTCATGTTGCGCCAACTTGTTATCTCTTTCTTCAACTCAGCATGTACATACCAAGCACACATGCAACCACGTAAAGTAGGGTAAAAATTGTGTACCTATTGAGATGGTGGAAAAGTATCTTGCCCTTGCATCTAATTATTCTCACAACTGTGAACATGGACCATATGATAAGTTTTCCCATCATAATGTTGCCACCGATGAAGGTTGATTACTCTTGAAAAACCCTATTAAAAATGCCACCCAGATCTCATGCCAACCAAGTAATTTGTCTCTATGCATAGCCCACCAACACAGTGTTGTCCCTCGTAAGGTGTATACCATCATGTTTCTACTATGTCATTCATTACGCCATTATTCTTCCATCACACATAAGAATGATATGGGATTCTCTTCCCCTGTATACTTTAGAAAATTAACTTTACCCAACTTCCTAACATGTCACAGCCTAATCATCCTTATCGCTATTTTATGCACCTCATGTCCAACCATTTTGTAAGTTCCACACGGGCCTAATTATCACCAGCCATGCTAGTAGTATCATTGATGGACTGCATGTCTTCCCATTAAAGCACACCCTCCTTTGATGGTTCCACATACTTTGGCTCACGCACTATATGTGTGTAGATTCAATTAAGATCCTCTTCATTAACGGGATCTATATAAGGCACGATCTTCATATCATTCAATTGTATCACAATGTGCTCATCCTTGTTCTTAAAACTTACATAACGCATGTTGAAGTGCAAGTCTGCATTTTTGGCATAACACCAAGGATGACCTAAAAGCACAGGGAAGTTATCTGCTTTAGCCATCTCTGATACCTCAAATTCACCCTTGAACTTGGCTTTATGAATGGTGATAGAATCATCCTTCAATACCCCAATGGGCATGGACCTTGTCTTATTAGCCATATATAACATATTTGAGGATGGCTGTTGTTATCATAAATCTACCCCCCCCAGGTTAATTTGGATAACTCATTAAAAATGGACTTAACCAATTTTTCAAGCTTGGGACATAGAAAAGGGGCAAAAATGTTTCAAGCCATTAATATACAAAAATCAGACCGCTCAACCACTTGAATTAATGAAGTATGAGGATTTTCCTTCTACAAGAAAAATAGACTTGGGGGACGCACTTGACATGTTGTATTAAAAGAAAAAAAATCTTCATTAATGATCAAAATCAAATCTGATCTTTTTCCCTCTTCTCTCTCTTCTTTGCTTATATTATAAGATATTTCATTTATGTAAGGATGGCTCTTTTTTGTAATGACACTATGTCAAAATGGTGGCCGAATTCCCACAAGTTCCAGACCTCTAATTTGGTCTCTGTAATGTAAACTTGCCTTCTGCCATGAATGTAATGAAATTGTGTATATTTTAAGCAATATAGAATTTTTTTTGTGGCATGTTATGTCTGTCCTAACTCATTTTATTTGTAGTCTTTCCTTTTGGTTCTATTTTGGCATGTTGTGTGTATTTCTATCTTGCAGTTTCCATTTTTGTTATGTTGTAAATGCAAAGGAAAGTTAGTTTACATGGTTCTTGTCTATGTGGACACGTCTGTCTACCCTCTCTCCCATGTATTTCTCTCTTTCCTTCCCCTTGTGGAGAGAAATCACTTCTTTTCTAGTGCTATCATTGCCTTTTAGCTTAGGATTTCCCTTTCATGCATCTTTCTAACCCTTTTCTCTCTCCCTAGTCCCTTGGAATGGTTAGTTTAGGATTAGTTAGTTGCATTTCCTACATTAGGAGTAGTTTAACATTAGATTTAGATAGAGGAACCAGCCTTCTCTAGAGGTTTGTCTCAAAAACAAGGTCCCACACTTAGAGACAATCCCATATTACCCTACAAATAATTGATTGCTCATCACATACATTCATGCAAATCAAAGGGTGTTGTGTTTTGGTGATAATAGTTTTGGCACGCCCAATGGGACTAGATTGAAAAAAGTACTCTACAACTTCATACCAACAAGGTTCAATGTGTTCTTGATGGTATTTCAACCTTTGGAGGCAAGTTATCAACACATCTATGACTCCACTGATTCAAAAAACCCATTTTCTCAAGTTTCAGACCTTTTCCTCCATCCCCTCATTCATTTCCATGCCCCCATCTTCTCATGGCTCTCCAAAGAATCTCTTCTATTCTCACATTTCAGTTCCATCCCTCTCCATTTGTAGTAGTGGGATATGATATCCCCAAAATATCCCTGAAAAACTTGCCTCTCTTCCTTGGAAATGGAGATCAATCTCCCATTGATCACATTCAAGATATAACAAACCATTGTGTCATTCACAATATCACAGAAGAAAACATTTTCCTCAGACTCTTGGTTTCATCATTCAGAGGCAAAGCAAAGGATTGGTACAATATTTTGGCTCCACAATCCATTTCCACATGGAATCAGTTGGGAGAAAAACTACACAACCGGTTCAAGGAGGATGTAGATGTCATTTTCCTCATGGAACATCTCAGCAAAATATATGGGCTCCAATGGAGTTTATCTCTGATTTCAACATCATATTTACAAGGACTTGGCATAGAATTCCTCAAGAATTCAACCCCCACAAGGTATGCCATTATTATATTATTTAAGGTCCTTTGATGTTGATCTAGTTGTATTAATTCAATCCCTAGGAGGCAAAATCTTCCTCAAGCTTTTTCCATTACATCACAAGCTGAGAAGATATTTATTCAGGATGGAAAAATAAAACCCATCTCCATTGCTGCAATTATTCCCTCACCATCTCAAATTATTCCTTCCCCTTGTGTAAATAAAGAAAAATCCATTGTTCCTTTCCAAAATCAAGAAGATCCTTTTGCTTCCTTGTCCTTCATTTGATGCTCCACATGTCTATCATGCCCAAAGCATTCCCCAAACTTTACAAAACTCCTCTGCCATCTCCACCCAAGGCATTACCCAACTTCACTAAACCTTGCACTAATGTTTTCAAAAGTTGTGGTATTTTACATGTTGTCCCTACCTTCTACCTAACACTCACTAAACCAAGTTATCCTACAAGGTTGGTAGAAAGGGAGGTTTACTATGCTTTTGGAGAGAAGGAGCAACCCATGCAACACTCCAAACAACAAGGCTTTATGAAAAATCATGCATTTATTTTGGAGAAAGCAAATCAACAAAGCAGGAAGTATGTTTTGGAGGATCATTTGGCTTCTCCAATTGATCAAATAAGGTCTCTTGAGCATCAAACATCTCAGCCCAAACATGAAACAAATCAGCAACCCCTTATTTATGCCTCTTCTCCAACCAATTCTACCAAAGAAGATAATTCCATATATGTTGAAGATTGGTCTGATTCAGATTGGGAGGATGAGAGCATGAAAACCATGTGAAAAAGAGATGCTGAATATCAAAACAGAGCAAGGACAGATGTGAAGGACAATCAGATTGGAACTGGAGAGGAGGAGAAAGTGTTTTTGAACACTATTGACATCCAAGGCCTTGAGGAAGAATGTTTGCAAAGTGAACAAGATGTTTTAATGGAATGCAATGATCCTCATTTCTTTGCATGTTTAGAATTTGTTGCACTTTTGGAAGATTGTAGTGGATACACCAAGAGCATCATTATTCACTGCAATGGTCAGCCAAGGAAGGGCCTCAAGATTTCAAGGAGATGAGTTTGAGCTCTCTAGCTTCTTGTTTGAGGAAGTAGAGCATGAGAACACAAGGGTGGAAACAAAGTTGTTTGCAAAAGAAGCAATATCAATTTCAGACAAGCTTGTAGACATCCACCATGAAGAGGAAAGAGTCTCTACCAGCTCCATTCTTGGAGCTAATTGCAAAAAATGATGGAAAAACCAAAAGAATCAGGCCTTACCCAATAAAATATTTGGCTAATCTAGAGCCAAAAAGAGAGTTGTAACCAGTCATGCTCACTTCAGAGCATGAGGATGAGATTTCAATGTCCCAAGGATCAGCTTCAACACCTCCAAACAAATGCAAAACAACTAAAGGAGGTATTTATTTTGTTTGTAGTTGATACCTTGAAGAATGAGGTGGAAAATTGGCTTCAAAACAATTTTCCACTCTTGTTAAAGACCATGTCCAATGTCAAATCAAATACATGGTCTAAAATTGTAAGAAAGGGAAGTTATTTATCCCTGCTTATTTCAGGATTTGTTTAACTTCTCTTTTCTTTGGTTAGAATAGGGTAGGTAGGTTTGTTTTATTAGTAAAACAAGTGCATTGTGCACACTCTGCATGTTTCCATTTGGGGCATGTATGATTTTTCATGTTTGTACATAGTTTTTACATGTTTTGTTGTTGTTTGTACATAGTTCAATTTCCAAACAATGTTCATAGCCAAATTAGATATGGGGTAGTTTCAAAGTGCAAATTTTCAGCCCCAAGAGATCAGTTGCAGTTTAATCCCATGGTGCCTCTTCTTTGGTCAAAAGTGTAGTGTTTTGGGACAATTTGCAAAAGCAAATAAAAAATCCCAAGCAATCAGCTTCAAGAGCAGACCAAGGTAGCTTCAAATCAATTTGAACAAGTTTAATGGCAGAATCAGATAGTTGGAGTAGTTTTATGGATCATTCAAAGCTCCACAGATCATACTAAGTCCATTTGTGCTAAGTTCATAACAGCTCAAGGGTAAGAATTTCAATGAAAAAGATCATTTTTTGCAAAGTTTTTGGGCTTGATTCCATGCCCAATGGATTACATAAGGCTACTGGTCAAATTTAGCAAGAAAATTACCCTAGAGGTTGTTAAACTGTTATCCCAAATTTACCCCCAGGTTAATTTGGATAACTCATTAAAAATGGACTTAGCCATTTTTCAAGGTCTGGGATGTCTAAATGCATGTCAAATTCTTCCTGCCTAAAAGCACCAACATTGGCTTTCAAAAATCATGGGAGACTTAACCAATTTAATGGTGTGTTCACTTTAAAAGGAGCTCAGCTGATATTCATTAGGTCGTCAAATGCAATGCACAAAAATCAAACAGTGGAATCAAAGGCCACATGGCAGGAAAGTTAAAGCAAGACTAATCCTCAAATATTTCCTAAGGCTGGCCTCATCAGACTCTCAAGTCCTGGAATAAGCCAAGTTCATATTTTGTCGGGTTTGGGCAAAGTCAGACAAGGTCAAAGGGTGACGTGGTAACATTTTTTAAGCCAAAAAAGTTTCTAAGTGTGAAATCCAAAAACTCTCACGACTGACAAATTCCGAGGCTACGTGGAGCTATTTCATTGGCCCTCCTTTCGTAATCTGACAAATGCAAAGGCTAATGCAGGTCTGACAATTTTGACACTACGAAGACATGGAGCTTCCTCATTGGCTAATTTCATAGCGGGTCAAAGAAGATAAAGAAATTATGACACTACGAAGTGCGTGGAGATTTCTTATTGGCTCACACTTCGCAATTGTCAGATGAGACTATTAATGGTCCTGACAATTGTAAAGGCGTGGAATGATCTCATTGGTTGATGGTTTTGAAGGTTACAGGAGAGCTATTCAAAAGGACTGACATACAAAGTGCGTGGAGCCTTCTCATTGGCTCACACTTCGCATTGGTCAGTCAAAGGGATTTGAAAAAGTAAAATTGAAGCTACGTGGAATTATTCTATTGGCTCACATTTTAAAGGACTGACTAAAGGTCTAAAGGACATTCTGACACTGCGAAGAAGCATGGGCATTGTTTTATTGGCCCATATTTCATAAAGGCAGACCCGCTCACCAAAGGCAAAAAGGAAAAGGAAAAGAAAGGAAGCAAAGCCTGAACCCTCATGAACCAATGGGAGGTAGACACATGGAAAAAGACAAAGTAGTGCACACGTTGGTAGAGGCTGAATTTCTGAGCTAATCAAAGGCTACCACATGTCAGGTTCATGTGCTTCCCGACATGCAAATCTTCAAATGGACATATCTTTCGACTCAAGCTCTAAATTAGAAAAAATTTATATCATTGAAAAGCTCTCCTCAAGCCCTTCAATTTGGCATCATCAAAATCTTATTTTGTCAGATTGTCAAACATGGCTTTTGAGTGGAGTAAAAAAGTAGCAAAAATGGTTTAGGCCATTAATACGTAGAATCAGATGAGCTCAACCACTTGAATTAATGAAGCATGATTTCATTTCCTTCTTGCAGGATACAAGCACATAATAAAGGCCTTGGGGGACAGAGTGCCCATGTGCTTTGCAGGGAAAGAATATCATTTAGTTGGTGGTTGAAGTCAAATAAATATTTTCCCCTCTTCTCTCTCTTTCTCTGATCTATATATTGAAAATCATTTCATTTTGAAAAGGATGGACTCTTTATTAAAGGACACTATGTCAAAATGGTGCTTGACTTCCCATGAGTTCCAGACCTTCTAACTTGGTCTCTGCAATGTAATGCTTCTCCTTCTGCCATGACTGTAATGGAATTGTGCATATTTTAAGCAATATGAAAATCTATTTTGTGGCACATTTATCTGCCCTAGCTCATTTTATTTAAATTCTTGCGTCTCTATTCTATTTTGGCATGTTGTGTGTATTTCTTGCTTGCAGCTCCATTTTTTGTTGTGTTGTAAATGCAAATCAAAGTCAGTTTGCATGGTTCTTTCCTGTGGCACGTCTGTCTACCCTCTCTCCCATGTTTTTTCTCTTTCCTTCCCCTTGTGGAGAGAAATCACCCCTTTTCTAGTGTTATCACTGACTTTTAGCTTAGGATTTCCCTTTCATGCATATTTCTAACCCTTTCTCTCTCTCCCTGGTCCCTTGGAAAGGTTAGTTTAGGATTAGTTAGTTACATTTTCTTTCATAGGAGTAGCTTAACATTAGATTTAGGTAGAGAAACCAACCTTCTTTGGAGGTTTGTCTCCACAACAAGGTCCCACACTTAGAGACAATCCCATGTTACCCTAAAAACATTGATTTGTCATCACATACATTCATGCAAATCAGATGGTGATATTTTTTGGTGATAAAATATACAATGGCGGCCTTCCCATCTGGTTCCAAACATCAAGTGTGAGAACATTGACTTCCACACATGTATCAATGAGAATATTACTTACCAACCATCCATTTATCACTACATCCAATGTGATTTGTTTTTTGTATTCATGATCTTGTGGTGGTAAATTAACATGGAGAATCCTGCGCTCCCTTTCTCTACCTACGTGCGACACCTTGTCTCATAGCCATTCTCCAAATAATGGTATGATGTTCTCTTGCATTATAATTATGCATACCTCCTTAAGGTCATCCATGTCCTTCTGTGGTAACTCAATACTCCTTGTGCATTCCCTTTTGCGTGCTTGCTCTTTCAGACATTGTATTTCTCTTTGTAGATCTATGATGGCACCCATGGTTTCCTGATAATCTTCCTTCTACTAGGTTACATCTGGATACTTCACATACACAACTTCTTTTTGTCTGATGAGTGACCTCACCTTCCTTTTCTCATGTGTGCGCTTCCTCTATGCGCGTAGTGAATAATAAAGGTTGAAGTTCATGCTCAACCATCTTCTTAGGTGGCCATTGCTCTTGCTTATCAGGTTTAACCTTAATCATAGCTGCACCCTTATTCTTACACATGTGGGCATACAATTCTGGATAATCCTCAACCTTGTGTGCCTTGTTATAATATGCATAAACCTAATTATTTAGATACTCACACTGATAATGATAAGGAAACCCACATGTATAGCATGTTCCTTGTGCAAACCTTCCTTGTCCAACATAACCTCTGTTTCAGTATCCACCTCTAAAGCTTCCATTACCATTAGTGCGACCTTCAATATTTTTTCCTTCTTATACCTACAAACTACTCTCTACCCTGGTCTAACGTAATCATGTTTCACAAGCCTCATGAATCTAATCAATCAGTCGATATTTGGTTGTGTTGAGTATGTGTATCACAAATTTTCCAATACACAGAGACATTATTTTGTGTCGTGCATTATAAAAGTGGATAATTATAGACATCATGATTTTTATGATAAATCTCACAAGCTGTTAGTAGCGTGTGCAAAATTTTGCACAAACAACTATCCTTTGAATGTCCTTCTACCTTGCAATCAGTACACCAGAGTCCACTACGCATAACATGAGCTGAATTGGTAGATAATTTCTCCAATTGAGTAGCCATTTCTGCAATCTAGGCTTTAAGGAATGGAATTACCCCTGTGTTAATACTTCCAACTATTTTAGCATGCAGTGCTACTTCCAAAGCTTTACACAGGTCAGTAAATGTCTAATGTGATAGCACCCTTCGGAAAGGTGTTAGCAAGCCTCCTAGAAACCACTGTACATGTTGAATTTGATGTATGTAATAGGAAATATTAGACATCAAGGTATTGAAACTTACATCATATTCTCTAACGCTCCTAGACATTCCCTACTTAATGTCCTTCAACACGCTAATGTTTTGCTGCTCAAACTCAGGTACATGGAAAATTTCAGCTAAAAAGGTGGTGCATAACTCATCATAGTCCACTGTTGTTTGATGTGGATCATACTTCCTATACCAGCTATGCATGCAACCCTAAAGTATTGTTGCAAATTGACTTGCCTTTTGATCTGGAGATGTTATTGCCTTGGCTCACCATAAAACTCACACTTATGCACATGTTTTGTTGCATCTTCCACACCTCTATACTCTGGTAAATGAAGGGACATCTCAAATAAGATTTGAGGGTTTTTTTGCTATGGTTCTTATTTGTTGAGGTTATTTTTATGGTTGATGTGGTCCTTGTCCTCAAGTGGGGCCAAATCCTGAACCTGATCCTCTACTAGGATTTCCTTCATGCAGTGGAGGTCCTGAGCCTCCTGTTGTGACCTAAGGACCTGTAGAAGTACTACCTTGTATCCCCATAGTAGTTCTAAATTTTACATCAATTACTTGTCTTATAACTCCACCAACATGATTACTCCCAATGGGTAGTGTGCCACTTCTCTGTCTTGATGACACACCTACCAAATTACTTCCAAACATGGGTGCTTATTGCGTGACCATATGTGATGCCTTAATCTATTGCACATCCTGAGCTAATACTAATACACACCATCTTGTATCTCCAACCCAACATGGTGATCCTTTCTTCTCACCTTCACTATGATGATCTTCTACAACTTTGAGATTTCAAACACCATGCACAAGGGCTAGGTGTCTAGGCTAGGTCAGGTGCACGCTAATGGTTCTCATTCTCTCTTTAGACTCGCTCTCATTAGATGTCGATGGTGTCCTTCTGTTGTACTTCTCCAATACTAGAAAAATATGATCCGTGGGTCCCTCGCCTTCTGCAAGGTTCTCATCACTTCTGCTCGACATCATTCCTCTCAGTCTTAACACCTCTTCAACTACCCTCTCTCACGCATCATTAAACGTGCACATTATTTCTTCCCTTTCCCTTTCTTCCACTTGGACTGACACCATCCTTCCCAAACCTTCTTTCTTCACCTACACGCAATGGAGTTTTAGCCTTCCATATGTAAAGTCTCCATTCCTAACTCAATCATCAAGATCTTTATGGCTAAGGGTAGCGCCCATGAGTATGATCCCCTTATCTCGCCTAAAAACCATAACTCTTCTTCCTCTAGGAACGAGTATGTCGAAATCATGTAATCTAAGGTATAATTGTGTAACAAACCTTCCCACCAGTGATCTATATCTCTAGTCCATGACACATCCAAATTATAGAGTGATTGGTACTTATCCTTGCTCCACACTTTCTTCTTGCCTAGCCAGACACCCTTGCTTTACACGTAAGTTGTTAACGACTCATACAACTCTACTGGGAAGAAACTAAAGAATGTCTCATACAAAGAATTATACAAGTCATCTTCCCCTCACTTGCACACATTAAAATCTTGTCGTGTATTATATATCTGAGAAAATTTATTTTGGTCATTGTCTATCTAATGCTTAATACCCTCTAACGATATTCAGAATGCCATATGTATGCCACATCATGATGAGAAGAAATAAAAGAGGACGTGACAACAAAAGAAAAATGTTGGAGTCTTGTAGCCAACCCTACACAAGGTCACACGTACTGTACTTCACTTAGAAATATGCCTAAGCGCTCACTTGAAGTGTGCACAACCTATTTAGTTCCTCCTTTATGCACTTATCAAGATGTGGTTAGTGTTTTCACCATTATAACATGCATGAAGATACACCATAACATAAGAACGACAATACATATAACAAGGAAACTATTCAACATAAACAATAATCAATAACACTTGAATTCCCATTATACCATGTTTAGATCTACTAATCCTTACAATCCACACATAATTATACATCATAACATAAAAAACTTACTAATTACATCCATGAATCAATTACATTCATGCATGCATATACTACCACGCCTATCATCCTTCACTTCTCATCAACTCCAACCCTTTCTACAATTAGCTCAACAAATATTTATACATGGTGGGTACTTGCCCTTCATTACTTACATGTGTTTTTCCTAATAATAGACATTTTAATATAGGTTGCATGTCTTTTACATCTTTTCTTTACTCTAGATTGAGCTATAAATAGCCCAACCTGTTTCATGTTTTAATCCCATAATAGATTCCTTCTCTATATGTGCTTTACCTCCTTTGCATGTGATTTTCCTATTTCTAGACCTTGCTTGCATGATACACCATATTTATTTTCCTATTTTTAGCCCTACTTAGAAAATGGCTAATTCATAGATCTCATGTGTATGTGCGCAAACCTCTACGTGCTGACTTGCTTCTTCCTCATTGCCTTTGTGCGTTGGTTTGTCTGCTTGTGCACATGCTTCCATGCATCTTTCTGGTCCTTAGTCATTTTCATGTTACCTGTGCGCACTCCTGTGCGTGGCTTGTTTCCTCCATGCATGGCTAATACTTAGCCATTTCTTCTGCCTAACAATATGATACATAGTCATTTTATATTGCATAAAAATCAAGATTATGTCACACCTTGAGGTTATAAATTGTTAAAGATGTGGAACTAGGAAGATAATAGTCCACTCTCTATAAGAGAAATATAATTCCAAATCCTAGATATAAAATATAGTAATGACGTTTAACTAGAATAGATCATAAGTTGATAATAATAATGTTATAATTATGTTGTGATAAGATAAATATTCTTATGCTAGGTTTGTAAACATAGGTTGTAAAGCCCAAAGGGTAGATTATAAGATAAGGGACAATAGATAAATAATGAAATAGATTAAGAATGTGGCACTCTTTTATAACTTATGAATGACCACATAAAATAAATCCAAAATCTAAAATAACATAAAGGAAAATATAGGTTATATATAGTTACTTGCTTATAGAGTGGCACCATTGACACATTGAATTTACCTTAGGGTTAACAACAACTTATGAGATAGTTAATGTGGGGGATCACAAATGAATAAGAGAAGACCTATGAAAACCTTTTTTTGAAGACTCCAAAGACTACAAAAATCTTAGTAAGTACAAATACTATGTTTGAAGATCCACAATACCTAATGCTCCAAGTGTAGACTCCAAATAAGACAAGTAAGACAAAATCACAGACCTCTAAGTCTTTCAGGGAAGATTGGAAATTGACAATAAAATAAATGAGTGATGATGATGTGTTGGAAAGAGTGCTCATATATTGAGTATAAATAGAAATCGTGATGGGAATTTACAATTTCTGATGGTCAACGATATTGATTGTGGTCAATTCCTTCGATGTTAAAATAATACACCCGATAATTTTGACCATGGTCGATATCATATGCTAAGGATAATGAAAAATCATTAGGGTCCTAGCTGATGGAGGGAAATGTAGAGGTGATGAAAAGACGACATGATGAAGGTATGTGTGTGTTGAAAGTAGGTATGGAGGTGGTTGTAATAGGATGCTAAGGTGATCTCATAAGGAGGCTATAAAAGAAAAAAATATAAGTATGAAAGCATATGAAATGTGGTATAATTGGACTATACATCAAGAATATCTCATAAGTACCACTACTAAGTAGTCCAATACAACTAGTGAAGGTTGCATGTAACTATTTTTTGTTACTCCCCACTCCTGAAAATTCCCTGAAGGAACCACTCAGGGAAATACAATATGCCAATGATGCCCATAAATAAAAACATCATTAAATTGAAAAATTAGATGTATACAACTAAAGCCAAATTACATTCATTTATTAGTGATACATATTATTGTTGTAAAAAGTGTTGAGCCTATCTTAGAGGGAGGAAACTGCATTTTGTTATTTCTTCTTCCAAGTATTGCATTTTATTGAAACGTTGATGTGAAAAGGACATGGTTTACCAAAAAAATTGTAGCATTATCTGTCACATTTTGCACTAATTTTCCCTTTTCCTTTGTCTTGATGAGGGAACGAGTCCTATGGAGTAGATTTATTTCCCTTACGATTAGATTTTTCTTTACCTTATTTTGGGAGAGACGTTGCATTTTCCAGTGTTAGGTTATGGTGCCATGTTATAATTATTAACTACTAATTCCTCTTGTTGAGTAATTTTTGGTCATATATCACCAAGAAAAACCACTTTTTCTTGTTCTCTATGAAGGTTATAATAGAAGTTATCAAATTTGGTGCCACTTATGAATTTCCTAAAAAAACTTTCTATGTGCAGTAATTTGAGACAAAAATTAGTAAGGATGACCCAATTTAAACAAAATATTCATGATATATTTTTTGCCATACTTCATTTCACCTATATCATCAAGGAGAACCTGCAAACACTCAACTTGAGTGTTAAAATCTGCAATCCGAGTATAATGGTATAGATTAAGATTTGATCACTCGTTTTCTAGTTTACATGTCTACATTTTTTATGCTTTACAAAAAAGGTTTCCCAAGGCTATGTAAAGTGGAAAAGGTTCCATCATGCCTTGAAAATGAAATTTCAATTCAGAATATGTTCATTGTCATATAATACCTCAAGATTCGCCACAATTATTTTTCCATTTTGGTTGTTTGTTAGGGTGAAAAGGTACAACATATTCATCCATTGCAATTTTATAAATACCCTTGCTAAGAAGTACACCAATAACATATAATTTACAATTGAAGTAATTTGAATGTATGAGAATTACCCTTTTTATCCGTAGTGAGTATTGCAACTTTTATATGTAAAAAAAGAGGCCAAATTTTTTATATGCATATTTTTTTTTCAAATTATGGAAATACATGTTAAACTGGTAGTCTTGGTGAGAAAATCAAAATTGTGAAATTTTCTTATGGGATTTTTTTTCATTTTTTTCCCAAAATAATAGCCCTAAAAAATAGTTATTTGTGTTTGTTTTAAAATGAAATACACACTAAATTTTTTTCCTCAACGATTAAATCAGAATAGTATAGTAGCCGAGTAAGAATTTTTTCTCTACCATATATGCCATTCACACTTATCTATTCTAAAACTATAGTTTTTATTGAAAAATAGGTTCTCTAAAACTATATTAAAAACCAAGGTTTCTGAACTTATAAATCCAAACTGAAATAATAATTATGTGTAGTAATTGAAAATGGTTGTAAATATAATTGAAAATGGTTGTAAATATAATTGAAATAGGAAGTTTGTGCTATAATTGAATAGGGTTTTTGAATTGAAATTGCAATAGGAAATTTGTATTGTACTAGATAGATTTTATGTACTAAAAAACCGCAACTGAAATTCCAAATTTGAATGGTGATATGGAGAAATGTGTAGAACCTCCAAACATACACAATAATTTTAAGAATTAAGAGGTTAAGGAGTGTTTAATGTGATATTTGATATACTTATCATATTCATAAATAATGAACCAAACCCATATTTTAGTCCACTGACTATGGATAATTTACTTTTTTTGTAGCCACACAATTTCATCTTTGAGGTACGTAAAGAGTAAATTCATGGGTCTAACCTCTTATGGTGCACCATAATACCAAATGGACGTAAGGATTCCTATTAGAAATAAATAAATAAAAACCCAGTCCAACTTCTTACATGCCACGAGGCACGTGAAAGATAAAATCAATATACAATGTTATCTGATGGCTTAAGTATTAAGACAATACCCCTCGCACCAAGATCAAGTAAAATTGATTACCAATTTACCCATAAACAACTCTTGTGAGTTTTATAGGTGCCAAAACATAATTCTAACTTAGAGGAATTTTAGAAAATAAACTATATTCAACTATTACTACCCCACTATGTTTACCAATTTTTGATTAACTCAGATCCCATGAAGGGAAAGGTGAGAGCATAAGATTGGTTATTTGTAATATGAAACCAAACATTTATTTAAACTTGTAGAAAAATGAAAACTAAAATTTATAGAAAAAACTGCATGGTATAGATATGATGTTTATACATGCATGTTTTATGAGGCAAAGCTTCTCTTACTCAGATATGATATTAAATTCTCTTGGGTATTCTTCAAAATCACTACAAACAACTATAAGACATGCACCCACATACATGCATAAATAATAAATCAATAAAAAATTAAACTAAAGACTTTACACAAATTTAGAACACATGTAACATGAGTATTGATTGATATTGTGTACTCCTGGCCACATAGGACATAGTTTAAATGGAATAGGTAGGGGTTACCTAGTTTAAAATATACATACTTGTGATATGGGATTTTGTTGGCACATACTTTTCTTCTTCTTCCCCTACTTGCATCAGAGGGCTTTCTTGCATTCAAGGTTTTAATTTTTCCCCATAACTCCATCGTTATGCCATATTACCTCTATTATCATTTTTTCTTCCCCTTTATTAATTTTCTTCTCTTCCTCTCTACCATATTTTTCCTTTCCCTATTTACTTTCCTTTCCTTTTACCTCTCCTTTCTTCTCCTTGTCATTTTTACCTTCTCCTCTCGCCATTAAAATAACAAAAACAAGGTTAAAGGGATTTTTTCCGTCCCATTTATGTTTTTTAATTTCATGGGTCTAAATTACACAAATTTGACGTAAATTGCACCACATTTGTGCCACCATAACACCACATTTGCATCACATTTAAGCCACCTTGAATTCCTTTTAAGTTGAATAAAATTTAAATTTATTATGTACTGATTAATTAATACATAACAAATTGTAGAAAAGTAGGTGCCTCAATATTAAATACACCTTGTTATTAAGTATACATGTGTTACTCATCTCATATATGTTACTAAACCACTCCACACTTTATAAAGTTGATTATAATTCCTCATATACAATTGATTACGAGTAAAGGAATCAAATCTTATTAATGAAGTCATATAATGATGTTTCCTAGGAATATACCATTTGGAACATATATGTAGAATGTTTATTATTTAATTTTAATAATGTTATTTCACATTTAATAAATGTGATATAGTCAAGGGTAAAAAAATGAGGCTTGTTCTTAGAAGTTCAGATGAAGAGAACGAGACTTAAAATCAAACTACTAAGGTAGGTATGAGCTTAATAACTAGACTGAAGACTCTTTAGTTGCTCTTTTGATGACTTTGTGTTGTCTGTTATGTTTCGTCTCTATTTTTTGTCATGTTTTTTCTTTGAATCCATTTTCAAAGTTTTTATCCTTTGTATGGTGTTTTGAGTCAATTCCTTTTTTACTCTTTTTGGATGATGGCTTTTGTCCTTATGCGATCTTCAAAGGATATCTTATGTAATGGCCATTGGATCCTATCCAATGATTACTAATAGAAAAACATTTAATAAATGTAGATGATATACATTTAAATACTACCTTAAAATTTCACACTACATTATGTCATGGGAGCCTCATTTGAAATGAAATATAAATTAATATGCATTCTCATATGATTTCCCTAAATATTTTTAATATACATGTTTCACAAGTCATTATGATATTCAAAAGCTCTCAACCAAGAAAGTTGTCTAATCCACTAAGCACAATACCATCATCCTCTAACATCACACCTAGTTTGTGAATAAGAATTAAAGGTCTTCCTTAGTTAAATTTCATAGTGCTTCTAAATATCCTCCTAAAACTCCCTAAAATATAAGTTGATTCTTTTCCTATAATCTAAGAATTGTTCTATGTAATTATGTTTGCAATAAAAAACCTGATAACACTGATTGGTTTATATTTCTAAATTTTATGCATGTGATATTCTTTATGTTGTTTTGTAGCTCAATTCCTCAAGGATCCATAAAAAATATAGACCAATAATATACTTGTTTAGAAATAATCTATTGAAGTTATTGTTGGAGCTCAAAATTGCACCTGTCCTAGATCATGATCAACTAGGGCTTTGAGGCAACATGTGAGTGTCTCCAAGTTGGGGGACTTGCGCTTTAAGACAGACCTCCAGATAAGGCCATATTCCTCTACCTATTTTTTCTGCTACAACTACTCCTACGAAGGGAAATACAATTACCTATCATACTCTACGATTCCAAGGGACGAGGGGTGAACAGGGGATGCATGAAATGAAACCTAAGCTAAGGGGAGGTGATATCACTAGAAAGAGGGGAATGAACAATCTTGGCTGAGCGAAAACAAGGGAAAACATGCATGGGGATGGTAGGAAAACATGCCATAGTTTGAAACAACATTCAGTCACTTGCTTTCATGGAGTACAACAAACGAAATCCATGTAAGAGATATAAAATATGCACAACATATCAACAATGCAAAAGAAGAAAAGAAGATACAATAAAATATAGACTAAGGTAGAGAATAACCACATAATAAGACTTTTCAGTACTTCCAAGTGATGCACAATCGGTTTCAATGGTAAGAGAGGTCAATGATATACACGCAATGACTCAATTATGATGCATGTAATTGAAAATGACAAGGAACAATGCTTTGAAATATTCTTATATCAAGCCAAGAGGTTCTGACATTTACAAATGAGAATTGTTCAACAATTTGTAGAAGAAATGCGGAAGAAGGAATATGAAGGGGAGAAAAGGAAACCTCAAATTTTAAACATCCAACTAACCAATAACTAGTAATTAAATTCTTGAAAATACGCATGTAGCACTATATGATCCACCTCCCCATGTTAGCTTATCTTGTAAAAGAAGGAAGGATATATGATCTAATTAAATCTAGGTGGTTAAGTTGACTCATTTTGTGCATTAATTTCTTGAGTTGTATTTACATAATTTCTATCTAAAAAAACCTACCCAAAATCTGATTTCAAAAATACCAACGTATATCCCATGTCATCAGATTTCTAACAATTCTAGGTGTGTATTAATCTGAGGTTTGTAGAAGAATTTATGAAAATTTGAAGATCATTTAGTGTAGGATGAACATGCAAGACACATGGCATGCTCTGGATCGGATAAATAATTTGGCTGATTGTCTATGCAATTGTTCTATCTCTTCTGGAACATGTCTTGTGCACTCATGTAATGCATGAGGATTCTATATGCATCTATAACATGTTTTGATAGGTTGCATGTTGTTCACTTTATCTTAAAAGTTGACCACGCCGGCACTCAATGAATGGCTGCAGAATATTACAGTCGGCGAATGTGTACATAGATAAAGATGTAAGAGAAGGAAGGAATTTAAAGGTCTGTGAGTGCACGCACAGAGGGTGTGACGAGGAGTGAGAAGTAAAAGGTGCATATCTATGTAAAGGTATGCAAGTATGCATGAGTAAGAAGGGAAGCACGCAAGATACAGACAAGTGATGCGGATATAAACAATAGCGCAAGGGATATTGCATTAAGGAAGATAATTAAAGGGGGAAATGATTGTGTTGTGGGTGGGCATGCACGAGACTCATTGAAGGAAGAGAATGCACAGGGAGAAAAGTGTCATGGACTTAGCTGAATTAAATGGGATTCAAGTCTACAAGGGTGTGCACAAAGGAGTGCACGTAACTGATTAAGGATGGAAAGTAAACCCAAAAGGAGCGTGTACAAAGGGAGAAATGTAAGCAGATAGAAGAATAAAGAGAGAGGAAAAATAAGGAGTAATTTAGCATACATGAATGGAAGAAAAGATAAGGAGGAAGAGAAAATAATGAAGAAGGAAAGGTATGCAAGGGTACTCATGGAAGAACTGTATAGCCATAGAAAAATATGCCATCGGTAATAGAGCCACTAGTGCATGTAACCTGAAAATTTGAACTTTGAGGCAAAATAGATCTATGGAAGTTATCAAAATAACCAGGGTGGTTAATTTGGAAAAAAACTTGGTGAATTTCTAGGCCATCTTCCTGCTAGATGAAAGAGATCAATGGCCTTAGAAGCATCCATTAGGCATGAAGATTCTTCTTGAAAACATGAAATTCTGATATCAAACTTGAAGAATACCCCTAAAACCATTTGAATAACACTGCCTGACTCTAAATTGAACTGTAATATTGTTTAAAAGTGCTAGCAAACTGAAACTAACCTGTTCAAATAGTGAGCTCAAGGAATGACATCTTTGAAGTAACAAAAGAGCATGCACACAATAGGAAATATCTAAGTACAAATAAGAGAATGTGCTCAAAGTACACTTGGAGAAATTGAAACTACTCTAATATGTACAATGATGTACAATGACTTAATGAAAATGTTCGAGATAAATTCCAATGGACTCAGTATTTATAGTACATCTCCATCAAGGATGAGACAAATTAAAAGAATTGGCCTCCTTATTTGAACTTGATGATATACTGGGCCACTCCAAAGTGCATCTAAATTTGAATGACAACCCTCAGTTTGGCTCTATCAACATCTCATTTCAAGACCAAATCACCCACTTTTGAAAGCTTAATGATCTAGCTTTCCTGTCAAATCATCTATTTTGTTGACCTCTAATGTTGTTCAAACTTGATCATGGAAAATTTTCTAAATTCTTCAAGTTTAACCAACTGTGCCTTTATTATTTATCTTTCTTCTACACCCTCAAGATCCAGTTGTTGGGCCAACTCTAATGAAGGAAATTCTAAGTGATAAATGAATTCGTAACCTTCTTTCTATAGACTAGTATAAATGGTCAGGTACCAATTGCCATCTTCACTAGGATTTTATCCACCTTAGAGCACGCGCGTGAGACATTTTTATGTCACTTCCTCTTGCTAATATGTTCATGTGTTAATTTCATCATTCTCATAAATTTCTTATTAGTAGACTTTACCTAGACATTACCTTGAGGGTAATAGTTCGAAGAAGTCTTCAAATGTATGCCAAGACAAAAAGCCTTATCAGAAAGTTATTATACTAGGGAAGGATTTTGAATTATCAAGATATAATGGTTATGAGTAACATACCAAACCATTTTACAATAATTTTGAGAAAGTCAAAGGATGAATGGCTAATTTGATTCCTTTAGCGCGACAATTTCATTTCCATTTGGTGAAGTAATCCGTAGCTGTCAGCACCCACTTTTGGCCATAACTTTCGAGGGTGGGATAATTTTGCAAATGAAGTCAATACCCTAATGCACAACAGGTTTATTCATTTAGATTCGATCAGAGGGAAAGCAATTCCAATTTAATTCTTTCTTGATAGAGAAATAACACATTCTTTGCACTTTCTTACCCACTTGTACGTGACATCTACAAAAAGTGTTAGGCCAAAAGTATCCTTCCTTTATAATCTTCATCATTGTTGCCTTTCACATGAGAAGTGTCCATTGGAGAATCCATTTTGAAAATATGTTATCAATTTATCAACCTGCTTGCACCATCAATACATCTCAAGAAACACACCATCAATGTTTCTTTTGAAGACAACTCCATCAGTGAGCGCACATGGGATAGACGGTAACCTAATATGTTGTCTCCTTGCTTTTTTAAACAAGCAGGGTATGCCGCCGAAAGAAAGGATATTTTTTTTATGAATTTTATACTAGTTGTACATGTATGTGCGTTATCAGTATCTGCACTCTATTCAATTTTAGCACATGGAAATTTCCTCATTCATAAACAATGAAGCCACTTGATCATTTCTGCGTATCCTCAACACGTATCCTTGTAGAGTGTGTTGCCTTTAACCAAGATTTGTAGATTTGGTATTAACATCCATACTCCATTAATTTTGGTCACCCATATATGGCTCTTTTCTCACTGATTTCTACTCCCATGACGAAGTCTCGCACACCAAGAGTGTGAAACTAGCACCTTGACGTTATTTTAATGGTGAGAATAATTTTAAAATTTCTTAAGAGTGCATGCATCATGATGAAAGACCTGTTTTTCCATGTATATTATATTTCAAGTTCATAATCCTTTTGTGTTTGGTTAAATGAAGCCACTAGTTGCTCTAGTCATTGTTCATTTTAATATGTCAAGATATTAACAACACTCGAATTAACTCCATAACCATAAAGGATAATATCCTTAGAGTAGTCTAGAATTAACGAGTGTTGGCGTGCAAGATAATTTCATGCTCAATATTTTTTACAAGCTCTCTTTTCTTTATGCTATCAACTTGAATATTGACTTTCCTTCTTGAGCATGACGGTGATATGCCGAACCAATCCTGCATAATTTATGAGATGAATTTCCTAACAAATTTTAATTTTCCTAGGAATAATTACATGGTCCCTTTTGTGCAGCTTGACAAATGAGAGATGAAATGGATGGAGGAGACTGCATTCAATATCAATATACAATTCCATCCTTATAGACCACATGGCCCAAACTCTTACCTTACATGCATACAAAAGAATTTCACTTCTTGGGGTTAAGAGATAGTCCAAATTCTCTGCATCTCTCAAAGACTTTCTCTAGGTGCATTATGTGATCTACTAATCTACTTTGAGAAGAGTGTTATGCCATCTAAGTAAACTCGGATCAATTCATTAATATATCCTTTGAAGGTAAATTTCCATGGACTCGTTTGGAATGATGCACCTACATTTTATGAGCCAAAATCCATTTTATGATAAGCACGATGCTCCCCATTTGGTTCTAAATGTTGTTTTGAACTGATTCTCTTCCTTGACCATGATTTGATTGATGCCAGAGTATCCATCTAGTCATGGAAAAAATTTGCACACTAGCCATCCAAACTATACAAAATCTTTCTCCATAAAACGACAAAGGATAATGGTATCCTTCAAATATGCCCTATTCAAATATCTTTGAAATTGACGAATGACAGTTTGATTTCACCATTCTTGTTGTGCACTAAAACAAGATATTCGCCACCCAAGTAGAGTAATTGATAGGAAAAATAATCTTTTCCTCAATGATTTTGGATAATTCCTTCCTCGTAAAGGGATCTATCATAGGATTAAATAGGTCTTTGATATTGTCTAATGGGCTTGATACCAGCATCAAGGTGAATGGAGTACTGAGCAACACTTGGATAAAAATCCCTTCAAGTCTTCAAACTCCCATGAAAAGATGTTACCTATATTTTTGAACATAAGAGAGATGAAGGATCCTGTTTTTCATCTTCTGCACATAGTATTTTCCAAGAAACAACTCTTTGCCACATGAAAAATAGTGATTGGAATGACAGTTTTCTTGTCACTGCTATGTATGTTATTTTATCCTTCGTTAAAATCATCATTAGGGTTGAACGATATTCTCTAAGGTGACTAGTACTTTAGGAAACTTGTTTTTTCTTTAGTTGAATCACATGGTAGTTGCCATAGCTATCATTCAAGTCCAGTTACATGTGCGAAGAAAAATTTGCTTTATTATGAATGAACTTAGAAATTTTTTACATCACTGTCTATAAAACTTGTCCAGTTGGTCTCGTTATCTGGAATAGATATCTTGATAACCATCTTTATATGTCTTGCACATTTCCTTTGATAAAATTCTTAGCATGTGAGAATTGCTAAACCAAGGGTTGCTATCTCAGCTAGCTTCTTTTTCTCAATTTCCTTAGCACCATCTATAGATAAATATCTTCAAAGGATCTCCAAGGGGTCCTACACTCTATGGTTGTATTAGCTTTCAAAAGCTTATTATTTTGTTATGCACTTTATTTTTAACCTAGTGGATATCCAATTCCGTATCTCCTAGAGATATGTAGCACCTTGATCTGTCTGTTCTCTCAACAATGATAAGACCATTCACCAACTATTTCATACTTATTCTACACTATTATAGCATGAAAACTGCATTCTATATGCATGAAGAATAAATTATCACTCCTTAGGAGAGATGAGAACAACACCTGTGAGCTACACCATTCCTGCTTTTGGAACCATCAAAGTACTTTTTCCACAATCCAGAATTCTCATCACTTTCTTGCTTGAGTGTGATAGGAAGCAAGGATTCTTCTTCAAGGACATAATAAGTACCAAGACCCGTTTCAATAACTGTGTCATAAGGATAAAACTCATAGTGTTATTTTTCCCATTCGCCTAAAAATAGGTCAAGTATGCAAGGAGGAATGGGTTTGATTTTCTTAAACTGAGTCTTGTTCTTGGTATTCTTAGATGAGGCAATTAGATTGGAGAGGGGATGGGTCATATGACTTAACATGATAGGAAAATATAGGCTCATCTTGTTTGGTAAACCAGGTGCCATACCTTGTTCTTATTAACATATGAGACCAATCTAAAGACAAGTAGCCACCCACCTTGGCAATGAAATCTCTTGATAGGAAAATGACAAATAAAGGAGGTAGGTCAATGATTGATACATCTTGAGTTATAGTTAGGCTCAGACATGCATGAAGGGTTAACTCAAGATCCTTTATGAATCCTAGAGTGGTGACAATTGAGACATCAAGCTGCATAACTCCTTTATACATGGGGCTATACTTAAGACCTAGGACATCAACAATTTTCTTAAGCATAACCGAAGTACTAGCCCCTGAATCAATCATACAATTATGAACAAGATGTTTTCCTATTATTAAGGACATATAAAAGGGTTAGGTTTTGATAACCTTGCTTACTTGCTTCTCCTCTGCATGAAAAATATTGATAACAACATGAGGTCTTTGGATAATTGGATCAACGCACGGGAGCTACGCCAAAGCTTCATGCAATAGGTCACACTGAGATGGAATGGCTAGGTCTTCTTAATCTGATCCACAATGTTGAACGGAAGGCCCATATACTTGTGCATTTGAGGCACATTAGCATATTTTCTTGATTACTAAGGTATAGAGGCAAGGTCCCTAGCTTGCGTAGAGGCTTGACCTACTAAAGGAGGAGTGCATGACACTTTTGTTGGAGTGTTGCAAGGAACATCACACACAAAAACTTACACGCCAAAATTTTTGGATGCATTAGCATCTTTTGATGCTTGAGGAGTGGTTTGGTTAGTAGGAACAAAAGGTTACGTGATGGCTTCCATCATTCTCTTCTTATACCTTATGTTATCAACAACCTGTGTGTGCGGCCTATTTAAGCTGTCTAAAGCTTGGTTTATTACATAGAAGTTATCAACCCTAAAGAACATAAGGTTGGTCCAAGGAATTTTTTGGTGGCAAATTTTTGTGAACTCATGAAAATTGAGGAATATTCTATGATTTACAGTTGACTTATTCACCAAAAAATTCTGCCGACATGTCCCTTATACAATTCATTTTGCCTAGATTTTGCACATATATAAGAGCTTATGAATGTAACTCACCACCAATTTGAATCATTTAGTGCATATATTTTCTAAAGTAAACATAATAACCCCTGAGCCATCCAACCCTAAGCCATCCAACCTTGAGTCATCCAACCCTCAGCCGTCCAACCCTCAGCCATCAAACCCCTCAGCTGTCCAACAACTTAGCCATCCAACCCCTTAGCCATCCAATCCTTGGCCATCCAACCACTTCGTCATCTAACCCCTTAGCTAGGCCCTTCTAACCTTGAGCCATTTAACAACTCAATCATCTAACCCTTAAGAGTCTAACCACATAGCTGTCAAACCCTTGGTTGTCCAACTCTGTCGTCCAACCCTTTAACTGTCTAACCCCCGAGCCGTCCAACCCCTAAGTTGTCCAACCCCTAAGCCGTCTGACCTAGAGCCATCTAACCCTAAGCCATCCAACCCCGAGCCATCCAACTCTGAGTTTTCCAACCCTGAGCCATCTAACCTTGAGCCGTCCAACCCTGAGCTGTCCAACCCTGAGCCATCTAACCCTGAGCTGTCTAACCCTGAGTCATCCAAACCTACCGTCCAACCTTTATGCCATCCAACTCTTCCATCCCTTGATGTCATATAAGTACAATCACCTTAAAATGAAGGGCACAAAAAAAATACAAATTCATAGAATCACTAAAGTGGGAAAGCCTCTCTCTGTACATTATTGTCATCGGGCCAAGGAAAAAGCTTAATTTTTCAAAGAGGAGAAATCAGGAGTGGTAGAGGCAGGGAAGTAGGTGAAGGAAAATATGGTGCATAGGCTCACATACCACATGTGTCATAACTATCACACCAAGTTGAACCACACCCGAATCATCAAAACCCCTAATAAAAAACATGCCCTCTTCATCTAGGGTTTTGAAGTTTATCTTCGTTATGTATTTATTTGACTCTGGGTTAGGTTTTAGAGTTTTGAGGTTTCTCTCATTTTTTTGTATGATTTTTGGGGTCAATTGTTTTGGGTGTATTTGTGTACAAGTGGGAAGTTAATTTATTATACTACCAAAAAGAGGGCCAATAGACCCAAATGTCTCGTTACCGACAAAAGAATCCAAGGAGTAAGATCTATTTTTTTTGCTTTTTCTATTTTTTTGTTGGTATTCTCATAATGGCATAAATCGAATGAATTTTTATAGCATATTAGTGAAGAGAAGCTATATGCAGCTCTATCAAGGGATATGAACATATTCAAAACTTTGTATAGAGCTTTTGAAAGCCCATCAAATGAAGTTTCTGACATATTTTTATAATTTTGTTTGATATTTATGTTGTGGGGGATTTTTGTAGCATTGTAGTCCACATTATTTTTGTTTCATCTACAAAACTATAACTGGGATTTATAAGTCCAAAGTTTCAATTTATTGTTGCTGATTTATGATTTTTTAAAATCTTAAACTCAAATATCATGTTTTGGATTGGCTGATGCCTTACAGATTCCCCATTTGAGGCTTGCAGAATACAGGGTTAGCAGGCTGAAAAGGACCAGGAGAACTGTGAATAGACCCTATGGAGGAGTTATGTCCCGTTCAACCATTCGAGAAAGGTAAGCTGTCATAATTATAATCGTAATTATTTTCTATGTTAAATGTTCATTCAAGCAGATATTAGGTCCTTCTATTATTTATGGGTTAATACATTTATTTAATTTGTTAAGGAGATATTCAATTTTTTTTTAATATCATATTCTCTATACTTAATCATCTAAGTACCCTCTCCATTTATGCAATTGGGTTTGATTTATTGACTTGTCTTTGAGTTACTCATAACAAATAGATGTTGTTAGTATTAGTGTGTTGCTACTTGTCAGTGTAAATCCACCTTCTAAATTCACAGGAAAGGAGGTAGAGTATGTAAAGACATCTTTATTCTAGAGGTTTGCATGAAATTGATTGAAAAGAGCTTAAGAGAGAATAAAATTTCAGAATTTTATTCTACATTCTAGGTTCAAAAACATTTATATTTGAGTAGTCATTTGGATTTCCCCTAATTTATTTGGGTGCTCAAGGATTTGCATCAAATTTTCAACCTGTATCCCATAAATCTATCTTGAAGCATATCAAGTTCGTACAGAAGGTTAACATGATGTGGCTCTTTCAGTCTTCACTACAGTCCATAACACAAACATGAATAGAAACAAGAAGCTAACCTAAAATTATGTCTAATGCACCCATCCAACCCCTCACCCATCCAATGCACCCGTCCAACCCCTAGCCATCCAACCCCTCACATATCTAATGCACCCACCCAACCCCTAGCCATCCAACCCCTCACCTGTCCGACCCTTAGCTGTCCAAACCCCTCACCCATCCAATCCACCCACCTAACACTTAGTCGTCTAACCCCCTCAACCATCCAACCCATCCGCCCAACACTTAGCTGTTCCACCTCCTCACTTGTCCAATCCCATCCCCCGCCAACCCTCAGCCATCCCACCCCTTGACCTGTCCAACCCATCCACCCAATAGCCATCCAACCCCTCACCCATCCAACCCACCTGCCCAACCCTTAGCCGTTCAACCCCCTCACCCGCCCCAACCCCTCAACTGCCCAACCTCTGAGTCCCGACCAACTTCCTGCCCAACCCCCGACCAACCTACCCGACCAAATTTGTGAAACTAGGGAAAAATGTTCTCTACAAAATCACCTTTTCCATGAAACATTTTTTCAGATATTCGTTGACGACCATTTTTGAGATTCGCCAACAAAAGTAATTTTTCAGAGGGGTCTTCTTAAAATGAACCTTGGGTTGGTCTCAGGAACAACTTCTGACACTTCTTCATTTTTTGGTTTACGCGTGCTAGCGGAAGGCTCATAACCTGAAGCAGTCTAGATCATGAAGACTTGCATGTGTATGGAATTTACGCAATTATACTAGCTTTTAGGAAAATTACAAGGAAAACAACATTCTGTCTCTTAGACCATGTTGTTATGTACTAGAACTAGTGATTTACTTGCGTTGGATGCAAGAAGGCATTGTGCAAGGGTAATTGTTTGAAGAGAGAGGTGTGTATTAGTATCCCATCTATCATTATGTTGATTCTGCCCATATCTCTTATTTGGATATTGATTTCTAAAGGGGGTGATGGATTTGGTTGAATCCTTGATTAGAGTTATTTATGAAGGCTTGTGCCTGCTACTTTTCTAAGGATACAAATTTATTGGAAAAGAGTATAATCAAGGCCTTCATTTCTTCATCCTCCTTATGATGTTGGGGAGAGCATGATGTGGAGGTAATGGGTTGAGAGGTTTTGCATAAGAATGGGAACAACAAAAGGTTAAGGTGCTTGAGGCAGTTCAGGAAACAAGGGCATAGGTGGTCTAGGGGCTATCTTGCCAGCTTGGATTAGAAAATTTTATGCGCTAATGGCCACAACATAGGCATTAGGAAGTTGTACACCACCCATAGATTGTATCATCACTGTAATGTCAGAATTCAAGGCTCTTAAAAAGTACAGAAAATCACCTTGAGGAGTTAGTCTTATGAGGGTTGGAATTCTATCCCATGTCATCTGAAATATGAAGTTGAAGTCAGCCATGAGCTCATTGGGAGCTCTCTTGATCATTGTGATTTGTTCTAACAAGGAGATATTATCTGCTTTCTCCTTGAAATGATTACAAAGATCAGTGCCAAGTCCATCCTATTAGGTGATAGAGGAAGGTCTTAAGCTTATGTACCAATGAAGCATTTTTACCTTAAGTGAAGAAGTAAGAAACCTTACAACTACATCATCTTCAGTAACTAGATAAATAGAGCATACATTTTTAATGTCTTAAATGTGCTCAGTAGGGGAAACTTGATTCTCACTAGTGAAAAAATGGAATAATTTTGAGTATAGCCATTGGTATATCATGTTGCGTAGGAAGATCCAAAGGACTACCACTATTGAAAGTGACAAAAGGCAAATTTATGTGTGCAATGGCTAGAAAGGGTTTGAATACCCTAGTAGAGCCTATAAAAGGTTTGCTAAGAGGAGGGGTGGAATGTGCTTTGTGCACGGGAGATGGAGATGTGCCTGTAAAAGTTCTGCTACTTCTTCTTGTTGGAGACAACTAAAGGTATTCAAAGGATTCTTCAACTACTGTTGTCTGTCTGGTATGCAGTTTTCTCATGAATAGGGTGCAATGACTTCTGAAATTAGTAGATCTAGATGTTAGGAGTCACATGCTGTGTTGAAACAAGCCTCCAAAGGCTAGAAATCACTAAGTCACACCAGAACTTAGCAAAAATTAAATGTAAGATTTCGATACTCGCTCCCACTGGGTGTGCCAAAACTGTTGGAGCTCAAAATTACACATCCCAGATTAGGATGAACTAAGGATTTGAGGCAATTGGACTTGCAATTTGAGATAGACCTCCAAAGAAGGCCAACTTCCTCTACCTATTTCCACTACTACAACTAGTCCTACAAAGGGAAATGAAACTACCTATCACTACTCTATGATTCCAAGGGACTAGGGTGAGGAGGAGATGCATGAAATGAAACCTAAGCTAAGGGGAGGTGATAACACTAGAAAGAGGGGAATTGATAGTCTTGGATGAGTGAAAATAAGGGAAAATGTGCACGGGGAGGGAAGACAAATGTGCTGTAGTCTGAAATAACATTTAATCACTTGCTTTCATGGAGCACAATAAACAAAATCCCTACAAGAGATATTACATATGCACAGTAGATCAACAATGGAAAAGAAGGTAAGAAGATGCAATAAAATGTAGACCAAGGCATATAATACCCACAAAATAAGATTTTTATTGATTCTAAATGATGCACAGTCAATTACAGAGATGAAAGAGGTAGGTATCTACATGCAACAACTCAAATATGAGGCCTAAAACTCAAAATTCCAAGGAATAACGCTCTGAACAATGCTCTTAGCAAGCCAAGAGGGTACAACCTTTTTAAATGAGCATTGTTTTACAATATATTAAAAAAATTGGGGAAAAGGAAGGGAATAAATAGAGGGAAACTCGAATTTAAACATTCAACCACTAATAGAAAGCAATAAATGCATACAAATCCACCTACAAGGCTGTTAGATTTGCCTCCCCATGTTAGGTTAACTTGTGGAAGAAGGAAAAAGGTAGGATCTAATCAAATCTGGTAGTTGAGTTGACTGGATGTGTGCATTAATGGCCTGTTTCATGTTTCCCTATTTTTTACTTTAACAAATCCTATCAAAATATAATTTTTAAAATCTCAGCGTGTAGCCCATGTCAACAACTTTCCAACAATACTAAGAGCGCATGAATCTGATCTATGTAACAAAAGTTATGATGATTTGAAGTTTGCAATGCAAGCTAAACATGCAAGACATGTGTCATGATCTGGTTGGCTAAAGGATTCGGTTGATTTTCTATTTATTTTATCTCTTTTGCGACATGTTACGCATTCATTTGTCATGAGGATTTGTCACACAAATGACAGGTTCTGATAGGTTTCGTGTTGTGTACTCAACTGACAAGTAGACACGTGGCACTCCATGACTGGTGCGAAGGATTACACTTGACGCGTGTGCAATAGTAAGAGGCATGAGAAGGAAATAATGAAGAGGTATGCGAGCACATACAAGGTTGCATGAGGAGTGGGAAGAAAAGGTGCATATATGCAAAGGTATGCAAGTATGAGCAGAAGAAGGGAAACACACAAGACAAGAGTGCACGGAAGCAATTACACAAGAAAAACGCACGAAGGTGGAAAGCCAAGGAGAAATGAGTGACTGCTAAGGGATGCACAACACTCAAGAAGAAAGGGTATGTATAGGGAAAGCATGTTAGGGAATGGCCAAAAGATAGGAGGGAAGTCTAAAAATGCGTGCAAGGAGTGCACAAAATTGTTGGAATGAAAGCAGATGCACAAGGAGTGCGTGTGGAGAAATAAAAGGAAATAGAAGAATAATGGAGAGGTGGAAGTGCATGGAAGAAGGTGAAGGGTAGAGAAAGAACGAGGAAGAAGCAGGTAGGGCACAAAAGGGTGCGCAATGATGGTCTTAAAATCTACACCCCCTTTTGGAATGATAAGAATTCTCTCTAAGGAAGGGGGAAATTTCTTGGAAATGGTGGTAGAACGAGTTTTTATGTCATCTTGTAGACAAAGAGGAGTCTAACACATTCCTTGGAATCAAACCTTGGGATGATTGACAAGCACGTACAAAGGAGATGACCTTATCTTGCTACTTTTGGTCCTGGCTTGAACCAGGGTGAGAGGACCCGAAGTGTAACCTGAAATGCAGAGGGGGAGATGGAGGTTTTGTTCCCTCAAGTTTCTTTTTCAAATGGTGGACTAATCTAGGAAAAAACATGGCCAAGGACATAACACTTCACTCTCACGAGTTTTCACACAAAGTATTGCATATGCTTATCACAACAAACACATGTTACTAAAGATAGTTAAGTTTAATTGCTCCTACATTCTCTTGATAATGGAATTTAGGATAAAAGACACCTTTAGCGATGTTTAGAGCAACAAGGTAGTGAAATAGAACAAAAGGAAATTTAATAATGGGGGGATGGGGTCAAGTATGACAATTGTAAGTTCACAGAGGGGGAATTATAGGTAGAGAAGTTCATTGTGACATAACATTTAACACTCAAAACATCCTGCAATCCTGAAAAGTACATAAAACTGGATCAAGAAGTAAAACTATCTACTAATAACTATTTGCATTCATTGAAGCTCAACAGATGCACAAGATTCAACACAATCTATAAAATACTTAACACAAGGGCTCATATAAGCACTCTAATAAACTATTTACTGCTTCATCTCTCATACGCCTAAGATACACTGAAATGCTAACAAGAATCTATCAATGAAAAATATTTATGACAAGGATTTTATAATCCAGTCCAATATTGCATAGGGAAAGCTCACAACACAATATCAAACTTAATGACAAAAGCACAAACATCAAGGACATATCTAGTGTATGAAAAAGAGAAACACTAAATACAAGATTGCAGAAAAAATTATGACCTATCAATCAACAATTTTTCATCCAGGACACAGACATTAAAATTAGAAGCAAACATATTTTATTTAGTTCTTGAGTTTCTTATCAAGGGAACATCAACTGAATGCTCTCAAATCTCACCAATGGTTGTACACTTGTAACCACCTTGACATAGAAGTTTGGTAAACTAAACTCATTAGCTTCTCCTTTAGACATTGCTAAATGCATAATGCAAAAGCCCCTCCCACCATTAATATTACAAGTATGGCTACCAAAAAAAGTCACCACAAAGTCTCTAACTAAAGATTCTACTATTTCCACTAAGGATAAATCTCCACAAACAAAAACTAAAAACCTTGGTGTCCCTATTCAGAAGTCTATTACACATATGTATAAAAAGTTAGAGATTCCCTCCCCCAAGACTAATCATCCTACAACCAAATCATCATCGCCATCCTTAGGGACATCCTCTTCCATCTTAGGACCACCCCCTTTAGCCAAAATCTCCACCACTAGTAAGACAACACAACAATGACCTTATTTTAAATCTTCTACCACATTTACTCCTAAAACTGAATCTAAGTTATCCGCATCATCAACCAAAGTTCAAAATCAAACACAACCATCCCCATCCTCTTCCAAATCCAAGGCGAAACCGAAGGCTCCTATCAAATTATCTCAAATCAAACCCTCATTACCTTCATAAAAAATCCCTTCATCTATAGCCACATCATCACCAATTCCTTTGGGGTATTATACAATGATGTTTTACCAACTACTCCAAGCCTCAACAATCACTCTACCATCAATCAAACCCTTTGACCCAAATGCACCAAGACCCTCATGGATTGACTCTGATCTTATTTGTGCACACCATCATGTACCAGGGCATGACACTAAACATTGTAAGGCCCTTCAAACCATCATACATAATATTTTTGACCAAGATGACCTTCTTAAGGAGGGACCAATTATTTCATTATCGAATTCTTCATCCACGACCTCATCTACTAAAATGTCCAAGTCACCCAATTCATCTAAGACTTATGTCATCATTCCCCTACCTATTTCACCTCCTCTCGAGGAACGTCCTCTCTACATTAACGTTGTTTGGGTCACCACTCATTCTTATCGTGAAAGTCCTCCACCCACTCAATCAAAGTCCAAGGTGGTTATCCCCACTCCTCTTAAAGATTCCACCCAACCATCTTCATCATCCAAACCCAAGGTGTTTATCTTAGCTACCCCTTGGCCTGTCACTCTTGAATAGAGTATCATGAAACAACTCCACCAGGCCCTTATTAATATGTCACTCTATGAGCTTATCCAAAGCTCTTCACATCATAGGTAAGTCCCCATGGAAAATCGTAAATGCATCCCTACCACTAGTGATGATGCTTAGCCCTTCATATCTCTTGTTAGGTCATTTACTACTTTGACTTCCATATCTTTTAACACTGAGATTCTGAATATCACATCGGAAGAGCATGACCTTCCTCTCTTCATCACTGCTTGAATTAATGACACCTTCATTCTTCAATCTATGATAGATAATGGAGCTAGCATCAACCTCATATCATCCCATACCTTTGACCAACTCAAGCTCCCTAAATCCATTGTCCCTGAATCACCCGTGGTCTTACACGCTTTCAATGATGCTATCTCCCCTGCCTTGGGTATGGTTATTCTCCCCATCTATGTAGGTGAAAAACTCCTCCATGAGATATTCTATATCATATAAGGGGAGTTTCAATAATTTTTTTGGTTTGGGTAACCTTGGATTTGCGCTATGCGTTACGTCCCTTCTACCCTCCACCGATGTATCAAATATGAGCATGAGGGGAAGATTCTAAATCTCCCCGTAGACACCCCACCATTCAAAGAATTTAATATGACTTATCATCCAAATGATGTGCTCATCCCCACACAAGATTCACCTCCATCATCTTATAGCTCATCGATATCCGTGTCTAAGATTCCTAATGACGATTCTATTGACAAAGTAATCAATAAGCTTTCACTGGGGGAGTATCACCTTCTTACACTAAATGCTCTTCCCACGCTTAATAGACTTGATAGACCTGATAAAGCACCTATGTATCAAAAAAATATCAAGGATATCATTCCTTTCACTCCACCCCATCTTCGTACCAACCTCATCTATGGTGGCATCGATCACCCTTCATCTCACATTGACACCCAACCTCATACTAAACAATACACCAACTACTTTGGTTATCTTTACAAGCAATCGTTCGCTCATACCTATATTCATTATTGCACTTAGAAAGGATTTGGAATGGGGCATTATGTGTAGGGCATGCATGAACTTATCATCGATCAATCTCGTGAACCCCATGAAAAATTTGAACTAGGTTATAAAGAGTAATCTGTTGATCCCCTTACACCATCTATGTTGCTCATGGACATTGATCCTCCATCTTCCTTATACCATGAGGTTATGGATATAGATGACACCGTTTCTATCGCCTTTCGATTTTTTTAGTCTCCACCATCACCTTAGGACCAGTTACTTATTAGTGTGAAAATTAGACTAGGTCCCTTCATCTTCGACATCCAGAGATGATAACAAAAGACTATTCTACCATCGAAATTCTCCATTGCATTGATAACGATGCCATCCTTTCCCAGACGGGGGTAGAATATTCTTATCTTCATAAGACCTTGTCATCTGACTCATCCATCCTCCTTAACAAAGCCACCATCGACATCAACATCAAGACTCCTCAAGAGCCCCACATTCACAAAGTAGGTCAATCCCTTGATCCACATGAGCTTGAATCCTTCACTGCGTTCCTTTCTTGCCATATCCAAGCTTTCACTTGGTCAAATTATGACATGTTAGGCCTCGATCTGTCCATTTTTCCCACAATATTGTCACCTTTCCCAACGCTAAGTCGGTTATGTAGAAGCTTTGTTGCATGCACCCTCGAGTTTCCCTCCTTGTCAAAGAGGAGTTGTAACACCTATTTTATGCTAACTTCATCCCCATTGACTATCCCTAATGGGTTTCTAACATCATCCCTATTGCTAAAATATATGGAAATCTTTGTATCTGCACAAATTTTCAAGATTTAAAACTCACTTGCCCCAAAGACGACTTCCACCTTCCTAACATCGATCAACTTGTAGACCTCATTGTAGGCCATGAGATGATTTCTCTTATGGATGGTTTCTCTGGATATAATCATATACTTATTGCACCAGAAGACCAACATAAGACCTCGTTTATCACCCCTTGGGGGACCTTTTGTTATCGCATCATGCCCTTTGGTTTGAAAAATGCCAGAGCCACTTATCAACAAGCCATGACCTATATATTCCATGATCTCATACTCCTATGTTGATGACCTCTTGGGTAAATCTAAGCATCAACACAATCATCTCACTATCCTTGAGATCCTCTTCGACTACCTTATCCAATTCTTTCTTCATCTCAATCCAGCCAAGTGCATATTTGGCATGTTAATGGGTAAGCTCCTTGCATTCATCATTTTTATTTGGCATATTGAAGTTGACCCTGCCAAGATCAAGGCCATCCTCAAGATGCTTCCTCCCTCTAACTTGAATCAACTTCACAGTATTCAAGGTCATCTTCATTCCATTCATCACTTTATCACACAAATTTCTGATCATTGCCAACCTTTTCACCATATTCTTCATAAAGATATTGATTTCAATTGGGATCATAATTTCCAGAAGGCTTTCAATGATCTTAAGCAATATCTCTTATCCCCGTCAGTGATTACGCCTCCATGCAAGGGGGATCCCTTCTATCTTTATGTCTCTGCATGTAATCATGCATTAGGAGCTGTATTGGTGCATCATGATGAACAAGGCCACAAGCAAGCCATTTACTATATCAGTCCCACTCTTCATGATTATGAGACTCACTATACTGAAGCTGAAAATCTCTATTGCACACTTTTCTTCGCTACCTTGAAGCTTTGTCATTATCTTATTAACCATAAAACTTATCCTATCACCAATTTTCACCTTCTTAAAAACATGCACTCTAAACTATATCACAGTGACCGCATTACTCCATAGCTCATGCTCAGGACTGACTTTGACCTAGAGTTCATCTCTCAAAAGTTGATTAAGGACCAAGCTATCGCTAACCAGCTAGCCGTCACCCATCTTTAAGATAATCATCTTCCTCATAAGCACTTCCCTGATGAGTCTATCTTTAACTTTGAGCACGAGTTCCATCTGCTTAAGATGGCTCTCTTCTTTGATAGTTATAAGTGTCAGCAAGGGGGAGGAACTGGCATTATAATCATTCCTCTTTGGGATACTCCTATCTCCATCACAAACAAGCTTAACTTTGAGTGTTCAAATAACATGGCCGAGTATGAAGCTCTCATCTTAGTTCTAGAAATTATGATCTTGCTCAGTTTCCAGGTCCTCGCCATATATGGGGACTCTTAACTCATTGTTAATAAAGTAAAAGGTATCTATCAATGTAAAAATGAGGTCTAACAAAATTATAAGGATATTGCTGACATCTTCCTAGGGGCATTTGAATTCTACATGATTCAACCTATCCCTCCGTCATCTAATCGATTCACAGACACTATGGCCTCTCTCGCTTCTCTCATTCCTTAGACAACTAAAGATTCTCATCTTCAAGATCAACCCACCCACGTTCATGAACTCCCTTGTGTCAACCATGTTGACACTAATCCTCATGACCTTTGGTATTCTCAAATATTTGATTATCTATCTCAATTTATCCTTCCCTCTGACTTTTCCAAAAATGGTAGGAGGTCCTTTCTTCAATGCACTAACCACTATGTCATCCTTGAAGGCATCCTTTACAATCATGGCTTCGATGATATCTTGCTTCGTTGTCTTAAATATTACAAGTCCACTTGTGTTATCCAAGAGGTCCATGATGGTATATGTGGAGGAAATTTTAGTGGTTTGGCAGTTTCCAAACATGTCCTTCGCATGGGTTACTATTGGCCATTTCTCAATCAAGATTGTTGTGAATACATTAAGAAATGTGTCAAGTTCTAGCAACATTCGAATATGATCCACATCCCTAGCCAGGCCTTACAATCAGCTCAGGATCTTTGGCCCTTTTCACAATGGGGGCTTGACCTCATTGGTCTCATAAATCCACGCTCTTCCTAACACCATCATTCTATCATCAATGATACTGAATATTTCACAAAGTGGGTAGAATCATTTCCATTTACATCAAATAAGGCTAATAAAATTGTTAACTTCATCTATCAACACATTATTTTTCACTTCAGTGTCCCTCATAAAATCATCATGGACAACGAAAATTCTGTTAAAAATAAATATGTCAAGAAAATTTGTGACTCCTTCAATATCAAGCTTAGGTTCTCTTCTCCATACTATCCTCAAGCTAAGGGTCAAGTCGAAGCCACTAAAAAAACTCTTCACAACATTCTCACCAAGACTATTAATAAATCAAGTCGTGATTGGATCCTTTATATTCCATTCGATCTTTGGGCTTTATAGGACTAGCATCCTTACTTCTATAGGTGCTACTCCTTTCTCTTTCATCTACAGCTCCAAATCTGTTCTTTCTCTTGAAGTCCAAATTCCTTCTTTGCATGTTTCTCTTTGTGACTTCATCTCTGATGAATATTATTACCAAGAGCGCTTGACACGACTCAAGTTGTTAGATGAAATTCATCTTCTCACTCTTAAACACCATCATGTTTATCAAGACTGCACCAATCTTTCCTACAATAAACATCTTAAATAACATGACTTTAACATAGGTGACCTCATCCTTAAAGAAAGTCAAAATCTCACTTCTCTAAATTGGAGCCAACATGGAAAGTTTTATCCCAACTAGATTAGACCTTACATTATTATGCATAAGTACAGATTTAGGGCTATTGTTTGGCTTCCCTAGATAGTAAACTGGAATCGAAACCCCTTAATGCATTGCACTTGTGGTTATTCTATTGTAAGCATACCTACTAATGAGAACTTAGTTTCTTCCATGACCATCCATCCAGCATTCGTCATTTCCATCTCTCATTGTAATGATCTAGAATATGTGGTCTACTATCACTGTCCTAATCATGACCTTAAATATGGGCACCACGACTCATCCCATAACACACTCCTTATGGATAGGTTCTTCCTTATTAGTGAGAACTCCATGATCATTACATCCATCACCCTCTTGTTTACCTATTAGAACGACGCTAAGGGTCCAAGGGTGTCACTTGTACATTCATTGTCCCATGCTATATGGCCTACCTAGCTATCCTCAACTCTTCCCCATGAAAAAGTCAAAAATTCCATGGATGCTCATCAAAGTTATAAAAAAAATACTGCTCCCTCGAAGGACAGTTGTTCATGTAAAAAAAGGAAAATAAAGAAAAAGTCAAATTTATAGACCGGTCCCTCGAAGGATGACTATCATGTTTATCATCCCTAACATTCCATATAATTCATAAAAATTATAAAGTAGACCACTCTCTCGAAGGATGGCTACTCCCTTTACATCATGACAGCAAAGGATTCCCACATTGATCAACCTATCTCATCAGCATCCTTAGAAATCTTCCTGCATCGATCATCTTTCTCTCTCGCAAACTTCCCACATTGATCAGTTTACTTTTCCCCTACCCAGAGCTGGGGCATAGACCTAGGTAAATCCACGTATGGAGAACCTAGTTCCTGTGTACAAGTCACATCTTAACTTCTTTATCGTATCGATAATAGGTTTATTAGTTCACTTTCCACACATTCCCATATGATCCATGGAATAGCTAACCATTGTTGGCTATATGTTAACATTTGTTATTCACTACAAGTGCATTGACTTAAGTGGTTCCCTTCTTATTTACCTCCCATCAAGTTCTAAGCATCATTTCTTCATGCACTCTTTTCTATGATCATATGTCATTTAAATTTCCTTTTGGGACATCTCCTCTCTAGGTCACGTTTGATCTATTCATGGCCATCCATCACATTCATCTATATAACATGTATAGTATTGGAAGGAATATATTTTCTTTTGCCTTGCATCAATCAGTAACATCACAATCATTCCATAACCATCAAACCTTAGTTAGGTATCATTTTTATGACATACATTCACACATCATAACATCTAAGTATAGAACAACATCACACCAACAACATTGACAACAACGACGCTAAGGGTCCAAGGGTGTCACTTGTACATTCATTGTCCCATGCTATATGGCCTACCTAGCTATCCTCAACTCTTCCCCATGAAAAATTCAAAAATTCCATGGATGCTCATCAAAGTTATAAAAAAAATACTCCTCCCTCGAAGGACAGTTGTTCATGTAAAAAAAGGAAAATAAAGAAAAAGTCAAATTTATAGACCGGTCCCTCGAAGGATGACTATCATGTTTATCATCCCTAACATTCCATATAATTCATAAAAATTATAAAGTAGACCACTCTCTCGAAGGATGGCTACTCCCTTTACATCATGACAGCAAAGGATTCCCACATTGATCAACCTATCTCATCAGCATCCTTAGAAATCTTCCTGCATCGATCATCTTTCTCTCTCGCAAACTTCCCACATTGATCAGTTTACTTTTCCCCTACCCAGAGCTGGGGCATAGACCTAGGTAAATCCACGTATGGAGAACCTAGTTCCTGTGTACAAGTCACATCTTAACTTCTTTATCGTATCGATAATAGGTTTATTAGTTCACTTTCCACACATTCCCATATGATCCATGGAATAGCTAACCATTGTTGGCTATATGTTAACATTTGTTATTCACTACAAGTGCATTGACTTAAGTGGTTCCCTTCTTATTTACCTCCCATCAAGTTCTAAGCATCATTTCTTCATGCACTCTTTTCTATGATCATATGTCATTTAAATTTCCTTTTGGGACATCTCCTCTCTAGGTCACGTTTGATCTATTCATGGCCATCCATCACATTCATCTATATAACATGTATAGTATTGGAAGGAATATATTTTCTTTTGCCTTGCATCAATCAGTAACATCACAATCATTCCATAACCATCAAACCTTAGTTAGGTATCATTTTTATGACATACATTCACACATCATAACATCTAAGTATAGAACAACATCACACCAACAACATTGACAATATCACATCTCTAGTCTAATCCATAACCATTTAATGAAAACACATCTAGCACATCTATCAAATTTCTAACCATAATCATCAACATTAATCATTATTATTCCATCATTCCATCAACGTCTAAAACCAAAATTTTCCACAAGTTAACATAAAAATCCATAATCAACTCACACATATATCCAATCATATGCAATTAAGTATCACAACATCTATATCATATGATCATTGCCATATCACCATGAGTAACCATCTAATTCTAACATCAACATAATCCAAAATCATAAAAATCACTAACACATCATGAGTCCGAATCCAAAATCATCATGTGTGTGTGTGTGTGTGTGTGTGTCCAAGATACATCAGTTGACCTCTAAGGGTCCGCTCATAATGCATGTACATTATCCATATTAGTAAAGTGAACATATGATCATCTTAGTTCCTCCCCTTTTGGGGTAGGGTCCTAGATCAATCCATGAGCATCACCACCTCCCTCATGGCTTGCCCCCCACACTGGCTGTGCTATGCTCACAGTACTCCCCGATGGTGTTGTGGCACATCCTATTGCTTCCAGGTACTCCACATATCTCAAGGTCCAAGGTAGCTTGTATGTCACTGTCCTCTCATAGTACCTCACCTTTGCATCCAATACTACATACAAGCTCAATGGAATCATCCCTGGTGGACCCATCTGACCTCTTGTCCCCTATGATGTGGCTAGTGCCATGCTAGCCGAATTTGCTGCTAATATGGGACCAAGCTCCTTGAATCTCGATCTATAGGCCTCTTGCTTCTACCTATATCTTTCCCTCTGTGAAGTGGCTTAGTCTCTCTCTTATTGAAGAGTCAAGGCCTCTTAGAGTGTGGCCTGTTACTCCTATCGAGTGGTGTCTCTCTCAGGTCAAACTTGGTCACACTCTTCTCGCAGTCGTGTCATATCATCTACCTTCCCCATATTTCCTTGAGGAGCTATATCATCCTCCATTGCCATCTCCTCCTCCTCATCTCCATCATCATATCCCTTAATTGTTACCCATTTTGCCTATGTGCCAGTCATCTAATTAGTGAATCCCTTGCCAAATCCTATGTCATCGTCATCATCCCATGGCTCTCTCGCCTCTTCCAATGGATCAACCATATGTGGAATCAGAAAATCCCTCTTAGAATCATTTCTCCTGTATACTATGGGATCTCTGGGGATTGTCTAGATCACTCTAAAACACCTTCAGACTCTGTCAAATTAGATGGCCTCAACCATACTTGGCCTCCACCCATGTACCCATCGGGTCTGTTGGTGCCCAATTTGAAACATTCCTCTTTTGCTAAGGAGAAATGTGTTTTTGCCCTGTTTTTGAGGAAGAACTATTTTGGGATTCTCATATACTTTGAATTTGAAAAAAAACAACTTGTTTTTGTGTTTAAGTGCTATGTGTTGTTTGCATTTCCTCCATTTTGCACCATTATGAAGAAATCCCCAAGTTTACTTTATGTTTTGCCCTAATTTTTCCCATTTCAAACGCCTCTGCCATTTTTTCATTTTTTCCCAGCCTTTGGAGCTTGAAATCATTCGATTTGTACTTATTTACCCTCAAAAATCCCTTGCCATGGTCATAAATTTCCTAAAATCACTTTCCATTTGTCTTTTGATCGAAAAATTCTTCACCCACGAAGAAAAAATTGATTTTGGGGGTTGCTGGCAATTTATGCTTTTTTTGATGGTCATACGGGCATCCTTTTCCTGTCAAATTCTAGCTCATATGCTTTTGCATATGTGGCCATTTGTAATTAGACAAGGATCAACGGGTCATTTCTAAAAACTTAACGTTTTTGTGTTTTTTGGAAAAATGTGCAAGTTGCCCCCACAGCTCCGCAGGCCCCATAGGAGGTACATGTGTCACAGGCATAGTGAAGGCAGATGGGCAGGTCGTTTTGTGCCTTAGGGAACTTTGGAATATGTGTGGAAATGAAGAAAATCCCCTAAGGCCCGCATCCAATCAGAGGAGGACACGTGTCAGCATCAGAGCATAGAGCGGAAGATGGAGCCTCGGAGGAAAGTTAGAATTTTCTCCCATTTTGGAAAAGGGGGAGAAAATCATCAGAATGGACTGTGGCCCGCCATCGAATCAAAGGATGACATGTGGCTGGCTCAGAGGTGGGGAGGTAGGCTGTCAGAGGCAAGCTGTATTTTTAGCCTCTAGTTATTAAAAGGGTAAAATCGTTGAATGGAATCGTGAGCCCGAAGGTAAAAAGTCAAAATTCATCTGAGGAGTCAATGATGGAGGAGTGGGCTGGCGGAGGAAATGTTGAAACATTTCCTTTGGCGAAATAATATTAAAATATGAAATCAGAGCGCTTCCCCTCAGCTAATAATATGAGGACACATGTCCTGTGGGAGGGCAGAGCCGCGAAGGAAAAATGAAATTTTTTCCTTTTTCCAGAAAGATGCAAAATGTGTAAAATTGAGCCATGACTCCGTATCTAGTCATATTGCACCACGTGTCAGGCCCAAATCTCATCTGTGGAGTGGCAGAGGAAATCAAGAAATTGTGCAAATTTTCCAAAAGTAGTAAAAAGGTAAAAAGATGTCACAAGGCCCGTTTTTACTTGGATTTGCCACGTGGAGGGCTCAAATATGAAGTTGAGCAACATATCAACGGTAGCTATGCATTTCACCAGTTTGACTGCCATTTGAGCTCTAGGAAGTTTGGAGACGCATTTTTTGCATCAATATTCATCAATTTTTTTACCAATTCGTGTCGTTTTGGCCTGCAGGGTCTAGATTAATCAATTTGGGGATTAAATTTGTGAATCCAAGGCATTTTTCAAATAAATTTTTACTCTGGTTCATGAAAAATGTGAATTGCCAGATCCAAAGTTACAGAGTAAAAATTGGGAAGGGAAAAGTTGAAATGATGAAATGAAAGGGATCTACATGCGTGGGAAATGAAAAACGTGCTTCCAATTTGATGAATGATGAAAGTTTTGTAATGATTCACCTTTTGAAAGAACAACTAACAACTTTTTGTGAGTTTGTTAAATGTCATTTTCTAGAAATATTACAAAGCAAAGGTGCTTCAAATATTCCACTTTTGGAGGGAATATTTGAGGAGCAAAGTGAGTGAGTGAGTGAAAGTTATGTATTGCATGAATTTGTCATGCAAATGGTCGGAGAAACTTAGAATTTTCACAGGAAAATCTGGGAAGAACTCCATTCTCTGAGAAACCACATGAGAACCATTTTAACTCCTTTTTGCATCAAATTTGTATCATGTTAGGTTGGTTGCAGATGTATAGCCACTAACAAGCTCTGAGATTGTTCTTATAACATTCCCCTGTTGATAAATTTGGTCATTTTGGATTATTTTGTGTTGTCTCTTGGTAAAATTTTCATTTACTTATGTTTTAGAATGTTTTCAATTTGTGTTTGTTTCTCCTGTTGCAATATGGTGTTTGGAATTTCCTTTTGATCATGCAGATCTAATTCTTGTAACAACTTAGTGGTATTTGCAATTCTAGAATCAGAAGAGCTTTCATCTGATGAAGGGATAAAAAAATTTAAATTCACTCTTCTTTCCTTGATATAGATTTGATTGTAAACCTTTGGGGGTACCTTAGGTCTGATAGAATAGAAATTTCTAAATGCTTTGCTGATTCATTTAACTCAAGCTTTTGTGATAAATCATCAGAGATTGTGTGGAAGAGTGCAAATTTGGGCTTCCATTTGATGCAAATATCTTGGTTGAAGGAACACCTTAACCTCTTTGAAGCATTTCTGTTGTTTGAGTCTTTCAAGTTTCGTAAAGGTCCTAAAAGAAGTTGGCAAATTATGGTTAGTCTTGTGTGAATATCTCCCAGCCCAAAATTCATTTGAAATTAACTCATCCTACCCTAAAATACCCCTATTTTACTCTGTATATCCACATAAGAACAAAATCCATTTGCTAAAGTATGCAGAACAGATCAGGATTCCAAATGTCTTCAGTAACCTTAGCCTTGTGTTTGAAAATATCTCCATAATCTGGAAGTGACAACTCATGAGAGTCAGATTTGGTGTGTTGATCATATTTTCCCCAAGGTCCTCTCTATAAAACTTGTGCAAAAGAAAGGTATTTACATCTCCTTCAATAACAGAGGTTACAAAATAGGTTCTCTTACCTTGGTTGAGAGGCACAACCTAAAATAGTGAGGATAAGATCAAATCCTTTCAAAGTGCTACCCACTTCTTCAAAGCCCGAGTGCCAATAAGTTAGATAAATTGCTTCCCCAACTACAAAATGACATATAAATCATTTATCTGCCTCTGAGTGTTTTGTAAAATCCACGATGCTGCTTAAGTTGTGAAGGAGATTAAATCTGGGTACCAACAGGGTCCTCCTCATGCCCACTAGCTTTGCATCTACCCTGAGCCATATAGGGAAATCCCAGTATGTCTGCAATCTAATCTACTCTATCTTAAGATCCACTAGTCTGTCCATGTACCATGCAACATCCCTGTCCCTCCTATCCCCATGAGCTTGGATGGCTCACCATCGCATAAATCCCACTATCAGCTCAATGTGGTTGCCTGTCATCCATGACAACCATGACGGTCGAATTAGTGCTATGTGCTCATAGGTGCAACAATGTTGGAGGAATCCAAAATCTAACCCTATCCTCCTCCCCGCCACATATCCAGATAGCTCATGATAAACCTGCGCCAATAACGCAACACCCAAAGAATAGACTATAATGTACTATACCATATCGGCCAGGACCCCTCCCAATGTCCATGGAAATCTCACACCCCCTAAGTCTGGAAGTGCATATCATGATATGGTCATCATCAATAAACACATCAACCAACTTCGTGTATCCTCACAGTCATAGCTCATCTCATAAGAGAACACCCCTGAAGTAAATGTAATTTACTGGGCATCGGTTCCAAATAGTCGTGTCAATACTAGCAACCTGGTATTCGCTGTAATGGGGATCACCTTCTCTCCCTAAATAGATAGTATAAGGATGTGGTTGACATCCTCCAGGGTCATTGTCATCTCCCTTGTCTAGAAAAAACATGTGCATATGTGCACATCCCATCTCTCCACCACTACTATGATCAATCCCACATCTCATGGAATTTTCTGGTAGTGTAAGAATCCACCAAATCTGGCTATCGTTAAATGATCCCACTCAAAATCTGATATATCCCCATAGATATGATCATACAAAACAAGGAATGTATTTTTGAGGTAAAGTGTCTCTCGTTCCTGTAAAATCAATAAAACACACAATTGTTAGACATATAATCATTAAAAAATTAAAATTTTCTTTTTCCTACCCCCGATCGACACCAACCTAGGTCAGATTCATGTGCCTAAGGTCCATTCATCACCATTTCAGGTTTGATCAATGATTACTGTGCACAGTTGCCGCCGACCGCCCCTGACATCGCTAAAAATTTGGAAAAATGTGAAAACATAATGAAAAACACCAAAAAAATAAAAAAAGCTAGGGTTTCGCTACTCACCATCCTTTGTGCCCTCTGGCGCTTCCTTCCCACTCCTCCGCCCTCCATTTCTCCCAATATATCAATCTATTTTATATCTTCAGACCTCTTGATCGTCACTTGGTCATGTGTAAATGAGCTCTTTGGGCCGAATTTTGGGCTTATATAGCCCATCGACCACAATCATCATCGAATCTATTTGGGTCACTGCTGTTTGACCTTGGTCGCCATTGACTAGCTTTGGTCCCCATCGACCTGACCTTGAACCTTTTTCACAACCTCCTTTTTGCTACTCTCAATCATCCTTCCTTTCCAAATTATCTTTTCTTCCAGCTTTATCTTTGTCTTTTATGCCTTGTTGGGGCATCATCGCTTTTGTGACATGTTTCTATCTTATCCCTCAAGATTTGTTCTCTTGTCTTTCCTCTTGAGGCATATTTTGATTGCGTTAGCTTTTTTCCCTCCCCAAACACATTATTATTGATCCCACCCCTTGTCCTATTTTTGTGAATCTTGTCCCAACCATTTTTGTATTTGTTTGCACATGCTCGATCCTTGCCTTCAACCCATTGGTCATACGACGTGCTTGATCTATCTGAGTAGATTCCCTTTGGTTTCATAGGTCTGTAGGACATTGCCACCATCTCTATTGAGACAATCCTTTGCTCCCTACCGAAGTGATATTAAAATCACCACTATCTTTTACTTTTTGTTCAATCCTCGTCTAGGATATATTATCCCTTATTTCTCCTTTCTCATCCTTTTCAAACTTATGATCAAATTCCTTTGTGTTTTCAATCCCAAGTTTGAAGGGGAGCACCTAATCAATCATATTTTCATCCTTCTCATTTTTGTCTCATAGCTTGCCCAATGTAAACCACTCGTCAAAATGGGGCAAATAGAGACACCAATTTTGGTATCGTTCCTCCCCTTCACCCACGTTTGCTCTTGTTCATCTACGCCATGCATTCAAATTTATCTTTCCCTCATCATCTCAATTACCCCATTAATTCTCATTTTCCACCTTTAATCATGTATTTTTCATTTTATTAATTAATTATCCCTAATTATTTCTAATCCTCATCTCATTATGTTTCATTTCCCTAAATCATTTTAATTAAACCTAATCATCATTAATCTCCATCTAATTCATTTCACATCCCTAAGTCTCACATTTCTCACCCCTAAGTCTCTCATTTCTCACCCCTAAACTTCCCTAATTTTCCATCCCTAGGTCCTCACTTAATAATTTACCTATCTAAGCTTTTTATTTACTCATTCTAAACTCCCACCTACCCTATTATCCTTTCTATACAACCCTAATCCGCATAAGCACCCCAAAACCCTAATCCCACTTCTTTTGGGCCACTTTTCCTCGAGCAAGGCATCATCCCACCGCCCTAATGGATGGCTCCCCACACTTGGCGATGAGCCACCCAGGTCACTATCGACCCTATAAATACGTCATTTCCCCCTCCTTTATCAAGGATGTAACATTGTGATTTTCAAGCTATTTTGTGATCTTTTTTTCATCATTGAGTAATACTGTAGCTATCCTACACACCTTAAAGTCTTCTAGGAGATTTTATGCATCTACTTTGGGGATCTAGGAAGATTCATTTTACTTTGTCATATCACTTGCTGTCATTATCATATTGTTGCATTTTATTTTCACTAACATCTTGTGCAGGTTTAGGTATCTTCAGGGAATTTGCCTCACTCTATTTTATCCTTCAGTCTTATCCGTAGGTCTCTATTTTAGTCATTCATCTTTTGTTACCCTAACTAGTTCAGGCCACCATCGATTATGTCAAAATGTTATCGACCCAGCCCATCATCTAGCTTGTTTCTATCATTAGGTCATTAATAGTCCCTAATTTTTGTTTTAGTCTGCCTTTGTCACTCAGATCTTATATTTCTTACATTCTGTCATTATAGATCTATTCTTCCAGACCCTATTCACCATCGATTCCTCCTTGTCTCCATCGACCCATCTCTATTTCCACCTCTTGCCACAAATTTATCTAATTTTATTGTATCCTTTCACCCCTTTTCAGGTCCAATCTATTCTGTAACTCTCTATCTCTAGTTTAGATCTGTTTGTAGGTTCAGTTCATCTCAGATCCATCCATACAGGAGCTTGCAGATCTATTTTTGGTGCAAGTCTTCTTCATCCAACTCTGGTCACCATTGATTGGCCTACTGTAGCCTTGGGTCATCGTTGACCCCTTTCAAGTTTTCTTTGTTTTTTCAATTTGATTCAGATATGCTTTTCATCATCTTAGATATACTTTTCATATATTGCATTCTTTTATCAAATCCATTATTAGGTTTTATATTCCATATTTGTCTATAAGCGGGTTGACATCCATCCAAGTAATTTCCCGCTTCTTAGAACTGACTTATTTTGGGAACCCCCCATATATCTACTAATCCATTTTTCTTCTAGTGTTATTTTTTGTGCAGATCATCTGACTTGCAACAAGGAGGTTCTCATCTTTTGCACCCGCATTCTCCCATCTTATCTTGAGGTACCATAAACCCTCCATATGTCCAGTTAGTTTATTTCATTACTAGGTCATTAATTTGAATAGGAACTAAGAAACTTGGTAAAAAATACTTATGTATGCCCTCTCCTCCTTCATTTTTCTCCCATTTCACTCATTATAATATCTCCACCCCTTTTCTTGGTTTTATCACCTCTCTTTTACCCTAGGATTTCCATTTTCATGCACCTCTCTCTTCCCCTAGTCCTTTAGAATGATATAATAGGATTAGATAGTTGCATTTATCTTCATAGGAGTAGTTTTAGCATTAAGAATAGGTAGAGGAACCAACCTTCTTTGGAGGTTTGTTTCACTGTGTAAGTCCAATGACTTGGAGAGAGTCCCATGTTGCCTCAAAATCCTGGGTTGTCTATAACTCAGGCTAGGGTGCAATTTTGAGCTCTAACAGGTACACAATGATGAGTGTTGGCTAACCCTTTACCCAAACTTACTATACATAGGGGGGTGTTTATTTTACATTACATCTAGGTGCTATTAGTTTATCATAGTTCCTTTATGCTTCCTCATTATGATCGATTCTATAAATTTTGTACATGCTATCTTTTGAGATAATATGATTAACACTTGTCTTTCGTAGCATTGAAATCTCTTGTTTCACATATCTTCACATATATTGGCTATGATATGATATAATCATGTTCTGACACTTTAATTTCTTGCATACTTACTTGTGTGTGTCTTGTTACTTACTTATTTCACTACTTATGGCCTAGGTTCCTTGATTTTCTTGTGGCAATGCGGGTGTCCAATGTTTTTGGTGTTATGCCTATCTTGTTTTCTCTTTCTTACTCTTGTCTGCCTACAAACCTTGATTATCTTGTAACACTATGTGTGTCCCATGTTTGTGGCTTTACACCTTTTGTGTGACATTGCTTGCATACTTGTTTCATCTAACTTTATTATTGTTGTACTTTTATTCTCCTTAGTGTATTTGTACTATTGTTGTTATCATCTATATGGTTCCTATCTATTGTTATTGTTCATTTTATTATGTGGCATGGTTGTTACCATGTGTAAACACCTTCCTTTTTATAGGTACAAGATATTCAAGGTGGCCACCTCTTCAACATTATATACTCTCCTATAGTTTCTCATACATCTATTACATGGGAAAACATATTTTATTTCGATCTAAGTGCTCAACATATTACATGGTTTTTTCACATGCTTCAAAAGAGGGGGCATTCATTTGAGTATATTCTAAACTTAATACATACACAAGAAAAATTATTGAGAATCATACAGGTACAAACAAGGTACATTTACTCATAAATCTAGTCAAACACATAAATTCATAGAAAAATACACAAGTTCTAAACCATAGATATTGGTCCAGACTGTATGTATGGTCCTGACCCTCCCACACATTTTTTTCCCAAGGGAACTTGAATCAAATTTCTCAGAAGACTCATATTTTTAGCTATAGTTTTAGATATTTGGCACAATTTCTATTTATTGGCACAATTTTAGATCCAGTTCACTTAGTTCATACCAGTACAGGGGCATGAAGTACTTCACACCTTTACCATGAAATTCAATTTCTACTATAATTTTAGGAATCTTGGGGGCATGAGTCTCCTTCCTCCATTTAAATTTCAATATATTACAGTTTCTATTTAGTTGTGTTTCACATCGTAAGGGCATGGGGACACCCATTATGTTTTCTACTGTGTATCCTTATTTACAAAATTGGGCATAATTTTGTCTACATCAGTGTGGTTTGTAGGGTTATGGAAGGTATAGGAGTAGTTAAGTTATTCATAGGTAGACTTTACTTTCATCTTGTACTCAAAGGGGAAGATATTAGAGTTGCTGAATAAATTTGATACATAGTCTTCTTCCTTAACGGGTTATTTTAATACTTCATTGTTATTCTCTCCTTGGCATTCTGTGTTAGGTTGCATGTACTTAAGAATCCAGTTTCTCCTTGGCACAATTAGGGATTGATCACCCCCAACCCTTTGGAAAATTTCAAAAAATTCAACGATGCAAATCTTCAAACACAGGAAAATCATAGGTGTTTCTCCTTCTATGGAACAAACAAGTGTATTCCTTCCTTGTTCATATATATTTCATTTCTTTTTCATGAAAATACAATTATTTCATATTACAATTTACATTTGAGTTAAATTTCAATTCTTTATCATGGGCATTTACTACACTCTATGTTAAAGGTTTCATTATGGAGCATGCTAACACGAAGCACAATAGGATTATGCAAAACAAACTTTAAGAAAATACAAAGTGTGTCTATACACTCATGTATCTTTTTATTTAAGCTTGTGATTTCTTTTCAAACTTAAAGGGGTGAAATATAGACACTTAAATTTGGCATTTCACTCTCTGACAATGCTAGTTTTGACAATGCACTTTTGTTATGATAAATACAACCTTCTCATTTATTATTAACACATTTTGAGGTCTATCTTTAGTTTGATTATCCTTGTACACTGACATGTCACAAAATTATGAAAACACAATGCATAAAATCCTTAGAAAAACATCAAGTAACAAGTTGCAAACTTTAGATTGCATGTTTTCCATCCGTGGTCAATGTCATACAATTTGGACAAGATAGTATATTTGGTCTTGGATAACTTATACAGTCCTGGACCAATATGTTCTTCAACAATGGTTTAAAATTTATATTCTTGGTTGGGTCCTATAATCCCTCTTATTCATCCTTTCTTTTTAAATCACCTATTAAACCCTATATAAGAAAGTAAACACTACCTAATTTGTTAACCTAGAAATCCTATGACACTACATTGATACATTTAGTTCCAACACTTGTAAAAGGCACCTAAGTCTCCCTAAATCTCACAACAACACATCTATAGTCATTAGGGTAGAAATATCTATAGGTATGAATATTTTAATTAGCTCAACACATGAGTCTCTCTTGTCCAAAAGCACTCAAACATCCCTTCCTCAAGTATCTTAGCAAAAGCCAACTTAACTCAAACATTATCAGATGTGGCTATCAAATCTAGTTGCATTCATTCAAATTTCATATGCTAGGTGGAGAATAATGTGTGGTTTAAGGCCTCTTCTAAGTATTACTAACATCGGCAATGCACATGGGTGTCCACAACCCAATTAATGTTTGTTTTGAAATATTTGTCATTGACAACTAGGGTTTGAGATCATGTTCAAGATATTCAGATAACTTCACAGCATGACAGGAAACTAGTGTTTGAAATCAAAATATAGTACCAAGAAACTAAAAGTGTTGATATGTTGCATATATAGAAACAAATAAGGTTCAAGACTATACAAAAGGGTCAAGACCATACATACGGTCCTAGTAGATTTATACGGTACTGCCCTAGTTTAGTTTCCAATTATCGTCTTTGGAAGGAAGCATAATGAAGTTCAAATATTCATATTCTAGCAGTGCATCCTCCTATAGCTTCCTAGAATCATCTTTGATCATCTAAGTGCACACATTCATTTTTGTTTTCAAATTTTTATCTTGTTTACATATCTATTACAATTATTGATGCATTATCTTGATGTTAGTAATTTATTTTGGAATTTAATTAATAAGAATAATCACTTGTTGTTAACCCTTACATATTTTCGTATACGGATTCACCAAGGATATTAGATTTCACGTACATCTAATTAGGATTTAAACAATAAAAAGATGGAAAATCAAGTCACCTATAGGTTAGGATTTTTAATGTTACAAATATTTGAATGTTTTTGTGTTTATGCGATTACTTGAATTTTTTGTATTTTTGTAATTAACTACATAAAAATGGGAGGGGTAGCACAAGATCTATTTAGAACTAGGGTAAAGAGGAAAACCTAGGAGTACATAATATGTGGGTCTCAATATTGTATCATACAAAATGGGACTTGGAGGTAGTGTTTAAAGTTATGACTGTAAAAGATGTGTAAAGTACGTAGTAGTATGATGATTTACTTGTATTAACCTAAAAAAGAGGGAGATATATAAAGATGCATGTTAAAACTAAATGACACAAGGAAGCATAAGGATCAATTGGGACACATGAAGGTGTATTCAAAGTATCAGATGGAATGATATAAGGAGCCACATGGATAAGCAATATAACATGTTATAGAGGGACATCAGTTGCCCCAAAGGCAAAGGTACTATATAAGTGATGTTAGTAGGTGTGGCCACAGTAAAGGAAAGTTTCATAATAGAAGTTGTCCATTTTTACACGCTTGAAAAATTGGGACAACTTGAGAAATTGGATTTGGGGTACTTCATTATACCTTTTCCTAACTCCTTAGTCCAAGAAAAATTCAAGGAGTCAATGAAAATTTTGTAAAAATTGTGAAAATGTGAAAAAATGGCTTGTTTTGGTGTATTACGGGTCAAAGGGCGTGGGTGGAAAATAGGTTCCCCACCTTTAATTTGGGTCTATGGTGTAAAAAAAATAGTTCTATGTGGACATTTCGGCCTTTAGAGGCCCTCAGGGTACAAGTTCCTTTGGGTCCTTGGTTCCCCGAAAACCTGATTTTCCCGAAATATAAAGGATTTTGGAAGGGCCCAATGTTATGAGGGTAAATTGAAATTTTTTGGCCTAGGTGGTATAAGTTCCATCGGCCTTAGTGTTCTTCGTAGGGGTCTTCGGGTTGAAAAGCAAAGGATTGAGTTCATTGTGGAGAATGTAGAGTTTTGGCGCCCAGAAGGTACATGTTATGCGGGGAAGGAAGGTCCCCGAGGGACCAACTTTGCTGAAATACAAAGGATATCAAGAGTTGTTTGTTGTATAGGAAAGGAGTGAGTTATGGGCCTACGAGACCAAAGAGGAACAAGTACCATAGGGATGCAAGTTCCTCGTAGAGCCGATATACCCACAAAACAAAGGAAAAGGGAGAGGATATAATATATTATGGAATATGCAGATCCTAATGTCCCACATGACCCAGTACCCTCTGTACCCTAAGTACCTGATATATCTGATCCATTCGCAACAAAGGGAAAAGGATAAAAGTGAACAGTTAATTATGGGATGTATGGTGTCAATTCTTCTTCTAGAAGCAACGTATAGTAAAGGAATGGGTTTGTAAGGCTGACCATGCTTTTTATAGGCATTTATTGAACCTTGTTGGTGGGTGAATGGAGAGTTTCAAGTTTCCTTTCTTTCCCTCTTCTTCTTCTCCCATTTCTATATATTGTAAGACATGACTCATTTGCAATGTTAGATACTTTTGGAATACAAGGGTATCATTTTAAGTACTGCACAAGTGTTCTAGAATTACAAGCCTTAGATTATATTTTTGTAATGAATTTACACCTTCTCCCTCCATTGTAATGATCTGTGCATGATATTTAAGCAATAAAATTAATGGTTTTGTGGCTATGTTCTACCTTAGCTGGTATTTTATGATGTTTCCTTTATTTTTCATTTACTTGCATGTATGTTGTGTGTGTTGCTACAAAATTTATATCTATTGTGCATCATGAAAATGGGAATTTAGACATTATCACGATGTTTATCTCAGCCATCTCCACCATTTTTTTATCTCCATTTTCTCTCTTTCAGAATTATCTTTCCCCTTAATTTTGGTGCTATCACCTCCTATAGTGTAGGATTTCAATTTATGAAATTCCTTCTAACTTTGGTTCCTTGGAAAGTTAGTTTAGGATTAGATAATTTCATTTCCAACATTAGGAGTAGTTTAACAGTAGGAATAAGCAGAGGAACTAGCCGTCTCTAGAGGTCTGTCTCAGTTCAAGTCCCACAACTTGGAGACAGTCCCATGTTGCCTTAGAATTCATGATCCTCAATGATCATATCCATGGTGCAATTTTGAGCTCCAAAAGAAAAACCAGAGACAGGAAATGATATATCATCATGAGCCATAAGTATAAAACCATATGAGATATCTAAATATGCACAACCACAAGTATAAAAAAAATGTGGGTAATAGCATAATCAAGTGCATCAATCAAAGTATTAGTGAGAGAATAAAAATTAGGCATAACAATATTAATTACATTAGAGGCATATTGAGATTTATTCCAAGTAATAGATTTAAAATCCACGAACATTGTACCATTTTGAAGGGGGATATGGATTTTTTCCAAAGATATAGGCATTGTATAAGTAACAATAACATGTTAGGCTATAAGAGACATAGTGCTCAACATAGGTGATGATATAGTACGAGGATATTACATTACAGGGATAGTAGTATCATCATTTTTAGCTGTAATAAAATTGTTACCATTATCATTATCACAATTGTAATCATTCATAGAATATGTATCATGTGTAAGATCATGACTAGGTGTAATGTCTAGATCACTAGAAATATAAGATAAACATTTTAATATGGGATACTTCATAGCAGGAGATAATGTATATTGTATATAAATAATTCTAACATCTACGTTACTTGGTTCCATGTAATATGCCAAAGGATTGAGGTCATGAAGGAGCATATGTAAAGAATATTGATAGGAAAATATTAGGCAATCCAGAATGGATACCACGTGTATAACATATAACCATGGTTATCTCACAAGTATGTTATAACTAGGTTCATTAGGCATAAATTTACATACAATGGTGAGGGGTTGTGTACCCAAAATGATTTGCAATGTGATTTTCCCAAACGCCTAATATGGTAAATTATCAAATCCACAAAAATGTATGTCATATGGGGTAAGGTCATTAGTGTACATGCCCAAATTATTAAGGAAATATATGGTGCAAATATTGAGATTTGATCCATGATTAAAAAGCACACACTTAACCAAAAAAATGGATATCACTAGTATAATATAAATGGGCACACCATTGCTAATAGTTGGTTGGGAAAGAAGGTTTGTGGGATCAAAAAATACACTCTCCTTAGTGAAACTCACAGAAATTAAAACAAATTCCATATGGTGAAGATATGTATTGGTACATATATTTATGCATTGAAATGCCTCATTAAAAATCTCTTTACATGTAGGATTGGGATGAAAAATTTCAAGGAAAGAAATTGTAGGATCATGAGGACTAGGCATGACCAAAAAAAAGGACAACAATTCCCAAGGACAATAACAACCAAAGAAAGAAGAATAATCCCTAGGGACACCTAGGGTTAAAGATATAAGTTTGATCAATATATCAATATGGCCTTCACTAGTAGCACTCGACCTAGGTCATATATGGGAATAATTTAGTGTCTATAAAATGACATAGTATTATGGTTCTAGATCTCTTCAAACAAGCTCTCATAATTTAAGATAGAATTGAAAAAGGATTCAAGAGTGACTAAAATGACATAATACAACACCAAAACCTTGGAAAACTACAGATTGCATTAGCAATATAGACTATAAATGTCATGAAATCAATCAAAAGAAAATTAATGTTTGTAATTATCATTTTTTACAATCCCATTATCTAAATAGGATTGAACAAAGTGATTTGTAGGTATATATTTAAATAATTACAAACTTCTTCTCTAATTTTAGATGGTACGTGTAAGGGCTTAGGGAAATTAGTTTAATGTTTTTTTCCAAGACCAATATTGTTGTAAAACTAATATTAAGATATAAATGTAAGTTAAGTGTGTTGCTTTATTTTTAACTTTTGATTATAGAATTGAGTTAAGATAGCTTTCAATATTTATTTTCACTTTGTTTAATACATTTTTAGTTTTTTAATGTGTAACTAACTATTTTAAATCAATTAAAAGATGGATATACACCTTGGTTGGCTAACTCAGATATACACTGACATGTATTAATATGCCTAGGTTCATCTTTCCATGATTCAAAATGTATTTAGGGCCCTAATAATGACAGTTCCACACATTTGAACTTATTCTAAAGAAGGTATAAGTGTGAGTATAAATTTATGTTTTGGTATTTTTTATGATGCTATTATTAGAGTTAATTATTTAAAATTATTTACACTTTTTTAATATAAAAACAATATATTAAATTTACGAAGGAAAAATCAAATCTTAGTATATAAGTGTTAATAATGTGTTTTCAAAACATTAACTAATTTTATGGGTGAATAATGATTAACAATGGGTTTGTATCTATTAGATAGTTATTTTTTGGGTGAAAACCTCAAAGTACTAGATTATATTTATAATGAATATCCCTAGTAATTATGCTAAAAAAATGGTTATGCCTTGTAGAACAACGTTAATTGTGGTTGTTATTTTGTTATCCTTTGCAAGTGATTTATTACTATCATTTTCAAATAAAGTGGCATAAGGCTCAATTAAGTTGATAATTTATTTCCACTATGATATTTTCCATTTAATTTTTTTGTGCTAATAATAATCCTACATGTATATTAATTATTAACTAGAGGATATTTATAAATCATTACGAGACACAAAAAAATATTTATCATGAAAGTAAAAGGCTAGTAGGTGAAAATCCTAAAGCCAAAGAATAGATTGCCTTAACACTACCTTGATTCCCCACTAAAAATGATGTAGAGGCATCATCAAAAGAACTTAAAAAGTAAAAATTCCCCTTTTCTCATGGTTTTAATAAGTGTATTAGAGTGTGTTGAGGTCCTGTGAAGGAGCTTTAGGTGGTCAAGTAATTGAAATTTCAAACTTGTCCTTTTAATTCAAACTTTCAAGAATGTAAAGGGGGAAGAAATGATTTGTCAAGGGAATTTTTAGATGGTTTCCAATTTGTGAAGTGACTAGGACTATGGTCATAGGTCCTAGAATGAAGTTAAACAGTAAAATGGTGATAAAAATGCAATTTTTCTATGAATGACATTTAGAGTCAAGAAGGGAGTTAGTTAGGGTTAGGAATGGGTGAGATAATGTGATAAAAGTTTGAATAAGAGTCAGTTATGATTCATTCCTCAAGGATTAGGAGGACTGAGGAGAGGAAGACTAGGAGAACCATGAAATTTTGTATGAAATATATAGTTTAATATGATAAAAATAGGTTTGACTGTGTATTATTTAGGGTTTAGTGTTTATGAAAGAAAATGTATTCAAGTTGATGCATTGGACTATGTATGACAATGAATATTGTTTTGGAGGATTTAATTGGACTCCATAGAAGAATTTATGAAGGTTTGATTTGTGCATGTCTAGTTTCTAACTTGAAGGATAATATTTAGACTATGAATAATTGTTAAACCATGTTTATAAAGGATCTGTGATGTAAGTTGATTATGAATTGTTGATCAGAGAAAACACTTAGTTGAACTTGCACTCAGAGTCTGCGTGGAAGAATGACATAGGAATAAAAGTGCGAAGTAATAGGGAGGCGTCACACATGGAGATGTAGGGTAAGACTCTCAAGGACTTAGCCGATTTTGGAGATCAGGTCTATTCTTAGAGATTAACGTGCGGAGTACACAAAGCGATGTTGAGATTTACGTGCCACTCTTTGTGGGGATTTTGAAAGGACATGTCAACTCACTCTTGCATGGGCATAAGTTAAGAATAGATCCATCACTTCAGTTAACTATCAACAATCTATAGATAGCATACTTGCATGTATGGCTATAATTGTAAAATGGTGCGTGGTTGTTATTAGCATGCGACCTATTTCTGGTAGAGTTAAGTGGTGAAGGGTTAGTTCCCTTCCCTATATATATATATATATATATGTAATGAACTACTTAAAGAATAGAGAGATATACATAGAGAACGGATGGAACCACATGCGACTGGATGATTGTAACAGATCCATGTGCGCATGCCTGGTATTTTATGAAGCTATTGTATTGTTGGTTCAATGAATAGATAAAGGAAATTGGCCAAACAAAGTGTGTGATGTGTTTTATCAATGCATGTTATTACTTTCATGATGATTCACCTTTAGTGCTTATAGATCTGGTTGGATATAAATGGTGAATGGATGGATTAGTTCCTAAAATATATGTTTACTATTTTATCATACCACCATTCTACTATTACAACTATTAAGAGGGACCTGGTACCTTTGCGCGCTTCAGGTGAGCGCTCAGCCTAGGCTGAGTGATGTGCCAGTGCAACTAGGTGTTAACTAACAATTCTAGGATGCATCATGAATTAATGATGAAAATCTCTTAATGATGATAAACACATGTTAGTGGTGAATGGAGCATCTTAAAGTTGTTTGTAGAAATTGAAGGTTTTATAAGTGTGTACAAGGAATCTAAATACATCATAGACATGCATAGAGGTGTAGAACTCTATTTACCCTGCCATAACTGGTGAGAAAACACATAACAATGCATCAAGGTAGTTCAAGGGTAGAGAGTTGTGAGTAAATAAGGTGTGGTTGGGTAACATAGACTCTAAGAGAGTTGTAGTAGTTATTGAAATGGTGAAATAGACTTTATATTCAAAATTCTTTCTTCTCAGGTTCACACAAGTCTGTCAAACCCTATGCTACGGTTTTAGAAGCCAAAAGTTTCTTTTTGAGAGTTTTATCCATTAAAAATTTATGAAAATTGATAGATATCATCATGATAAGGTGTAAAAATAGAATGTGAAGAAATTTTTGGTTTATTAGTTGTGAATCTTAAGATTTTTCTGACAGTGATCAAGGAGGTTACATCCACTGTTAAGAGACCTAGTTTGAGAAGTCTACAATGCGAGAAAAATGGATTTATTTTTTTAACAAGCTCTGAAACTTTGAAGAACACTAAAAAAAATGCGTTTCTAAATATGCCTTGGATGTTTCCTGAAACCTTCTAGAGGAAAATTCATGCCTAGTAAATTTTGTCATGAGGGATGGTAGAGATTAGGAGGCTATATAAAAAGAAGAGTTGATAGGGAAAGAATCTTAAGGACTTGAAAATTGAAATTCAACATATACCATATTACTGATAAAGGGTGTTTAGAAGTGTTCTCATTTTGTATGGAGTGTATACATATGCTTCCAACCATGGATTCACCAAGGCCATGTTCTTAAGAGTAATAAAAGACAATTTTGGAGTAGTTAGGTAAAGATTAGTGTTTGCATTCAAATTGATTGATGTCAATGGTTGAATAAAAATTGAATGGGAGCATAGAAATAGGTTAAAGTATTTTTGGAGACCAAAATACCAATTTTACTTATTTTAGGAGCATTTTGGGGTTGCCTAGTGAGTTGTAGAAGTACAGTATAAAGGTGAAAACATAGTATAATGGTTTTATTTTTGTTTCTAGCTTCATGAAATTTATCGTTGCATTGGATGAAGTGATCATATAGGGTAAAATGATTGTGTAGGAGAGTTAATGCTTCAAAAGACAAGTTTCTTGCTTGATTTAATTCATTATAGGCTAGTTTGATAAGAACTCAAAATATAGTACTTAGATTGAATGAGGTATCTCTGGTTGTTCTAACATTTTGAGTGCATTAATGTGAAATTAACTTTGAATCATATTGGTATCAGAGTGGAGATAGATCATAAAAATAATTTTTGCTTATTCTAACAGTGAAAGTGTGCAAGTTGTTTATGAAGTGTGTGTGACAAGTGATTGAGAAAGCAAGAGAGAAATGAATAAGGAAGAGTTGGTAAAAGGGTTAGTGATGTTTCTAAGAAAAAAGAAGAAGTAGAGTGAGAGAGATAGAAGGGAGAAAGAAGAAAAGATAAAAGAGGAAGCAAGAAAACAAGATCACTGGTGTGAACAAGAGCTAAAAGAGCTTAGGAAAGATATAGAGAAGTTGGAGGAGTTAAAAAACATGGAGGAAGAAGCAAACGGTGTAATTGGATATGTAATGAAAAGAAAGGTAAAATGGCCTATACAGATACTAATAAGAAGAAGACAAAGAATGAGAACTTTTGAAAGAGGAAAAGTGCATGAAGAAGCACTTGAAAAAGAGATGAAGAAAGATAGGAAAGTGTCTAGAAAAGGGGCACTCATTGAGAAATTATGGTATCTTTTTTTGTCTAATATTGTGTTTTAGTTCTTGTGCATAGGTACGAAGAATATTGGAGAGGAAATCAGAGATAAGGAAATGAATATTGCAAGAAATGGATCAAGAAGTATCCGTGGAAGAAGATGAGAATGATGAAGAAAGAGTGCAGGTTTAGGAAGATTTTGATCAACTTGAAAGTGGAGAAAGTGAAGAAAATATAGTGTTTCATGAATCCTTGGATATCATACCAGCAAAGAATGAAAAGAAATAATGGTTAAACAAGAAGAGTACAATTAATGAAGGCCTGCAAGATGATGAATTCAAGAAGTAGGACATTGAGAAGGTAAATGTTCGAGCTCAAAATTGCACCTGTCCCAGATCAAGGAATTGGGGCTTTGAGGAAACATGAGACTGTATCCAAGTTATGGGAATTGTGTTTTGATATAGAAATTTGGAGAATTCCGACTTCCTTTACCTATTTCTAATGCTAAACTACTCATATGAAGGGAAATGCAGCTACCTATTACTACTCTATGATTCCAAGGGACCAGGGTGAGAAGGAGATGCATGAAGGGAAACCTACACTAAGTAGAGGTGATAACACAAGAAAGAGGGGATGAAAAGACTTGGTTTGAGTGAAAATGAAAGAAAATGTGCACATGGATGGTATAGAAGCGTACCATAGTCTGAAACACGTTCACCCAATCATTTTAATGGATCACAATCAGAAAAGGAACCTGCAAGGGACATAAAAGTGTACAATGAACCAAAAATGCAAAGGAAAGGAAAAAATATTTAATAAAACATTTTTTTATTAGATATGGTAAAAAAAAGGGATCGGCTCCCAAGGGCCATTACAAGATGAGGAACAAAAAACAACAAGCAAGAAGGAAACAAAAAAGTCCCAAGAAAGGAGTTAAACATTCTTAACTCTTACAATTAAGAACCAGACTTTGTATTAAGGTGGGAAAACTAGAGAGAAGGAGAAAAAGTCTCCAAAACAACAAAACATCAGAAGTTCACCAAAATTCTGCCAACAGTCCAGAACCATAAGTTAATTTTTTGGAGATCCCCCACTGCTACCATCATGGATATCTTTGATCACATCACCCTCAACACCTTTTTCATTAATATCTTCCTCCAGCTCATCCTCGGAACTACTGATGTGCAAGTTAAAGTTCCTTCTTTTAGTGCCCTCCTCCATCCCTTCCAGCCTGTCGCTTAGCTTTTTGACCTAGTCCTCCAACTCTAGAAATTTCTGCTTGGACTTCACCTAGCAGTGACAATTTTCTTGGAAGCATTGATGACATCCATCATTGTTTCCCTTTGACCAGCATTGGTTTCTTCCATCGCTTGAAGCACCCCTTCTAAGTACTAGACCTTTCTGCTCAAATCCTCAAAACCCTTTAAATTACCATCCCGATTTCTTTTTCTCAAAGTGCTCACTTCCCCATGACCATCCTCACCCATTTCTTTACCAGAATCCTCCCCCACAATTTTGCATTTTCCAGCCTTCATCTTAGTAAGGTAATCAGTGAGAGTGAGGTCATCCTCATCCACATGCTCTTTCAGGGAAGAGGACAGAGTAGGTTTCCCATTTTCAAACATCAAAAGAATGAGCCCTTCATGTAGAGGCATCTCCACTTTCTCCGTGCTGGAAAGCCATCAAAGAGTTAGTCAAAGACATAAACAGAAAGAAGGGGATGCTCACCATGACCTTATGGTGGAACATGTTCAGAAGGGTCATATGGTGAGTATATATTTTTCTGTATTTTCCCTCCAGAGTGATGTACTTCATGATTTGAAGGCACACCTCTCTCCATATACCTAGAATGCACGACCTGGCAATACCATCCATAAAGAAAGAACATCTTTCCTTGCCAAAAAAGAACAACTCAATTTCCTGTTCTCTATGGGTTCTATCCTTAAAAATTTTAAGCCCGTCCATTTTCATGTCCATGGCCAGGGCGATGGTGGACTCAAACACCTCAATTTCCATCCCTCTAACTTCAAACTTATCCTCTTTCCAAGATTTTCCAAAATCCTTAGACAGGGAGGGGTCGTGACCATGTAATTTGGCAATGAAATTACTGAAACCCCCAATCCTAAGCCTGTTCCATAGAGGCTGATTAAAATCTTTAATGCTTTGGCTAGCAGGTTCAACTCTAATCCTATCACCCCCCATTTTCACCAGACTGAGCTTCTTTTGTTTGCTACTAAAATTCAAAAAAAGACCTTCTTTCGCACTAGCAGAAATCTTGGAAAACAAGATATTAAGTAAGTTTTCACTGCCACAGGGCTCACTCGTGCCAACATTATAAAACTTAGTGCCCTCTATCTCTACTAATGATCTCATTAATGTCTGTGGGTAATATATCAACTTTACACCATATCTTATAATCATTACAATTGATTCCATAATTGGCCATCTTATCCGCACATTTATTCCCTTGACGTAAGGTATGATTATAAGAAATGCTATCAAAAAAATTTGAAGTTTCCTTTACATCATTGAGGATATTACTAATGGCCTAATTAATGGAACCATGATTATTGAGGGCATTAATTAAGAGGAGAGAGTCACCTTCAATCTGGATGTCCTTGAAACCTTTTTCTTTAGATAGAAAAACCCCCCAAAGAAGAGCTCTAGCTTCTGCCATGTTGTTGGTTTGGTGACCTAAAGGACCCACGTAGGCAAATAACCAATCTCCTTCATTATTCCTTAGAATTCCCCCTCCCCCAAGAGGACCCAGATTCCCTTTTGAGGCTCCATCAAAATTTAACTTAACAACATTTCCCCTAGGCCTATTCCAACTGGAGTTCTTTTTAGGAATGTGTAATTCCACTAGACCAAGGGAAAACTTGTCAAGAACTTTCTGCTCACTATTCGGGCAGGGTTTCTTGACTTTACCTTTAAAGAGTTTAATGTTTTCCTTTATGGCATTCAAATTTTTTCTTCTAACTTTCGAGAGAAGATATTTCTAATCGCGGAAGATACCATCATTCCTATCTTTCCATAAACCCCAAAAAAATGAGGGAGGGCAATATTCCAGGCCCAGATCAAGATAGGAAAATGGAAAGGGCTCTCCCATTGAAAGCAACAATCTTCAATCGTCAAGGGAAAGATCCATTGGATATTGAACAGATTCAGAATAACAGCAAAGACAGCATGGGAGAAGGAGCAATGAAGGAGGAGATGGTTGACATTTTCCTCCTCTTTCTTATAGAGAGAACATCTATTGGGAATCTTCATTCCCCTTTTCTTGAGATTGTCCACAGTCAGGATTTTATTCTGGGCAGCCAACCAGAAAAATATATTAATCTTTGGGGTGAGATCCTTCACCCAGAGTTTACCCCAATAGTCCTTGTGCAAATCATTCTTGAAATTTGACATGTAGGTTGATTTAACCAGAAATTTCTAGATTCTTCTTCTTTCCATTTGATGGAGTCCTCCTTGGTTTGGAACATGGGGATGTGGAAAGCCTTAAGTTTATTGTTGAGAACCCGGAAAGGTTGGATGTCACCATCAAAATCTAGAGGAGGCTCAATGATTTCCCATATGATAGAATCTTCCTGGATCCAAAAGTCCCGAATCCAAAATTTTCCAGATTCCTTGTAGTACTGAGCAACTTCTTTCCAGAAATCCAAGTTAGCTAAGGGGGAATCCCTCAAGCCAATTATCAAACCAAAAATTGATTCTAGAGCCCTTGCCAATTTCCCAAATCGTACCTTAGGATAAGATTTCTTTAGAGGCCACAAAGGAATTCTAGAAAAAAGACCCTCTAGGGAGGTTATTTTGGTTAAAAAAGGATTCCATTCTACCTATATTCCACAAATATTTCATCTTTATAATTTTCACCCAAAGACCTTCCTCTCTAGCAATCCTCCAGCCGACCTTGGAAATTAAGGCCTTATTCATAAGAGAAATGTTTTTTAGCCCCAATCCTCCACATAGCTTAGGTTTAGTAACTTTATCCCAAGCCACAAGAGGAAATTTGAACTTCTCACCAGCTCCCATCTAGAGGAACCTCTTTTGGATTTTCTCTAAGGCTTCCTTAATTTTAGCAGGGAGCATGAAAAGAGACATCACATAAATGGGAATGCCTTGAAGGGAGATTTGGAGCAGTTGAATCTTACCTGCTTGAGAGAGCAAGAGACCCTTCCAAGATGAGAGTTTACTATTAACTCTATCCAACAGAGCATTCCAAACTGTGAGGTCAGGCTTCTTAAAGATCAGGGGCATACCCAAATAAGAATCTGGAAAATGTTTAATTCTACAACCCAAGATGCGAGCTAATCTGGCTTGAACCTGATTCTCCACATTTATGAAAAAGACAACACTTTTATGGAAGTTAACCATCTATCCAGAAACCTATTCATAATCATTAAGAACCTCCTTAAAATTTGAGGCCTCATGGACAGAGGCCTTACCCATCATAAAATTATCATCCACAAACTGATTAAGACAGATAGAGGGAAGACCATTTGAGATTTTAACACCCTGGATGCAGTTAGAAGCCATGGCAAGTTGATAGATTCTACTCAGGGATTCATCTATTATGACATAGAGGAAATGTGAGAGAGGATCACCTTGTCTCATCCCTCTACCAACTTGGAAAAACCTTCCGGTTTTCCATTGACCAGTACCGAGAAACTAGTTGTGGAAATACATGTCATAATCATATTAACCAAAAATTTATCAAAACCCACCTTTAGCATGATGGCCTGGAGGAAAGACCAATTTATCCTATCAAAGGCTTTATGCATATCCAACTTAAGAAACATAACCAATCTTACCAGAGCTTTCAATGGAGTGGATGGCTTCTTGAATCACAATAATGTTATCAGTAATTTGTCTTCCAGGAACAAAATCCCCCTGATTCCCAGAGATAAAGTTGGGAAGAACCATCTGAATCCTCCCAGCTATGATTTTAGTCAGAATTTTATAACTGGTGTTGCACAGACTTATAGGTCTAAAATCCTTAACCTCCTTAGCGCTAACAATTTTCGGCACCAGGATAATAAAAGTGTTATTCATTTGCCTCAAGAGATGACCATTGTTGAAAAACTCTTGGACCATTTCAATGACCTTGTGTTTAATCACCTCCCAGAATTTTTGAAAGAAAAAGGTAGGGAAGCCATCCATCCCTGGAGATTTATCAGGTTCCATATCAAAGATCACGAAATGGATTTCCTCCTCTGAGGGGTTCCTTAAAATATCTCTATTCTCAAGAGGGGTGATTACTTTCTGAAAAAGATCCAAGACTTTGTTTTGAACCAACTCCTCTGACCTCAACCCATGTTTGAAGAGCTCCTTGAAGTAATTTATTATAGAGGCATTGATGTCCCTGCTATCCATAAATGAATCCCCATTTTCACCTCTTATTTCATTAATCTTTAGGATATTGGCTCTAGAAGTAGCAAAGAAATGGAAGAATTTAGTATTCTTATCCCCTTCCTTAAGCCATTTGACCCTAGATTTTTGTCTCCAATACACCTCTTCTTTAGCCATAATTCCATGGTAATCAGCCAAGATTTTTTGTTCTTAATCCTTGAGAACCAGATTAAGACCAACGTTCTCCATAAGTTCCTCAATATTTTTGAGATCTTTCAGCAATTCTACTTTTTTCCTAGAAAATATTTCCAAAAGTCTCCTTGTTCCATATTTTAAGATTACTTTTGATGTGCTTTAGTTTAAAACACAATCTGAAGCTAGCAACCCCATGAACCTAGATATCCCACCATTTAGGAATCTTTTTGTAAATATCTGGGTGGTCTAACCACATCTTTTCAAATCTGAAAGGCCTATCTTTTTTAGATGATTCATTCCCAAATCGATAAGAATGGGATTATGATCCGAGATAATTCTAGGAAGAGTTTTTAGAGAATAATTTTGATTGATCATACAAAGATGGCTTACCAAAAATCTGTCCAATCTTATCTGAATGAGCTCAGATCTTTTCCTTCTATTTACCCAAGTAAACTTGGATCCCTCCAAATCTAAGTCAAACAGACTATTACTGGCTAGGAAGTCAGCTAAATCTTCCATAATTTCAGAATAAGAGATCAAACCCCCTCTCTTTTCACCAGGGGAAAGGGGGGTATTGAAGTCTCCTCCAACTATCCAATATTTATCATTAAACAGTTGTCTAAAGCTAGAGAGATCCTTCCAGAAATTCCATCTTTCACTGAGTTTATTGGGAGCATAAATGTTAGAAACATACCAAGATTTTTTCGAGATGATTTCCATGAAATTCATAACCACATGGCCAGGGGAGGAAAGGATCAGAACTCCATGCACTAAACTAGGATCCCACATAGTGACAACACCTCTTGAGGCTCCAGAGGAGATATAACCTTCCCAGTGACTATCTTTCCAAATTTGTCTCCCCACCTCTTTAAATCTATCCATGTTCATTTTGGTTTCTTGGAGCATGAAAATTAGTTTAGCTTTAACTCTAAGATCCTTAGCAATTATGTGTTTACTAGGATTATTCAAACCCCTAATATTCTAAGAGAGGAGGATCATTTAACATTTCTTATTACAGAGAAGTAACTTCCCCAGAGTACCCTAAATGCCAGCTTCTACTTCCCTCCTGGAGTTAGTCTCCCTTAATTCCTTATTACTTTTCCTTCCCAAAGGAGTTGAGTCCTTACCAACATTAGCTTTGGAGGTGCTTCACGTGACCGGTTTAGATTTACTAACTAGGGTCTTGGGAGAGACCGCTAGTTATTAAGTATCAGCAACAAAGTCCATGCAATAATTCTGAAGCCATTAGACATGGTAATATTTCTTCTTGTCTCTAACCTAAAGGAGCTCTAACCAATGGAAGAAACTTCATCTAATGATGGTCCATAGGCCACTTGCAGAGCAAGAGCTATTACCTTCCGAAACTTGGCTCGCCTCTACCCCTGATTCAGGAATCCCCTCCTCAAAGTCCAGATTTTCATTTTCATTCTCATTCTCATCTTCAGCTTCAAATTTATTGGCTTCAAGGAAACCAGAGACCACCAGTTCCTTGTAGGGGTGTTATGATGAGTTGAAGGGATTTATTCATTGTCCCTTGCTTTTGACCACCTTCTGGATGTTAAGAGGATCCTTTGTCTCTACAAATTTTCCATTTTTTCCAATCAGCCTCCATTCCTTTGCCTCCTTATTATTTTTCTTTTGTGGACCGACAACGAGATCAATTTTTTCTTATGAAGAGAACAATTCCTTGTGATCATGACCCGCCAGTTTACATTTTCTACAAGAAAAGGGGGACAGATCATAATCAAATCTCTGCAACCAAACCCCTATGGAAGTCAAGAGTTTGATATTACTTTCTAAGGGAGCATCTTGACCCATATTGACATAGAATCTGGCATGGGTTAATCTAGATTTATCCTTAGTGATCGGATCTAAAGCTATCATTTTTCCCAGGCTTTTAGCAATGCCAATAAGGACTTTCGTCTCCCAAAACTCCAAGGGTAAGCCCAGAAGGTTGACCCAGATAGGTAACTCAGAGACAAACGTCACATATGGGTTAAAAGTAGGTTCCCATTTCTAACAACCACATGAGATTTTCCAATAAACCAGGGACCTCTAGAAAGAATCTTTGCCACCTGATCTTTGCTAGGTAAAGAAACAAGGAAGAAACCATTTGCATAAGTGGAAACCTTAGCATTTCTGTTGGATGCCCAACGTCTCTTGACCCAACCCCTAAAGTAAGTCAATATTTGGTCTAGAGCCAAGGCATTTAGTAAAGATAACATTTTCCATGGAGGCTTTATGTTCTTGTCAAAAGAATCTCAAGGATTTTAAGGGATAAGTTACCTTTCTCCTTAGACGGTTCCATCCCCTCCAAAATCACCTTGTCCAAAGATTTTTTCGACCAAATGTTTAGCCCACGTGCTCGAAGCCCCATCCTTTTCCTTATTTTCCTTGGGAAAATCAATCACGTGATCATTTACCTGGTGCAGGGTCCCTTCAGTCTGTTGCTCCATCTAACCCACTGGAGATTCCCGCTCAAAACCTTCATTTGAAATTTCTAGCAAATTCCACTACCTCTCCCACTCCCGCTCCCACTCCCTTTCCTGCCACGTTTTCGGATCTTTCTAGCTGTATGAGATCTTTATCTTTTTGGTGGTCAACCATTTCAGGGTTAATTATGAAATTAGATCAAGATAACCCTATAAATATAAAGTTATGAGACCATAATGAGGGACCAAACACTAGTCACTACTATCATCCACCTATAATTACATCCATCTATTACATTGGAGATCACTTGCATCCACATAGCTCCATCACAAGGCACAAAACTAGGTCATCTACATCACACAACATAGGGGGAGGATTCTATTATATTCCATACACACAATCCATTACATTTTTTACATTTGGTTATTTCTCGCTACTTCATAAAGTGCAACTAGAAAAAGAGCACCTAGGGCACATTATGCACACACTCACCAAAACTACATTTGGGTCTGAAATGTAGAGTAACGCTCGGTTAGTAAGCCCATTGTTGTGGCAGATGGGGTCAGTTTGACCCATTCATTTGCATTTTCTTTTTTAGGGTTTTGATACATCTTTTGGTCTCTTGCAGGTCTTTTCATCATCTTGTATTATTAGCAACATCTGATACAAGGAAGAGAATCTGATGTGATGCATAGTGAGGGTTTCAGACCACCTCCCAGCCTTGTGAAATTCAGATCCAGATCTTTTACATAGACTAGGGTGCATATTCTATAGACCAAAGTGGCTGTAGGTGCCCTAGTCCCTCTCTAGGCATTCCATTATAGATAAATACTCCAGATCCATCCTTTTCGGGGCTTCTACACAGTCATTCCTGCTTTTGGTTTCTCCAGTCACCTTTGTGACATAGTCCAAAGAGCTTCTCTAATCAACTGATTTCTTTCCTCTTCTCTCTTTAATATTAGGGTTAGCATTTCCTTTTGTATATTTGTTTGGGTCATCTTTATATTTATTTACAACATTTATTTACTTTATTTATAGTTGTTCATAACTTAGATTAACTAGTCTATATGCCTACATTTTAGTTAATCACTTTAGTGAATTTGACTCGATCATTCACACTTCTAGCTTATTCATTCATTACTTGTCATCCCAAGGTTTAGTCATCATGAGTATCTCAATCAACAATTATATGGTTACAAATCCTAATTTACTACATAGAGTCCAACATTTTCTCATTATTACTTGCATTCATGTTGACATGCATCTAGACTTGGTTTATCGATCCTTTTCTGATGATTTTTCTTCACATATAGTATTCAAGTACAACCTTTCCACCTATGTTCACACTTTTAATAATTACCTGCCTCTAGTTATCGTATCTCATATTCATAATGTAGTTGTTAAGCGTAATTTGATTGATAATGGATCTGAACTTAATTTGTGTCCTACGTCATTCCTCAAAGTTTTAGGTCTTTCCGCTCATGATGTCAGTCCATCTAGTATTTCATTGTGTGATTATGATGTCTATGTCCATCCTTGTTTTGGTCATGTTGCATTGTCTATCACTGTTGGTCCAAAGACTGTCCATACTGTCTTTTTTCATTGTTGATTTCCCAGTTTCCTACAACTGTCCACTTGGTAGGCCATGGCTTCATGCCATGCAAGATGTTGCTTCTATTATATGTAATTGTGTAAAATTATTATATGAGAGCATTGAGTACACCATTTTTCATGATCGCAATCCATTCCAGTATTACGACCAGGATTATAATACTAGTCTTCCTATTCCACACATATGTATTACAGAAAAGCCCCAACCTATCGAAGAACCACCTCATTTACCATCACTTGACAGTACCATTTGTGTGATAGATGCAGTTTCTTCTATGCCACCTACTACTACTACTACTACTACTACTACTACGATTCCTTATCAGGGGACTGCCCAGTCTATGAATGTCACTCTATTGCATACACCTTCACATGTACCACCTACCTTAGCACACCCACCATTCACTTGAACGCTCTTCATGAATGAATCATATTGGGAACATATCCCATTTGACCCTACATGTGATGTCATTATATGTTCCCATGATGGTCTAGCTAGCCTTGGCTTTGCTTTTCAGGATCTTCATCCTTCTATTCGTGATCCTTATATCTAACATGGATTTATTAATATTACTGCCACTTATGGTTTGCGTGTATTTCATCTTATAGTATATTTATCACATACCCCTCGTTCTTCTCCACTCATATTAGATCCTAGTCATACATACATTCCATTTCCTATGCCCTTTGGTTGTATTTTTATCTACAATAGTTCTTTTCTTGGCTATTCACAAAATCTCACTCATTGGTATGCACACAGCTACCCACTTCCTCCATTCATCGATGAGGAATATGCCATTGGAATTTACAACTTACCCCTCAATGGCTCATTATGTAATCAACCAGACACTATTGCTTATTAGGTCACCAATGTGTGATGTCCCCTTTCCTATGCCTAAGCCCTAAGCACCAATTCGAGTCCAATCCTTGGTCATACCCAAGGGTCTTTAGACACTGGGAGCTATTGGGTATGAATATCTAGTCCATTTTGTTATAATTCTTCATTGACATAAGCAAAAAGGTGTTTTGGAGGGACTAGATGTTATGTTTTGTCGTTAGGAAGGGGCCACATGGTACTAATGTTCTAATTTTGTGTTGGGGGTTACTTTTGGACCATGGCGACTTTAAAAGGGATAAGTACTTAAGTTACTTTTATTTTATTGGCCCTTCCAAGGAAAAATGTGACTAGGGTTTATTGGGGCTCTTCTACCTTGGAGAAGTTATATAAGGAGTTGGGGAAAAAAGGAAAGGCAATTTTGCATACATAATTATTTTTCCTTCATGTGCAACTGTTGTTTGCAAATCTACATCTTGTGGAGTGAAATCCCACAGGAACCCTAGCTTTGGTGGTGAGAGATCCATCCCTAGCTAGCAGGGCATTCTTCAGTAGTGAGAGATCTACCCTAGCTTGTCATTTTGGAGCTATTTTTAGGGCTGTTTTACAGAGATATTTTTAGAGGTTTCAGAGGAAGGGTTTTAAGGGTTTTGGAGACATTTGGGGAAGATAATCAGAGGGTTTTTAGATCAATATTTATGGAAACCATTTGAACAGGGTTTAACATCACTTAGAAGGCATTTTCATCAATTTCCAACCCTTTTCCAAGCTAGGCGACTTGTTTGGAATATTGCAGCCTTTATTTGAAGGGTTTCCAATTGGCCCTTTTCAGATTTGAAGGTTGAAATATCATCTCCTATATTTTTAAATGTTATTTCCAAAGTCTCATAATTTTTTACACTTGTATTTGGAGAGTTTTGAATTTTAAAAGTTTTCCAGCTGTCTAGGGCATGCTGTAATTTTCTGGCAGCATTTTATTATCTGAAAAATTCCAAAAATAGTTTTCTTATGTTCTTTATAATATTAGAAAGCTCTCTTTAAAATTTCAAGTAATTCGGGTGGATATTTTAGGAGATATTAATTTTCTTTAGTTCGCTGCCCTAACTGTAAAAATCTGTAAAAATCAGTATTTTATTTGGCTGCAATTTTTCAATATTTTGTGCTTATTTAAGGGGTATCCCCACAAGGGATATTTCAGTGGTATCAGAGTAGTTGTTTCTCCAACTTGTTGGGATTGAAATATGGGAGACAGATGCAATGAGGATATAGGTGTAGATATGATGAAACAATTATTCACCAACATGGTAAAGCAACAAGAGACTACCAATCTCTATTTGAGCTAGCTCACTGAGAAATTAGCACATGACAGGATTGATGCTCATGCGGAAAGAGGAGAAAATAGCAATAGGGGACAACATGGTCAAAGAGATGAGGGCAGACATTCATGGTAGCAGTCTCCCCATTCTTCTACCAAGCCTTTGGGGTTTCACAAACCTTCTTTCTTGAAGGATACAAAAGTTTCACAGGTACAACAGCCAATGAAGATTATAGATGAGGAGTCTTGTTGGGAAAATGTACCAGACCTTGAGTGATGGATTTCGTGACAACATGACATTGCAGGAATATTACAAAATGAAGATTGGTAGCAAGCCTTGGAGAGATCATCATGTACATTTACTGGAGTTTTGCAAAGGAGATTTCGACAGATTTCTATTCCACACTTCAACATTTCTAAGAAGTGTACTTCACAGTCTTGGGTTCAGAATTTGAAGAGATACTTTGACTTGAATCCTATGCTTGAGGAAGATGCAATTAAGTATTCAATCTTACATCTTGAGGGAGACACTCATGATTGGTGACATCATGGATTGATTACATAGGGACAAATACACATTACTACTTATGTAGATTTCACACAAAGGCTAGTGAGTAGATTTGGTAGGAGGGACCCTGACAGGTATTTTAGGGAGTTGACTCATTTGAGATAGACCAGTTCCTTGGATTAGTATATAACAGATTTTCAGAGATTATCAGTCATGGTACCTGATGTTATGGAGATGAGGTTGATTTCACTGTTCACAACAGGTTTGACAGATGCTCTTCGCTGGGTTTGTGAAGGCATTTGATCCTTCTTCTTTGCATGAGGTTGTTAGGAGAGCTTAGGACTTGGAGTTATCCACTCCACAGTCAAGGGTTCCACCTCACGTTCAGTAAAGGGAACCTCCATCTGGATCAGAAAAACTTCAGTAGAGGGAGCCTCCACCGAGGTAGGAGGTGGCTAAGAAGCCAATCATTTCCCAAGAGGACAGAGAGGAGTTGAGGTGAAAGAAAATATGTTTCGATTGCCACACACCTTGGGTTCAAGACATGATTGCAGAGGTAGAGGGAGGGCCCAATTCATTGAGGTCTTTGAGGACAGTGAGGAGTTAGAGACTCACGAGATGGATGATGGAGATGGGGTTGTGTTGGATAGTGTTGATGTGGGGCAGGAGGAGGAGACTTTTCCTAGGGAAATTATAGCCACATTGTCTAGTACTCTGATGTACAAAGACATTTAGGATTAGAGGAGTTATGTAGGGTCAGCGAGTTGTGGTACTCATTGATAGTGGGGAAACCCACAACTTTATTGATGCCTCATTGGTTGAGAGGTAGGGATTACAGACAGAGGATTTTGAGGGCTTCAATGTGGTTATAGCCAATGGAGAGTCTATGAGGTGCACACGACGGGTTCCCTAAGTGAGCATCACGATGGGTAACTATACAGTTACCAATGATTTCCACATTGTTGGTATGGGAGTGACCAACATAGTGCTGGGAGTGCAGTGGCTTCACTCTCTTGGTGAGTTTCGGACTAACTTTCAGATGATGGAGTTGAAGTTTAAGTCTGAGGGTAGGAATGTGATTTTGAGGGGATTATCTACAGGAGCACCTAGGGTGGTTACAGCTAGAGGGAATGGAGAGGACTTTCTGGACATGATGAGGGGTTTTATTATTGCGGATCGATGTGGAGTATGATGGATGTGGATGTGACCAGTAGTGTTGCACATGAGACAGTTACAAAGATTTGGGATACAGGTTCAAATCATCTGAGTTTATCATTATGTTGGTTGTCTAAGGTTTTGATAGACTGGAGATCTCATTTTCTTGTTGAGTACTCCAAGAACCGACACACTTGTGAGATTCTGGATGGTCACATACAGGATGAAACCTATAGATTGGAGGATGAGATGATGTTCTATCGGGACAGATTATACCTTGTGTCAGATTCATGGTTGAGGATGGAGATATTGTGACATGTGCATTGTTCTTTCATGACCAAACACTTGAGCTTCGATGAGACCTACATGTTCATATCAGAGAGGTTCAGATGGCATGGGTTGAGGGAGGATATCCTCAACTTCATACAGGGATGTACGGTTTGTCGTTATAACAAATCAGAGCTTACAGGTTCATCATGTTTTGGGCTTGGCATGGGATAACACTCCTATGTATTTTATAGCTTCTAGGAATGGTGGGCATTTCACCCATGTGCTAGTCAGTGGAGGGATGGAGTTGACTCAGTTACCTGGTTATTCAATAGGTTATCACTCATCACAGGAGGTGAACTATGTAAAGTTGACATTTCGATTGACCATGTATTGGAATCTTGGGATTTTTCCTCCACAGGACACATTGAGATACATTATGTGAGGAGTTGTACTCTCACACTAATGTGGGTCATATGGGAGAGTTAGCATGATTTGTGTGGATACAGGTTATTTCACAGGTTGATTCAGGGGATTCTACAAGATTTAGAGTGGAATTTCGTAACCAGGAGTTGATCAGAGAGAGGGTGAAGAGTCCTAGGATGATGGCATATTAGAGTGGTAGGGATTGGACAGATTGGAAATCCCGATGTGGGTACCGGTGGAGAGTAGTTTGGGTATCATTATACTTCACAGACAACATTGCTCTCGATACAACATGGAGGACATGATGACTACATGGGGGTTCTTGGTTACTTCGGATTACACTGATCTTTGGTTGATGACAGGGTGAGGTGGAGAAACTTACTTTGTGGTATTCAACTTCTGCAGCATGACAGGATAATGTTTGGGGTCAAGCATTTCTCAGGAAGGGAGGATTGTAATGTCCCCTTTCCTATGCCTAAGGCCTAAGGGCCAATTCGAGTCCAAGCCTTGGTCATACCCAAGGGGCTTTGGACACTGGGAGCTATTGGGTATGAATATCTAGTCCATTTTGTTATAATTCTTCATTGACATAAGCAAAAAGGTGTTTTGGAGGGACTAGATGTTATGTTTTGTGTTAGGAAGGGGCCACATGGTACTAATGTTCTAATTTTGCATTGGGGGGTTACTTTTGGACCATGATGACTTAAAAAGGGATAAGTACTTAAGTTACTTTTATTTTATTGGCCCTTCCAAGGAAAAATGTGACTAGGGTTTATTGGGGCTCTTCTGCCTTGGAGAAGTTATATAAGGAGTTGGGGAAAAAAGGAAAGGCATTTTTGCATACATAATTATTTTTCCTTCACGTGCAACTGTTGTTTGTAAATCTACAGCTTGTGGAGTGAAATCCCATAGGAACCCTAGCTTTGGTGGTGAGAGATCCATCCCTAGCTAGCAGGGCATTCTTTGGTAGTGAGAGATCTACCCTAGCTTGTCATTTTGGAGCTATTTTCAGGGCTATTTTACAGAGATATTTTCAGAGGTTTCAGAGGAAGGGTTTGAGGGTTTTGGGGGCATTTGGGGAAGATAATCAGATGGTTTTTAGATCAGATTTATGGCAGCCATTTGAGTAGGGTTTAACATCACTTTGAAGGCATCTTCATCAATTTCCAACCCTTTTCCAAGCTAGGTGACTTGTTTGGAATATTGCAGCCTTTATTTGGAGGGTTTCCAGTTGGACCATTTTCAGATCTGAAGGTTGAAATATCATCTCCTATATTTGTAAATGTTATTTCCAAAGTCTCATAATTTTTGCACTTGTATTTGGAGAGTTACAAATTTTAGAAGTTTTCCAGCTGTCTAGGGCACGTTGTAATTTTTCTGGCAGCATTCTATTATCTGAAAAATTCCAAAAATAGTTTTCTTATGTTCTTTATAATATTAGCAAGCTCTCTTTAAATTTTCAAGTAATTCGAGTGGATATTTTGGGAGATATTAATTTTCTTTAGTGTCTCTGCCCTAACTGTAAAATCTGTACAAAAATCAATATTTTATTTGGCTGCAATTTTTTCAATATTTTGTGCATTTTTAAGTGGTATCCCACAAGGGATATTTCACAATATTTACCCATATGACTTTGACCCAGAGGAGGATGATCTTCTTGATAGATTTACATGATCTTCTTGCACATGCAATTGGGGGGCATAACAATTAACACACCCCCCTCATTCTAGCATACTTACATACTACAACATCACAATGTTATCATTCATGCATAACATCATATCATCTTGTATAGTCATACATATGTTTTCACATCATTATTACCCAATGACACACTCTGGTGCTTCTCATGGTTCACACTTGAACCCCACATACTACACCATAGACACCACACATCGCACATCTTCTATTATACATTTTACTTATAGTCTACATCATTTCGAGATTTGAATATCTACACATCATATATCATATTACTCTTCATCATACAAGTGTCATACTCTTATTGTTTATGTGTCTAACATTACATATTACTCATACTACATCGCACACATCTTACACTTTTTCACATACATAATTTTTTTGCATTGCATCTTATACATCATACATTACAAATCTTACATACCACATGGTCATCTAGTCATCACACACAGTACATCGTCTTCTACGCACTACACTCACTACCAAATGACACACTTTAGTTCCTCGGTCCATACTCAACTGTTGAGGGTTTTACAAATCAAATTGACCTTCTCTTCATCACGAATTTATCATTTCACGTTTCATCATGCAAAATTTCTAGGATAAAGACACATGCTATAGACTAAATTTTCACTTAATCTATCATCTTGTAGTGGTATACGCTTTAGGCTACATCACCACTCCCTACTATTCATCTTATAGTGATATATGCTTTAGGCTAAATCATCACTCCATTTAATTTTTTCATGATATACGCTTAGGCTATAGGGTTCACACACATCTCTTCTATATGTTGCATATCATCATCATTATGCCTACATACTCATCACAATGCACTAGACACAACACACACAATTCGACCATTTCCCGATGATGCACTCTCATTTACGGTTCATTCTTGACTGTTGAGGGGGGAAACTAAATGAACCTCATTGCATACATTTTCATTCACTCAGGGGGCATGTGGCCTCTACCAATCCATTTTTCCTTCCATTCCATCCATCCACAACGTACTGTATATTATGGTTGTTTTTTCTCTTGCTTAATTTTACTTGTTCATGGTCACTTTATTACATATGCTAGTTCAATTACTTGTATGTCATTTATCTATATCATCCACACATGGACGTTCATGTATTTTTATAATTGTGATCGTAGATACAAGTCTCTTACACGCAACACAGATGCTCACCTTCTACCCTTCCTACATTTGTTGCTAGGGGCATCCACCTTCATCTCTCATAGGTGTTATGGTTTCATTCTGTACTTAGAACTTTTCATTACTTGGCTATAGATGATTTTGACATACTAGTTATCTTTCTAACATGCTAAGGGGTGATTCATGTGCAACATTTGTTATGCAGGGATATTTTCTTCCATACTCATTTATTACATTGTCTGTTATTGTTTTCTCTTGTTTGTGTTGGGTTGTGGAGCTAGATTAATTCACAATGAGCATGCATTACAGGTTGTTGGTTTACACAGTAACCCATGTCAGTTGGCTAACCACCGTTGGTCAGCAAAGGAACCACCATCAGTCAGGGAACCGTCATCGGTTTCTTGTGCGTGGAATTTTATATTTAGCTCATGGGAATTAGATCTAACCTTTGATTTAAATGTGGTCTAAAGGTTGTAAATTCATAGCTAAAGTTCCCTAAGTTTGTATAAGCTTATTTAAGCTAGAAAACTAGGGATATAACATAAGGATAGATGAATAATGTTAATTATCCTTGGTTGAAGATGAAGAATAAGAAAAAGGTTGCATGAAGATAGAGCTTCAATGGAGATAAGCTAGATAGAAGGAAATAACATGTACATCTTAATGGTGAGAAGAGTGTTATATCTTCTACTATATTTCCTTGTATTGTCTTGTCTCAATGTAATGGCTTGCATATTATGCAAAGCACATAGTATTTCATCTTGTAGATCCATAGGTTGTTGTGAGATCTTGTATTGTAGATCCATGAGATCATTTTATATTGTTGGTCCATTGTAGATCTAGTATTGTAGCTCGGAGGAGAGCTTGTGGGTACAGATAATATCCAGATATTGTAGAGGAAGTCTTCTTGTATGCACATGTTGATACAGTAGATGGAGGAGAGACTTACTTCTTGGTGCATAGTTATGGTTGCACATTGGTAGACCATTGTGAGAGGTCTTATTTACAGATACACATGAGAGCTTGGTGCATAATGGTAGATGCATTAGTTCCTGGTTATGTGAGATCTGTTGGTGGTTTGGAGGCATGGTTGTAGTACACTCATGTAGATCTGTTTAGAGATCTGGAGGAGAGGAGATACATTTGGAGAGATGCATTGTACTCTTGTATTGAAGAGTTAGTTTGTACTCTTATTATATTATATATATGAGATCTCTATCTTTGGTGGATGTAGCCCACATTGGGTGAACCACAGTACATGTTGTGTTATGTGAGTGTAATTTTTTTTGATTTGGATTATTCTAGTTTATACTTCCACTGTTGTAGATTTTGGGGAATTGTTTAGATCATGTGTGCATGATTGGGTTTGTTATTGAATCATATCACTATTCTGCAGTCTTGAATTCCCAACAATTTGTGGGCCTTGCCCTATGTTTGGTGTGCACACTTGTGTGTTGTTTGGTACCATGATGAACTTGCATGTCTTGTGACATCATGAGTGATGTAGCATGTTTGAAACCCAATTTGTATGGCTTACTTTGTCTTCTTGTGTGTTTACTACATTACTTGTTATATTTTTACACTGTTTGCTTAGCTTGCACACTATCTTTTACATGCATGTTTTTTATCATATTAACACTTATAACCATCCTTGTTTTTGCACACCTTGGTTTCTACTAAGCTATTTCCCTCCCCCCTATAGGGAAGAGTTTCAGAGTTCACGTGGTTGGTCCTCTTTTGAGGCCGCATTCTCCTATCAGTGACATCACATGCACCCCTAAAGAGGATGGCATAATTTGGGGTTTACATATTAACACAACACATTTACACCAATTCAGTTTAGTGCACTTTCCACCATTGAAATTGTGAGTTACATACGGTGATTGGGTTCAGAAAATTCTATGAACCTCATACAAAATTGGTTTTACAGGACATGGTGTCCTTAACATTCTGGGAAGCAATTACAGGCTCAGAGGTTACAGTGAGTGTGCCCCCCCCTACATTAATTTGGCCAGTGGTATCAAATCACCCAAAAAAATAGGACGTACATAGATCTCTTCACACATATTTAGGGAAGCAATTAGATTTTGGAGGATACAACGGAATTCCTCCCTACACTTCTTCAGCCTATGGCATCAGATCACCCAAAAAAACCATGATAGTATAGGATATCCTTCTACACTCTCTTTCTCGACATGGTTCAAGGGCACATGTTCCATTTACAATTTTTCATTTGCATATTTAAATTTACATACATATGCATGCATCTTTTACATTGTGTTTTTACACATAAATACATATTTGACTACTTGATCATTTTCTCCTTGCAAGTCTGGCCATATGAGAAATAAACAGTTAAATGGGGGAAACAAAAACAACAACAACAACAACAATATCAATAAAAAAATTAGTGACAACACACACCATACTAACCATGTAGGTACATCACACACATCAGTAGCTACACATGCATTTCCACCCTAGGTTTACCCTCATCACTTTTTGGCACTTTTTCATCTTTAGTTTCCATAATCCATCATCTTTTTATCATTCCACACTTTTTCTGGTCCTTCAGTGCATTTTCTACTACAATATTCATGGACATCAGGTACGCATCTCTATCTACTTTGTGTTACCAAACTTTCCACTCACAAACATAAAGTAGGGGAAAAATGTAGTCATAAAATCATGCACTTTAGATACTATTTAATCCTGATTTCATAATACTATTTAGAAGGTTCTTGAGTGAAGAAACTACTAATTAATCCTAGTCTTTTGGCCATCTTGTTTTATTTTATTTCATCATTATCAAAATTTTACACCTATATGCCCAGTCAACTTTTGTCACTTGTCATTATTTTAGCCTCGACTGGGGTGCTCATGGATGCCGTGGTCCCACCATGGGTGCCCCAATCCTTGTTGCACCTTCCCACCACTTTTTGGGCTCTTTCTATCCATTTGAGATCTTTATCTTTTTGGTGGTCAGCCATTTCTAGGTTAATTATGAAATTAGATAAAGAGAACCCTATAAATATAAAGTTATGAGACCATAATGAGGGACCAAGCACTAGTCACTACTATCATCCACCTAGAGTTGCATCCAAATATTGCATTGGATATTACTTGAATCTACATAACTCCATCATAAGGCACAAATATAGGTCATCTGCATCACACACAACATAGGGGGAGGATTCTATTATATTCCATGCACACATTCTATTACATTTTCTACATCTAGTTATTGCTTGCTACTTCACAAAGTGCAACTAGCACAAGAGCGCCTAGGGCACGTTATGCACACACCAACCAAAACTACATTTTTGTCCAAAATGTTGTGTAACGCTCAGTTAGTAGGCCCACTGCTGTGCCAACTAAGTTCACTCCAACCCATTCATTTGTATTTTCCATTTTTAGGGTTTTGATACTTCTTTTGGTCTCTTATAGGTCTTTTCATCATCTTGGATTATTGGAGACGTATGATTTGATGTGACACATAGCGAGTGTTTTGGACCACCTCCCATGCCTATAAAATTTAGTTCTAGATCTTTTGCATAGACCAAGGTGCCTATTCTGGAGACAGGAGATCTTGTGGGCACCCTAGTCCCTCTCCAGGTGCTCCAGTCCAGATAGATACTCCAGATCCATCCTTTTTAGGGCTTCTGCATATTCGTTCTTACTTTTGGTTTCTCCAGTCACCTCTATGACATAGTCCAATGAACTCCTCTAATCAGCTGAGTTTTTTCCTCTTCTGTTTTGCATTTTTGGGTTAACATTTCCTTTTGCATAGTTCCTTGGGTCATATTTATATTTATTTACAACATCTACTTACTTTATTTAAAACTTTTCATAGCTTATATTAACTAGTCCATATATCTAAATTTTAGTTAATCAATAATGCGTAGTCGATTATAATGATGAAAGAGGAAAACACCTCATGCAAAGAGCCAAATCTAAAGGCCTACTACTCAAAATACAAAAGAATAATATGATGAACAATGCCCTTAGCAAACCAAAAGAATCCAACCTTTTACAATGAAAAATTCTCAACTATTTATAGAAGAAGAATGAAAGAAGAGGAGGAGAAGAAGAGGGAAAATTGAATTCAAACATCCAACCACCAAGAACCAACAATAAATGCTTGTAAATATGCCTACAAGGATATTAGATGTGGCTCCCCATCTTTTTTTTTTCTTGCAGAAGAATAAATGAGACCAAATCAGATTAAATTTGGGTGGTTGGGATGACTATATGTGTGTATTAATGGCTTGATTGACGTTTCCCTATTTTTTACCTACCAAAGCCCAACAAAATCTGATTTTGAATATCCTAACGTGTATCGCACATCAACATCTTTCTAAAAAGACCAAGAGCACATGAATCCAACCTCTGTAGTAGAAGTTATGGTGATGGAATTATGTTGTGAAAACTAAACATGTAATGACATGTGGCGTGCTCTGATTGGCTAGAGGATTCAGTTGAATGTTCATTTGTTTCTTCCTTTTCTGCCATGTTTCATGTATTCATTTGAAGTGAGGGTTCAATGCATAGTTGGCTTATTATGATAAGTTACGTTTTGCGCACTCCATCCGACAGGTTTCACATGGAATTTCATGAATGGCACGAGAGATTTCACTTGGCACCTGCACAAGAGAAAGAGGAGCAAGAGGGAAGAATTTAGAGACTTGCAAGCGCACATAAAATGGGTGCACGAGAAGTGGGAAGAAAAGGTGCATCAGCAAAGGTATGAAAGAATGCAGAAGGTGTGGTCATCTTCTCAAAGGAAGCACAAGGCGAAAATAAGGAAGAAGCACGTGAAAGAAAACACAAGTGCACATAAAGGTGAGCGCAAGACAAGGATGTGAGGAAGAAATCACGTAAGGAAGTGTGCAAAGAGGAAAGTGGAAGAGGAATGAGTGCACATGATGAAATGTGTAATACTTTGGAAGGAGCATGCATGGGAAGAGCGTGCCAAGGACTTAGCCAAAATAGGAGGCAAGTCAACAGATGAGCGCAAAGGGGTGTACAAACTATTGGGATGAATGCAAGTGTGCAAGGAGTTGCGTGTAATGGAAATGAAAGGAGATAAATGAACTAGGAGAGGCATAAAAGTTCATAGAAAGAAGAAAAGGAAATATGAAGCACAAGGAAGTAGGAAGGTCACACAAGGATGCACGCTTGAAGAAATTTAATCATACAAATGTGCCAAGGAAAGGAACCAACAGTGCACACAACCTAAAAGTTTGAACTAAGAGCTAGAATGGATCTGTAAGTTGTCAAAATAACCAAGGGGTTATTTTGGACAACATTAAATGAAAATTTGAGTTTTCATTCTAATCAAGAAATTAAGAATGATGATATTGATGTACAAGTGGATGTAAGGAAGCACATTGTTAAACAAAAAATCCAATCAATAGATCATGGTTACAAGATGCCTAAATGGATCAATAAATCAGTAGTAGGAAAAGAAAATTTCAAGTCTAAGCAAGTGAATGAAGAAATTTAAAAGTCAAGTCAAGAAAAAGAGCATAGAAAGAAGGATGGATCAGACCTCATGAAGACAAAAACCAAACATAAGATGACAAAGCAAGTGTGGCAATAGAAGAATGTCATACAAGAAAGAAAATATGAAAGGATGGAAGAGATGAGAGAAAAGGAACATGGAACAAAAGAGGAGGATGGATATCAAGTTTTTGAAGATTTTGTAAAGGCCTCAAAGTAAGAGGAGGTCAAGATAAAAGAAGATACCATAATGAAAAGAGAGAGAGATGAAGTTGGAAAAGTGAAAGAAGAGAGAGATGAAGGTAAGAGTGAAGAAGCGCATGATTAAGTTCTTGTGGACCAAAAGAAATGCCGATTAGAGGAAGAATCATATGATGAAATTGGTGAAGATAATGAGAAGAAGAAGAATGAAGAACATGGATAGTTTTTCAGTCATTCTAAGTAAAGAAAATGATGGAAACATGTTGGGAAAAGGATGTATAGAGATGAAGAGCATCATAAATCATGAAGAAGAGTGTGATTTTATTGTTGTTATGTTTGTTTATGCATATACAACAAGAGGAAGCTTGAAAATGAAAAATATGAAGATGAAACTCAAGAAGAAAATGCAAGCATGGAAAGAAAAATATGGGATCTAGGTTGTCAAAGAGCAAACAAGGACAATAGGAATGAAGAAAGAATAACAAGAGCATACAATGATGATGAAAAATCAATTAGAGACATAGTTATACAAACAAAGTACATGACATATTTTCTCCACCTTGGGAGCATGATGCATGTGAATCATCAAAATAAATTCAAAAGTACAAATTCCTCTTTATTCATGGTTGTAATAAGTGTATTAGAGTGTATTGAGGTCATGAGAAGGAGCTTTAGATGGTCAAGTAATTGAAATTTCAAATTTGTCCTTTTCCCTCCATTTTTGTAATTCAAACTTTAAAGAATGTCAAGGGGATGTTTAGATGGTCTCCAAGTTATGAAGGTGACTAGGACAATGGTCATAGGTCCTAGAATGAAGTTAAACCAATAAAGGGTGATAATAATGTAATTTTACTATGAATAGCATTTAGAGTCAAAATCAGAGTTAGTTAGGGTTATGAATGGGTGAGAGAATGAGATAAAAGTTATAATAGGATTTAGTTATGATTCATTCCTTGAGGACTAGGAGGATTGAGGAGAGGAAGATTGGGAGAACCATGAAATTTGTGTGAAATATATACTTTAATATGATGAAAATTTTATTTGACTGTGTATTGTTCAAGTTTTTGGCATATACATTGAGAAGATTCATTTTTGATGTTGAATCCCACTCTTAGGAGCATATAAGAAAGTTTTTTTAGATTCCATAGACGATTTCATGAAGGATTGGATGATGAATTCCTCGTTTCTAGCATGAAAGAAAATTTATGAAAGCTAATGCATTACATTGTGTATGATAATGAATATGTGTTTTGGAGGGTTTTCTTGGACTCCATATAAGAAGTTATGAAGGTTTGATTTGTGCATGTCATGTTTCTAGGTTGAAGGATAATATTTAGACTGTGAATGGCAGTTAAACTATGTTTACAAAGGAAATGTGATGTAAGTTGATTATTATTTAATGATGAAACACTCTTAATGATGATAAACATGTGCTAGTGGTGAATGGATTATATTAAAGTTATTTTTAGAAAGTGACAGTTTGATAAGTGTGTAAAAAGAAGCTAAATCTGTCATAGACAAGCAAAGAGGTGTAGAACTTTGTTTACCCTATCATAGCTGGTGATAAAACAAGTAATAATGCATCAAGGTAGTTCAAAGCATGTGTTCAAAAGGTATATTATTTAAAGCATTTGTTCATAAGTTATACTATGCTTGATGCAAGACACACACAAGATGACACATGATGACAAGTTATGGTTTGGTTCCTTCCCACTAACACTACTATTTGGGGTCATCTCCCACACTATATAGGTGTTTTTTTCATTAAAGTTAATTTACACTTCCTAATCACACTTGATTATATACACAATGTTTACATTATCTTTTGAGCCAACATGACTAACACATGTATCTTGTACAATGCTAACGTATCTTGCTATCTATGGTTTTACTCTCACTGGTTTATATACTTGCTTGATAAAGCATTTTCACTACTTATACATATTAATTCTTTGTATGACTATTTTGTTGTTTTCCTTTCTTCTTATGGTTTACTATTGCATTACTGAATTATAATTCTATGGTTTCTTACCCTATACAGTCCGAGTTCCATGATTGTCTTGTGACACAATGGGTGGCCCATGTTTGTGGATATATGACTAACTTTTGTGTATGCACATATTTCAGTGCATGTTGCATACAATTCCTTCTATTGTGATTGTCTCGTGACATCACAGGTGTCCCATGTTTGTGGCTCTATGCCTATGTGTGAATATTTTTTTTATTATTAATTACTTGTCTCTACATTGTTGTTTCTATTTCTACATTATTACTATTATGACTTATGGCATGATTGAATCTCTCTACACCAATGTTTCTATTGTTATACTATTATTACTTTGGCTAATTTCATGATTGACTTTTACTACTGTGATGTCTTTATTTCTATACTTCTAACACTCTTATTTATTACATTTTTTTACTATTACTACTTTGGATTATGAAATGACTAACACCCTTTATGTTTTTGTTATTATTTATATACAGATGTATTATTTATTGTTGCATGTTGATTTATCTATGCATCATGGTTTCCACCATGTGCAACACCTTTTGTAGGTACACGTTCCAATTGTGGTTACCATTCTATTCTTCATGTGGTCCTACATAGATTATCATACTTATTACATGTGGGTAGACATTTATTCTTATAATCCATGCGCTTAAATGATTTATCACATGCATCTCAAAAGAGGGGGCATTCATCAGATATATTATACATCTATAAAAAGATTGTAAAATACATTATAGGTTTTTACAGGGTACATATCCTCAACAATAAGCACAAATACTAAAAAGTGGAAAAATCCAAAAGCATATCAAAATCATACAGTATAGTCAATACCATGGTACGGTCATGACCACAATGGATGTCCCTGAAAAGGGGGAATATTCTAATAAATTTCCAATTTTGTTAGATTCTATTAAGTTCATAGGTTTCTTATATAGTTTTAGACACAAATTACTCAATTTAGAGCATGATACATGGGGTATGATTATTTCATTCCTTTTCCTCTACACAACTCATACACAATTGTAAGAACATGATTTGGGATCACGGGCCCTCTTTTCCTATATGATACTCCATAATCTATACAATTAGTCTCAAAAGTACAACACATGATAGAGGCATGGTATATCCATTCCTTTTGGTCATGTGGTTTTATCATACTCACAAACTACAATAGTTACATGTTTAGGCCTAGATTCATCTGTAATGGTGTGGTCTATGGGGTTGTAGAAGGTATCAAAGTAGCTACAATCTTCATAGGTGATCCTTCATCTTCTCTCACAAGTTTCAAAAGGGAAGATATCAGGGTATAAAAAAACTAAGTTCTTTGTAAGTGATCCTTCCTCTTCTCTCACAATTTTCAAAAGGGAAGATATGTTAGTTTTCTCTCTTGGTTAGGTTCTTTAGTTCCTCTGTCTCCTATAGTGTTGGGTTGCATGTACTCAACACTCTAGTCCCTCATTTGAAAAAATTGGGAATTGATCACCCCCAATCCTTTGGCATCTCAGCAACAATTCCAAATCTCCAAAGTACAACAAGAATGGGATCTCCTCCCTCCAAAGAATAATCAAGTGTATTCCTTCTTTTTATTTCATCAACTTTGCTTCACTTTATGCAAGTTCAAAGTTAAAAATATTATAAGAATTATCTATATTTTGAGTTATAGTTTAGTTTCTATCATAGGATTTGACTACACTATGTGTTACAAGGTTCATCATGGAGTGTACCAATACTAACATGTTATAGAATAGCTATTGAGTAAATACAAAATATGTGTGGGACACTCAAACATATTTTTCTTTGAAGCATGCAATTTTGAACTACACACTTTAAGGGGGAAATTTAAACATTAAAATTTTGTAACCTATTCTTTAGAAGGGAAAATTTTGACCATATTCCCTTTATTTAAAAAACAATTCTCGTGTTTAGAATCCAATCAGTATATCTCTCTATATTTTTCACGACTTACTCATCTTTACACCCCGTTCTGTCACAAATTAAAGAAATATTAATTAATAAAATCAATAAATTATCCCTGTGTAACATGCTAAAAAATTATGTTTCACATCACACTTATCTTACCCTGAACTATACAATTCGGTCAGGATGTGAAATCCGATCATGGTTGACATATACGGTCTTGAAATTTCATATTATTCAACTCTATTTTCAATTTGAATATCTTTATTATGTTGTTTCATCTTCTTAAGGTTGGCCTTATTAAAATATTTCACCTTTAGAATGATTTAGAAGAAATTTAATATCACTTTATAACTCACCAAGTAATCTTATAAGCTATTAACGTAAATATCATTCTAAAGCACTCAAGGCTCTCCAAAATATTTCTAAATCAATGTCACACAAATTAGAGTAGTCACTACTATAGGTATGAAGTAACCAACTAGTTCAAAGAGTCTAGCTTCCTAAATTTCCAAGCATGCAAAGGTATTAGAGTCATGTCTTAGTACAAACAATGTCACTCCAAACATTTTCAAAGGGTTTTAAGGAATAAAGGGTTAGGTCATGGAGTTGAACCACACCACATCACACTACTACCATGTTAGGTACATTCTATAATCTATAGTTAACCTTATATTCTTTGTGTCAAGAGACATGAGAGCACCCATACAGGAATGAATTAGATCACACTCACACTTACACAAGCACCTAGTAGAACTACATGAGGATTGATCCCGCATAAGGTCATACAATAAAAAACTAGGATTGGTTTGGTTGGTTCAACTGCTAAGGGTAGTCTAGCCTCACCACACACGTGATTTATCCTTTTATTTATCTAATTCCTTGATGAAGGGTATTGCAGGTTTCTAGGGTTTCCACTTTGTTATAGGTGATTATAGGTCATTTCGAGGTTGTATGAGTAAAAGTGTGACATATATCAAAGGGAATTTCCAAGCAAGTGAAGCACACAAGAAGTTGTAAATTTCAACTATCAAAGGATCTAAAACTGTACACTTTCAGTTAGGACCGTGAAACTCCATGCCTTGATCATATAATATTTCTAAGAAACTACCCCAACTTAGATTCTATTTCTAGAATTTATATCAAATCATATCCAATTTCTAATATATATTTGCCATATATCTACAAATTTTGATCTTTTGTATTGTTGGACTAAGAAATGACTAAGTATGAAGACTTGCATGAAGGTAGAAGGACACGTGAGGGTGTGCATAGAAGCATGAAAGAAGAGTTTACACAAGTTAAAGAAGTGAATGAAGGGGTATGTAGAGGCATGAAAAAATCATGCACGAAGTTTTGCGCACAGGAGAAACAAAGAAAAGAGATAACTAGATTTCTGAAGGGAAGGCGAAAAATAGGAAAATGCATAGCTGGCATGGTCAACACAAGAAAGCTATAAATAGAGAAAAACATGGATAAATCACGACTAGAACAAGATAAAGCACACACAAGGCTAAGATGGACATGGGCTATGCATGGATAGGGACATATACAATTATAGCACATGCGATGGCACTAAAGTAGAGCTATTTATGACACATAACAAATTAGATAAAAGTTAGAGAACCATAGGATGATGCCTAATTATAGGAAAGCGTGAGTTAGGAAAGTATGCAAACTACGTATAAGACTAATTTGAGGTTAGATTAAAGCATGTAATCAACGAAGGACAAGTTCCCACCCTATATATATATAGATGTAAGCGGTAAAGGACATGTATAGGTGTAGATATCTATATGTGTGTGTGTGTGGAGTACGATTGTAAGTGTTAGAGTAGTGTTAGAGTCTATATATGGGTCCTGCCTTATACATGAGTTTGTAATGGAGATTAGTTGACCCTGTCATATTGTAATGTATCATGAGTATAATGAATACAAGCTATTTTGGTTGATGATCAATTATTTTTGTACATATTGTTGTTGGACATAACATTTGCATGTGGTATATTTTTTCATGTTATGTTAACCATGATTTGCAGGAACCATGTCTTGACTTTTCCACTGTAGAAGGAACCTGAGAGGAGTTGAGCGTGCTTCAGGTGAGTGCTTAGACCTATGTCTAAGTGAGGTTCCAGTGCGCCTAACTATGTTGTGCTAATTTACTAGACTGCAACGTGAAATTTTGGTTCTGTTTTTAGGACCTTCTTTCATTAATTTTTTTTCTCAAGATGTTGCCATCTTATGGAATTTTGTTGATCATTGGAGAACATTGAAAGGTGGATACACGATGGAAAAGATGAGTTTGTGTAGAGATACAACACTAATGTTAAATTCAATCCACCGAAATGGGTCGAAGATAACCTGTATGATAAGATTTATTAGATATTCTTCAGCTTATTTCCACGGGAATTTCATGAATGGGTAGCATTGTATGTGCAGAATAGAGGAAGTAGGATCAAACGAAGGAATATATGGAGTCAAAGTAAGTACCAGTAATTAGTTAACTTAGATGTGCTATGAACACTAGTAGATAATTGGTGGGAAGGTGTCTTGAGGAATTACACCTTAGAATATGTGATCTCTACGTATTCATGCCCAAAGGAAGCTGAGTTCAGGTTCCTTCGGTGAGCATAGAGGATCATACTTACGTGCACTTCCACTTAGCTATAAAGATCTCTAATGGTTGATCTCAGACTTGAGAAGTTACCGATGGATGGCTAAACACTTGTCCTACATAAGGATAAGGGAAGGGTTTGGAAAGGATGACGTTGAATCAGATGCAAGACATAGAGAGAAGAAAGACTACACATATACAGTGATGCGTAGAGACAAGGTGGTTGAAGAGGCACTGAGACAAAGAGGAATAGGGTTGAGTGGAAGTGTTGAGAACCGTGAAGAGAGGTGAGGGACCACAGGAACCACGTTTCACTTATATTTGGGAAGTGTAGAAGGAACCCCTCACAATCTGGATGAAAGTGAGTCTAGCGAAGAGAGAAGAGTCATTGGCACGCATTTGGACCACTCCTAGAATCTTAGCCCTTGTACGCATGGTACTCATGAATCAGAAGTTTATATAGAGGATAATCATAGTGATGGAGAACAAGAAGGTAATTGGAGATTTCCATGTTGGGATGAAGATACAAGTAGGTATGCGTACTAATATCAACTCAGGAGGCACAACATAATAAAATCAACACACATGGTAGTGGCTTCAACTTAGGAAGCTTTGTTGAACAATGAACAAGATTTAATTATAAATATTACTACATGTATAAATCAAGGAACGACCTTAAGCATGCTAATTTTTAGAAGCAGTACGCATTAGTAAAACACCAAGATAGAGCATTGGTGTGCAGATAAGTTATATCTCTACTAGGTGTGCATACAAGAACAGCTCCAAAAACAGGAGGCTTGGAGAGGCTTTAGTCCTCCCCTAAGTGGAGGTAATCCTGGTGGAGGTTCAGGGTCAAGATCTGGTCCTCACCCAAGCAGGAACAATCCAGGACAAGGAAGTAACCCACCACCACAACAACCTCCTCAGATTTTATTTGAGATGTCACTCCACTTTCTAAGAGTACAGAGGAGTAGAAGATGTTGTAGAGCATGTACACAAATGTGAGACTATTTTGGAGAGTCCAAGGGAATAACCACATAAAAATAAAAAACGCTAGTTAGTTCACGACTACATTACAAGGCCACACACATAGTTGGTATATGAATTATGACCCACATCAGACGAAAGTGGACTATGATGTGTTACATGTTTCCTTTATAGTAGAGTTTCACATACCCAAGTTTGAGCAATAAAGCATTAGCGTGCTCAAAGAAATTAAACAAGGACTATACAAAAGTGTTAAGAATATGATGCACATTTTAAGACTCTGTTGTCGAAGCTCTCGTATGGACATCCATCAAATTCAACATGCGCAATGGTTTGTGGGTGGATTATTGACACCTTTTAGAAGAGCGCTATCACATAAAATGTTTATAGACCCGTGTGAGGCTCTGGCTGCAACACTATGTGTAAAGGCAGTTGGAAGCGTAGATACTGGTGTAAGTTTTTTCCTTAAAGTGTAGATTACAGCTATGGAAACACAGTTGGAAATTTTTCTGCTAATTCCATGCATGATACTCGTAAGTGGAATATGGTGTTTAGACTAAAATGTAGAGGGGCACACTAAAGATAGTTGTCTATGTAGTAATGTGCGTGCACTACTCTTAACTTGCTAGATTTTCCATAAAAATCATGATGTATGGGATTACCCACTTCTTCAGCGTGTGACCCAGAAGAATGTTTAACTCTATTACAAGATTTTTGATGTGCATACACATGATATAACTAATTTCTAACTAATTAACCATATCCATGAGGCTTGTGAGATAGGGTTGCGCCAAACTAGTGTAAAAAGTAGATCACAAGTGCACGATGTGAGGGACATAATAACGATGCATGTAATAATGAAATAAAAAAATGGAGGCTATAGGGTAGGTTAGATGTGGCAGAGGCCATGGAGGTTGTGGAGGATAGGTTTAGATGAGAAATATGCTATAAATGTGGGTCGCTAGACCATTATCAGACGTGAGTGTCTGAAGAACCAGTCTTGCAGACATATTGTGGAAAGGGGCACAAAATAGAGGATTTCTCGGATTATATGTACACACACATGTGCAAAAAAAAGAAGGATAGGAGTGTAGTAATGATACAAGTTGAGCGCTCAAGGTAAAGATACATGGTAGCCTAAGACTTTAGCCATGGCTGAGATAACAACCATTATTTGTTACTACGTGCGCAGAAGCTTCACGCGTATGAAAGTAGGGAAGATCAAAGCCATCTCATTAGATGGGAAGAGAATGTGTAACTGAACTAACTATCTTGATGCAGGGCAATAAAAGGAAGTATTCCAAGAGACCACAGGATTAATCAAAGAACTTCAGGGGGAGATACTTTGTCCTAAAGGAACAAGCGCAGGATACAGAGAGCACGCTTAAACATACTGAATTACCAGATAAGAATGTTGATGACCTCATGGAAGTATGTAGGATGATTAGACAAGAAAATATCATACCCTTGTTAGGAGAATGGTTGTGGGAGAAGTTACTTTGTGTAGGAATAAAGAGGGATCGACAAATCCTACATGCTAATTTACCACCTTAGAACCATGAATATGACAAGGATATTACCCTGGATGATGTTATAGATGGTTAGTTGGTAAGTAACATTCTGATTGATACAAACACATAATTTAATGTCCTTACCCTTGATGTTTGGAATAGAACGGGTAGACCACCATTACGGCCATCCTCATGTGTGTTGTATATGGAAAATAAAACAATGGCCATGCCCATTGGTGTTTTGAAGGATGTAAGCATCACGATTCAAGGAGAAAAATTCATAGGATATTTCAATATTCTGGGGTTGGAATAGGTGGACAACCTCCCTGGATTACTTTGCCATCCTTGGTGCTATTAAACAAGGCATAAATGTTATGTCAGTTTTGAGAATGCAAATGAGTAGGTAGTGATCCCTATGGATGGTATAAAAAATTATTCCCTACGTACTGAGCCCAAAAATGAAGAATATCTTAACCAGATATATGCGCAGATAATGCACGACCCAGAGTATGTTGAGCCAACGAAGGAAGGGATGCTCAAGTTGGGAGATGCGCAGTTTATTAGTGACATGCTACTGGTGTTGTTTGTGAAAATTGGGCTCATGGTACGTATGAAATGGATTGGTTGTAATTTTCATGTCAGAGTCACATGAGTGATCAGACCATGGAAAGTTAGGCGATTGCAAAAGACCATGCTACCGAATTTTACTGGAGAAGGAAATCCGAGAGACATTCTTGCGCGCCATATAGGATTCATTATGCGATGAGGGTGAATGGAGAAATTTGCTTATCTATTCATCCTAGGGGAAACGAAAATGCGATGGTGGGCTGCGCATAGAGACAACTTGCTAGTATGGCATGAGATTAGGGTTGTCCTTCTTAACTTGGTTTGTTAAGAGAAACATTCTTTTCAAGGATAACAAGTTATGATGGTAGCGTCTTCTCCCTTAGCTCACATTCAAAGTTGTCAAAAGAATTAGCTTGCAGGAAATGATGTGTTACCACCATCCATATGGGTGCATAAGTTCTACTCCATATTGTGTGGGTGTGCACGTGCATAGTAAATATATGATTATTTGAAACATGAGACCACATATGAAGAAAATGAATTTAAATATGATATTGATCTAGATGACCCAGGTGGCAATTCTAGTGGGGAAACTTCTTGGAGTCATAAATTTTACACTGTAGCTCCAATTGACTCTATTAAAAATGTGTTGGAAATATTGGAACGTGTAGAATATAGCAAAAGGATGAAAAAAAATTTCTATCTAATTTTGACCCTTGAAATTCACCTCTAAAGGCCTCAAATTGTAATTTTTGTAGTGCTGTTTAAAAATAGTAATTTTGCAAAAATTTTGCATATGTAATTCACGGAAGGTGAATCACCTAGGCTCCATTGATATTTTTAACCTTCCACATTCTTCTATATGTCTCTTCATATTTCTAAAAGTAGTATATAAGTAGATAGCCACACATCTCCTTGCAGAGATAGGTATTGTAATCACAATCTTCTGAGAAATATACATCTCTTTTTAGAGATAGCTTTTTGTTTACATATGGCACAATTTTTATTCTATGCTTTAATCCCAAAACCTCTGAGTTTTGGATTATTGGTATTAGTGTGAAGTTGTCTTGAGAGTGTATGATTCCCAGGACAAGGTCAAGATATAATTATCTTGGGTGGTCCACACAATATCCTTCAAAATATTTTACTACTCGTTGTAGGAGACCTCAAATGGAAAAGAACACCGAGACAAAATATCCTCTCAAGAAAATGGTGAATGAATCTCTCATGGATAAAAATGAGTAGATGTTACAATTCACTTAGATCCTTTAACAACTACAAATGGGAAATCCTCCGTCCTCCTCTGCAATCCAATCCTTCAATTCCCCAACAATAGAAGTAAATTTTGATATTCCTATTTTTGAGGGTAAAATAAATTATGACACAGTAGAAAATTGGTTAGACCAATCATCCTCCGATTTTTCTGTCAATAAATTCACTAATAAAAATAAGATAGCATTTTCTCTCTTGAAATCATCACTTTCTGTAAAAAATTGGTGTGGGTGTACAAGAATAGACGCAATAGGGATGAAATGGGAATTATAGAGGAGTCCATATGGGATGATTTTTTGGATTCCATAAAGGAAAAATGCTACCCTATTAGAGCCTATAAATATATGTACATATAGTGGCAACAACTCTGCCAAGGTAAGGACCAGTCAGTTAAAGATTATATTGATAATTCTCATTCTCTGTCTGCAAGATTGGACATTCAAGACATAGAACAACACAAGATCCTGAAATATCACAGTGGAATATAATGGTACATATAGGAGGACATGGACCTATTTAAATTTTGTACCCTCGGTGAGGCATACAAGTTTGCAATCAAGATTGAAAAAAGCATAGAAAGAGAAATACAAAGAACTAGCCTCTAAGGGGGGGAAATGATAAGTAAGGTTAGACCCGAGGTTAGAGTTTGAAATAGAAGGAGTCACAAGGAAATAAAATATAGAAGGATAAGATAGGGAAGTGGTGTGACCTCCACAATAATAATCATCATTCCATGGAAAAATTTCAAGCCATTAAGTCCTTACTCACAAAGTCATCATCTTCATCACCTACTGCTCCACTGGTGACACACCCCAATATCAAATATGAAATTGTAGATTTTGAACTGGATGTCATTGCCACCTTGTAAGTCAATAATATGGATGAGAACGAAAGGCTATTTCACTTCAATCTTTAGGTAAACGGTCCCTTTTATTCTTGATAGTATAAGTCAAAACAGTTTAATTTATGTTGATGTTGTGAAAAGTATGAACCTTCCTATAAAGCCAGATCCCCAAACATATAGTATCTAGTGGTTAAACACAGGAAGATATCTCCATGTCACAAAAAAATATATCCTCCCATATGTAATCAAATCCTTCCATGATGAAGTAATATGTGATGTTGTTCCATTGGATGCTTGTGATGTGCTCATGTGCCATCCATTCATGTGGGATAAACATGGCATCTATGAGTCACAAACTCAAAGGGTTACCATTACCATTTGGAGTTGGTGTTATCAGATACCTAAGATCATTCCATCTAACTTTGTTTCACGCATCAGTTTCAAATAATGTAAGAAGTCGGTGGAGAAAATAAAGTAGTTTTCCATCCTGATGAATAGGCTAAAAACTACCAAGAAAGTTATTGTGCCCACCTTGAACACACATTTAGTGCAGCAAAAGAAGTATATGTACAAAATTATAGTTGAGTACGATGATCTATTCCAGGAACCCATAGGAGTGACACTTCAGTACAAGGTAAAACATGTTATTTATTTGGTACCAAGTTCTCCTTTACCCAATATCCCTATGTATCGTAGGTCAATCCTTGAAAATGATGAGATCAATAGGAAACTCCAAGAACTGATTCAAAAGGGACATATTTGGCCAAGCTCTTCACCTTGTGGAAGTCCAATTGTCTTGGCACCAAAGAAAGATGGAACATGGAGACTTTGCATTGAATATCGGGCCTTAAACAAACTTATTGTGAAGAATCACTATCCCATTTTGAGGATTGATGATTTGCTAGACCAACTCAGTAGTGTAAAATTCTTCACCATAATTGATCTCAAGTCTTGCTATCACCAGATTCCCATCGAGCCCACTGATGTCTGGAAGACTACATTTAAGTCTCAGGAAGGTCTATTTGAATGATTGGTCATGCCCTTTAGACTAAGTAATGCTCCCACCACATTTACAAGGATGATGGATGACATCTTTCATCCCTACACCAATTCCTTCATGGTTGTCTACTTAGATGATATAATCATCTATAGTGAGACATGGGAGAAACATCTACAACATGTTCAAGAAGTACTTCAAACCCTTTGGAAGCAAAATTTGTATGCAAATATAGACAAATTCACATTTGGGATGAGTAAGGTTCAATACCTAGGGTATGTTGTGGATGAAGAGGGAGTCCATGTTGACCTAAAGAAGATATAATTTATTCATAAAATGGCCTACTCTAAGGACTCGTACAAATCTTTGTAGGTTCTTGGGTCTTGAAAATTTCTATCCTTGGTTTGTCTTTGGATTTTTTCATATTTCTTGGCCTTTGAACCAAGTGACTAAAGGAGTCAACAAGGCTACATTCTGATGGGGGGGGACGTGGAACATAGAGCATTCAAAGGTTTGAAAGAAATATTATGTTCGGCACATGTTATTTCCTTAGCCGACCTGCATCAACCTTTTGTGAATTGATGAAAGACACATATACGTATGCCATGGGAGATGTTATCATGCAACATGGCCAACATGTTGCATATCATAGTGAAAAATTTAATGACATAGTTAAGAAGTACCCAACATATGATAAGGAGATTTATGCCATCATCTAAGCCTGTAATCAATGGAAACACTATATTATGGGAAAGGAGACAATAATCCACATAGACCATAGGCCATTAGAGTTCCTTCTAATGCATAGAAAACTAAGGAATGAAAGACACCAGAAGTGGGCCACATACCTACAATAATTCCACCATGATAATAAAAAATAAGAAGGGAAGTTCCAATTAAGCAAAAAATTACTTGATCTACCCTTTAAATACAGTTGTCACAACTATCCTTGACCTCTGCGGACATAAGACTTCCAGTTGGTGTACTTTTTATAAGAAAAATCTTCACTTTTTTGATACATATCAAGCCCTATGATGAGGGAAGCATGTCCCTGATTTATCTCCATAGGATAACCTTCTCTACCATAGGGGACACATCTATGTTCCAACTAATGAATAATAGAAGATGATATGGGAGGAAAACTTTAGCAGGACAACTAGAGACTTTGGCATGGAAAAAACACTGGCAGTACTTCACTAGCACTTTTACTCTACAAACCTAATGAATGATGTGGTTAAGTACATAAAATCTTTCACCCCTTGTGTAATTTCCAAACCAACTAATAATAAAGAAGGATTGTATATGCCATTGGTGGAACCAACCAAGCCTTAGGCCTCCATATCAATAGACTTCCTCTCAGGTTTTCCAACTTCAAAACATTGAAATGATTGTGTTTTTTTGGAGTTGATTGATTTTCTAAAATGGATATAATGATTGCTAGTAATAAAAATATTTTTGCTGAATAAACAGATAAACTCTATTTTAGTCATGTATTGGATCACCTTTGGGCTTCCCAAGTCTATAATTTTTTTATAGGGACAATAGGTTCTTGAGCATATTCTAGTACACCCTATGGGGAATGATGGACACTAAGTTTATGAAGTCTGATGCAACCTAGAATTCAGCAAATCAATCCCAGGTGCACTGACACATCACTCAACCTAGACTGAACACTCACCCAAAGCATGCAAAGGTACAAGGACCCTCTTTAGGGTTGTTGTTGTAGGATGTTTAGCATGATGAAGACTTTAATCATTCAGATCTATGGCTAATATATCCTTCTACATTGCATATTCAGATCTAGCTCTATAACATAACAGACTTAATAGATAACCATAATGGAATCAAGCATGCTACTGAATTATAACCATGATAACACCTTGTTTCAGCCCATAATCTCCATTATATTAATTGTAGTAAATACAATGAAGCTTCCTTATAATAACAGTAGTATACACTCATGCACATAACAAATATAACAACATAATCTCACTATAACCTAGTTCTCACATCTATATCTATGCTCTCTCTGCTACATAAATCAATACATATTTATAAGGGTGGGAATTTTCCCTTCACCGCTTATCTAAACCCAAAATAGGTTGCATGCTATTATTAGATACACGTTGTTACAAAAATAACCACACATGCAAGTGTCGCTAACAATAGACTACTTTTAGCTAACTAAACAATAGTAGATTTATTCCTAGCCTATTTCCATGTAAAGCACTTTATAGCCAATCATCCAAAAATAGCTAATGCATGTTGCACAAGTCTCCAATTGGTTTGAGTGCTCTACATGCTATCTCCAATAATAGATCCTCATCGTAAAAATGGACAAGTCCCAAGCTTGTTTCTATTCTTCACGCGTGATCCTTTCTGATACTTCAACACCTTTGAATGCACTATGATTTCCCACATGAACCTTCTATATTTTCTTCATGAAGTTCTAGAGTCTGACTGATCAACATTACCCCACACTAGTTGCATTTCCACCCCGGAAATGGTTGTCTCAAAAACGAATCAAAGAATATGAATAGAAGAATAGAAATAATTTTGATGAATAAAAGAAAGTCTTTAACCTGCAGTATCTTTTGCTGCAACTTGAATAATCAATTTGGGATATTATTCTTTTATCTCCACCTCTAAGGTCTGCCAGTCATTGAGTGTGGCCTCTGCCTTCTCTTGAATATCCACTACAATTGACTCTAATTCATCCCTTGCAATCTCTCCCTTCTCATTCTGTAAGACCAACACAATGATGGACATGCCAGTCATTCTCCTTTCCAACAAGTCCATCTTTTGAGCAATGAGTTTTCCAAGCTCATCTTGTAACATCCCAAAATTTCTTGTAAGTTAAATTAACTATGGTTAAGTCTAAACAGGATTAGACGAGATCATCATTGGATGTAAAATTCATTTGGTTCGTCGTATCATGACCCACAACTTCTGCTGCGGGGCATGACACTGTGGAATGAATAACCCCGCACCCTCCTTGATGATCCTTCCTAACACATGATTAGGCCTTAATCATAGGTAAAATGGTTCATAAATGATAAAGAATCTTTCAGTTATTTGTATTTCGGTTACTTTATTTTAATCGGTTTGGTCGTCTTTTGTTTTGTTCGACTTTTGCATGACTGTGATGATAATTGTCTTTGTTTTATTTGACAATGCTATATCAAGCCAGCTTTATGAGAATATTTGAATTATTATTTACGAACTTGGTGATTTTCATATTGGAATGTTTTATATAAACCTGGAAATTCAACTAATTTTTATGGTAATATATTGTTGGAAATATGTGCACTTGTATTATGAAGGTTAATTTTAACTTAAACATTAAGCTGGGTAACAACTAAAGTAAAAAAATGTATGAATTATTAATTAGTATATATATATATATATTTTAGAGGGATTTGGCATGTAAGACAAAAGTTTTATTTAGTTATTGAAATTTATGGGTTTCATAAAGTGAAACACCTTCACATGGCACAAGTGTGCGGCATGCACTAAAACACGTACCAACATTAGGAAGCCCGAAAATTCTTCAATATGCTGCCCAACTATAGTTCTTTCATTATATTTTTTTTTAATTTTTCCTTCGTCTATTTTCATTCTCCCCTTCTGGAATACTTGCGTGAGTTTTGGAGGAAAGAAAGATTTAACTTGTTGAAGTGGGAAGAGTAGAAGGTTGCCAATTCTGGGTTTACTTCAGGCATGGATATCTTCTCCTTTCTCTGTTGAATTATTTGTCAAAAAATGAGGAAATACACATACTATTTTTAATGGCAATCAAGGAAATTGTGGACAACTTTTGATTTACTTGTTTGGAGATGAAGTATTGAAAGGAAATTTATGGATTATGTATTCTTTTTAGTTTTCTTTGTGTGGTTTTAACCTAAAACATAAAAATACACAGATGGGGTTTTGGGTTTTGATTAACAAAAATAAAGTAAAAGAAAGGTTAGAAATTCCTTCTCTACATTATAATAAATTATACCCAAAAGGAAAAGAGTTGGGTTTTTCCTGTACAGGAAGAAGGAAAACGTTTTGTGAATTTGTGTGTTTAAAATTGATTTGTGCTTGTGGGTTTTTATTTTGTTAAACTAAAATTTGGTTGTGTGTTTTCTATAAACAAATCGATTTGGGTATACAAATTGATTTGCATAAAGGAATCAATTTGGGTAACCCAATCAATATGGGTATGCAACCGGTTGGGGTTTTGTATTTTTCTTCTTGGTTGTTATATGCAGGTCTGATTTTTAATTTATTGAGATATTTTGAATGATAATTTATGGGCATCAAAGCTCTTGTATGGGGCTACATTTTCTAGAAATTTTATTATTATGGAAAACTAAATATATTCATGTATAAATGAGGGTGACTTGTTATGTGTGAATAATTACAAAAAAAGGGCATTTAGCCTATAACTTATAGCCTGACAATATGACTTGGATTCTTGTAAGACCGTGAAAAAGAAATTACTTGTCTTGGTAAGGGCATGAAAGCCAAGACAATTTGACCGAGATGCACCAAGGAGTAATTGGAGGCATGATTGGATTATAAATTAATGATATCTTATGAAAGAAATTTTTAGCTATTCTTTTACTAAAAAGAGTATGTTTAGAATGATGTAACCATGGTGCTGCTATATTGTTGGTTGGGTTGTTTGTTTACCAGATAGAACATGTTAAAGTGATGTAAATATGGTGATATTTATGCTAATTTGTAGAGGTGCTCATTGACTAAAAAAATACTCTTCTTAATCATATTGTTTTTATGAAGTTATGTAGAAATTTTTAATGTCAAATGCTTATTGATTGAAGATGGAATACAAATGTATTGACCTTTTTGATTAGAGGGAAACATGATCACTAAAATAGAAATTGGTTGTTCTATTTGTGTGCATCCATAGTTGTATCTTTATAGAAACCAGGTAGTAATAAATTTTCAGCTGTATTATCATGTGCTTGTTATTTCGATCCTTTTTGTGTACAATCAGAGACTGAAATAGATAAGGGTGTAGGAGGTTTACCTGTTGTTGGGTTGAAGGTGGAATGCATGTGTTTTGACTTCCGATCTTAGTCGATCATGTGAAATCCTTTTTGGCTAGGGAGGACTACCCTGAAATAAGAAAACAAGACCACAAGAGAGAGTTAAACAGTATATGCAGTGGAATACCTAGCGTATGCTAGATTTAGGAAGTGTGATACTCCCTAGAGGGTTGTCAATCCACTGTTTTATAAATCAATATTAAATGAAAAAAGCATGTAAATAAAAGGAATCTAGTGCTAGCATTCTGATTTGGGTGCCTCAAGTTGCTATCAACTTCGATTCAATTAAATACAAAACTATGCAGGTAAAAGGGTGTTTGGGTCAGGTTTTGGGTAGGTTAGGTGGTCTGTAGGTCATAGACAAGGTCTGGTTGGGGTTGGGTAGGGTATTCTAGGTTGTTTGGGTGAAGAGGTAGGTTACTGGTCTGCTCTGTGTTAGTGGACACAGAGACCGATGTCTGGTTGAGGGTAGACTGGTGCCGATTAAGGTTAACTGGTTAAGGTTGAAAGGTATAGGTGGGAGGTTTTTCCCACTCTATCTCAGGATAAAGTGTTGAGGAGGATGTGGGTGAGGTTTAGGTGAATGGTGGGTTTAGGTCAAAGCCTAGGGGTCTTTAGAGGGTGGTTTTGGGGTGTGTTTAGGTAGAAGGTGGGGAGCTGGTAGATAGCAGGGTCACCGACGGTAGTCAGGACAAACTGACCAATGGTTAGGGTTAACCGGTGATGGTCACTGATATTTGGGTTAAATTTTGGATAATGGGGGTTAAGGTGCTCCCCATGATTGAGTCACAGGGTTACTAGGGAGTGGAATGGGGTAAGAAAGGGTCCTGGGTGTAGGTGTGGGTTAAATAGGTGAGATGGGAGGAGTATGAGGGAAGTTTTGTTCTTGGGGAGGGAAATAGAGAAGAAAAGTACCAAAACATGAGTGAAGGATATAAGGATCCACTTACCTGGAGTCTGATGCATGTAGAAGAGTGATAGGCATGATTGGTGAAGGCTGGTAGGTTGGTTAGAGGGCTCTTGCTTGAGCTCTAGTCTAGTTCGGGTTCCTTCAATGGCTGTGCTCACAAAGCATTAAATTCTTGTGAGTGATTGATTCAAGGCACTCATGTTTCTGGGGCCCCCTCGGTCTCTGTACTGGGAAAAAAGTTCTAATGGCCTTGTTGTTTCAATGAGCTAGGTTCCACGCAGCAAAGGGACATCCAGGCCGTGGGGATAATGACGTGAAAGGGCGAATGTCCAATGACTGAATGTCAGTGAGGATGACGCAACGTGAAAAGGCGAACCAAGGCAATGAATCTGTCCCAATGAAATCGAGGGACGCGAAAACCAAGAGAATGTCCAATGTCTTCGCCTCAAATGAACCAACCCTTTGGAAAGAGTCCCAAGACAGTTTGGGTATTTTCTGGTGACCAACGCCATTGGCCCATGAGCCAGTAGGCCCGTAGACGAATCAGATCAGGACACGTGTCCTAAGGGTCGGGGAGTTCGCGGCGCTGAAACAAAATTTTGACAGTGTTCAGATGCAAGTTTTAAAGATCTGGAGCGTTGGCCCGATCAATAAAAAGAGGACACCAATTATGTGGAGCTCGGGGGGTTTTTGTTCTTTTGAAAAGTGTGCCCCTGGAATATGCCTTCCCCACTTGATTTTGAGTGGTGGAGCACATGCGTCCTCAGATCACCCTTAGCTCAATGCACGGTAATAGCTGGAAAAATTCTCTACAAAAGGGGTCAGTCTTATGAGTGGGGTGGCCACTATTAGGGCATTTTCTATGAAGGGTATGGGTTTTTAGGTCCTCCATGCTGATTTAATGCATTTGTAGTCATGAGGAATGGGCTCCCATGTTTTGTATGTTTTCTCTCTCCTGGGGAGTGCAATGGTGAGGTGGAGGGCATAGCAAAACTTCTTCTTTCACCTCCAGTAAGATGGTTGGAATCAGACCTCTTCAAAGATTGTAACAGGTTCTCTACGTCTCTGAGGTTGTAATGCAGTGGCTTTGACATTGGCAATGATAATGCAAGCTTTGTGAATGGGTTTAGTCCTTTTTTTGTAATGATGAGGTATGTTTTTGTTGGTGAGGTGGCCGTCTAGTTAGTTTCAATTTTTGCATTTCTATCCCTGTCTCCTTGCAATTTGAGGATTAGGATCTGAACCTTTGTAGTTGTGTAGATCTAAAAAGGGGGGAATTTAATTAATTGATGTTAATGCGTAAATCCTTGGGTGTGTGAATGAGGGTCATTGTGATGTCTCTGCTGGGAAAGGGGTTAGTTGAGTGACCAGTTCAAATTCCAGCGACGAACTAAAGAAGAGGTGTGAAAAATCGATGTCCGCTCATTGTAGAATGTGGCCGGTATTAGGTTATGACACTTCGTTCAGGGGGAGGAAAGCTGATGAAAGTGGTGACATGTTTTTGGTGTCTACATTTTGCCCCTTTTTGTTTGGGTGAGCTTGTAGTGGTAGGCGGCGAAAGGGGTTGTGAGTGACTGAATTAGGGGTAAATTGATCAAAATGTGGCTATTAGGTTATTTTAGAGGAAGATGATGAAGGTTGGTTTTTGCCCCATGTGAAGGTGGCATGAAAAAAAAAAGGTTGGTGAGAAGGTGGATGTTGGGTGCCCCAACTAGGGGCATGAGTGATCCCCCCCTCAAATTGGGCACCAGATGATGAAGAATAGAGAGAGTCAGTGGGTGGTTTGATAAAGTACGGTGAGAGGTGTGAAAGAGATGAGGTACATGGAGGTATGGTGGTATGGTGAAAGGTTAAAGGGTGCAGGTGAGTAGTAGAGCATTCAAACATATGCACATGTTGTAAAATGTAATGAGGTACAAGGGTTGCTCAACATAATAAATTTATGTTAGCTAAGGTCACAAGGGTCATCCAAACATGAGGGTTATTGAGGTCTAATATCCAGGGTAAAGGATACGGTCCAGGGAACTCAACGAGGTAAGATGCAGGAACGCATAGGGTGGTTTCAGTACATCCAAAAGGTCAAGTATTTTGTTTGGAAAAGGGTCATGGCCATAGGTAAGGTAAGGTCATCAGGCTGAGAAAAATAGGTACCCTCATCACAAGATGCAACAAGTGAGGACATGAGAATATCCACATAATCAACTGGTTGGGGTAGGTAGGCATAGGTAGGTAGGTGGGTAGGTGTGGGTAGGGTAGTGTCAATCCAAGCATACGCACACGCAGAGATTGTGACACGGTACCATGGTGAAGAGCATTTCAAACTCTACATCGTCCAAGGTCAATTCGGGTTATCCAAACAGGGGTTGTTGAGGTCCGGTATCCATGGTGAAGGATATGGTCCGGGCACTCAATGAGGTAAGATGCAGGAATGCGTAGGGTGGTTTTGGTACATCCAAAAGGTCAAGGTTTTGTTTGGGTAAAGGTCACGTTCATAGGCAAGGTAAGGTTGGTAGGCTAACAATGTGGTAACAACATCGCAAGGTAGAGCGAGTGCGTAAGGTCGATGGTCACCCCAAGGGGGGAGGTGTGGGTAAAAAGGTGAGGTCAGGTAAAGCCATGGGTCAGGGTCAGAAGTATGCCCCAATGGGTGAGGTGAAATGAAGGTTGCGGGCTGAGGTGATAGGGTAAAATTGGTGGTAAAAAAGGTGGCGGGTAGGTGATAGGGTGAAATGGGTGGCAACCGATGAGGTCAAAGGTAATCGACACCGGTCAAAGGTTAACCGATGCCGGTATAGGTAAACCGACCATGGTAAGATAGGGAACATGACCAATGTCGGTTAAGGTAAAACTGACATCTAGTTAGGTCAGGTTTTGTTATAAAAAAGGAAAATTCTACATTTTTTCGAAATCATTTGTCACGTGCCAAATAGAAGAAAATGACATGAGAGAGAGGGAAAGTTGGAAAGCGTCTAAGTGGAACAGAGAGCTGAGTTGGTGAGCCGACATAGCGGGTGATTGGCAGTCGATAGGTGGGTCCATGAGATCAGATTGAGTGATTTAGTTGGTTGGAGGTGAGGAGGTTGATTGATTGGTGATGGAAGAGGTAGGAGAGGTATTGGGTGGACCATTTATGTAGTAGCCTGATGTGCCACCATACGATGGATGACAACATGATGAGGTAAGAGTCAAACCCATTTCGTGTTTTGTGAGGTAGATTGGTGTAGAGGTTGGGTTTTGAGAAAAAATGGGTTTTGGGGGGAAAATGAAATTTGAATTTTGGGAGGGTAAATCAGGTTAAAATAGGAATGGGGAGAGAGGTGGGTGGGTGAATGAGGGGTGGAGGGAGGTTGAGGGGAGGTTTAGGTGAGAATGGGTGGGTAGAAGGGACAGAAAGGGAGATTCTTTGGAAGAATGGAGGGTTTGGGTGTCATGGTTTTCACTGGCGACAGTGACCGGTCGTCGGTCAAGGGTTAGCCAACGTTGGTGGCATATAATCGGTATCGGTCACAAAAAAGGTGACTAATGCCGGTTTAGGGGAGACTGGGGTCGGTTAGAGATAATTGGTACCTAGTCATGCGTTTTGGGGAAAAAGGGGCCAAAAGTGCCCCCAGGTTGGGTGGGTGAGGTAGGTAAGGGTAAAAGAAGGTGTTTTGGTGAAAAATATAGCATGGGTGGGGGGTTGAAATAGGTATGGGTATATGATAGTGGGTGAGGTTAGGGGTGGGTAGATAGAATATGTGATGTGAAGGTAAGTTGGGAGGGAAAAAGAGATAGGTAGTGGTAGGTATAGGTGAGGTGTCGAGGGTGATTGTGGGTATGAGTAAGGTGTATTAATTTGATGTTTATGTTGGATACAAGTGAGTGATCAGTTGTGGATGCGGGACAAGGTACTGCCCCTGCTTCTGATAGTTCATAGGGCAGCGGACGGTTGAGGAGTGGCAGACATGTGGACAGATGTGGGCCTCAATGGGGTTAGATGCTATTGACATGTAGTCTGATAGCTGAGTTTGGTGGCCGCCCTCATTGATAGATGGGACTCGGAGACCAACATGTTCCACCTACCGACGGGGGAGATGACAGTCACCCTGGAGTATGTTTATAGGATCTTGTGGTTACCAATTGTGGTGACACAGGTATACGTCGATCTCCTCGAGAGGTATCTAACGATTTGATTGTTGATAGTATTTGGTGAGGGATTGGCAAAAATGACATTTCACATCACGAGCATAAGCTACGAAGAGATGTACTTGGCCTGTCTAGAGGAGACGAGGATAATAGTGTTATTAATGGAGGCAGTCTACTATTTTGCACTATCAGATGCAGAGGATGGGAGATTCCCACAATCACTGATGGGGGTGTTACGTGATATGGTGATGGACATGACCTGATTTGTGTGGGCACCGACATTCTTGGTGCAGTTATATAGAGAGCTATGGGCGTATGGGTGGCTGCGTAGCTTTAACTTATAATGCACCTTTGTTTTACACTATTGGGCCTACAAGCACATTGTCTATGTTTGTTTGATTGGTATGCCTTGAGCAGATGCATTTGAGCTGGGTTTTGTTCGGGTGGGGTATAGGCGATGGGTGCATGTTATTGGAGAGCATTGATCAAACATGGCTACTCATGATGTATCATACTACATGCGATTATTGGAGGGATTGTCTGGGGTGGAAATTATTTGGAGACCGTATGTGGGTTATCCCTCATATAGACAGATGGATGAGGAGCTAGACGGCTTGCAGATACTCAGGTGGATAGAGGGGTGTTGTGTAGGAGAGCATGAGATGATTCCTGTAGATATGGTCAGATGACATTTTGAGCTGCCACAGGACATACCCCCATCCTTCCCATAGTACCAGAGAGATGATGTGGAGAGACCATTGCTGCTACCACAGCCGACATCACCTACAGGGCAGGAGGAACAGGTGATAGATTGGTGAATTGATGATGCCAGAGTGATCGATAGGTATAAACAGTGGTGGGCGGTTCATTTACGAGTAGTACCGCCCATGCCGGGGAAGCTAGATTTAGCCACGATCACTGTTCAGAGAGACGCCCTACAGGGGCAGGTGGCGACCCTAATTACCTAGTTGGGGATGGTGCAGAGGTAGTTAACATGTTTAGAGGTGGAGGTGGCCACGTTGTATGCATAGGTGGCCAGTCTACAGGCCTAGATGGCCCATGGTGGAGATGGTGATGATGATCAGGTGGTCATCCTATAGGCACAAGTTACAAGTTTGTAGGGCTAGTTAACCACTGCACAGGTGCAGATTGAGGCATTACAGGTCCAGATACATGCATAGGGGTAGAGGACGATGGCACCACCATAGGCACCAGGACAGGGTCCTAGTTCACAGGAAGGGGCGGGACAGGGTCAAAGGCTGATGGGGCCACCACAGATAGTACCTGTATCCAAGTTACAGGATGCCCAAGATGAGGCCAGGTATTATCAAGACCAGTTGATGGCGGAAGGGATAGATTGTATATCGTATAGAGAGTATAGGGCATAACAGGCCTCGAGTGAAAGGATTAGATCACACACCCACATCATGGAGAGCACAAGGGGCCATCGAGCCTCGAGATAGGGTCAGGTTTAGGCCACTAGTTCACGGAGGCCAACTCTAGGTGATGTACCAGTAGGGACCCAACCACCACCCATGATGTGTGGGGAGATGTTAGCAGGCTGCTAGATAGGAGCCAAGGAGATAGAGGAGACATGCGAGACAAATATGGAGGATATCCGGTAGGATGATGTCTGATGTATGTCCCTCCATTTGGATGTAGGTGTTTCTTTTTTTGATATATACCGGCTTGTGTGTCGAAGAGAGTGAGGATGTATACGAGAGTTTTTTTATTTTTGGTCATATACTAGCCTGCGTGCTGAAGATGGTGAGGCTGTATATGAGAGTTTTTGAGAGATGCATATTATTTGATATTGGTGTATATTGTATGGACACATAGATTTATATGATGAGATGGATGATTCGCTGATGATGTATTTGTGTTGGTAGAATTTGATTGTGATGCATAGATGGATGGATGATAGGTTTTGTTAGGCATGGTTGAGTTAGGTCATAGGCATGGTTGAGTCAGGTTATAGGCATGGTGGAGTCAGGTCATAGGCATGGTTGAGTTAGGTTATAGGCATGCTTGAGTTGATTTCTCAAGTATTTTATATGATGAAAAAGAAATGATGATGTATGCATATGTGTTGGTTTAATTTGTGTTATGTATGGTAATATGGATCATGTTGTTATGATCGCAGGTAATGTAGGAATATGGTAAATGTGATGAAATGAATGTTGTAAACATGTATTAATTTCCACTTATTTGATGATAAATTGGAAACTAACTAGAGTAGAATGTGACTGACACAGGTAGCCAAAAGGTGAGAGGGGAACGGTTGCGATTGAGAAAGGGGAGAGAAGGTGATGAAAATGGTTAAGCTAACCTCCAAGGGCCCCATGCCCTTAGAGTGCTGCCTACATAGCCCCAACGAAAAGGGGCCTTAGATCGATGTAGTTCTCCCTTAAGCTAGGGAGGAAAATAATATGTATAGAGAAGGGCTGGTCGAGTTGAGGTAGGTTATGTTCATGGGTATGTGGGTAAGGGTAGATCGACAAGGGTCAATGGTACGATTAGGTAGGTACGGGTCATGGGTATGGGAGATAGGTATGGAAAAAGGTATGGGTAGATAGATAGGGTCAATGGGTATGGGTAAACGGGTAAGTAGGTAAGGTCAATGGGCATGGGAAGATAAGTAGGGTCAATGGGTATGGGTAGACGAGTAAATTGGTAAAAGGTATGGTCGAGTAGTTAAGGGTCATGGGTATCGGTAGATAGGTAGGGTCAATGGGTATGGGTACATAAGGGTCATGGGCATGGGTAAATAGGTAGGGTCAATGGGTATGGGTAGATAGGTGATGTGTGTGGGTGAGGAGAAATGGGTAAGAGGCTAGGTCAGAGGTATGAGTGCATGTAGGTAAAGTGATGAAGGTTAGGTGTGGTGTGAAATAGAGATTGATAGGTGAAGATAGGTGTGGGTGAGATATAATTGAAGGTAAGTGGAAAACATTGTTTTGGTTGAAGAAGGTCAATAGTTCAAAAAGAAGGGAACTGTAACAGGGTAGATGATGTGGCTAGATTGGGAAGGACCATCGATGCGCAAGCCCAGGGTAGGTAGGATGAACCTCAAGCCCCTAAAAGACCTTATAGGTTGGACTGTTCCAAAGGTGAATCAATGTGTAGGATCATGAAAGATCGTCTTCGTGGCAGCGTCCCATGGTAGATAGGAAGAGTAGGGTAATGTGGTAAAATGGTGATATGGTGAAAGGTTGGAAACATAAAAGGGGAATAACACACCTCTCGTATAATATGGTCGATAACCCAGATAGGTGAGTCCATAGCAAAAAGGGTGTGGTATGTTTGTTGGATAGACTGATCAACACGGGAAGTCTATATAGGATGATTAGATATTCTCCTTGAGGTCTTCGTGAAGCTGATTGATGTGGGAAGCTTCGAAATGGGCCTAGTCTCATTTTTTTACTAGGTAGAGCATGACTAGTGTAGTATAGCTGTCCTTCGAGGGATTAGTCTATTTATGGTGACTAGATACAAATGGTAGATGTCCTTTTGAGGGATTCATCTTTATGTTTGGAAGTTTGACTCAAGGAGGGTGATCCCATCTGTGATAGGTGAATTTGTTTTTACCAAATTAAGCCATGGATAAGGCTATAGAGGAATACGAATAACGTAAATAAAAAGGTGGAGGGAAGGTGGAGGTCAAGGTGGATGCTTGTGAGGTAGATGAGGAATGGTATATGACCATGGGATTCTGTCCTCAAGGGGACGAAAAGTATCCATGAGAATCATTCCATGAGTAGAGCCGTGGTACTCATGTTGAAGACGAGGTTGAAAAAGTGACGGATAGTCACATGATTCTTTGTTTAATCATAGGTAAGGGAGGTGGTGATAAGAGGAGTGGGTGCTCACGGGATGAGCTGGTAATAGTAAATGGGTGATAAAGCACTTGGTTCAACAGTAGAATGGTTGAATATGCAAGATGTTAAGGGGCTCAGGTTCAGGTTTACCATCGAGTGAAGATAAACAATAAGCACCTGATTCATAGGTATGGATAAAGATATAGGGTCTAAGCCAATTAGGAGGAAATTTACCCCATAGATGTTTCTCATCTTTGGTGACGTGTTGATTTTCCTTCAAGATGAGATCTCTGAATTGGAAGGTTTAGGGGTGGATGTGCTTTTCATAAGCATGTTTGATGCATTTTTGGTATATTTGGAGGTGATCTAAAGCATGTAGATGTCATTCATCTAACAACTCTAGTTGTGCTAGACGATCTTGGCGAAAGTCATCATTGGTGAGAATGTATTTGAGTGATATGCAGAGAGATGGGATCTAGACTTCGAGAGGCAAGAAAGCCTCGGTACCGTAGACCAGAGAGAAATGTGTAGCAACAGTCGATGTACGAATACTAGTGTGGTATGCCCCATAGGGCAAAAGGAATGTGCGTATGCCAATCCTTCCCAGTATCGTTGACCACTTTCATGAGTATTTTGTTGGTTGATTCAGCTTGGTCATTGGTTTTTGGGTAATAAGGGGAAGAAAAAATGAGTTGAATTCTGAAGGTATCATAGAGTTTTTAGAGGGTTTTTGTTTTTGAACTATTTACCGTTATCAGTGATAAGGTAATGAGGAACACCAAAGTGATAGATAATATGATGGTTGATGAACTCACAAATCTTCTCAGCTTTGGTAAAGATAAGAGGAACGACTTTTACCCATTTGGTGTAGTATTCCATAGCGGTTATGATCCATTGGTGGCATTGGGAAGAATGAGGGTTGATCTCATTGATGAGATTAATGCCCCATTAAGAAAATGGCTAGAGGTCTCGTGCAACCTGTAAGGCATGACCTAGGGTGTGATTGAGGTTCGAGAGTTGTTGAAATTTTACACATCGTTTGACATAGTCACAATAATCGCAATTGAGGGGAGGCCAGTAATAGCCGAGGCATAAGATATGTTTGGCGATGGCTAGGCCACTGATGTGACCCCCACAAATGCCATCGTGTATTTCTTTGATGGTAAAGGGTATTTCGGAGCTAGTGAGGCATCAGAGGAGGATCCCATCGGGAGCCATGCTTACAGAGGAGACATCTCATGATGACGTACCAAGAGACCTTTTGGAGGAAGGCGCGTCGGCCATTATGGGTAAGATCTAGAGGAAGGATGGAAAGGGAGAGGTAGTCAGAGTATTGTTAGTACCAGAGGTCTGATGGGTCAGTGGTAGGTTTTTCAATGAGATTGATTACATGAGAGAAGTAGGAGGCTATTTGCAAACTTCACACAACAACAGAGATTTGTCAATCAGTAGGTGATGAGGGTATTTATGAGGCGAGAAAAGCCATGGTATCCGTAAACTTGTTCCTAGAGTGGGGGATGGTTTGTAGGTTATAGTGGGTAAAGGTGGTTAACAAGAGGTCTACATGGTGTTTGTACCACTGTAATTTCTCATTGTGACATTGGTATAGTCCATTGACCTTATTTACGACCAATTGAGAATCACCGAAGATATTAATGGATTTAACATCTAGGGTTTGGGTGGTTTGGAGACCTAATACGAGTGCTTCGTATTTGGTGATGTTGTTGGTGCAATCAAAGAAAAGTTTGAAAGAAAGGGGCATGGGTTCACTGTCATGTGGAATGAGGATTATTCCAGCCCCGCCTCCACACCGAAACTTAGATCCGTCAAATAATAAGGTCATTTGATAGTGTGGAGCTTCCTCGGTAGGTTCGTCGAGGGACAGGGTAGCGATGGATTCATCAGGGAATTGAAAGTTTCTAGGTTGGTGGTCAGAGAGTGGGGCATCAACCAATTGATCGATGATAGCCTAACCCTTGATTGATTTTTGGTGAAGAAAGGTGATATCCAGGTCAACGAGTAGCATGAGCTATCGTGAAATGTGTTGGTTTTGGAATGGTTTAGAGTACATGTAATGTAAGGGGTCCGTGTTGGTGAAGAGGAAGGTAATGTGGTTAAGTAGGTAGTGGCGAAGTTTGGTGGCCACAAAGACTAAATCAAGGCACCACTTTTCCATGTGTGTATATCTAGTCTCATTATCCACAAGGGTGTGGATTATGTAATAGACCACTTGTTCCCTATGTTGGTCGTCACAGTGAGAGAGCATGACACCCAAGGAATGGTCGGTGGTAAAAATGTAGAGGTAGAACGGTTGATCGTCCTGAGGCAGGGTAAGCATAGGTGGCTATAATAGGTATGCTTTCAAGGATTTAAAAGCATTGTGATAGTCCACATTCCAATGGAAGGTGATATTCTTTTTAAGGAGGTGGTGAAAGGGTTCGCAACGATCTGATAATTGAGAAATGAAGTGATGAATAGATTTTATTTTGCCCTTTAAGCTACAAAGTTGGCGAAGGTTATTGGGTGGAGGCATCTCAAGGATGGATTTGATTTTGGCAGGGTCAACTTCAATGCCTCGCAAGGAAACAATGAAGCCCAAGAGTTTACCTGATAGGATGGCGAAGACAAACTTCTTAAGTTGAAGGCATACACAATATTGAATGAGATGGTTGAAGATGATTTTAAGAATAGGTAAATGATTAACACGAATTTTGGATTTTCCCAAAAGGTCATCAACGTAGTCTTCCAAGATGTGATGCCTGATGTCATGGAAGATATAGGTCATGGCACATTTGTAGGTGACACCTGTGTTCTTCAGTCTGAAGGACATGACGCGATAGTAGAAGGTCCCCCAAGGGGTAATGAAGGTGGTTTTGTGTTGATCATCAGGGGCGAGTAATATTTGATTATAGCCAAAGAACACGTCTATGAGAGATATCATCTCACGTCTGGTGGCGAGGTCAACAAATTGGTTGATACTAGGTAGAGGAAAGTCATCTTTAGGATAGGCTAGGTTCAGGTCCCGGAAGTCAGTGCATATACATAGTCCCCCCATTGCTTTGGTAACAAGAATGATGTTGGAAATCCATATCGGGTAGTCGATTGGTAGGATGAAGGAGACAGAGAGGAGGCGCTGGAGCTCTTCTTTGATGAGAAGGGAAATGCGTGGGTGCATTTTGCGCAGCTTTTGTTTTATGGGTTTAACATCAGGTAAGGTCATGATATTGTGGACCAACATGTTGGGGTCAATACCAGGCATATTGGCGTATGACCAAGTAAAATCATTGCTATGGTCATGAAGGAAAGAAGTGTAAGCTTCTTGTTCAACGACATCCAAAGATTGGCTGATCTTTAGAATGCAGGGGTCATCCAATGTGTGGATGTTGATGACAATAGTAGATTCGTTCAACATGTTTTGGGTCTCAAAAGGTAGTGTGCGGTGGAGATAGGAGTCTTCTGCACCTAAGTAGGTGAGAATGGAGTCATTGTTATGACATTGTACAACATTGATAGAAGGGGCGTCTTCATCAATCATATCAGGATAGAGGACAGGAAAAGACGTAGGAGCCTCGCCATCTCGTTGAATGGCAATCGGTCCCAAGGAAATGGTGTTTATGGAAAAAAAGGTAGGAGGAATAGAATCTGGGTCTATAGACTCCACGGGTGATGTAGGTGAAGTAGGCGGGGAGTTGTGAGGTTGAGGCATATCTGTAATGAGGTCGATATGGGATTGTTTAAGCGTGGGCTCAACAAATCCCACCCCACTACGGTCCCTATGCTTGCGAGTAGTGCAAGGAATGACAGTGTGGCAGCCTTGCTCATAAAGGCCAAAGCCAAAACCCTTCCAAGCACATTGGTGAAGGAAGGTATGAGCAGAATACCAGTTGGTTAACAAGGGAAGGGTGGTGGTAAATGGTAGGGTTTGGGTAGGTGGTTCAAGTGTGTAAGTGGGAGTGTCAATGCCTCCGTTGGTCAGATTGGTGCGGAGGTGTGAGGGTCCATAGGTGAGAACTTCACTAATGCGGGGGTCATAATGAGGATGTTGCTGAAGGTTTCCATACTCTTGTGGGGTATGAAAAGTGTCGACATTATAGAGGCGGTACTCCCCCAATGTCAGGCATTGAAAAACACCTTCTAGTGGATTAGTATCAGGGATATGGGTGGCAAGAATGGATGTCTCTACTGGGGTTTGAGATGAGGAGGTTACGGGTTTTAGAGCTGTGGATGGTTCTGTAGGAGTTGTTGTGGGGGTGATAATAGGTGATGTAGGGGTCAAAGAAGAGGTGGTAGAGGTAGTGGTAGTAGAAGTGGAGGTGGAAGTGGGGGTGGTGATAGGTATGAGGACATTGTTGGGTCAGTATAACATGTTACATGTTTTGAATGGGGAAGGGTCGACTTGTATGGTGTAGTTGTGTCCCTCATGTTTAAATTTGAGACAACGATGAAGGGTGGAGGGAACACATCCCATGACACGAATCCAGGGTCGGCCAAGTAACATGTTGTATTGGAATTCCACTTCTAGGAAGTAGAAGAGTTCGGGGATGCTACGGGGACCAACACGAATGTGTAGGATCACTGTCCCCAAGGTAGTAGTTATGGCGTCATCGAAAGAACACAACATAATTGGGTCATTATGCATATAATTGACAGGAATATACATTTGGTTAAACAAATGGGAAGATATGATGTTAATGCTAGCTCCACCATCTATCATAATAAGTCAAACACGTATATTGTCGACAAAGGAAGAGATGAACAAGGTGGGATCAAGGTCCTCCGTTTGGTGAGGTGTGATTGTTTCATCATAGAAAGTGAGGGTCGCCACCTGAGATGAGGTGACAAGTGTCAAGGTGGGAGGTGAGGAAATAAGGGAGGTGATGTGGTGTCATGTGATGATGGATGCAACTAGTGTGGGGTCATTAGGTGGGACCTTAATGGATTGTAGGACCTCAATGAGGGCTTGGCGATGAGATTTGGAAGTTTGGATGAGGTCGTACAAGGACATTTTGAGTGGCGATTGGTGGAGTTGTTTAATCATGGTGTGATGGGCTCTCCCATTGGAGACAGGGAAGGCAGGTCCTTGGATGGTGATTTTTGGTGTGGACACGGGTGTGATGTGAGGTATAGGTGAGGAAGTAGGTTCATCTGACCTAGTTTTACCTTTATCACGTTGAGCCCGTGTGGCTATTCTAACCATATTGATTTCAAATCTTGGTGGTGGGTAGGAAGGGTAAGATGTCTAGGGTGATGGTGGTAATGGTATAGAAGGAGTGATTATGGTGGTTGGAGGAACAAGATCTTTGTCTAAAAGATCATCCTCAATGAAGAGCTGTAGCAGGAGTGCTTTGAGAGCTTGACAATCCTCAACATTATGCCCTGGTGCACGATGGTAGGTGTAGATTTGGGAGTTGTCAAACCATTTTGGTTTTGGTTTGAGTGGGTCGTAGGGTCGGATGGGTGGTAAGGTGATGTGGGAGGAAGCTAGTAGGTTAGCCAGGATAGTCGCATAGGATCCTACCATTGGGTTGCATTGTGAGGCGTGTATGGTTTTGGGTGAGGAACTCGGTAGTGACTTACAAGCGGGTGTTGCGGGTCACAGTGTGGGGTTGGTCTAGGTAGTTTGGGTACATTTGGGTTTGGGTTGGGGTATGGGTTGCACCTTGCTAGGTAAGAGTGTAGTGGGTAATTTGGTTTTGGTTTTAGGTGTTGCTTTCGGAGGTGGGGTGGTTAGTAATGTAGAACAATGGTGAAACAAAGAGGGTCATGATGAAGGTAGGAGAGGACGGGTTATCCAAGGTGAGAGGGGTGATGCTGTGGTGGTAGGGGTGATAGACGGTAGTGGTGATTGGTGCTTCCTAGTAGGTAAAGGAAATTTTATAGGGTTGGGTAGAAGAGGATGTGGTGGTAGGTGGGGTATTTTTTGACTTTTGGTCATACTGTGTACCTTTGATTTTGTGGTTAGGGTCGATGGATGAGGACCCAAGAGGAATGGTAATGGTGATGGTGGTAAAGAAGTAGTGGGTGATGCCAGTATCGGTGTCGAAGGTGGTTGGTGTCTTGATTTTGGTAGGGGTGTAATTATGGTGAGGGGTGAGAGGGGGTGGTTAGATCAATTTTGATTAGTGGATGGGTAAGGCTCGATGTGGGTCATACCCCTAGGATATGAGGGATTGTGGAGGTTGTTGAAGGGTTAGGAAGTGAGGACATAGAGGATGCCAATGATGAAGGTATGTGTGGGTTCAGAGGTAATGTGTGAGGTGTTGTAGTCACCACTGTGGGTGGAATAGGTGTGGATGGTGCCACTATTGTAGGGTAAATAGTGGGTGAGTCGGTAGGTAAGGTCTGCATCTGCGTGGAGATGGGAATTTAAAGACGTTCCCAAAGTAATGAATGACTAACATACTTCGGAGGGTCCATCAAATGGGGTAATGAAGAGAGGAAGGGTATGAGGGTTGATTTGGTGGTGATCCTTGTAAATGGAATTGAAATATGTGAAACAGGTAATCCCTCTACATCCGATTCCAGAGGAAGGAGAGATGAGAAAAGATCATTTAATGTTGAAGGGGATGGTAGAGGGTTGATTGTTCTCAGAATAGGCTCTTCTTTGTAGTGAAGTGTGGGTAAGGTAGATGAAGAAGGATCCTCCCCGATGTGTGGTGAGGAGGAGAAATGGGAAGGTACTTATAACTCCTTGGTAAGTATGGAAGCAGGTGTCAATGGGGATTCGTCAAGTATGAGGGTAGGAGGGTTAATGACAGGGTCAGGTATGGCAATTATGACGTCTGAAGAAGATGAATCTATTTTCTCTAGATTATCTTTTGCTGATAGTGGTGAAGAAGGTGAAGATACTAGTGAGGATAAAGGTATGTGTTCAAGAAGTTCTTTTGTAGGTACAGCTGGAGGGTATGGTGCAAGCGGTATGGGTAAGACATTGAAGATGGCATGAACCTCCCGGGTATTGTCACTGTCGATGGAAGAATGGTTGTGTTGGGTAGGGGGTGTATGATTAGGTAATGGTTTTGGAAGATGTGAAGGTTTTGGTTTGTAGGTGTGTTGGGATTGTCCAGAACGAGATCTCCTCTATCTAACATTTCCTGGACAATGGTTTTGAAGGTGATGTAGTTGTTGGTGTTGTGCCCTTGCGTATGATGATAGTTGCAAACTTTGTTTTCCCTATACCATGAGGGTATCAGGTGGGCATGATCAAAACTAGGGTGTGGTTTCATAGCCGGAAGAGTGATGGCCCCTGTGTTTAGGAGTTTTTTCAGAATAGTAAGGTATGGTTAAGCAATGGGGGTATATTTCTTTTGTTCATTTTTGAAGAGGAATGTTTGCACTGGTGAGAGGTTAGGCGGAGGTTTTAGCAGGTTGGATGGGTGAGACGGGATAGCCTTCAGGACTACCACATGGGTGGAGATTTTGGATCTAGAAGGGTTCAGAGGAGTGGTTGGTGGTGTTTTGGAAGTAGAGATGTGTTCATGTGGTTTAAAAGGAGCGCCTTTGTTGCACAATTGAATTATTTTCTCTTCGATGGCTCGAATTTTGAGCTTTCGGGCCATGGTGAATGCCTCGTCAAATGTGTAAAACATTTGGATTTGTAAGGTGGATGAGATGTGGTGAGCACAAGCCTATGTAAATAGATCTATTGGTTTGGTCTACGGTAAGGGGTATGTGAGTTGATTGATCAGGTCGCGCTAGCGAGCAACAAAGTCTATGATTGACTCATCATCAAATTGATGTGTGGTGTACAAGTCAGTCATGGTGACTTTCTTGACTACATTGATGGAGAAATGATCCAAAAATTCTTGGGCCACTTGGTTGAAGGAGAAGATAGAGTGCTTAGGTAGAGCACTATACCAATCTAGGGCAGGTGCATTGAGGGACATAGGAAATGTTCTCAATAGCAAAACACCATCATGAGCGATGAGGTAACACATGTGTCTAAAAGACCTCAGATGTTGCTATGGGTCCTCTTTACTGTTAAACCGGTTGAATTTCGGTATTTCCCAGTGTGGGGGGTATGGGTGGATAGGAATGGAGAAATTAATAGGCTCATTACAAATATCCTTGTAGGTGAGAGATGTGCGTGAACTGGAAAGAGATGCTTCTAGTGCTTGCATCTTATCCATAATCATTTTGATAAGATCAGGGGCAGGTTGTGATAGAGGTTGGCTTCCTAAAGGAGGGGAAGGAAGGTATGTAGAATATGATATAGAAGGCATCACGTTATGTGATGGAGCAATGTACAAAAACTGTGGAGGTATATGCGAGGAGAAGGATGATGAAGGGTAATAAATTGAGTAAGAGGTAGAGGCTACTGGTGGAGGTTGAAAGTGAGTGTAGATAGGAGGGGTTGGGGTGACCACCCTAGTAGCAATGGGAGGAAGTGATTGGGGAATAGACAAAACTAAATTCTGAAGGGGGGTATAGTTTTTTGATATTGGCGGTGGTTGAGACGGAGTGGGTATGTAGGTAGTGGATGACATGGGGCCAATGGGACTAATGGCCACAAAGGTTGGCATGGTAGATGCCATAAGGGGTGAATATTTCAGAGGTGTGGTAAACGTTGTATAGGGGGTGGATACCATCTCGGTAGGGTTGACCTATGACACCATTGGTGGTAAGGTAGAAGTAGGCATAACTGAGATAGAAGTAGCTGACACGGAGGTAGGTGCAAGAGTGGGAGGGATGGATACGGGCATACCATAGATAAGTTGGCCTGAGGAATCCCGAGTAGAAGCATGGGCTAGATAATATTGTAAAGTGGCGGGGTTCTGGTCCAGTAATCATGTGAAGTCTGCATCACCCATACTAACAATGGCAGGGAAACTGGGATCCATAGGTGATGACATGGAAGGGGGTGACGGACTAGGTGGAAGAGGTTGAAGGCTAGCGTGGAACACACGTGCGTTGGCTTGGTTACGCGTCAACACCATGTGAAGGGGTGTATATCAGGTAACGTTGTACTCTACAGATGAAACAGAAAGTAGCAGGAATGAAGAAGAATGGGTATTTGTAGGTAGATTGGGTGAATGTGCCAAATTAAGAATCAACACAGGGTAACTGACACTGATTAGGGGTGACCGATGCTGGTTAAGGTTAACCGCTACTGGTTACTGAGAGATAAAAAGTGGTTTATCAAACTGAGACAAAATTAGTGTAGATTATCAAGTAGGAAAGCTCTGTGACAGACTTTTAGTAGGAAACAGAGTGTTTAGAATGTTTCAGAAACTGTGATAACAAAGAAACTGAAAGAGGGGTATTTTAGACAAGTTAACCCAAAAGAACAAATATCGACACCGGTAGGGTATAACTGATGCCAGTGAAGATTAAACCGATGTCTGGTTATTGTGTAGATTGAAAAATTGTAGAAAATTGTATTATGGTAAGGTTGAATCAGAAGAATAATTAAACCAGAGATTGGTGGATGATACAATGAAGCCTTCTGCACCCTCAGAAAAAGTTAGAATACACCAAATGTGAGTGGGGAGTGCAAAAAAGTCAAAAGAGATAAAAAATGGATAAAACATACTCTCACACCTCAAAACACACTTCAAGCAAAATGCTAAAAGAAGATGTTACCTAACCAGTGATTTTAAATGTGTTGAGCTTACGCTATTTAGAAGGACTGAATCATGAACTTTAGAACAGAGTTTTTGGTGAGGAATGCTTCCTATAAAGAAGGAGATCTAAAAGGTGAGGTTTCAGGTTATGTTATGGTGGGGCGAGCCATCCTCTGAGATAATGACTCGATAGAAGTAACGAGCTGGGGAGTAACTGCCAACCTGATCGTGTGATCGCAGACAGATGTTCCTGGGAATATGTCATTTAAGAAGATGTGTTTTTTGAATTTTTGTGCAGTTTGGTAAGACTTAGAGAGAGAGAAAGAGAAAGAGAGTGCTTTTCTACAATTCGTTTGTCAACCATCAGCTGGGCATGAATTCTAGCATATAGGTTGCCCTCATTTAATGTGAGCTAATGCAGTAAATCAGAATGAAATGTGAGTGTTTTAAACCCCAATCAAAAATATGATATTCGATGTCACAACTGATGAACAGGAGAAGGGACGCTCTTTCACAAATGTGATATTAATAAAAAGGAAGAAATGTTTGTTTTAAAGCACCAAAAAATGATTACTTTTAGACAATAGAAGAAGAAGAAGATTCCTGAGAAGGAGATTAATGTGAAATCCTTTTAGAAAGGGAAATAGACATACAACTTTTCCTAAGAATGAACAAAATGTAAGGAACCTCGGATGGGTCCCATTGGGCGTGCCAAAATGTTTCGATCCTTTTTGCGTACAATCGGAGACTGAAATAGATAAGGGTGTAGGAGGTTTACCTATTGTTGGGTTGAAGGTGGAATGCACGTGTGTTGACTTCCAATCTCAGTCGATCATGTGAACTCCTTTTTGGCTGGGAAGGACTATCCTAAAATAAGAAAACAAGACCACAAGAGAGAGTTAAACAGTATATGCAGTGGACTGCCTAGTGTATGCTAGATCCAGGAAGTGCAGTACTCCCTAGGGGGATGTCAATCCACTATTTTATAAATCAATATTAAATGAAAAAAACATGTAAATAAAAGGAATCTAGTGCTAACGTTCTGATTTGGGTGCTTTGGGTTGCTATCAGTGTTGATTCAATTAAATATAAAACTATGCAGGTAAAAGGGTTTTTGGGTTAGGTTCTAGGTAGGTTAGGTGGTCTGTAGGTCACAGACAAAGTCTGGTTGGGGTCGAGTAGGGTATTCTAGGTTGTTTGGGTGAAGAGGTAGGTTGTTGGTTTCTCTACGTTAGTGGATATAGAGACCGACGCCAATTGAGGGTAGACTAATGCCGGTTAGGGTTGACCGGTATCGAGGGTCCCACTCTATCTTAGGATAGAGGGTTAGAAGGATGTGGGTGAGGTTTAGGTGAATGGTGGGTTTAGGTCAGAGCCTAGGGGTTTGAGAGGGTAGTTTTGGGGTGTGTTTAGGTAGAAGGTGGGGAGTTGGTAGACAGTAGGGTGACCGACGATGGTTAGGACAGAACGACCATAGCTAGGATTAATCGGAAACGATCATTGATATTTGGGTCAAATTTTGATAGTGGGGGTTAATGTGCCCTCAATGATTGGTTAGAGGGTTGCTAGGAAGTAGAATGGGGTAAGATAGGGTCCTAGGTGTAGGCGTGGGTTGAATAGGTGAGATGGGAGTAGTATGAGGGAAGATTTGTTCTTGGGGAGGGAAATAGAGAAGAAAAATACCAAAACATGAGTGAAGGATACAAGGATCCACTTACCCAGAGTCTGATGCATGTAAAAGAGTGATAGGAATTGGTGAAGGCTGGTATGTTGGTTGGAGGGCCCTTGCTTGAGCTCTATCTGGTTCAAGTTCCTTCAATGGATGTGCTCAAAAAGATTATTATGAGTGAATGCAACAATGGTCTCTACTGGGAGTTCCGATGGCCTTGTTGTTTCAACCAGCTGTCAGTGTCCAATGTTTAGTTCGAATGTCCAACGATGAACTAACCAAGAGATGTAAACCCAACAAAAAATACCAACAAAGAGAATGTCCAACAAAATTAACTAACTGTTAGCCAAACCTTTGGAAAGAGTCAGAATTGGGTATTTGCAGGCGACCGACACTGGTCCCACTTGACCGACATCGGTTAGACTGTAATCGACACCGGTCGTGTTGGGGGGATTTGTTTTTTGAAAGGTGGGGAATATGCCTTCCCCACTTGATTTTGAGTGGCGGAGCACATGCGTCCACTGCCCTTAGAATTGGTAATAGGACAAAAAGGGGTCCTATGAGTGTGGTGGCCACTATTAGGGATTTCTAGAAGGGTATGGGCTAGGTATGGGCAAGGTGGGGAGTGGAATGGTGAGGTGGAGGGACAAGTGGGGTTGTTGGTCTGCTCTGTGTTAGTGGACACATAGATTGACGCTGATTGAGGGTAGATCGATGTCGGTTAAGGTTGACCGGTATCGGGGTCCCCACTCTGTCTCAGGACAAAGGGTTAGGAGGATGTGGGTGAGGTTCAGGTGAATGGTGGGTTTATGTTAGAGCCTAGGGGTTTTAGAGGGTAGTTTTGGGGTGTGTTTAGGTAGAAGGTGGGGAGCTGGCAGATGGTAGGGTGAATGATGGCGGTCAGGATAGACTGACCATGGTTAGGGTTAACCGGTGATGGTCACTGATATTTGGATTAGAGTTTGATAATGGGGGTTAAGGTGCCCTCTGTGATTGGCCAGAGGGTTGCTAGGAAGCAGAATGGGTTAAGATAGGGTCCTGGGTGTAGGTGTGGGTTGAATAGGTGAGATGGGAGGAGTTTGAGGGAAGTTTTGTTCTTGGGGAGGGAAATAGAGAAGCAAAGTACCAAAACATGAGTGAAGGATACAAGGATCCACTTACCTAGAGTCTGATGCATGTAGAAGAGTGATAGGTGTTGGTGAAGGTTGGTAGGTTGGTTGGAGGGCCCTTGCTTGAGCTTTGTCTAGTTTGGGTTCCTTTAATGGCTATACTCACAAAGATTCTTGTGAGTGACTCCAATAATGGTCTCTGTTGGGAGTTCCATTGGCCTTGTTTTTTCAACCAGCTGTCAGTTTCCAATGTCCAGTTCAAATTTCCAACGACAAACTAACCAAGAGATGTGAACCCAATGAAAAATACCAACTAAGAGAATGTCCAACGAAATTAACCAACCGTTAGCCAACCCTTTGGAAAGAGTTGGAGTTGGGTATTTGCAGGTAACTGGCGCCTGAACGATATTGGTCAGACTGTAACCGACACCGATCGTGTCTGGGGGATTTGTTTTTTGAAAGGTGGGGAATATGCCTTCCCCATTTGATTTTGAGTGGTGGAGCACATGCATCCTTTGCCATTAGAATGGGCAATAGGACAAAAAGGGGACCTATGAGTGGGGTAGCCACTATTAGGGCTTTCTAGAAGGGTATGGGCTAGGTATGGGCAAGGTGGGGAGTGGAATGGTGAGGTGGAGGGGAAAGTGGGGTAGTAGAAGGGTGAGGTGGAGGGGTAAGTGGGGTAATGGAATGATGAGGTGTTTGGGTGGGGTGGTCGGTCCGGTGGCATGGTGAGGTGGCCTTGATGAGTGGATAAAGGAGGGAATTTAATTAATTGATGTTAATTAGATCCTTGGGTGTGTGAATGAGGGTCATTGTAATGTGTGAAAGGGGTTGTGAGTGACTGAATTAGGGGTAAATCGATCGCTTGTGTAGAATGTGGCTATTAGGTTATTTTGGAGGAAGATGATGAAATGCGATGTGTTTTTGGTGTCTACACTTGTTGATAAAACAACATGTATATCCTTTCATATTTTATTAATTAATTACATCAGAAAATGAAGTTAATATTCATGCCGGTTAATTTTGAACTGACATCATATCACTACTCCAGTCTTGTAGGACCATTAGCCGTTACATTCAGATGCGCGGAAACTCATGTCTTGCGAAGATTTATCAAAGCTAGGATTTAAATTAGATACTTGGATTTAAATTGGTGAAAGGATGCTATCCTTGAATTTTTGGCTGAATTATTGGGATCTTGGACCCATTGTAAATATTCAAACCTCACTATGTGAGAATTATTATACCAGTTATATTTCACCTTAACAACATATGTAATATATGATTTTGATAAAGAGATGATTACTTTGTGTGTAATAATATCTCAATATGAGTAAATTATGAATACTTGAGCTGTGAAATCTTACTTTTCACAAATTGTTGAATACATTTATTTGATAGTTATCAATGCATGAATCCGATAATTGGGCGATTATTGTAACAATCAATTGTCTTTAATTTCTAAATTAAATAAGCTATTTAATAGCATAGCTAATCGAAGGAATAATTAAATATACATGTTTTAATATATATTTAATTCAGCCTTTTGGTAAACTTGGTATTAATATGATAAGATTGTAAATCATGTTGTATAGAGAATGGAAGAGTATCGTTATAAAAAAATAATTTAAGGTTAGAAAATCAAACATTGAGAAAAAAGAGACTAAATGGGATGGTAAATAGATGAAAAGATCCATTAGGCATATTAAGGGATAAGTACATGCAGAATGCTGATATAGTTACATTTCAACATAATGAATGTACTTACCTCATAAAGATCCTAGTTGGCCTTTGGCATCTATCTCAATATAAACTCTTGCAAGATTGGTTTAATTGGAAATAAAATAAAAACAAACTATAAATATCTAGATAATTGTGAAAGGAATAGTTGTGACGTGGCGGAAGACTTAAAACTCATAAGACTAGTGTGTTGTCTTGAGTTTAGCCATAACCTGCACGATGGATAATTTTGGCCAAAGTAATGCATTGATGGTTGTGCATTGTCTGATCACCTAGTCCTCCAATTAAATAAAAAAAAAATGTCTGTAACCTGATCATGGGAAGTTGAAATACTAAACATGAGGTAGACAATGGTTGGATACCGGAATATGAAGTCAGGAAACTAGCTTCATGGTAGACCCAAGGACTTTCACATAGTTCCCATGAACTTTAAAAGGTTGAGCCAAAATGCTAGTAAGCATTGTCACTCAAAGTAGTGACAAAGGGAGATCGGGGAGATCTGGATACATCCTTCTCAGCTACACATGGATTACATGGATGTTATCGGATAGATCAAAAGAGAAAAATTGATTAATGAATTTGATTAAATAAATATCTACGATTGCAGCTATGTAATTTGTTATTATGTTTATGTGTTAAAAAAAATCCTCATTTTTTAGCTCTTGTAATTTTGAGCGTTACACATCTAGCCTTTCCTTGTGTGGCTCCTAAGCTGTTGTAAGGGCCTCGCACTTTTCCTTAATAAGTACTAATCATTCTACGCAAACTAATGTCTCATCCTTCATGGCCTTCAGGACCTCATTGTCTTCTAAAATGGTCCTAGTCCTTATAATGGCTTCTGGCACTGTACAAATATTTAACACTTTATCCGCCTTCTTTAGTTCCTCTTGCAAGCTATGAAGAAATACTTCATATGATGTAATCTTCCGCATCACTGAAGCCTTTTCCTGCTTTGCTTCCTATGCTGGATCATTTGGTTCTAACATGCGTAGAGGTTCATGTTATCCAAAATGTGCCCCTGCTCATTTTGGATGGCTAACTCCTTATGTTCTTACCTCTTTTATGCCTCAGTATCCATTTTTCTGATTTTTCAAGCACTCAAATATTTTTGTAAATGGCACCATTGGATAGAGCTCTCTCTCAACTTTCTAGAAAGGTAAAGTTTTCCTCCTAACTCCTCATATTTTTCAAGTTATGGCTCGGCGGAATTTTTGTGGGAAATTTTCCGCTTAGAATCCCGCAACCAATAGGAAGCTGCCACGTGTCCCAAGAGGTGGCGGAGCATGGGGATTTTTCAAAAAAAATTTGCAAATGCAAAAAAGAGGTAAAATTCGAAATTTTTTCCCGCTGATCCGTTTTGGGCCTATTTTTGCCCTAAATCTTCAAACGGCCATAACTTTCGATCCAGAGCTCAGATTTTCACGTTCTTTATATCAATGGAAAGCTGGTAAAATTATCTACATGATTCCATGGTCAATTTTGAATTTTGGTTTATTTTGGAGGGAGAAAATCAAAAAATACTTCTGGTATGTGCCCATGGACAGAACTGACGTTTCAACAACCAATTTTAATGCGAAATGGGTCGCATTCTTCTCCAGTATGGTCAAAAATGTCAGGGCATGGGTTTGTAAGGACCTCCATGCTATTTTTAATGCATTTTGGTCAATGAGGAATGGCTCCCACGTGTTTTCATGTTTTCTCTCTCCTGGGCTCGACCCATGCACTGTAAAAGCCAGATTTGGCTCATTTTTTGATGGTTGAACACTTTTTTGCACAGCAAGCTTCTATTTTCATCTTCAGCAAGTGATTTTAGAAGTATCAGACCTTCCAGGGATTGTAACAGGCCTTTTTTGCCTCTTTGGTGTTGGAATGCAAGGATTTTGATGTTGAAAATCACAATGCAGGCTCTGTGAATGCTTTCAGTCCTTTGCATGTGTTGTTTGTTTCATTTCAAACCTTTGATTACAGCTTATCAACCCGTGCATGATGTTTTATGCTGCAATTTCTGATTTGTGTCTATTTTCATGAGAAAAAATATTCACCACTCCTTTGGTGCATCACCATCATTAGTTTAGTTTCAATTTTTGCATTTCTTATCCCTGTCTCCTTGCAATCTAGGATAAAATTAGGATCTGAACCTCTGCAGTTGTGCAAATAATAGATCTAATCAGAGGATTTTGAGGAACCAGCCTCTAATCTAGAGATTCCTCTCTCATATTGCAAGTCCCACACTTGGAGAGAGGTTTCAATGTTGTGCAATCACACTGGATGCCCTAAACATCAACTTAGAACCTTGATTTGCATCCAGGGGTGCTGCTGATTTGCAACAACAATTTTTAGCACGCCCGGTGGGACCTTAGAGGTCTCATTTTTATTGCAGCAAAGTTGATGTGCATCTGCTGCAATTTTCTTGCTTCAAAAGAGCTATAAATTGCACATCTGGCGACTCCAAGGGGAAGAATCAGCTGGTTTTAGCAGTGTAGACCTGAAAACTCATGAGAAGAATCACTACAAGGTCAAGAGCTGGAGAAGAAGAGGTGCTGTTTGAATATCTGTAGTTATCTCCAAGAGTAAGGCAAAGTGGGAGGAGAATCCAAAGGTCTCCATCTCCACCAAACAGAACTCTCTCAACTCCTCCACCTGGTAGGCCTTTCATTCAATCAACAAGGGTTCTAAGACCAATTAGAATGGCACAAAACAACCCCTATGTCAATTTCATAGGCAGCAGCCCACTTGCTCTCAATGCACAACATCCAATTCCAATTAAAGCCTTGAAGAACATTCCATACTTCACTGGAGAGAATCAGACTACTCCAGGTGATCATGTTAAAGACATTGCCAACCTTTGTGCAATTCATGAAATCAATGAGATGCAAGTGGCTGTCAAATTGCTGGCATCTTCATTCAAAGGGAAGGCATTGCAATGGTTTAGGAGCCTTGGAGCTGGTTCTATCACAAATTGGAACCAACTATGTATAGCACTTCATGAGCAATTTGGAGAGAAGGGAGACAACTTGTCTCTTTTGGAGCAGCTGACAACCATCAAGAGAGCTCCCAATGAGCAGCTGACTGATTTCAACTTCAGATTTCAAAAGACTTGGGAGAGAATTCCAGTGGCAGTCAGGCCAGCAGTAGAAGGTGCTTTTCTCTACTACCTCAAAGCTCTAAATTCTGATATTTCTATGTTGATTCAGTCTATGGGAGGCATAACTATCCCTATGGCTTATAGCATTGCCATGAGGGCTGAAAATTGTTTGATCCAAGCTGGCAAACTAGCCCCTAGACCTCCCATGCCATTGTTTCCAAGTTTAGAGAGCCCAAACACTAATCAAGCACCTAATTTGGCTCCTTCTCCCACTCCTAGAAATCAGAGTTCAAATGAAGCTTCTACTTCATCTCCAAGTGCCCCAAATGAGCTTCAAGAAGTCATGAAGCAATTGCAAAACCTAGGCAATGAGCTGGTTACTCTCAAGAGGCAACAAGCCCAAGGTTTTAGACCTTCTTATCAGCCCCAAGCTCAGCCTAACAGGCAGCCATACCAACCACAAAGACCTCCTAATCCAGCTACAAATATAAATCAAACAAGGCCTCCTGCCAATAGACCATTTCAGCCCTATAATCCTAATGCCATATCTGCCTCTAAGGCATTGGTGCCAACACAAAAAAATGTTGCTCAGGAGTATGATTGGTGTTTTCCATGCAATGAACCTCACAACCAATCCATGTGCTTCAATGGTGCTTTGAATCAAGCATTAATGGTGACAACTACTGGTGTGGAGGGTGAGGGCAGTCAAGGAAACAACCAACAACAAGAAACATTCCAACATCAATCAGCCCCAAATGACACCACGTTGGTAAACTGGCAAGCAGAAGATTTTTGTGGCATGAATCAGAGCAGTCTCTCAAGGTGTTGCAGCCAACACAAGGTCAAAAAGAAGGAATTTGGGTGAAGAGCAGCCATTAGCTCCAACCAATCCACAACCTTCCATGTCTCCACAAATGGTTGGCAAACAAAATCCAATTTCAAATGCACAAGGGCAGCCAAGAACAGCTCCTAGACCAACTCAAATACCAGTTGTTGCTGCCCACATGCAAGGAGTGAATGTGCCAACCAAGGGACAACAAAGAGATCCTTCATCACCATTCAGTATCATTGATCAGATGAAGAATACAAATGTAAATATATCAATGTGGGAATCCCTATCTATCCCAGGCCAAAGAGATTTGCTACAAGCTGCCATGAAGGACTGGCCAACTTCGAATCAGCAAGTTCAGATGCAAGAGAAAGTGCTCACAAATGCTGCCCAGCCTGAAGGGAATCATGGAGGACAGCAAGGTAAAATGTTGAAGCCCCCTCCTTTCTATGTTTCATTAATCATTGGAAATCAGTTAGTGCACAATTGCATGATAGATTCCGGGGCAAGTAGCTCAGTGATGCCTAAACAAATAGCTGATCAGCTAGGGCTCCAGTATGAAACCATATCCAAAGGGGTAGTGCAGCTGGATGGGACAGCAGTAACAACAGTTGGAGTGATTAGAAACTTGAGTCTTACCTTGCATGCATGTCCAAATGTTGTTGTTTTACAAGATGTATCAGTTATAGACCTTCCACCACTCTTTGCCCTATGCTTGTCAAGGGACTTCACAGCCAAGATTGGAGGATATTTGTCTGCTGATTGGTCACACATGCTGTTCAGAACGAGGTATGGAACCAAAGCTACAATCAGGTCTGAACCTATTGCAAACTTCCACATTGAGCCCTACACTCCAAGTCAGATCAATGCCAATTGTTCAGCATTTGATCAAGAAGATCACCCAAGCACTGATGAAGCTGACACCAAGGTTGGAAGCATCCCGGATCTAACTCTTGATGAATGGGCAAACAAGGTACATGCTTTTGATCCTTATCAAGAAGTAGAAGAATCTGAGCTAGGGGTCTATTGCATACATGAAGAAGATCAGCCCATTCCTAGCATCACCAAGCCAAACTATAAGGATGACAATGAGGTATGGCAGCTGTTTTTTTGATGGATCAAGGAGTAGACAAGGTGCAGGAGGTGGAGCCATGCTTGTTTCACCTCAAGGAGTAAAGTACTATTCAACTTTTAGATTTCAGTTTGCATGCTCCAATAACACTGCTGAATATGAAGCCTTGGTGCAAGGGATGCATTGGGCAATAAAGAGAGGAATAAAGAACTTGCAAGTCTTTGGTGACAGTGAATTGATTGTAAATCAGGTCAAGGGACAACATGCTACCAAGAATGATCTACTCAAGTGCTACAAGAACAGGGTATGGGACCTCATGGAAGATTTTGAGGGTTTTGGCATCAAATCCATTCCTAGGAAAGAGAACCAAGCTGCTGACAGGCTTGCAGCAGTAGGGGCAGCCTTTGACATTGTGGAAAGCATTCAACAAGACAAGGTACAGCCAAATATCCATGTGATTGTGAGGCCTTCAGTGCCAGATAACAATGTCAAGTTGGCAAGTGTTTGAGAATGACCAGCAAATCATCCATTTCTTGCAAGAAGAAGCTGAGTTCTCAGCTAAGAATCAAGAAAAATTGGAACAGCAGTATGGTGACCAAGTGGTACAGCTGAGAACTAACAAGCTGCCCAAGGGACTTATCACTTTGGAGTCCATTTTTAATCCCAATGATCAGTTTAGGAAGGAGAAAGCAAACATTCAGGTCAAGAGAGAGGATTCAGTATCCATCTTGGTGGAAGAGAACAAACCATTGCAAATTGGAAAGATGAAAACTGAACAAGAAAGGTATGAGTTCATGCACAGCTGTGTCAAGAGTTCCCTTATGTGTTTTCTTGGAGCTATGAAGACTTGAAAGGTTTCAATCCCAACTTAGCTCAGCATACCATTGAATTGGATCCAAATACTAAGCCTGTCAGGCAGAAACAAAGACCAGTCAATCCACACATGGAGCCTCTCATGAGGAAAGAATTGAACAAGATGATTGAGTCAAGGATCATATTCCCAATCAAGCATTCTAGTTGGGTTGCCAACTTGGTTCCAGTTAGAAAGAAGAGTGGAGAGATCAGATTGTGTGTTGACTTCAGAGACTTGAATAGAGCATCTCTCAAGGACCATTACCCACTCCCTTCCATGGAGCAAATATTGCAAGTTGTGGCTCGCTCCGAGAGGTTTTCACTACTTGATGGCTACTCAGGCTACAATCAGATTATGGTGAAGGAAGAAGACCAGTTCAAGACAGCCTTCACAACCAAATGGGGAACTTATGCATATAGGAAAATGCCATTTGGGCTGTCCAACGCTGGTGCTACCTTCCAAAGAGCAATGGACATGGAGTTCAAAGGTTTGATTAACAACATGGTGCTGATATACCTTGATGATATCACTATTTTTTCCAAAAATGCAGCAGACCACCTCTCTCATTTGAGACAAGTCTTCACGAGGTGCAGGAGATTTGGAGTGTCTTTGAATCCTAAGAAGTGTATCTTTCTTGCACATGAAGGAAAGCTCCTTGGCCATATTTTCTCCAAGGAAGGATTAGCAATTGATCCAGAGAGGGTTGGAGCCATAAGAGCACTACCATTGCCAAGCCACAAGAAAGCCCTTCAGAGTTTCTTGGGGAGGATAAACTTTGTTCGGAGGTTTGTCCCAGAATTTGCAGCCCTTGTCAAACCTATCACCAAAATGTTAAAGAAAAGCATGGCTTTCAAGTGGACAGCAGAAGGCAAGGAGAGTTTTGAAGCAATCAAAGAAGCCATCTCTCAAGCACCAACTCTCATCAACCCGGACTTCTCCAAGGATTTCATCCTCTATGCATTTGGAGGTAATGATACTATTTCTGCCATTTTGGTACAGCAGAACAAGGACAACGATGAACATCCAGTTGCTTTCTTCAACCAAAGCCTAGATGACTATGAGGTGAGGTATTCTTTTATTGAGAAGCATGTACTTGCAATAATCAGAAGCTTGAAGAAATTCAAACATTTAGTCTCAAACAACAAATTCAAGTTGCTGGTCTCTCCTCCTGGGGTTAAAGACTTCCTCCTCAACAAGGATTTGAATGAGAAAAGTGTAGGTTGGATCACTCGTGTCATGGAGTATGACATTGAGATCAAGGTCACCAAGCTGGTAAGAGGAAAAGGATTGTGTGAGAAGCTGATTTTGGGGAAGCAAAAAGAATTATGTAATGAAGAAGAGGTTTTTTTGACAGTTCAAGATAGCCATGAGCCAAGTGGCACTCAAGAAGAAAATAATGATGTCTCCACTCCTTGCTGGACCCAAGGTATAATACACTTCCTAAGCACAGGCCTATGCCCTTCGGAGATGAACAAGACCCAAAGAAGACACTTCAGATTGCAGGCTATCCCATATTCCATTGTTGATGGAATTTTGTTCAAGAAAGATGTGAATGGAGTGCTGGTGAGATGCATTAGCACAAATTAGATTCATAGGGGGTTAGAAGAGTTCCATGGTGGACCAGCTGGTGGTCATTTTTCACCAAGAGTGATAACTCTAAAAATTATGAAGGCTGGTTATTATTGGCCCAAGATTTTCAGTGATTGCTTTGCATGGATCAAGAGGTGTAAGAATTGTGCATTCTTCACAAGAAAAGAGAGACTTGCTGCCCTTCCATTGCATCCAATCTCAGTTGACCAGCCATTCATGCAATGGGGTTTGGACTTCATTGGAGTCATTAATCCTAATTCAAGCCAAGGGCACAAATGGATTTTGACAGCCATAGACTACTTCACCAAGTGGACTGAAGCAGTAGTGCTCAAAGAGGCAAATGAGTCTAGCATCTTAGACTTCTATGAGGGCATAGTAACCAGATTTGGCATACCTGCTACAATAATCTCAGATAATGCATTGGCATTCATTGGATCCAAGGTGACTGAGTGGGCTGTCAAGAACGGGATCTACCTAAGTACTTCATCAAACTATTACCCTCAAGGTAATGGCCAGGCTGAGTCTACAAACAAGAACTTGTTGAGGATCATTAGGAGGACTCTTGATGAGAATCAGAGTTCTTGGCATACCAAACTGAAATCAGCCTTATGGGCTGATAGGATAACTCCTAAGAGATCCATAGGTAACTCTCCATTCAGGCTTGTCTATGGAAGAGAAGCAATCTTGCCCATGTCTCTTGAGTTGCCAACATTGGAACTCATGAAACAGTTGGAGCTGTTGAAATTTGAGCCCATGGAGGTGAGATATGCAGAGTTGATGGAGCTTCAAGAGATCATAGATCAGGCATCCCAAGCAATGGAGAAGGATCAAGCTTTGATAAAGAAGACCTTTGACAGGAAGGCCAAGAGTAGATCTTTCCAGGTTGGAGATCTAGTGTTAAAATGGGATGCAGATAGAGAAAAATCGGGAAGGCATTCAAAATTTGATGCCATTTGGAGTGGCCCATACATGGTCACAAAGTATAAGAACAACAATGCTTTCCAATTGTCTTCATTAGATGGTGAAGAACTGCAGATTCCAATCAATGGAATCTATCTCAAGCATTGCTTCTAAAGGGAAATTATCCACCTTGTAAATATTAGCTTAGGTTTCCATTCCTTCAAGTGCTTGTGCACATTGTTTTGCTGTAGGTTAGTTTTGCTTTCCCTAAGTGCTTTGGCACAGCTTGCTGTCCCTGGAGATGTTTTGCAGTCCTTGCTTCCATCAGGTGATATTCCATCTTCCTCCTTGCAACATTCTAAGTCAGTTGGGGTTCCAAACAGAAAATTTGATGACTCCATGCCCAATGGACTGCTTCAGGCAACTGGTATTTTCATCTAGCAGGTAGATGACCCCTCTGAGTCGCCAAAATTGTTATCCAAAATGTGCCCCTGCTCATTTTGGATGGCTAACTCCTTGTGTTCTTACCTCTCTTGTGCCTCAGTCTCCATTTTTTTGATTTTTAGGCACTCAAATCTTTCTGTAAATGGTACCATTGGATAGATCTCTCTCTCAGCTTTCCAGAAAGGTAAAGTTTTCCTCCTAACTCCTCATATTTTTCAAGTTATGGCTCGGCGGAGTTTTTGTGGAAAATTTTCCCCTTGGAAGCCCGCAGCCAATAGGAAGTTGCCACGTGTCCCAGGAGGTGGCGGAGTGCGGGGATTTTCGAATTTTTTTTCCAAATGCAAAAAAGAGGTAAAATTTGAAATTTTTTCCCGCCGATCAGTTTTGCGCCTGTTTTTGCCCTAAATCTTCAAACGGCCATAACTTTCGATCCAGAGCTCAAATTTTCACGTTCTTTATATCAATGGAAAGCTGGTAAAATTATCTACATGATTGCATGGTCAATTTTTAATTTTGGTCCATGCTATTTTTAATGCATTTTGGTCAATGAGGAATGGCTCCCACACGTTTTCATGTTTTCTCTCTCCTAGGCTCAACCCATGCGCTGTAAAAGCCAGATTTGGCTCATTTTTTGATGGTTGAACACTTTTTTGCACAGCAAGCTTATGTTTTCATCTTCATCAAGTGATTTTTAGAAGTATCAGACCTTCCAGGGATTGTAACAGGCCTTTTTTGCCTCTTAGGTGTTGAAATGCAAGGATTTTGATGTTGAAAATCACAATGCAGGCTCTGTGAATGCTTTCAGTCCTTTGCATGTGTTGTTTGTTTCATTTCAAACCTTTGATTATAGCTTATCAACCTGTGCATGATGTTTTATGCTGCAAGTGGCGGAGCACGGGGATTTTTGAAAAAAAAATCCAAATGCAAAAAAAGAGGTAAAATTTGAAATTTTTTCCCGCCGATCCGTTTTGGGCCTGTTTTTGCCCTAAATCTTCAAACGGCCATAACTTTCAATCCAGAGCTCAAATTTTCACGTTCTTTATATCAATGGAAAGCTGGTAAAATTATCTACATGATTATATGGTAAATTTTGAATTTTGGTTTAGTTTAGAGGGATAAAATCAAAAAACGCTTCTGGTATGCACCCAAAGACAGAACTGACGTTTCAACAATCAATTTTAATGCGAAATGGGTCGCATTCTTCTCCAGTATGGTCAATAATGTCAAGGAATGGTTTTGTAAGGACCACCTATGCTACTCACATAATGCATTATTGGTCAATGAGAAATGGCATCCCATGTGTTTTCATGTTGGATCTCTCCTGTGGCTCGAGCCTTCATGACACTATAAAAGCCAGATCTCCTCTGCTCATGTTGATAAACACAGTGAACACCTTATTTGCACAGCAAGCTCTCTTTCCTCACCTTCAACAAGTGATATTTGGAAGTATCAGACCTTCCAAGGATTGTAACAGGTCCTCCCTTAGCGCCTCTAATGGTGTTGGATCTTTATCAAGGATTCCATTGATGTTGAAAATCACCGTGCGAGACTCTGTTACCAAAGCATTGCTTACCAGTTCCTTTGACATAACAGTAGTTGCTTTGCTGTCATGTGCCTGGACCTTTGATTACAGTGTCTCAACCTGTTACAACCTTCTTGATTTGTGTCATAAAACTCATGACACACATCAAGTTCTGGTTCACTCCATGTGCATGGTGTATCGACCCTCGATCAATTACTTAGTTGTACGCATTTTTACCATTTCTTCATCCATGTAACTCCTTGCAAATTAGCCATATAATTAGGATTTGAACCTCTGCAGTTTTGGTTTAAATAATGGATCTAATCAGAGGAGTTTGAGGAACCTATGTCCTCTAATCTAGAGATTCCTCATGACTAGTGGAATTTACAAGTCCCACACTTGGAGAGAGGTTTCAATGTCTGTGCAATCACACTGGATGCCTAAAGCATCAATTTAGAAACCTGATTTACATCCAGGGGTGCTGATGACTTGTGCAGCAATAGTACCCTAAGCAGTTTCGGTTCATTGTCTCATCTAGCCCCTTTTTCTCCCTCTTCTCCATCCTTCATTTCTTCATCTTTTTTGTTCTTCCACATTCTCTGGAGGTGTAGGAGAATTGGGTGTGCTTTCCTCTAGAATCTTCCGCCTCCTCACTCAACTTTAACTTCCTTCATATTTTCTCAATTGTCTCCTTCTATGGAGAGAGTTGAGGTGATTTGCGCACTGATTGTGCAAAGTAGCACCTTGGGTTCTTGTTCTCCTGAATACTCTTTTGAATTATGACGTCTCCCCTTGGTACTACATACAGGTCCTCATGATCTCCCTATCTTGTAAATGAGGTGGATGTAGTTGCGTGCTCAGCTTCTTCCCTTATTTGGAGGTTATCGTCCTACCTTTATGTCTCCAAAGCCACCACTATCTTCATGCTCTTCCTCTTCATCCTCTACTTGAATTTTTTTTGTGGGCTTAGGTGTTAGAACATTTTCCATTGTATGCTTACCCTTTGGCGGCCCTAGGAGTGTGAACTCATTCTCCACATGCTTAGTGTTCTCCAACTTGGGTTTGAGTTACAGGTACATAAGCACTACTCCGATGTCCCCAACTACCAAGCTTACAAGTTTCATGCTTATAATATCTAAAATAAGCATTTCAATGTAGGCATTACACCATGGATATACATAATTCTTCCTCAGAGTGTGGTACTCATAATCTACCTTGTCTGCATTGAAGGTTAGGTAGCGCGCATCTGAAAATCGGTGAACTAATAATGCTTGAAAATATCTTGTTGTGAAGGCACACGATAGTTTGCACCATGGGCTCCAAGCCCCGTCCTTCATCATGAATTGTGTGATGCACAAATGTTGGTATACGGAAAACTAAACTGCCTTACCCACCACCGAAGGTAAATCCTTGGATATGTGCCACTCTTCCTCGAACGTTGCATGGAGTCTATCATACCACATCTCCACCATCTGCTTGAATGGTCCACTCATTGATCCATCGTACAAGTACTTGCCAAATATTTTTGCATGTGACTTATGTTCCGTGGGGTATTCCAAAATATTTTCCTTTAGCCCATCAGGCACCCCCAATCTCCATAAATACTAAAGACAATAGTACAATGCCAAAACTTATTTTGTCACATGTCCACGCTTCTTTAATGATTGTCTTTGTTATGTGATCTATGATATTGTAGACCACTCCTCAAGACATTTTCTTTGTGATGTGTAACCACATTGTGTTTACCTGCGACCACCTTCCTTGGTCATTCAAATTTGTTACAAGATGTGCAGCTTCCTGCACTACTAGGTACTTTTTCAATTTGTCAATGTCCATTTCACATGGACCTTTAGTATACCCCATCTCTTTCCTTGTCTCCTAAGATTATGGCCTTATCAGTTAAATCACTATCCATATCCAACCCTGAGGCCCTTAGTCCTATTACCATTGAAATCAAATCAAGCTGTGATTCTTACCCTCCATTTGGCGAAGTAAAAGAAGTCCTCATAGACTTTACTCATCAACCACTGATACAATGGTTCATACTTTCCAAAATATGGCAGCTCATATAACTGGTAGACTCCATTCTACTTTAGCAACTTCTCATGCCACTAGCGTCATTGTATACTGGCATATCCTTCTGTAATGTGTGCTTGTTCGTTTTCATGCTAAGCAATGCATCGAGCTCCTTCTTATTACTTGATGTTCGATGGTTGTAATCATTGATTTTACATTAGCAAGATATGGGAATCCCATTCTTGTCCCACAATCACGCCCTCTGGATACTGCATTTCTGAGAAATTACTCTCGGGAGCAATTTCTTCTTCCACTTCAACCTTCTTCTTCCCTTTATCTCCTACTGTGGGTGCTTTCTTCGGTGCCATTTGAAAAAAATCTCTCTTTTCTTCCCTCTGTAATTGAGCAAGTTGAAACCCTAGTTTAAATCTTCATGCCCTAGTGGAAATCATGTGCCCTAGCTTGTTTGTAACGCGTCTACCTCACTCAAACCCTTCTCCTATGGGAATGCAAGCTTCTCCTGTGCACAACCCTTCTCTCCATGTCTGGTTTCACACTCTTCGCACCTCAACATGATTTCTCATCTCATTCGCACTTAACCCTTTTCAAATTCTCTCAATTGCAACGGTAAAAATGAACTCGCATCCATCCTTATATAGAATTTCAAAAATTTAGTGCATTTATTGCTCCTCCACCTACCAACAATCCTCTCATTAATTGACCATTTTCATTATTTTTGTGTGGTACATCTTCACGCCCAAGCTATAACCTTCTAGTGTGCCCTTCTACCTTTTGGCTGCAGACTTCTCTTCAGGGGACTTCCATACGCCTGAGTACCTCATCACTGCGCCTTCCACTGGTAGTCTTCCCGGCCTCTGCTTACCTCATGTTATACTTGTTTCTTCATTCCTCTCTATCTATGGTCCCTGTGTCCAAAAGCAATCTCTCTTTGTTTTTCAATTCTCCAACCTTGAATATCACCCGTAGATAGTTCCTTTCATGTGTACTTATTTTCAACAGTCATGTACCTAGATAACAACAACCTACCCCACACTAAGGGTATGTGTAGTCCTCTGTGTATAAAAATTCTTCAAATAGTAATTAGCTTATGGCGTGTAAACATGCTTATTACACAAACACACCAACTAAATTGACAAAGCATAGCAACAAAGAAATAAACACATTAAGGAAATGAAGAATTGAAAACCTAATGTAAATGGCAACACTTCCTTATTACAAACACCAAGAAGACTTATTTATAGTAGGGCTTCAGCATACTCCTATTGAAGTAACCAGGTAATTGTATTCCATCAAGTGCCTCTAACTGAAAACTGCTTGATTCGAGTATGTGAGTGATAACATATGGCCCCAACCAATGTACCTTGAGCTTGCTCGAGATGGTGCAAAAAACTTAGAATCATAAAGGAGCACCATCTGTCCTATCTCCAAATTTTTATCCCTTATGTTCCTGTCATGCCATGCTTTCTACCTATTCTTCTCTTGTTTTTAACTCTAACATGTTATGGTTCATTGCTCATCCAACTTGATTAACTTTTCAATTCATTCTTCTAATGCTTTCTCATCAGCTAGACCTCCAAGCGTGCACAATATGCAAAGAAGGTAACATAAATTCCATAGGAAGAACTAGTTATGTGCCAAACACTAACTGAAATGGTGTGGCTTTGTTCAACCTTTTATATGTTGTCTGATATGCCCAAAGTACTGCAGATACTTTATCATCCCAATCCTTTCTTCCAACATCACATATTTTTGTCAATGTCTAGCTCAAAATTTTGTTGAAAGCCTCAGCAGTCCCATTTTCCTGAGGATGATAGGGTGTAGTCTTATGGTGTGCAATCATGAATTCATCCAATAAAATTATGATTGTCTCATTAAGAAAATGTGTGCCCCTATCACTGGTCAAACTTAAAGGACATCCATACCTTGTAATAATATTTTCCCAAAGAAACCTGGTTGTTGTAGCCATTGTACAATCCTTTGTAGGTGTTGCTTCTTCCCACCTTGTCAAATAATCTATGCAAGTTATGATGTAGTGTGATCCAGTTCTATGTGCATAGCTAGTGAAATAGGACCCACAAAATCTATAGCCCATTTCTCAAATGGTTCGCACTAGTAATGGGTCTTAGAGGCATTTCATCTCATTGACCTGGTTTCCCAAGATGCATTGACAATGATCACAAGCCTTACAAAATTCCTTACAATCTTTATACAGGGTCTCCCACCATAATCCAACGAGTAGAATCTTGCACGCAGTGGCATCACCTGCATAGTGGCCACTTGTAATACCACCATGAGCTTCTTCCATAATATTTGTGCTCATGTTCCAATACACAACGGCAATACTTCATCCTTAGCCTAATTTGTACAGGTCACCGCTAATTAACATATAGGGGGTTGTGCGCGTATAGCAAGTTATTTCTTCTCCAAGGATTTTATTCCTTCTGGTGCCATACCTGTTCATAGAAAGACATCAATGTCCTCTAGTTCTGATGGCACTCATTGTAACCTGTATAACTGTGCATCTAGCATGGTATCTTCAATTGCCTGTGCTTCTTCTCCTGACTATATTCTGGATAGATGGTCTGGTCCAGAATTACTTTTCCCTAGTTTTACCACAACTGTGAAATCAAATTCTTGAAATAAGAGCACCCATTGACATATGCACCCTTGTAGAATGGGCTTGTTTACCAAATACTTCAATGCCATGTGATCTGTATAAAAGATGAATGGTGTAGCTAGTAGGTACTGGCAGAATTTATGTAGTGCATAGATCATTGACAAAGCTTCACGCTCTGTAGTTGTGTAATTCTATTCTGCAGGAGTCAACTTTCTACTAGCAAAATAGATAGGATGATCTACAATACCTTCTCCAGGTTGAGCCAACACCACGCCAATGGTCATGCCAGAGGCATCAACATGTACATGAAATGGTTGGTCCCACAAAGGAAAACATAGAATAGGCACGGTAGTAAGTTTTTCCTTTAATGTCTCGAATGCGCACTGCTGTGGTTCTCCCCAGTAGAATGTACCTTTCCCTTTCAGTAACTCTTCCAATGGTGTGGAAACTTTGGCATATCCTTTGATAAACTTCCTGTAATATCCTATATGACCCAAAAATCCATGCACCTCACTCTGACTGGTAGGCTCCCTTAGGCCTATAATGACTGCAACCTTGGTTGGATCAACCAACAAACCTTCCTTGCAGATTATGTGTCCTAACAGTATTCCAAATGGTGTAGCAAATATGCACTTCTTGATGTTTAAAGAGATACTCAACTATCTACATCTTTCAAACATTAAGCGCAGATTGTCACAATGATCCTTAACTAATCCATACACTGTCCAATCATCTAAATAGACCTGTAAGAAGTTGTGAATAAATTCCTTGAATGCTTGAACAACTATGCGTGAAAATACAGCAGGCACATTTTTCAGACCAAAAGGCATTACAGTATAGGTGAAACTACCCCATTCAGTAGTAAACATAGTCTTTTCCTGATCCTCCTGGGCAATCCAAACCTGATGATACCCAGAGAACCCATCTGTAAACGAATAGATTTCACGCCCTGCAACACCTTCTAGTATTTCCTCAGTGAATGGCGTGGGAAAGGGATCAGTCACACATGCAGCATTCAGCTCCCTGTAGTCCACACAAATCCTAATCCATCCATCCTTCTTGATACTGATCACCATTGGACTAACCCATTCTGACTCATCAAGGGGCTTGATAATTCCAGACTTCAACATTTTTTCAATCTCTTCTTGACCTTTTCACGCAAGTTGGGGTTCATCCTGTAGGGTCTCTTTCTAACTGGGCGTGCACCCTCTTTAAGATTTATCTTCATCTCCCCTAATGATTCATGCACACCTTTAAGTTCATGGTACCCCCTAGGGAATAAGTCCTGATAATCCCTTAGTAACTCTATGATTTTTTCCACTTCAGAGTCTGACCAATAGTCCCCAATTATGGCTTCCTTAGGCTCAGCATCTGACCCAATATTCACCCTCTTTGTCTTCATAGGTTCATGATAGGCACGTGTGGTCTTATCTCCACTGTCCAACACCTCATGCCTACCTGTTGAATGGTTTACATCCATATTTTCTACTTCTTCGTCATCCACTAAGTAGACCATTTTTCCTTTTTCTTTCTCAAGGAAAGCGTGTTGAAGTAGTGTTGCATCGGCCTCTGTTTCTTCAACAAGACACACTCCTGAGTCCCCTTCATCCAATAACTCCTGAAGGATTTCTTCAGCCTTGGCACTATCTCCCATAGTTAAGCACTTTATGAATTTTAATGCTTCTTCCACCGAGAGGCTTTGTAGAGAAGAATTCAAATGTCTGGGCCATTCCTGCAATTAAATCCTACCAATTTCCAGTCTCTCTATGGAGTTCTGCATATACATACCAAGCACATGCGTGCATCCTTGTAAAGTGGAATAAAACTTGTGCACCCATAGCGAAGGTGGTAAATCTTCCTACCCTTCTATCCAGAGTCTCTCACACTTCTGAATGTGGTGCTGAATAGGTTGATTACCATGATAAGTGCATATTTGAGTAGGTGCATTGCTCCTAAAGAACCTAGTAGCAAGAGCAATCCTAATTTCATTCCATCCTACAAGATTATCCTTGTGGGCCACCCACCAGCGTGTTGTTGTCCCATGTAGTGTATATGCTAGCATATTTCTTCTTTCCAATGGGTCTATCCATTGTTCTTCCATGGCACGCAAGAATACCATAGGATCTCCTTCTCCTAGTGTAACAAGGTACCGAGTTGTTACCTATCCTCCTGACATAACGTGGTTTGTTGCCTCTAGGAAATATGCTCTTTACTTTACATGCCCTACCAACTCATAAGTGCTATGAGCCCAATTATCACAAGCAACACTTGTAGTATCGCTAATGGACTGTGCATCCTCCCACTGAATTATTCCTTCTTTAGATGGCTCAAGTACTTCTGGATCCCAAATGGTGCATACATAAATCCTATTCAGATCTTCTTCACTTAAGGGCTCAACATAGGGTGTAGATTTTCCATCTGTTAAAGGGATAATAACTCTCTCCTCCTTGTTTTCAAAACTGATATAACCCTTGTTGAACTGAAGATCAACATTATTTGCATAGCACCAAGGATGCCCCAATAGAGCTAGGAAGCTATCTGACTCTGCCAATGCTAAAACCTCAAAGTCTCCAGTGAACTTGGCTCCTTGTATGGTAATGGATGCATCTTTCAAAACTCTGATGGGAGTGGCCTTAGTCTGATTAGCCATGAACAATACATTAGAGGATGGCTGCAATGGGGGTCTTCCCATTTGTACCCATGCATCTAAAGTAAGAACATTGACTTCCATGCCTGTATCAATCAGTATATTACTCAATAGCCACCCATCCACAACAACATTTAGAGTGATTTCCTTGTCATAATCTAGGCTATGAGGGGGAAGATTCACATGCAGGATCTTCCATCTAGTCTCAATACTTGCACGTGGAGTGTTTCCCTTTAACCAATCCCCTAACAATGGAATGATATTTTCCTGGCGCAACATTTTGCACACTTCTCTTAAGTCATCTATATCAATTTGGACCATCTCTGATACTTTATTTTGCTCCATCTTCCATGATTTCTCTTTTAAGTATTGTATCTCACCCTAAAGATTCCTAAGAACTTCCATGGTTTCCTGATAAACCTCCTTCTGATAGGCAGGATCTGGGTACCATGCATGTAGAACCTCCTCCTTAGTGATGGTAGGATTTTGCTGTAATGCTTCTCTGGCATGCGTGCCACCTCAGCGCGGGTTGTGATCTTCACTTGCAACATGCCTCAGACTCTAGTTCCAACTTAGGCATCCACTGATTTTCAACAACACGTTGTATCCTAACCATCCTGTGCACCTTTGTTTTCTTGTTTATGTTGCTTACTAAGATGCTCATACAAGTCTGGGCACTCCTCATAGCTATGGTTCTTTCCACAAAAAGAACATGTAATATTCTGGGGACATTCACACCTGTAGTGGTCAGGAGATCCACATGTATAACATGTTCCATGCAAGGGAACTCACTTCTTCCACTACCATGGCCTCGTCCTCTGAATCCACCATGGTATCCTTGACCTCTGCCATGACCACCTTCAAAATGCCCTTCATTCCGATCATAGCGCACCTGATTGTGATCCAGTCCTGATGCTCATTCTTTCCCTTAGAGTTATCTGAAACTCCTGTCTATTCGTACACCAATATCTATAACATCATGGATCTGACCAATCAGTCGAATAGTCTTCCGTGTCATGAGTCGTGGACCTACAAATTTTATAGTAGCTTGAAATGTTCTTCCTTATCGCACATTGTAATAATGGGTAGTGGCTAGCATCATGGTTTAAATGGCATATCTCACAATCCAACAACAATGAGTGTACTGATATGTGAGGGAAACTATCCTTTGTGTGACCTTCTACTTCACAGTCTATGCACCAAATCCCTGTGCGTGTCTCATGTGCTGAATTTGTTGATAGTTTCTCCAACTATTTTTCCATAGCTGTGATCTGTGCTTCTAAAAATGGGCTCACCCCAGTATCTATGCTTCCAACTACCTCAGCACATGTAAGGATGCTTCAAGTGCTTCACGTGGATCAGTGTATGTCTTATGTGATAATGCCCTCCTAAAAGGGGTAATCAGGCCCCCAACAAACCATTGTGCATGTTGGCTTGCATGTATATCATAAGAAAACTTAGATAACAGTGTTTTGAACCATGCATCATACTCTCTGACACTTTCAGTAGTGCCTTGCTTAATATCCTTGAGTGCACTTATACTCTTCTGCTCAAACTCAGGGATGTGAAACTCTTTAAGGAATGCATCTTTTAAAGTTGTATAGTCTACGCAAGTCTGATCAGGGTCAAACTTTCTGTACCAGTTATGTGCGCGCCCTTGTAACGTAGTAGCAAATTGGCTTTCCCTACGCTCAAAAGCCATGATTCCTTTTGCGCGCCACAATATTTCACACATATGCACATGTTCAGCAACATCTTCTATGCCCTCTATACTCTGGAAGATGAAGAGACATATCCATGTAAATATTTTGGGGTTGGTGTGGACCTTGCCCACCTGATCCAGAACCTCTTGTGTTTCCCCTGCCTCCAGAACCACCAGATCCCGTCAGATCTAGAGCTACCTAAGCCTCCCTAATCCCAAACTTGTAGTTGGGGTTAGACCAGAAGATGTACTTCCCTGTGTCCCAACAGTAGAACTGAACTGTACCTCGATAGTCTGTGAAGCATTACCACTCCCAGAAGTTAGTCCAAAAATGGTGTGCTTGTATTTTGCACTGTTGATGATACACCCAAAAAGGTACTCCCATATAACAATGAATCCATTTGTGCTACCATCGTTATGCCTCTTATAAGACTCACTCCTACTCTCCCACTGCTTGAATTAGCTTGCTGACTGAGTGTTGTACTAGATGCTGGAAAACCAAGCGCAAGGGAAAGGTTGTCAGGTGGATTTAGATGTGCGCCCGTGGCCCAGGTCATCTCTGTTGGTGCACTTCTACGTGAGGCTAGAGGAGGGATCCCTGTCATGCTTTCCCAAATGGGGGAGTTCCTGATGCTCTAGTTCCACATCCCTTCAGCGTGAATTTCCAAATCCTTCATGAACTATCTCTCTCCACAACGCCATTTACTTCTGCAAAGTCATGTTGCTTCTCTACCTCCCTCTCATGCACCTCATTATACTTAAGCCACCTTTCCTCTCTCTGCCTTTCTACCACTAGGTCTGCCATCTTTCACCAAACCTGCTCCTGCCCCCGTGCGTGGTGGGGTTTAGTTTGCCATCAGTTTACTTTTTAAATTTAAAGTTACCATTAGGATCTTGATCGCCAGTGGAATGCCTTGTAGGTAAGTTCCCCTTGGATATCATAAAAACTAGAATTCAGCTACCTCTAGGCACGAATAAGTGGAAATTGAGTACTCCAAGATATAACTGTCAAAACACCATGGAACCACGTATCCATAGCTCGAGTCCAAATCAGATCAGCATCATAAAGGGCCTGAAATTCTTCCTACGTCTAGACAAGTGCGCGATACCTCCAATTCCTGCTTAGATGTATAAGCAATCAGCCACTCGTACAATTCTACTAGAAAGATAGTGAAGAAGCTCTCATATAAATTATCATACATATTATGTTCCACCCACATACATGTGTTAAACTCAGATCCAATGTTGAAATGTCATGTGTATTCTTCTTCCAGATCTTGTATCCACTCTTCAACACTTGCTAAGGTCAACCAATATGTCTTCATCGCGAACCATCCTGAAAACAACTGAAAAAGAGGTCCTGGCAACGGAACCAATGATGCAGCCTAGAATTCACCAATACAAGCCCAGACATGTTGGCACATCACTCAGCCTAGACTGAGCTCTCACCTGAAGCATGCAAAGGTACCAAGCCCCTCTTTAGGGTTGTTGTTGTAGGATGTTTAGCATGATGAAGATTTTAATCATTCAGATCTATGGCTAATATATCCTTCTACAATGCATATTCAGATCTAGATCTAGAACATAATAGACTTAACAAATAACCATAATGGAATCAAGCATGCAATACTTGAATTATAACCATGATAACACCTTGTTTTAGTCCATAATCTCCATTATATTAATTACAGTAAATACACTGAAGCTTCCTTACAATAACAGTAGTATATGCTCATGCACGTAAGAGATCTAGCAGCATAATCTCACTATAACCTAGTTCTCACACGTATATCTATTTCTCTCTGCTACATAGTTCAATACATATTTATAAGGGTGGGAATTTTCCCTTCATTGCTTATCTAAACCCAAAATAGGTCGCATGCTATTATTAGCCACGTGTCGTTACAAAAATAGCCACACATGTAAGTGTGCTAACAATAGACTACTTTTAGTTAACTGACAGTAGTAGATCTATTCCCAAACTGTGTCCATGTAAAGCACTTTGTAGCCTGATCATCCAAAAATAGCCAATGCATGTCGCGTAAGTCTCCAATCAGTTTGAGTGCTCTGCATGCTATCTCCAAAAATAGATCCTCATCATAAAAATGGCTAAGTCCCAAACCTATTTTTGTTATTTACGCGCAATCCTTTCCGATACTTCCATGCCTTTGAATGCTCTCTCCTTTCCTGTGTGGGCCTTCTGTATTTTCTTCACTAAGTGCCAGAGTCTGACTGATCAACAAATTCCACATCCTCCCACCCACATACATAGGTGGTGAACCACCTGATTGTCCACATGCTTTTTATTTGTCACTTCAAACACCCACGTACATGGGATGAGGCCTTGCCCTACATACAACATGGATACAATTGGGCCCTAAACAAATCTACCAAGTATAATCCATTTCAATTTTTTTACAGATTCCAACCTATGGAACCCATTTATGTATACATGCCTGTACATATAATGGAATACATGTATCATGGAGAAACCGAAGTAGAAAAGGAAATAAGGTTTCTTTAACATATTTAGTACACTCAGTAGTAGGTCCTTGATATTTTCCAGAAGATGAATGAAAAGTATATACAACATAATGATCAACATAGGGTTCCATATCATTTCAATGTTGGTAATAAATTTTAGTTTTGGCTTCAAAATGAAAGGCTTGTAGGTCCACACAGAAAAAATTGATCTCTATGGTATGGTCCTTAAACTATCACCTAACAAGTAGGTGAAAATGTTTTCAAGTTGGATCTTCCACCCTACCTTGGTTTGAATCCTATCTTCAATGTGGACCTCTTCAAATCACATAACCCACCTATTTTGGACACCCCGGTCATATTAGAATATTTGGACATATATGAACTCAGCCCAGAAAGCTTTTCTCCAGTTGAAGAAGATTAGGTTGTGGACACTTGGACAAAGACCACTAGAGGATGTCATATTCAGCTCTATCGAGTGATCAAGAAAGGAAATCTTAATCATCAAGGTGAGTGGATCACCACATACCAGATAAAGAAATAATTTCCACACTTGATGGGACCCCTTGGTGCAATGGGAACCATTACTTATAAAGGAGGGAGGAATGATCCAAACAACAACCTAAGTGGCAATTCTAGTAGGGAAACTTCAGTAGTCATAAATTTTGCACAATAGCTCTGATTGACTCTGTTCAAAATGTTTCACAAAGATTGGAACATATAAAATATGGTGAAAGGGTGAAAAAATTTGTTTGGAAAATTTTGACCCCAGAAATCCACTTCTAAAGGTCTCAAATTGCAATCGTTGTAGTTTTGTCTAAAACTAGTAATTTCTAAAAATATTAATTTTGTGAAATTTTCGCATATGTAATTCATGGAAGGTGAATCACATAATCTCCCTCGATATTGGTGACCTTCCACATTATTCTATATGTATCTTCATATTTCTAAAAGTAGTATATAAGTATATTTTTATGAGGGTCATTGTAGTCCTCACCTTATAATCTCAAAGAATGTCAAAACTAGGCGGTGTATAAGGCTATCTGCAAAAGGGGCTAAAGGAAATAATAATATTACAATTATTTACTGCATGAAATAAAATTCAATAACTGAAATGAAATCTAATCTAACAACTGAAATAAATAATTAAAAGTAAATCTAATGTAACAAATTGAAAATAATAACTGATTAAAAAACAAACAATTGACAATAAATAAATAAAAGTGAAGCTTCATAAACAAAGCAAAAGAAATACACAATGTAGATTTAACAAACTAAGTAAAACAATAATGATCTATTGTAAAAAACAACAAATCATCCTCCTCCTTTGGTAAGAGTGGGCCCTTGTTCTTCCCTCAGATTTGGGTTAGCAAAACTAAAAAAAATTACTACCAAGAAACTTTAATTGTGGATTTTATTAATAAAAAATAATGTTACAAAAGACATTCATCTCCTACCATTGATGCATTGAGATCTTTGGAGAGATATTTATAACTCATCCCTACTCCAATAATATAGAACTACTTACCTATAATCTTGGGAAAGACTTGACTACATCTTCCACTTTGCAATGAGATAAATGTGGAAGGAATTTATTCAAACAATACAACTCCAAGTTTAACTGCTTACATTCAACTACTTCTTTCCACTTGACTAGGAGATAAATATGGAAGATATTTAATCAAACACTACAACTCTAGATTGAACTAATAATTCTTCCACTTGAAAAGGAGAAAAAATTGGAAGAGAATTAATCAAATATTATAACTCTAGATTGAACTATCTATTCTACATTCACTTAACTATTTATTTCCATTTTCCAAGTCTACTCTTGCATGATCAAATATTTCAACAGGACAATTGTCCCGCCATATTCCCATCCTTAATTTTCTGATCATTATTGTGAATAATGTTTGTTTCCAAACCATTTTTGGGTTTGGTGCTCCTTGTAATATTTCCAAAACATCTTGAAATTCTCATTTTCATTTAGAAATGAGGGAGATATAACATTTTTACTAAACATGTGTTTTTTTATATTATTTATTTTCCTTTAACCTTATTTTTCTGAAACTTAAAATGAAGATATATTCTCAATTATTTATGCTGTGTAAAAGTGGAGAGAGTTTTTTCCTCCTAATAATAAGAGGAACAAAAACCTCTCTCAAATTTTCATTTGAAGATCTTCAACTTCTGTTAGAGAGAATCTAATGTTGCATGTGTGAGTCTGCACTTGAAAAGCTTCTGCTTCAAATGATGATATCTTTAAAACAATTATTATTGTTTAAAAATGGAGAGAGTTTTTTTTTCAAGAAATAATTGGAACAAAAACCTCTCTCAGAATCTCATTTGGAGCTTTGCAATTTTAGCTAGAGGGATTCTTGTGCTGGTTCTGCTAGTATTGTGCTTGAAAACCTTCTTCTTCAAATGTTGATATCTTCAAAACTATTATTTTTCGTGTCAAAATGGAGATAGTTTTTTCCTCCTAATAATAAGAGGAACAAAAACCTATCTCATATTCTCATTTTAAGTTCTTAAAGTTTATCCAGAGGGATTCTTGTGTTGGTTCTATTAGTACAACACTTGGAAACCTTCTTCTTTAAATGTTGATATATTCAAAAATATTATTGCTGTGTAAAAATGGAGAGAGGTTTTTCCTCCTAAAAATAAGAGGAAAAAAAACCTCTCATAATATCATTTTAATATGTTCAATTTTAGTTATAGCAAGTTTTGCGAGTCCTGCGCTAGTTCTGTGAGTCATGTGCTAGTTCTACGAGTCGTACGCCCAAGTCTTGTGTTTGAGTCACGTGGTTTTTATATTATGAGTTCTGCACTCCTCTCTTTATGAGTTTTATGATATTTGTGAGTCATGTGCTCTTATCTATGTGAGTATTACACTCGTTGTAATACATTCAAGAGATCAAATGACCTGCTTATACATAATACTGCATTCCAACTTACAAGAAATATTAGGAAATGAAAACATTCAGATTGCAATGGAATTTCAAAGATAGACCAAATATATTCTACATTTAATCTTAAATAATCTATCTAGTTCTTAAGATCACATCTAAATCCACTTTATATGAGAAAGAATAATGTTATTTGGTACAATGAATGATACTTAATTTGGTCTCATCAGATGTAACCCGTAAGGGTAAGAAACACATCTCCTTGCAAAGATAGCTATTGTGATCATAATATTATGAGAAATATACATCTCTTTTCAGAGATGTTTTTTTCTGTTTACATCTCACACAATTGTTATTTTTTCCTTTAATCCCAAAACCCCTGGGTTTTAGATTAAATACAAATCTTTGATTATTCTTCTACTAAACCCCTATATATATGGTTTTTCAATTGATGAAGTGCATCACTCTAGGAGATAACACGAAGGCATAGGAGCTTGTAACTTAGTTACAAGGTGAGACTCTTCTGAATGAGCATGCCAACACTTGTGAATGGATAGATTCTTATGTGTACCTCTTGGAGTGTGCCTGAAAGGAAAAATATAAAGGCAAGCTGGTGTACATGATTGATGATGAAGAGGTCGAGGATTTAGATGTTTTGCACACTGAGGGAGAGCATAATGTGTTTTCCACAATAGATGAGTACATGCACATATATCACCTACCTTTGAAAAAAAAAAATATAACATTGGAATAGACGATGCACCTAAAGTAGCAATAATTGGTGATTACTATTCGAAGTCTGAAGTTACAAATATTGTAGAACTATTGCATGACTTCCATGATCTATTTCCTAGAGGCTACCATGAGTTGAAGGGTGTCCATCCTTCACTAAGAGAAATGAAGATCAAGCTAAGGGAGGGCATAAGACTAGTACAAAAGAGGCCTTATAGGATGTGTTGGAGCTAAAAATTGCACCTTGCCCCAAGTCATAGACAACTCAATGATTTTGAGGTAACATGGGACTGTCTCCAAGTTGTGGGATCTTACTTCTTGAGATAAACATCCAGAGAAGGCCGACTTCCTGTACCTATTCAAATGCTAAAACTACTCCTAAAGCTAGAAATTAAACTATCTAATCCTAAACTAACAAGACAATGGACCATGGAGAGAGGATGATGCATAAAATAAAAGATCCTAAGCTAAGGGAGGTGATAGTAACAAAACAAGGTCGAAGGCTTTCCTATGAGTGAAAATGAAGAGACAATGTAGGAATGGGAGAACCTAATAACTGCAATCCAAAACAACATTCAAACGACCATTGCCATGAAGCATAATAGACTTAACTTCTACAAGAAGAATAAAACATACACAATATACCCGTAGTTCGTAATAAAAGGACAAAATTTCAATATAACACATGATAGGGAATCTATAAGCTACAAAATATGAATTTTATTGCTTTAGGGATACACAATTCATTAAAGGGAAAGACATAAGGCAAAAATCGACTTGTGAAACATCAAAATCTGAGGCCAGCAACTCACAAAGCGTCTAGAACAATTTTGATAGAGTTCCTTCGACTTAAAAAAAACCTCCTTTACAAAGTGCTTAACACTTGGATTTATAGATATCTGTAGAGTAGAGAGAGAGAGAGAAATAGGTCACAGATAATTTAAATGGCTTCAACTACTCTCCAAAACAAAGGACTAATATACATAGAAGGAATGTCCAACTGACATGCTCCCATAAAACATTATCAAAGGTTTGAAATGAAAATTTGGCGCCCATACTCAATCAATTCTAGTAGTTGAACTACCTATAATTACTCATAAATGGATAAAGATATTTTCTATCCTTTTTTCTTATCAAATTTTTCCAAAATTGGATTTTGATGATGCTAAATTAAAGGTCTCGAGGAGAGCTTTCCAATGAGACTGATTTTGTAAAATTTCGAGCTTTGCAGCAAAATATATGGCCATTTGAAGTTTTGGTCTATCAGAAAGCATAAAAATACAACACGTGGCTAGCCTTTGACTGGTTTGGGGATTAGCCTCTACCCATGTGTACACCACTTTTATATTTTCCATGTGTCTTCCTCCCATTGGTTTGCAATATCGGGTTTTACTTCCCTACCTACCATCTGTCCTTTCTTTTTCTACCTCAAGCTTTGCATTGGCTTTAAAAGGTTTACCGTATTAAAAAAAACTGACCAATAAGACTTTACCACATTCCAGTGGGGAGTCAGACTTTGTCAGTAATTGTGACACACAGATTAATGAGAAGGCTCCACACATTTCTCATTATAGTCCTTTCAATTGGTCCTTCTGACACTCGCAAAGTGTAACCCAATGAGAAATAACCACATTCTTGTGCAAGTTTCCCTTCGATTGATCATTAAGAAATGTGAAAAAAAGAGAAGGCTCCACACATTTCTCATGTTGGTCTTTTCTTTGATCTCTACTAACAACTACAAAACACGGTCCAATGAGAAAGCTCCACATTTCCACAGTGTCAGATCCTGTCAGAATGCCTTCCTCATGCTTGCCTCTGATTCAACAAGCCTTCACATTTTCCAGGTTACAAAATGAGAACAAATGTGTTGATGCCACATAGCTCTTCAAATCGTGGTTTCTAAGTCTCAGGGAGTTAGAAAAAAATTATCTTGAGGAACTTAGAACTTTTGGCTCCAAAGAAAATGTGCCACTTGTCCCCTTTGACCTTGCTGATTTGTCGTACCCGATGAAATATAAATTATGGTTGATTTCGGGACTTGGGTTTTAGATGGGGCACATTTAATTAATGGGATCCATAACGGTGCCACCTATCCACACTTGAACCATTGATCTGTCACCAAATAGCCCTATTAATGCTGACGCTAAATTTGACGGGTAAATAAACATCACTTGACCTTTATAAATAGCCCGCTAATATTTTAAATTGTGCTCCCATATGTTTTTTAATGCCAATAGTCAGGGATTTTAGAAAAGGTAATTTGAAAGTTTTTTAAACGTCCTAGACCCGTAAAATGGCTAAGTCCATTTTAGTTTTCCAATTGTGTAGGGGTGTAAAATTGGATAATAGATTTGACAACTTTCAGGGATAATATGCCTACTAGATTAGATGACTAGTATCCTGAAGCATCCATTGGGCATGGAGTTGAGCCTAAAACTCTTGAAAAATTGAGCTTTTCTTCAAAATTCTAACCCTGAGTTCTTCTAAAGCATGAATGGACTTATAATGAAGTGCAGCTGTCTAAACGTGATCATTGGAGTTCTGAATAAAACTTGAATTTTCTCTAACCATCTAGTTATACCATGAATACTGCTCTACTTGATTTGTAACCACCTTGAAGCCTAAATTAACCATCTACTTACAAAAATTTCTAATTTTTTTATGAGAGTGGAAAATTGCTCCAATCTTGAAGCTTCACCCTTATCCTCTACAACTGCATATGATTTATTGGGGTCAAAAATTACACTTTGAAATCTGCCCTAAATTTTGAATTTTCCAAAAATTTGTAAAACTTGCACTAAACTGAAACATGCAACCAAAACAAGGCACAAGACTACGTACAGAAAGAAAAAACATACATACTTTAAGTAAAGCATGCAAAGTGTGCACAATGCACTTCTTCAACAGAAAACATACCTATACTACCAAGAGCAATGTGCTAGACACACTTAGAGGAATGAAAAACTAATCTAATATGTACACGATGCAACAAGACAACTAATGGGAATGTTTAAGGTAAACTCCATTGATTGGGATTGGTAACATGTCTCCATTAAGGTCTAATAACTCAAATTAGTTGTCTTCTTTGAAAGTACTCATACTATATGGCCCACTCCAAATTGCATCAAACTTGGACTATCTTCTTGGTTTAGCTCTGTCAGCATCCCATTTCAAAACCAAATCACCAACTTTAAACATTTTAAACCTTGCCTTTTTATCAAACCATTTCTTAGTTGACCTATGACCTTGTTCTAATTTGGTCATGAAAATATTCCTCAGTTATTCAAGTTCTACCAGTTATGCCATTCTGATTTCTATTTGATCTTCTCCTTTAAATTCTAGCTGCTGAGCCAATTCAAGTGAAGGAAATTCTAGTGACAAAGGAATCCTAGCTTCTTTGCCATATACAATCTTATAAGGAGAAGTGTCAATTGTCTTCTTCATTGCTATTATATTAGCCCACAGAGCATTTCTCACCTTTGTATGCCCCTATCTTTGATTGATGTCCATGATTCTCTTCATGATTATGAATAGGTTCTTGTTAGTAGACTTTGCCAAACCATTACCTTGAGGGTAATAGTTGGAAAAATTCTTCAAATAAATACCAAGTTCTAGAGCCCAACCAAAAATTTTAAACCCTGAGAAGGCTTTTGCATTGTCAAAGATAATAGTTTAAGGAATGCCAAACCTTGTTACAATATCTTCCAAAAAGTACAGGATGATAGATTCATTGGCTTCATTCAATGGCACGGCTTCTGTCCACCTAGTAAAGTAGTTTGTTGCTGTTAAAACCCATTTGTGACCATCAATTGATAGAGGGTTGATCATGCCAATGAAATCAAGGCCCCATTGGGCAAATGGCTGATTTGTTTGAATTTGATGGAGTGGAAGGACATATGACCTCTTTTTAGTAGTAAAGAAAGCACATTCCTTGCATTTTCTAACCCATTTGTGATAGTCAGCAAATAAATTGGGCCAAAAATAACCTTCTTTTATGATCTTCAATGTTGTGGCTTTTACTGAGAAATTCTTGCCTAAGAAATCATCATGGAATTAAGTCAAGATCTTGTTACAATTCTCACCTTCTTGAATGCACCTAAGCAAGACTCCATCGATATTTCTTTTAAACAAAACCCCATCAATCAATGCATCAGGAATATATTGTAGCCTTAGATGTCTCCTTTTTGCTTTGTTTAGTCCAAAAGGGTAAGTACCAAAAGACAATAAGGTATCCATATCATTAATCGAGCTGTAATTATTGATTGTATCTTCTTCATTTTGTTGAGAATTAACATTATGTGGTAGTTCTTTATTCATGAGGGAGACTTCTGGATCATCCTGAGCATCTAAAATAAATTGCTAACACAGTCCTCAACCTTTTACCAGTTTTGTGGCCTTGATAGTCACGTCATATTACAGTATTTTGGTCACCCATCCAGCTCTTTTCTCACTGATATATGCTCTCACAATGAAGTCTCTCAGACTATAAAGTGAGATTAAAAATTTGATATGACTAGTGGAGAGAATACTTTTAAATTTCTTAAGAGCCCTCATGATGGAAAAAACTTTATTTTTAATGTGACTGTATTTGAATTCATATTCCTTCATTGTTTGACTTAAAAATTCCATTGGTTACTCCATTCCTTGATCATTTTGATGTGTCAAAATAGCAGCAACACTAGATTCAACTCCATATACATGCAAGATAAAATCTTTAGCATAGTCAGGATTGACAAGTGTAGGAGCTTGAGCAATATCTTGTTTGATCTTGGAAAATCTATCCTTCCCTTCTGATGTCCATTTGAAAACAGAATCCTTCTTAAGCACAAGAGTAATAGGCATGATCAACTCTATAAAATTAGGAATGAATCTCCTAATAAAGTTAATCTTCCCCCAAAATGACTGCAAGGACTTCTTGTCATTTGGCAAATAAAGAGAGAGAATATTTCTAGATCTATAGCAATACCTTCCTTAGAAACAATGTGACTCAATAGATTACCCATAGGACTTGAAAAATTGCATTTCTTGGGATTAAGAGACACCCCAAATTCCCTTCATATTTAAAATACCTTCTTTAAGTGGTTGATATGGTCTTGACTCTTTTTTTGAGAAAATGGTAATGTCATCAAGATAGATAAGGATAAATTCATTAATATATCCTTTGAAAGAAATGTCCATTTCCCTTTAAAAAGTGGCACCTGCATTTGACAAACCAAAGGAAATTTTCCGATATGCATATGTTCCTCACTTGGTTGTAAATGTAGACTTATATTTATCTTCTTACTTAACCTTGATCTGATTAAAAACAGAATAGCCATCAAGCATAGAAAATATTTCAGCTCCTACTTCTGTCTGTAAAATCTGCTCCATAGAAGGTAAAGGATAATGATCCTTTAGAGAAGCTTTATTCAAATCCCTGAAATCAACGTAGAGTCTGATTTCCCCATTCTTCTTTCTGACTGGAACAAAATTAGCCACTTAGGTAGAGTATTTAATATGAACAATTATTTTAGCCTTAATGAGTTTGGATAACTCCTTCCTCATGAGGGGATCTATCATAGGATTAAATGGTCTTTAATTTTGTTTAACTTGCTTGACACTAGAATCAAGATCAATGGAGTGTTGGAAAATATCTAGATTAAATTCTTTCAGATCTTTATAATCCCAAGAAAAAAAATCACTACATTTTTGGCACAAGTAAATAAAGACTCACTTTCATTTTCAACACATACCTTTCCAAATAGAAGTTCTTTGCCTTGTGCAATAGTGACTGTTTGACATTTTGCTTGTCTTGTTATCATATTATTTTATTTTCCTTTAAATTCATCAACAGAAATGAATATTGCTCCAAAGTGACCAATTGTTTTTGCCACTTGTTAGTATTTAGCTTAATAATTTGATCACCATAAACATTATGCAAATCAGATTGCATATTTGAAGAAAACTCAACCTCATTTTGGATAAGTTACATAATTTTCTCATCACTATCAAATACTTGCCAACTAGTCTCATTATCTAGAATGGAAGGCCTGACCACTAATTTAATGTGTTACACATTTCCTTTAATCATATCCTCAACGGGTGAGAATTGTGATCCAAAAGCTACCATCTAGTCTGCTTCTTTATTCAACTTTCTTGGCACCACTTGCATATTGAGAGCATCAAAGTTTTTCCAATAGGTCCCAAAATCTGTGTTTGTAAGATTTTAAAAGCTTATTATTCATGGCACACTTCCCCTTCACTTGAGGAATAACCACTTTAGTGTCTCCAAAAATCTACAATGCCTTTATGTTTCTCTTTTTTTCAATTAGAAGGCCATGCACCAATGCCTCATATCCTACTACGTTGTTAGAGCATATAAACTACAATCTATGGGAAAATAATAATCTTTCATTCATTGGAGATATTAGCACAACACCTATGCCAACTCCATTTTTGATTCTTGAACCATCAAAGAACATTTTCCACAATCCAAAAGCATTATCCTTTTCTTGCTTAAACAGTACAGGTAAATTAAGTCCTTCTTCAAGAATGCGATAAGTACCAAGACTAGTCTTAAATAATTTAAGCTCTTCAACATAAGGATAAAATTTATGATCTCTCTTAGCCCATTCATCTAGCAATAGATCAAGAATGGGAGGAGGAACTTTTTGCTCTTATTAAATTGGATCTTATTCATGTTCTTCTTGTATTAGAAAATTTGATTAGATAGGGGTGGATCATATGACTCGATATGGTAAGAAAGATGGGTTGAACTTTTATTGTAAATCTGGTACCATATCTAGTTCTCAAGAGAATATGATTCCAATATGAAGACAAATAACCACCTAATTTAGCAGTAAAATCTCTTGACAAATAGATAGCAAACATGGGAGGCAATTCAATTATAGTTATGTCGTGGGTTATAGTAAGACTTGGGAAATCATGAAGGGTTAGCTCAAGATATTTAATTACTAGTAATACACCAATGGTTGACCCATCAAGTTATAAAACTCCCTTAGAGATAGGACTGTATTTGAGAAAAAGGACATCAACAATCTTCTTGGGCATAATAGAGGTTACTAGCCCCTGAATCCGTCATACAAGTGTGAACTATATGTTTACCCACAATTAATGACATATAAAAGGGTGGGGTATTAACCAATTTACTTACCTACTCCTCCTTCACTTGGCACATAGTAAAAAAACATGAGTGTTATCCACCGTTGGATCCGACTCTGGTGAAGTTGCTTGAGGGCTTCAAAAAGGAGGTCTCGCTATGAAGGAATAACCAAAGCATCCCACATTGTCACATTAACATTTTTATTCTTAATTTTCTCAACAATATTAAAAGGAAGACCCATGGATTTCTGTATCTCAGGCACACTATTCTCCTTTTTTGTTGTTGTAATGTTGGGATAGGTAGCTTTGGTTGAGGGGAAACCTCCTTATATGAAACATGATTTTCAAGATCTCGAGGTAGTTGGTTCTTATCAAATCCAATTTCTTTCTCCTTGTTGACAACATTGTTTTGACTAGAGGAATATGATGGTTGTAATTCTAACATCCTTTTCTTATACCTTGTTCTATCATCAATGCTGATTTGAGATCTGTCATGACTACCCACCACTTGATTTACTGCAAAAAAATCATCATCTCCAAAGAACATGAGATTGACTTCAGGATTGGCCTCTTGATATGTTTCCATGTTAGGATTAGGTGCTTCCAAAAAGTATCTCTTGCTGATTAGAATAAACTTGAACCATGTAGGCTTGAATATGCAATGCCCTCTCACAATTAAGTTGATTATATGGCAGATTGCATAGAAAACACCATTTAGTTTCATGAACCATATTATTTTTGTACTAGAACCAATGCTTGGCTTGAACTAGGAGCATAAAGTGCATGTGGAGAAGGAATTTTCACTAATGGAAGAGGGGAATTTTGGCCTCGCCATATGTTATTTTGTTGATTTTGTGTATATCTTTGATTAGATTGTTGATTTCTAAATGGTCGATATCCTTGATTAGAACATTACCCCTAGTTTTGATAATTTCTATAGGATTGGGCTTACTATTTTTTAGGGATATGACTTAATTGGTAAAAGTTATTGATTAAATCTTTCATATCCTCAACATCCTTTTGTTACGCAGGATTATGAGATGTGGAGGCAACATGTTGTGAACTTTAATCTGGAATAAGAGCAATAGAAGGTTGAGCAGCTTGAGGCAATTGAGGATATAAGGGCATGGGTGGCCTAGGAGCTAATTTCCCAACTTGTATTAAACAATTTTAAGCTCTAATTCCTAATGCATAAGCCCCAAGAAATATTTTTACCCCCATATATTGTACCATAACAACAATATCAGGATTAAGGGATTTTAAAAAGTAAAGAAATGCACCTTCAGAAGTTTGTCTTACAAGGACTGGAATTTTGTCCCACGTTATCTGAAACCTGAAGTTGAAGTCTACCATGAGTTTATTTGGGGCCCTCTTTATGGTGGTCAATTACTCTAACAAAGATAAATTATCCCATCTCTCTCCAAATTGATTGCAAAGGGATGTGCAAAGTGCATTCTAATTTTGAATTGATCCTGCTCTCAGGCTTATGAACCACTGTAAATCTTTCCCTTTAAATGTGGAAGCTAGAAGTTTCACAGCTACATCCATGTCAATAATTTCATGGATAACAGCCACATTTACAATGTCTTGTGTAATCGGTTGGAGTAGTGTGATTCTCCCCAATGAAGAATGGAATGTTTTTCAAGGCTACCACTAGAATTTTATTTTGTGCATTGAGGACAAGTGGACTATTATAAGTGAAATTGACAAATGGATTCTATTGTTGTGGTTGTTTTCTTACAATTACGATTGGTTTAAGAACTCTAGTAGATTGTAAAAAAGGCCTACCATGTTGAGGTGTTGAAAGAGTTCTATTTGGTGGAGATGGTGATATTTGGATTTGTCTTCCCCTTCTTGTTCTGCCTAGTGATAGTTGTGGATATTCAAATACTCCTTCTCTTGTCCTAGATCGTGTTTGGATTCTTCTCATGAACTTGAGGCACTTTGACTGCTACTACCAGTTGATTTGAAGGTTGAATTCACCAGATGTGTAGAAATGAGCCTCCAAAGGCTAGAAATTACTAAGTCACATACCAAAACTTAGTAAAATACTGAATAAATCTTCCAAACTGGTCCCATTGGGTATTCTAAAAGTGTTGGAGTTCAAAATTGCACCCTGCCCCAAGTCATAGACAACTCAGGAATTTTGAGGTGACATGGGACTGTCTCAAAGTTGTGGGACCTTGCTTCTTGAGACATACCTCCGGAGAAGGATTACTTCATCTACCTATTATACTATTAAAACTACTCCTAAAGCTAGAAATAAAACTAGATAATCCTAAAATAACAAGCTAAGGGACCATGGAGAGAGGATGATGCATAAAATTAAAGATGCTAAGCTAAGGGAGGTGATAACACCAAAATGGGGTTGGAGGATTTCTTGTGAATGAAATGAAGAGAAAATGTAGGAAGGAAGGACAAACATAATAGCCATAATCCAAAACAACATTCAAACGACCATTTCCATGGATCACAATAGATTTGACTTATGCAAGAAGAATAAAACATGCACAATATAACCACAATTGTACTAAAAGGAAAAATGTGCAATAGAACATAGGCTAGGGAAGATATGAACCAAAAAATATGAATTTTATTTCTTGAGAGATACTCAATTCATTACAATGCAAGACCCAAGGCCATAATTAACTTGTGAAACATCAAAATATGAGGCCTACAACTCACAAAGCATCTGGAACAATTTGGACAGAGTTCCTTCTACTTAAAAAAAAACGTCCTTTATAAAGTGCTTAACACTTAGATTTATAACTATCTGGAGAGTAGAGAGAGAGAGAAAGAGGTAGCAAATAATTTAAATGGCTTCAACTACTCTCCCAATCAAAGGTCCAATTTGCAGAGAAGGAATGGGTAGCTGAAATGCTCCCAAAACACGTTATCAGAGGTTTGAAATGAAAATGTGGCACCTATACTCAATCAATTCCAGTAGTTGAACTACCTACAATTAATCATAAATGGCCCAAACTATTTTCTCTCCTTTTTTCTTGTAAAATCTTGCCAAAATTGGATTTTTATGATGTTAAATTGTAGGTCTCGAAGAGAGCTTTCCAGAGATTGATTTTGTAAAATTTGGAGCTCTACAACAAAAGATATGGCCATTTGAAGTTTTGGTTTGTCAGGAAGTATAACAATATAACACGTGTTAACCTTTGACTAGTTAGAGGATCGGCCTCTGCCCACATGTGCATCACTTTCATCTTTGCCATGTGTCTTCCTCCTATTAGTTTGCAATATCAGGCTTTACTTCCCTGCTTGCCATCTGTCCTTACTTTTTCTGCCTCGATCTTTTACATTGGCTTTGAAAAGTTTGTTGTATTAAAAAAACTTACCAATAAGACTCTACCACGTTCCTACGGGGAGTCATACTTTTTTAGAGCTCTGTCAGTAGTTGTGACACGTGGATCAATGAGAAGGTTCCATGTATTTCTCATGTCAGTCCTTTTGATTGGTCCTTCTGACACTTGCGAAGTATGACCCAATGAGAAACAACCACGTTCCTACGGAATTTTCCCTTGAATCGATCATTGTGAAATATAAACCAATGAGAAGGCTCCACACATTTCTCATGTCAGTATTGTCTTTGATCTCTACTGAAAACTGTGAGACGCGAGCCAATGAGAAAGCTCCACGTTTCCACAATGTCAGATCCTTGTCAGACCGCCTTCTTCGTGTTTACATTTGATTCGATGGGCCTTCACATTTTTTAGGCTACGAGATGAGAGAAAATGTGATGATGCCACGTAGCTCTTCACATCACAATTTCGAAGTCTTGGGGACTTATAAATTGTTTAGCTTGATGAACTTATAACTTTTGGCTCCAAAGAAAATGTGCCACCTATCCCCTTTGACCCTGTTGACTTGTCGGACCCAACGAAATATAAATTGTGGCTGATTTCGATTTTTGGGTCTAGATGGGGTGCATTTGCTAAATGTGATCTAGAAAGGTGCCACCTTTCCACACCTGAACCATTGATCTGTCACCACGTAGCCCCGCTAATGTTGACGCTGAATTTGATGGGAAAATGAACGTCACTTGACCTTTATAAATAACCTACAAATATTTTAAATTCTGATCCCGCAAGTTTTTGAATGCCAACAATAGGGGATTTTAGGAAAGGGAGTTTGACATTTGTTTAAATGTCCCAAACCCGTAAAATGGCTAAGTCCATTTTAGTTGTCCAATTTTGTAGGGATGTAAAATTGGATAACAAAATGAATCCTAACTTGCGCATCAAGGTGAAAGATGAGATAGAAAATATGCTCAAATTAGATATCATTGAGCCAATAGAAGAATCAGAATGAATCATTCTAATGGTCATCAACATAAAAAATGATGGCAATATAAGAACTTGTTTGGACTATAGATGATTAAATTCCTCTTGTGTTATTGATCCCTTACTTACACCCTTTACTGAAGAGATTATTGAAGGTGTACCAGGGAGCGAGATTTAATCATTCACAGATGGTTTCTCTAGATACCATCAGGTATGTATAACACACGAGGATCAGGCTAAGACAAAGTTTGCTACAGAGTGGAGTTATCATGCATATACAATTATTCCTTTTGGGTTTAAAAATGTGATAGCAATATTCTCATGCATTGTTGTCCAGACATTTGAAGACTTTATCCATAATTTCTTGCAAGTGTATCTCAATGAATGGACTATTTATGGTTTAGTCTAACACCATTGTAAAATTTTGAGATTGATGTTTGAAAGATGCAGGAAGCTGAGCATATCATTGAATATCAAGAAGTGCATCTTTGCAACAAATTTTAGTACACTACTGGGGAACATCATATGCAAGGAAGGTATTTTGGTTGATCCTGCGAAGATTGCAATTATCCTTGGATTAGAAGAACCAACAAATAAGAGTGAGGTACATGGATTTCATGAGAATACAGGGTATTATGGGAATTTCATCAAAGGGTATGCTAAGATTGTTGTGCCACTGGAGGATCTGTTGAAGGCTAAGGGGAAATTTGATTAGAGGGACGCACAATAACAAGTATTTGAGACATTGAAGGAAAGGTTGACTATTGCACCCATATTGTGGATCCCTTCATGGAATTTTCCATTCCATGTTCACGTGGATTCCTCTGGGACATTAATCAGAGTGGTGTTAGTTCATCCTGGAGAAGGTAATGTAGATAACCCTATTTTCTTTGCAAGTAGGAAATTAACACAGGAAGAGTATAATTATACGATTACAAAGTGTAAGGTATTTTCTATGGTTTACACACTTCATAAGTTTAGGCGAGTATCTATTGGAAAAACCATTTTTCTTCTACACTGACCACATGACACTTCAATTTTTGGTTAATAAGACAATTTTACAGGGTCTCATATATAGATGGAATCTTATTTTAGGAGTTTGAATTTTCTAATATAGTAAAGCCTAGAAAGAGTAATTTGTGACCAAACCAATTGTCATGAATTAACTATGGCAAGGACACACAGAGTATAGAGGATACAATGCCAAATGCATAATTGTTCAGGTTGTAATTTTTGATAACATGTTTGGAGGATATAGTGGTGTTATGGCACACACGAATTATACCTAAAGGAATGAAGACCATAGAGAAGAAACAATTGGCCATACATACTTCACCATATTAGTTGGTAGGAGGATACCTATATAAAATGGGTAGAGATAAAGAGCTATGAAGATGTGTTTTGGAACATGAGTTCCAAATGATTATGGAAGAAGCACATGGTGGGATATCAGGAGGACACTATGTTGGAGAGGATACAATGTGCAAGATAATCCTCACAGGACTTTCATGGGAGACACTCTACAAGGATACCAAGGAATTTGTCAATGTGTGTGATCACTGCATAAGATGGGAATGTCAGGCCAATGTGATGAAATGTCGTTGTGGCCCATAGCAAGTGTGAAACCTTTTGAAAAGTAGGTTATTGATCTTTTTGGACCAATTTCGCTAGTTGCACGATACACGTGTATGAGGTACATCATTGCTTTCACTTATTACTTTAAAAAGTGGGTAAATGCTATACCTACCAAGGATTGTACTACCGCTACAGCTATGCACTTTTTATGGGAGAATATTATTAATAGGTATGGCTTCTCTTTGAGCCTCACCAATGACAGGGGAACTCATTTTTCTAAATGAGACGATCCAAATATTGTTAGTTGAGTTCAAGGTGGCTTATCATAAGACTACCCCCATCACCCATAAGAAAATGGTACTACAAAGGATTTCAATAAGATCTTGGGAAAAACCTTGACTAAAATCTATGATATGGGAAGAAACGAATGGGATGAAAAAGTTTCAGTTGTATTATGGGCGTACCAAACTACCTATAAGAGGTTAAAGAAAGCCACACCTTTCCATTCGGAGTTTGATGCAGAGGAAGTATTGCCTATGTAGTTCATATTACTATCCCTGTATATTACACGTGTAAGAGGAATCATAGATGAACATGCAGTGGATGAGCACTTTGAAAAATTAATGTAGTTGGATGAAAGAAATGCAATTGTGCGATGGAGTTAGAAAACAAAAGGTGAGACACAAAGCTTGGCATGACAAACACATTAAGAGAAAATCTTTTATGGTTGGGGGAATGGTCATTCTTTATGATTCCAAATTTTTGCACCATCCCGAAATGTTGAGAGTCCATTGGTTAGGACCATTTAAAGTAACCAAGATATTAGATTTAGATGCATGTCAGTTACAAGTGCTAGATGGCACCATGTTTCCTGGTCACTTTAATTGGAGTAATTTGAAGACCTAATATAAATAAGCTTATTTTATGTTTGTAATAAATTAATATTACCATGCAGATTAGATTTCCCTTTCATCTTCGTTATTTTAATTTGTAATAAGCGTGTTCACGTGCATGAGATGATGTATTTGTTCAAGCATGATGTGCAGAGGACCACACATACTTTTAATGTGGGTGGTAGTAGGTAAAGAGCATGAGTAATGTGCATGAGTGTGTAGTGGTGGATTGAAAAGAACATAGGTGTGCACGATGGTAGAGAACACAAGCAGATTATTTTTCTCATTTGGTGTATTGTTAGAGAAATAATTGTTCGGGTGGGAAAATTGGAGATTTCTCACCAACATTGTGTGGTACTAAGTCCCTCTGTTTGAATGGGTCACCTCCCTTTATTAAAAACAAGTAAATTATGTACACTATTCTATCAGGTGGGGTTGTTCTTTTGACCAAGGATCTCATAGGGGTACTTCCCTACACCTATGGAAAAGTGCTTGTAGATTTTATGAGGTAGGAAAATTTAGAGAGAGAGAGATGTGGAGAGAATAGTAAGGGGGTTTTGCACAATAAAAATTACATTAGAGTTTATTATTTCAAAACCATAATATATCCATGAATTCAATGAGAAGACACCATGAGAACAAGCAAGGAACAAAACACACAAGCACAAAGTATCAATGCATAACATTTAACAAGTAAATGCTCATGGAGTATAGTTGAGATGGAGAGGAAACATAGGAAAGGGAGATAGAGAAAATTTTATCACTTGTTCCTAGAGAGAGTATAGGAGATAGTAAAAGAGAATAATCACCCCTTGAAGTGAGGAGGCTCTTCCAATTTACAATGCAACTCTTCATCTACCCCACATGACTCTTCATATTCCTTTTCCAATTATGAATTTCCAATTACTATCATAAAAGACAAATTAAGTACCTATCTTATCATTTGAGATTGTAATTTTACATTTTACAAATATTTTATTGTCACTTAAGTAGATAGGACGAAATGTCATGATTGCATACAGTGAGAAATTAGAAAGGGGTAGAGAAGAGAAGAAAGAATGAAGAGAAGAGAGAAAGGATTCTCCAAAGCATGGATAAATATTCCTCTGCCCTTGATGTAGATCAGTTCTAATGATGTTGAAGATGAAAACTTACTCTATGATGACCCTCTACAACTATGTGATGCCCCATTGATGAAGATTGGTCCTTTGGAATTTTTCCCCTTTTGAGACTTCCCCAGAATGTAGCATATTTGACTCTTTAAAATGAGAGGTGATGAGTATTGAACCACTAAAGACAATGAAGAATTATTTACCTCACTTTAAAAAGCCTTCAAATCCTTGAAACAATGAAATTCCTCCAAATTATCCAGTTTCTGATGCAAATTGAGACTATTGCCTGCACAATTCAACTTGATGATCCCGATCCTTGGGGAAATGGAGCCATCAATGAAATGATATGAAGAAAAATCTAACCATGTGATGAATAAAGGTGAGATATTGGATGAAACATTATTCAAGCATTTGATTAACCCATCTAACGAAGTGAGAAACACACCAAGACCAGAATGCTCCACTGTGACCAAAATTGAAAACCGAGAAGGTTTTTTTGCCGCTTGAGACACAATGCCATTATCCACCCTTTGAAAACATGAGTTTTACCTCCATTAAGTTTATTATTAGTGATTAACGTGGAGAGATAAAAACCATGACCATTTTGAGACTTTTTTAGACACTTGCTATTTTTATTAAGTTCTTCCTGGGTGACTAGTTTTGAAAATTTTGTTGAATTCTCACTTTTGATTACTTTTATTCTTGGACAATGAAATAAGTGACTTGAATCCATTCATACCTAAGAATTTATATTCTTATTAAGTGTATTTAATAGGTGCTTAATAAAAATATACATTGTCCACGGAGAGTTGGATCATGATGAAAATGGTTTTAAAAAATTCTACTTCACACTGGGATGTTTTGCTCCAGTTTTTAGGGGTTTCTCTCGCCCAGATCTTCGTAAAAATTAAAAGTGAACTTTCAGGTCTATGTTTTCATTCATGTAAATGGAAGAATGTAAAAAAAAACATTCATTCATATCTTCAATTATACTCATTTTCATGGAGCAAGAGAGTGCTCATTAGAAAGTTGATTTTTGGAAGGTTGTTGACTATGATTTTGAGGAAATTTGAATTGTTGGAACTTCGTAGATCTGAGGAGACATTTTACATGAATGGAAACTTTAGAGGACTATAAAAAATGGTTGATATCATTAATGTGGTCATGTAAATAATCATTCTAAATGCGTTCATATAAGGAAGCTTCATGCAAAGTTTTGAGATGATCGAAGATGGGGTTTGCAAGTTATGAGAAAAAGTATGTTTTGGCCATGGTGGATGTCTAGTTCTTCATGACAGACATAACAATATGGAGAAACATAAAAAAATGGCTAATTGTTGAGCCATATTAGTTTTTAAACTCACCCCTTCATGTTTTCCCTCCCATATACTTGTTTTTGAAATAAAATCTTGACCCTAGTTTACTAACCATGGTAGGGGTGGGGTTAAAACTTTCCAAATGAGTTTTGAGTGTCCTAGTCTCCATTACCACATTTAGAAAGGGAAAATGTATGTCATATGGTGAAAAATGTGCCAATAGGTGAGGGATTCATGAGAGAGAATAAAAAATGCAAGTTGGTGAGTTGAAGATGCATACCTAACACCTCATGTTATGACTCTAAGTGATGAGAATTCTCTCTCCTCCATGGTGGTGAAACTTACTAAATGGGTTGGAGACCCCCTCAATTCCCTTACTATATTTATTAATGTACAAATTGGTAAAATGGATATCAGGCCTCTCAAAATGTGCCATGGGTAAGATTTACATGAGGAAGGGGTCAGATGTGAGTGTGAGTGGAAAACTTCTAACACATCAAGTGATGAATTAAGTGATGCAAACCTTTCCTCCATGTGGTGGTGCAATTTCATATGTTGGAACATAATGATTAAGTGGACTATACAACCCTTAATGTATATGGGTTCATCACTAATATATAGGTTAATATTTAATAATATGAAATATTTATATTTCTATTATTAAATATGCTAACCTAGGTATATACTTTAGGTTAAATATTTAATATCATGAAATGCTTATATTTCTAATATTAAATATTATAAACCTAGGGGTATGTGTCAACCATTTTAGGTTGAAAAGGTGGGTTGGGAGACATACCCGATCACCTTATATAAAAAGGACTTTAGGTCCTCATTTGTTATATTCAGGAAATATATCAAAGGTGTGCAAATCAAATGATTTGTTTTTACCCTTGGTAAAAAGGGTTTCAAAGGAGGAGTTGATCTTATTGGATGTAAAATAAGTTCTGTGAAGTAAAAGGTTATTTTCAAAGTGGTTTTACCCTATTGAGGTTTTCCACTATAAATATGGTGTCACCTGTGTTATTTATTTCCAGTAAGTATTTCCTTATTTATGTTATGATGTAATCTTGATTTAAATATTTATTGTAACATTATATAATATATAAGCTGATTAAATCCTTATTTATTAGAATCCTCAAATTCTAACATCATATCCCTCTTGTACCTTTGGGAAAGGTACAAATGGATATCATACCCTCATATATATGTTATGGGTCTAAGCAACATGAAAAATGGGCCAAAAATCAATGTGAGTTTATAACACATTTCTATCACCTCAAGTTGCATTTTAAGTGATGCAAGCTTATAAACCATGTGGTGACACATTAAAGTGTCCCCCATGTCCCTTCAGGAAAGGGGAAAAGGGGAAAAATGGATATTACAGGCCTCCATGAAACGTGACTTTTTCCCAAATTAAAATCTGACTCAGATTAGCTACATACAAACTTTAACTTGACCAATAGCTGCTAAATATTGACCAACATTCGAATTGCGGAAGTTTGATACATTTTTCAATAGATAATCTATTAAAATTAACAAGCTAAATCGCTTATAGATTTAATTTATTGAATAAAATAGTAAATTACCTTTAAAATCTACAACTACGTTTGAAACAAGATTAATTAAGCTTTAAAACATGATTAAAATTTATTTACGAACCTCAGGCTTACGAAATAAACCAAAGATAAAAAAAATCGGGTCTGGACGGATTTAGGAAAGAAAAGGATAAAGACAAGTAGAAATAATTCATTGGAACAATTACTTAAGGGTAACACTGCAAAATAAGACACATGGAACCTTTTTACTAGTTCACATTTCACAGAATCAATAGTTATTTAACAAGAGCCTGCCACTACGAAATCCATATATACGTGGCTCTTTGTTATTCATTTGCAATTCTCAATGCGGGATAATTGAAAAAGACCATTTAATAACAAGATAGAAAATTTAAAATTCATTTACACATGGAGGCATTTAAATGGCTCACTTTTCACATACTGACAAGATACTTACACATGCGAAAGAAACATGGACAAATTCTATTTGTTCGCATTCCGACAAAACTGACAAGAGCCTGACACCATGAAATAGGTGACTTAATCTTATTGGTTTGGGTTTCGCATTTGTCAGAATAAAATATTTGTGAACGATGTGGAGTGCTATCATTGGTTCGCACTTTGCAAACGCACATAAAATCCTGACATTGCGAAGTAAAATGTCATATTCTCATTGGCTAAATCCTTTGCAATAGTCAGTTAATCTGACAAAACATTAACACACGGAATTCTCAATTGGCTAAAGCTTCACAAAATATAAAAGTATCTTAGTAAACCCCGACATGTGGAGAATTTTAATTGGCTCAATGTTCACAATTATATATTACATTGTGTCAGGTGTATTTAGAACATATAATTAACTGTTTCTAAAGGAACTTTTGGGTTGAAGGCTCAAAAACAAGAAATATGACTATAACACGACTTGAAAAATACATAATCTAGATAATTAGCCCAAAACACCATTAAATTTACAAGATTGTTCTTTAATTATGATAAAATACATCAATACAAGCTTATTCTATATTAAATCATACAAAATCTTTGAAAATAACAAACTTACATATCTAATATTAGGTATTTTATTAGCTTAATTATGCAAATTCACTGTTTTTACCCAACAAGTGCGTGTTTTAATAATATATATAACAAAATAGACATAATACATTCAATTTCTCATTGATTCGAATAAACAAAATAACTAAAATTCTTACTATTAGATTTTTAATAGAATTTTCATAATTACAAAGATTTATATAGTTTAACAGAGAGAATACTTATATGAATCAATGGATACTAAATCCCAATGTCAAGAGAAGACAAGGATCCAACATTCTAATTCCAAAATTCCAACACAAAGAGAGAGAGAGAGAGAACACTAATAAGGAATTCTTAATACCAAATTCCAACGCATCCACAGGTTTATAGACACTAGACTATGATCGCTTATGAGAGGAAAAATACTATACACTATGTGTATATTCACCTTGCCCTCGCCAAGAACCATATGCGGTTGTACTATGTACCGCCGGTTAGGAAACTGCTGGTGCCCTTCTCTCTTTCCCACCATCTTCCTGTAATCTGGTCATCCTTAGAATTACTTCCACAAACTAAATTCACTAAGTCCTTAAGACTATTTTCACAATTGTTCTCTTTCTTTGGATTTCAAGCCCAATTCCTTATCTCTCTTCCTTCGTTCCTCTATTCATTTACTTATTTTTTCCTCTATTTTTCATATTTACATATATTTTAGAATACATAACAGGTGGTTTCACCCAACACAATGGTTCTCACACCATTTCATAAGTCAAATTAAGCATCTTTAATCAAATGATCGGGATATTCATCCCTTTAGTTAGTCAATAACTTTATTACAATGTCTTTATAAAGAATCTTATCTTAAAATTGTATTAATAAGCCTCAAACTAAACTTGTCTTTAGAAATATGAAAATTACATTACTTATAATGATTCAGGGTTTTAGTCACATAACACTCCAAGTACAGTTTTTCTAATTTTGGAAACCTTCTTTCACGAAATAGTGCCATAAATAGTCAGCCGTACACATTTTCTTTCCCCGAGAGCCTCCCTAGGAGTTTCATATGTAACCCTTATATTTTTTTTACTCTAAAATGGATGATGAGAATATTACCAAAATGTTTAGGATCCAATTATGCCTAATTTTTTTAACTCACCCCCCTTTTCAGTTCTCATCAAGCTTGTACACAAGTAAAAGGAAATATCACAAAAGCTTATGATGATCAAAATAAAAAACAACCCATTAGGTGTGAAGAGGACATCACATATGTCATTTTTTATTTTTAATCAAGTATCAAATCTTCATATAACTCCCAAAACCTTCCATTGAATCTCACCCAGGATCAAGGATCTTCATTTGCACTGTCTGACCGATATCTCAACATATGCACCATAGAATATCTTGAAACCATTTGCAATGTGAAGTAGGCCTCCTTATATTTCCAAATAATATATGGTTTCTTCTAAATTCATCCTGAGGCTCTTAAAACATTTAGAACAAGTCAACTAGCTTCTTCATCGTATTCATTTCCCTACACCATACTATTAGTACCCAGTGTTGCATACCTTGTTCCTAAACCTGAGTTTTTTTACATAAATTTCCTAAATTTTGTCAAGTGATCACAATGCTATGCAAAAAAATTGCTTGGATGTATTGGATATTCTATGTTCATTCATGGAGGGTGTTCACTAGGTGCAAAAATCCTGAAAATAAGCCTTTTAGGGCCTCCAAAAGCACATGCCTTTGCTTAGATCCAAATATATTCATGAATGCAATTTAATAAAGTCCACTAAACATGAAACACAATTTAAAATAATATTAACACATCCCTCTAGGCCATAATGAGGGTAACACATTGACTGAGTTGGCCAGAGGGAAGGTTCACATTGACCGGGAGAAGGATTTTCAAGGGTAACTTAGGTTGTCATGTAAATTTTTTTGAATTTTTCATGCTAAAGTTTTTGCATGGCAACATGTATTAAATTGTCTTGCTCCAAGGTGTATAATGATGCTTGGTGGGAATGATAACACGTAGAATGGAGGGCAAGATAACGCGAGGTAGAAAACGCAAAAAGAAAAAATACTTAGTATGTAGCGTAGAGGAAGGAAAGGTGAAACACAGGAAGGTATACGCATAAGGACATGTATTCTGGGAAAGTAGTTGTGTAGGAGTAGTAAGGCGCACACAAAATATTATGTATATGAGGAATTATTTTCAAGATAGAAGGTTATACATGCCGCATGTAGACGGAAAACATGAAAGGTCCAGAGTTTACGGAAAATTCAGGAGATGGAGAAAAGAACGGGACAAAGCTAATCTACCATACCTATCCCATTTTATGCACTCAAAAATTAGAAATCTATAAAAGAGGTTGAGTGTAGTTTTAATTATCACCTTACAAATAGAGAGCTTTGGAAATTTGTGTGATTAAGAGTGAACAGAGAAACAACGACTCAAAGCAATCGAGCAACCAACAACTAGTGTCTTGAACAAGAGATCCTTGTGTTTGGAATAAGCGATATCTAAATAATAGATGGGAAGCTATATAAGGGTTTAGAGAGGTGAAGTGTAAGTTATGGCTGTAAGATCAGTTAGAAAGAAGTTACAGAGTTAAGGGCACAAAAGTTAATAACCAAACACTAAACAAGCAAGAAAAGTAAGTAGTTGAGTTAACGAACAAATCATTTGAGACCATAAAATCAATAAGGAAATATAAGAAGGGTTAAGAGCAAACAAACAAGGATTTGGTTTGATTTATGACACGTGGGTTCAGGATTTAGAGATTGTAATTTATAGTACTTTAGTTGAAACTAAGAAATGAACGACCAAAGAAGGGAACCAAGGGAAATAAGAACATAGAGGATGCACCAAAAGAGTGGTTCTTGGAAATGTAATACCCACAAGAGGTGATCATTGTGAAACCTTGGGCATCAAAGTTGTTGAAATGCAAGATAAGTGAATACAATCACCATGCACTAGGGTATGCGATCGAAATAAAGAATGAAACGATGAGGGATATAGGCTAATAGACTTAAGTAGGGTTGTTGGTATTGAATGACAAAGTGCACAAGACCTTGGAGAGTGTCAAAGTCTTAAAAAATTTTAAACTGCAATTTTTGGGAAAGCCTACATAATTATTCAAATGGTTGATGTCCCGTATCCATGAAGACTATTTTTACTTTACGGGAAAAAAATATGCACATCACTATGTAATTGATTGGAAAATTTATTGGGATGTACGACAAGGGTGACAAGATCTTGCTAGACATACGTGATAAGGTGATTGTGGAAAAAAAACCACCAAGTTACACTACCAACGAGGGATTTGTGCTTTCAATGTATCACATATCACTGACCTTGGCACCAGAGCGGCCACACACTTGATGAGTTACAAAATTGGAGCTTCAAAAAGGTAGACTGAGGTAAACACAAAGTTCCATCATATCATGCACAAGATGGCACATGGAACCAAATATAGCATATGTTTGTAAATCATAGAGAGAATTATAGATGAAGCAAAGACCCAATATGAGAGGGGTGAAAAGATGACAATGGGATCTATCTTGTTGTTGATTGTGTTCTAGAAAATTAACATTTCAAATAGTCCAAATGGGAAAGAACGAAATCACCCCATTGAAAAGAGGTCTCCAAAAGAGATATTTTCCAAGTATACTTGCGACAACTCATTAAAAAATGCGTATAAGGTGAGCCTAGAGATGTGGTATAAGAGAATGCGTGATGTATTAAAAAATTAATGGCACATACCTAGGGAGATGCCGATAAACTTGTGTGGCCAAGAAGACTTCATTATTATGCATTATTTCTGTCTTACAAGGTTTTTATTGAATAATGCATAAGTGGGGCCTTGGTGAAAACTTTTCTTTGTATTCTCATCCAGATATTTCAAAGCGTGGTGAATTAGATTAAGGACTCACATCCACTAAAGTTCAATACTAACAAAGTAGATGCAAAGTACCATACTTTGTGCAAGACCTATGGCTGCGTTACAAGGCATGCCTATAAAGAAATAATGGAATCGTTTTTAATGGAATTGAATCCCATCATAACTTTTGCAGTGGGAATGGAGGCATGCCAAGCATATATTTATCTCCACTCAAAGATGAAGGATGGTAATGTAATTTAAGTATGTGACATAGCTCTTACACCACCACCTTCAAGGAGATCTATAACAAATAACCCAATAGCGTAAGCCAGATCCCGACCTACAATAGTAGAAAGAGGAAGAAGAAGAATAAGAAGAAGAATAATAAGAGAAAGAGATTCAGATAGATCACAACTTCAGGAAAAGAAGTTTGATGGAACGAGGAGAGGATTCATCACACGCACCCATAAGAACACCTCTAGTAAGTCCGGTTGAGACTGTTCATGAACTTAGCCTAGAAGAGGAAGGACATGATGAAGAATCCATAAGGATGGGAGAGAGTTTACAGGTTGAATATAATCCTCAAGTGATTCATATTATAGATGAAGAAGATCTCACACACTCTGAGCATGAACAAGAATAAGAGACGGAGCCTGAGCAGCAAAAGGAACATGAACAAGAAGAAGGACAATATGAGGAGCAAGTGCAAGAGGAGAAGGAAGAGATGGGGAAATAGGAAGAATAAGAGTTAGAGTAGGATCAACCCACAATGGGACCAGGCCCAGAGTCAACATCTAGATCAAGGAGGTTGAGGTGTAGATCACCTCCTGAAAGGTGCATGACTTATATTGATGACCCCACAAAAGTTATAAGAGCGATATTCCAAATACAAAGTATGTGTGCACACTCAAGCATATTTTTATTTTGAGAATGTAATTTTCAACTAAATAATTAAGGGGCTAAATGTAGACATTAAAATTTTGTCACTTATCCTTTAGCAGTGACAAGTTTTATTATGTTCCCTTGCTCTGAACAAATGCTCATGTATAGAATCTAATCAATATATCTCTCTATCTTTTTCATGACTTACTCATCTTTACACCCTTCTCTATCACAAATTTAAGAAATATCAATTAATAAAATCAATAAATTATCCACGAGTAACATGTTAAATATTTATGTTTCACGTCACACTTATCATACCTTGGATTGTAAAATTTGGTCAGGATGTGAAATCTGGTCATGGCCAACATGTACAGTCTTGACCTTTCATATTCTTCAACTCTATTTTCAATTTGAATATCTTTATTATGTTATTTCATCTTCCTAGGGTTGGCCTTATTAGAAATTTTCACCTTTAGAAGACTTTATAAGAAATTCAATATCACTTTATAACTCACCATATACTCTTATAAGCTATTAATGTAAATATAATTCTAAATCACAAAAGGCTCTCCAAAATCTTTCTAAATCAATGGCACACTAACAAGAGTAGTCACTACTATAGGTATGAAGTAATCAACTAGGTTAAAGAATATATCTTCCTACATTTCCAAGAATGCAAAGTTCTTAGAGTCATGTCTTAGCAAGAACAAAACCACTCCAAACATTTTCAAAGGTTTTTAAGGAACAAAGGGTTAGGTCACAGATTTGAACCACACCACATCACACTACTACCATGTTAGGGACAATCTACAATCTATAGTTAACCTTTTATTCTTTTTTTCAAGAGACACGAGAGCACCCATAGGAGAATGGCTTAGATCACACTCACACATGCATGAACACCTAGGAGAACTACATGAGGATTGATCCCACATTAGGGCATACAGTAAAAAACTAGGATTGGTTTGGTTGGTTCAACTACCAAGGGTAGCCTAGCCTCACCGCACATGTGATTTATCCTTTTATTTATCTGATTCTTTGATGAAGGGTATTGTAGGTTTATAGGGTTTTCACTTTGTTGTAGGTGATTATAGGTCATTTAGAGGTTGTATGAGTAAGAGTGTGACATACATCAAACATAATTTCCAAGCAAGTGAAGCACACAAGAAGTTGTAAATTTTAACTATCAAAGGAATCAAGATCATACAATTTTAGCTAGGACTGTGAAACTTCATGTCTTGATCATACAATATTTCTACAAAATTACCCCAACTTAGCTTTTAGTTCCATCATTGATATCAAATCATCTCTAATTACTAATATATATTTTCCACTTATCTACACATTTGATCTTCTATTTTTTTAGACCGAAGAAATCACTAAGTATGAATTCATGCATGTAGGTAGAAGGACGCATGCGGGTGCCCATGGAAGCATGAAAAAATAATTTACAGAAGTTAAAGAAGCACGTGAAGGGGCAATCAAAGGCATGAAGATAGCATGTGCGAAGATTCACACATAGGAGCATAAAAGATAAGAGATAGCTAAATTTCTGGAGGAAGGCTAAAAATAGGAAAAATCACAAGTTGGCATGGTCAACACGAGAAAGCTATAAATAGGCAAAAAGTATGGATAAGACACAACCATAATAGGATAAAGCACATGCAAGGCTAAGATGAATGTGGACTATGCATGAATAGGGATAGATCTAATTATAGCGCATGCAATGGGACTAAAGCAAAGGCTATTTATAGCACACATAAAACCACTTTTGGAGAACCACAAGATGACACCTACTTATATGGAAGTGCGAGTTAAGAAAGAATGCAAGCTATCTATAAAAGTAGTCTAAGATTATACTAAAGCATTTAAGTGGTGAAGGATAAGTTCCCACCCTATATAAAGGTGTATATATTCATGTAAGGGTTTGTGTGTGGAGTCTGAGTAATTCAGAATAGAGTTATTATATGAATTGGTCTTGCCTTGCGCATGAGTCTATAATGGAGATTGGTTGAGCATGTCATATTTTAATGGATCATAAGTATAATGAATACAAGTTATTTTTGCTTATGATCAATTATCTTTTTGCATATTTTTGTAGGGCATAACCTTCATATGGTATATATTTTCATGTTAGGTCAACCATACTTTGCAAGAACCATGTCTTGATTTCTACCCTAGAAGGAACTCAAAGGAGTTGCATGCACTTAAAGTGAGTGCTTAGACCTATGTCTGAGTTAGGTGTCAGCACACTCAGCTATGTTGTGTTGATTTACTCCCGAGCCTAAACCACAAAAAGACTTTTTATAATACCAAGCCTAAACCATGGGTTTTCCCAAAGACTCACACTAGGCTTAAGTGAACATTGACCTATTTTGAAATATCTATTGATTGACCACATGATATATTTCTGACACTACTCGATAAGGAGTTAATACGGTTACCCACTAATGACCACCATCCTCCACATCGGCTTCAAGGAGCAAATGAAATATATTTATGTAATTTTCACCATATTAATGGAAACCCTAACAATGATTATTATGCATTGGCACTAGAAACTAATTTTACTCGAGGACAAAGGAATTGTCACTTTTAATACATGATACTCCATTAGATCTATTTCACCTCCTCTAAGACATTTTCTAACAACAAGTGTTACTCTCACTATGCATTCCTCTGCTAATACATTAAGCAACAATTTTCATGATGAATATGTTCCCCATAGGAACCGCCACATGCCACATACAAATGGGTGGATGTAGAGTAGAAATTTGTCCCATAAGTTGTACATATGGCCCATACAACTTCTATGGAACCATTAACAACACATCCAGTTAATATCAAAGTTCACAATTGATTTGCATCAACTACAAATTTTGTATTTAGAGTGTCTTCTCACACCTAACCATACATAATTTCTTCATCACCACATATTGCTCAACCATATTTTAATTCACTATCTACATCTCTTCTAATCATGCATACTCTATCCTTCTTGCACATATCACACATTATTTACTAATCATACCAATATATAAATACATCACACTAATGACTAATATCCATGCACATCAATATTAAATCAAATGCATCTAACAATTGTCTCATAAGTCTATACAATAGATAAAAAATAATTTTTACACAAATCCAAAAATCCATATATTTGTGTGTGTGTGTGTCCAATAAAACATCTATACAATATGTTGAGGGCATTTCCTTTCATGCATTCACTCATCATCCTCACTCCCCTTAATAGGAAGCCTATCTTAAGAACTTGAGTCCCCTCGAGTGTCACCATGACCTCTTGAGTGTGATATCTCTTTATAGTGAGCCAATAAATTACATAATGTGGTATTATCCACCATCACTAGGGCATAATGCACCTGATAATTCATCAATCTCATAAATAAATATTGCACTAGTTCAATCCCAAGATGGGCATCTGACTACTGGGCTCATTGTGCTTAGTTCTCATCCCGCTCACTTTACATCACTAAACATGTGGCTATTGGCACCATAGCTAAATAAAAAAAGTATGCATATTCACCTACTATGTCATCCACTCACTCCATCATACCTCCCATCACTCCATATCTTATAATGTTTCAAATCAATGTCCACATAGATGCATCAAATATACTTATCCAATAAGAATCTCCTACAATTGCTAACACAATTCTATCAATATCTAACAAATACATAACATTATTTTTATCTATTAACTATATATTCAAACATAGCATAATACTTTCATTATGCCACTACTGCATCCATGACATTTCCACTAGAGGAACCTTTCCCTCCTTCATCTCCTCCACCCACAAGTGGAGGAATTTTTACACCGCCTACTCCTCCAGGTGCAACATTGTCTACTAAATATCCAACTACCACAAGAAATAATAGAACCCCTTAGTCTTCGCCCACCACTTTTTGTATGTGGTAGAACAACGAACATCATCCCAATCACTAAGTAGCATTATTGGATCTACCTTATCCAATGGTAGGGGAAATAACTCATTTGGGGTTGGTCCTATTTACACCCCATCCATATAGGTTGCATGTGTATACCTCCTACATGGATATGGTGTTGGAGGAACCTCTTGCATAATACAAAACTTTTGGGTCAAGTGCTCATAATGAAATAGTTCTCCCTACTAGGGAAATTAATACTCTAGCCGCATAATGCATTGAATCCTTCGCGTCTCTACATCATCCTCAGGCCACCCTCTGAAATCATTATAGGGCCTAAAAACAATGTCATGCGGTGTTAATATATCCAATATGGATCTATAATTTATTGTGTCAAATCTTCGTTACTCTGGTATCACCCATCTCACTGCTACAATCTCTATATGGGAACAATCTAAATGTGGCCCACCTTTTGGCCGCACAACAACAATGTGTGCATAGGCCCACACATGTAACAAATTAATTATTGTTACACCACCAATGTGGTTATCCAATGTGAACATATAAATATCTCTATAGAAGTGAGATGAAACACATTGATCCCATGTATATAGGGTCCCATGCTCCTCTATAGCCTGAAAAACCTACCACATCGTATAAGATATAAACACTCCACCATCCACTACTACGAATGAGGCCAATACCACACAAATAAACTTCCATAATCAAATAACACAAGAAGTCACCAAAACACTCAACCTATTCATGGGATCTCCAATACCCCCACTCCCCACCTAAAATATTTGGGAATGTCTCATATGATAGAGAATATATGAGAGAAGCACATGTACCCTCTCCCCTATAATCAGTAACTGTAAAATATGATACACATCCTCCATTTCAATTATCATCTCCCCTGTTATGAGCTAAAATGTGCATGTGTTTGTATTCAATCACTCACACAATGTTGTAATCAAATGCATATTTAGGGGAAACTCCCCTAATCTAGCCACATAGCTCAAACCAACTCTATCCAAAATATCCTAACCCACATCATCTAGACCTAGTACAAATAATGTCGTTATGCGACGCCCTCCATGGAACTCTCATGCATGAATACATTTCTACAACCACAAATACACCACACACTACATTAGTCTACATAAAACAATGCAAAACATCATCATACATCATGCAAATCTAAAGTAATTTATCCAAACACTATTCATCATAACATATTCCAATGTTTTGCTAATCGTTTTATGCCTTAAGTTAGGACCGTAGGGTTGATGGTCAGAACCTTATGGAACTCGGTCAGTACCGTACAGTTCTGTATGGTATCGCCCCAAGGTCAAAACTAGACCATTCAGTCTGATTTCATCACTCTATGATAAAATCAACAAAATCACAAAATTTCAAAAAATTACAATAAATTATACAATTTCATCCTAAAACACCAGGATTAGTTACACTTACCAACTCATGGGTTGTTAGGGCTTGAATAACATCTCCTACTCTCTCGAATCGTGACCGCATGGGCTCTTTCATGTTAGAACATAATGGTTGAGTGGGTTGGCCACCTCTTAATTAAATACGGGTCTAACATTATACTATAGGTTAAATATTTAATAATAAGAAATATTTATATTTCTATTATTATTAAATATTCAAACCTAGGGATATACTTTAGGTTAAATATTTAATAATAAGAAATAATTATATTTCTATTATTAAATATTTTAAACCTTGGTATATGTGTCAACCATTTAGGTTGAAAAGGTGGGTCGGGAGACATACCCGATCACCTCATATAAAAAGGACTTCGGGTCCTCATTTGATATATTGGAAAATATATATCAAAGGTGTTTTTACCCTTGTGATTAGGGTTTCTAAAGGAGGAGGTAATTTACTGGATGTAAAAGGGTTCTCTACAATAAAGGTTACTTTTCACAGTGGTTTTTTTACCTTCGGGTTTTCCACTATAAATCCTGTGTCATTTGTTATTTACTTTTGTAAGTATTTCTTTATTTGTTATGCAATATAATGTGATGTTTATTGATTTAATATTGCATAGTTTATTAATGTTGTATAATTTAATTGATTAAATCCATAGTTAATAGAATCCTCAAATTCTATCATGGTAACAGAGCGAGGTAAATTAAATAGATTAGATCAAATGTTGTTGTTTTTAATTTATTTAATTTTGTACGGGTTTTTTCAACTAACCCGGAAGGGTATTTAAAAATCATCGGGCCCCTTCTCCCTTTTTTTTGCAATCTATTTTTTTAATGTTTTGTGAGGAATTAATGTGAGTGTGCATAGGTGAAAGGGGTTTATGCATGCATGCGTGTGAAAAATCACATACATGTAAGGGTAAATTAATATATGAAATATTTATATTTCTCTATAGTTTTAAATGTGTGCAGGGTAAATGTTTTCAAAGGTAAAATTCAAGAGTAAATGAAGGGAGGAGACAAGTTTCATGAAAATAGGGATTTCAAATTATTTCATTGGCCGGGTGAAATTACTTGTCCCCTATGTAAATCTCTAGGTTAATTTGTACTCTCATGTGATTCAAAATCTCCTTGCACCTGGTAAAAATTCTCTTACTATTTTTACCTTCTTTTTTTTTCAAAATAATATGTCTGTGTCCTTTGGACCCCCCTCTAATAGGGCTTGATTTAAAAAAATATAAGTTTATAGTTTTTATAACTATATTCTTTAAATAAAAATTTACTATAAAATAAGGATCATTATGGTTTATATTATATAAACTATTCTAAAAAAATTATATACTTGTTTATATCTTATTATAATTTATAAACAAAATCTATCTAAAAATTCTGAAATTTCATATATTCTAGAAATACATAGGTAATTTTCACAGTGTTAAATTTACGGTCAAATGACTTCACGACAAACCAAAAATAAGGTAGAATGACGGTCATTTAGACGTCACATTTAAGCATGGTTATATCCAGAAAAATTTTCATTGTGTTAAAATAAATGACCGTCATGACAGACCAAAAATAAGGTAGAATGACGGTCATTTAGATGTCAAATTTAAGCCAAAAATATCTTTATCTTCATTAACACCTTTCTGAAATTAAAGTTGTGCATTCATTGGGAGGTAGTCAAAAGGGTTTGTATCTTCAACTTTTTATGGCTCGGAATTTTTTTTCCTAGGTTCAGGTATAATTCTAGAGCTATTTTGATAACCATGGAGGTTACTTAGGTCCATTCATGGATAGAGAATTAGAGCATTTTAGATGATTTAGCATTGTTATGTTTCAAAGTTTCTATTAGATCTATAAATGCTAGATAACCCTTGTAATATTTTTTGATCATGATTGTTTAAATTAGCTTTGTTTTAGCTAAATTGTAAAAATATATATAATAGGTGGTAGTTCTTGCTTCATGAAATTAATACAAGCAAAGTATACATGCATAAAGTAAAGGGCATTGATTTAAAAAAATAAAGTTTATGTTTTTATAACTATAGTGGCACATTTACTATATAATGAAATATCATTATAGTTTTATTACATAAATTATTCTGAAAAAAAATTATAGGTTTGGTTTCTTTTATAATTTATTATCCTACAAAGAAGAAAATCTGAAATTTATATTTGGAAATACATAGGTAATTTTCACTGTTAAATTAGTCAAAACTACAGCAAGACCAAAAATAACTCTAGAATGATTGAGCTAGCCATGGACAATGTTAAATTAGATCAAATGATTGTCACGACATAACATGAGGCCATTACCATCATTCCTGACATAATTTAAATGATGAGGAAAATCTCTACACATTGATAATTCTTTGGATACAATTAGAATGCATTCATTAGGGTTTCATGCTTACTTCTAAAATTATTCGGAATTTTTTTAGAATTATTGCGATCCTATGAGAGCCCTTTATAATGTAGGTTAATTTGATTATGGTAAAGTTAAAAATAATTTAAGCATAATTAGATGGATGAAATTGTGACTTAATTATATTTAGATCTGGTTCTATTATATTTTTATATACACGAAAATATTTAGTTATTTTATTTTAAAAAAATATATAATACTTGATTTTTTAATGAAATAATACAAGTTTTTTTATCATAAAATATGGGTATTGTCTAAGGAGAATTTTTCCAGATTAATATGTTTATAACTCAGTGGCACATTATATCATAATGGGGTATGTGTTTTAGGAAATTTGAAAGACAATGGTATCTAGTTTCTTTTGCCTCGATAAATCCCAGATCCTAAATGGAGCAAATTACAATATTTGGAATTTCAGGGTGTAAATCAGAACTTATGGTAGAAGGAAACTCTGGATGATTGTTTCAGGAACTGAGCTTGATGCCCACCGGTCATCAAGTGAATGCGGAAAATATGAATGCATTCTCACAGTTCATACACAAGAGGCCCTTTCCATGATTATGCAAATGTGAATGATGAATATCTTCTACACATTGGTAATATTAGAACATCCTAAAGAGGTATGGATACAATTAGAATCCATGCATGAAGGTACGGGTTTACTTATCTAAGATTATTAAAGTTGTTTTAGAATTATTACGACTCCTATGAAAGGAGATGAAAAAGTAGTTAATTTCTTAGCCAAAATTAAAAATATCAAAGCACAATTAGATGGATGCAATTGTGACTTAATTGGTGAAAAATTAATCTACTTTATTGTTCAGTTGAATATACATGAAAGATTTAGGAATTTTATTTCTATCCTAAACTCTAAATATCAGAATGAGGATGAATTACCTGATTTAAATACTTTGAGTTCTCAATTGATACAAGAAGACAAAGTGATGATGAACTTTGACTCTAAGGAGAATGCCTCTCAGGCACTTCTTTCTCAGAATTCAAAGTTCAAACCATGCAAGCCCTTCTCTGATAAGAAGTTTAGATCTAAATATTCATTTGCTGATTTAAAAGTTTTTTTTGAACATTTGCGTGTAACTATTTAATGGTAAATCAAAAATTTCTTTGGGCAAAAAAGGAAGAGTGTAAATCTAAGAAACCTATCCATAAAAATTAGAAACAGTTGTCTCATCTAAATATAATTTAAGGAAAAAGGATAGTTCTAATGATGCTCCTAAAACTATTGCATTATATGCTACTTTATACTCTTCCTCTAATTTTGAATGGATTCTAGATTTAGGTGCTTCAAATCATATGACTGGTATTTCCAATTCTTTATTTGATGTTACAAAAATGAAATGAACGTGTGTATCTTGGTGATAACTCATCTTTAGAAGCAATAGAGAAAGGAAAAGTAAAATTTGAAAATGGTATTTTGAATAATGTTTTATTTGTTCCTAAGCTTAAAAAGAATCTTTTGTCATGTTCACAACTAACTCATGATGGTTTTTCTATTCAAATTTTGAAGGATACTTGGTACATCAAAGATAGTAATGATAATATAATTGCTGAAGGAATTCAAAGAAATGGTTTGTATATTTTTGATGATTTTTCTTCTGCATCTTGTTTTGTATCTCAAAGTTTGAATAATTCAAAACTATGGCATGAAAGGTTAGGACATGTCAATTATCAAATCTTGTATGAAATGTCTAGATATAATCTAGTTAAAGGTTTTCCTATTTTGTCTTCATCTCACGATGCTTGTGAAGGGTGTTTACGCTTGAAACAAAGTGCTAAACCCTTTCACTTACATCCTAAAAAGATTTCCTCTTCACCACTAGAACTCGTTCATAGTGATGTTAGAGGACCTCTTGAAGTAGCTTCATTAAATGGTTCTTTGTATGCTGTGACATTTATTGATGATTTCACCAGGATGATTTGGACATATTTTCTTAAAAATAAATCTGATGTATTTGGAAAATTTAAGGAATTTAAAGCTTCTATTGAAAATTCATCAAATTATAAAATTAAGAGGCTTATAACAGATAATGGGGGTGAATATGTTAGCAAGGCATTTGAAAAATTATGTATTGATTGTGGTATTAAGAGAGAATTAACTTCTCCCCATTCTCCCCAGTCTAATGGTGTTGCAGAATTGAAAAATAGGACTATTCTAGATATGGCTCACACTATGCTTCATGCTGTCAGTCTTCCCAAATTTTTGTGGGTAGAAGCAATGAACACAATAGTCTACATTCTAAATAGAGTCCCTACAAAATCTATTCACCTTTCACCCCCTTAGAGAAATGGTCAAATAAAAAACCTGATGTATCACATTTAAAAGTCTTTGGTAGTCCTGCCTCCTTATATATCCCTAAAAAGAAAAGAAAGAAACTTGATATGACTTCTTTTTCTTGTATTTTCATTGGATATGGTATTAACACTGCATGTTTAAGGATTTACAACCCTGTAAAAAGGGAAGTAACTAAAAAAATCACAATGTTATTGTTTTAGAAAAATGTTTCTTTCATCTTCAAATAGTTAATGATATTCTTAATCCTATCAATATTCCTAATGATGGTTCTAGTTATGATAATGAAAATATGGTAAAATGATCATGATGATGTTTCTTGTGTTAATGCTATGGATGTTTTCTGAATCTTCTGTCTCCCTAGCTAAGAAACCAAAATGGGCTCAAACTGTGTTAGAAATTTCTAATCCTATTGACCTTAGGAAAATGACCAGAAGCCATCATACGTACCATGCATTAATGACCTTGTATGAACCTGAGCCACAAAGTTTTGAAGAATCTTCTCAGGATGAGAAGTGGATCAATGCAATGTAGGCTGAATATAATTCCCTAATTAAAAATCAAACCTGGGAGTTGGTTCCACCTCCTGAGAAAAGAAGCATTATAGGGTCTAGATGGTTATACAAAGTAAAATATAATGTTGATGGTAGTATTGATAAATATAAATCTAGACTTGTTGCTAGAGGTTTCACTCAGAAACCTAGATAGATTATGTTGAGACCTTTTCCCCTGTAGCTAAAATGAGCACTGTTAGGACCTTGTTTGCTATTGCTACTCAATTTGGGTGGGAAATCCACAAATGGATGTGAAAAATGCTTTTTTGAATGGTGATTTAAAAGAAGAACTTTACATGTCTCAACCTAAAGGTTTTGAAGAAACTGGTAAAGAAAACTATGTTTGTAAGTTGAAAAAATCTTTGTATGGTTTAAAGCAAGCTCCTAGAGCTTGGTATGTGAAAATTAATGCTTTCTTTAAACAATTAGGTTTTGTTAATTATTCTTCTGACAATGATCTATTCATTAAGCAAGAAGGTTCTCACATTATCATTGTATGTCTATATGTGGATGATTTGCTTATGACTAGTGATAGTCCTACTTTAATTCATAGGATTAAAGAAAAATTGAAACAATACTTTGAAATGACTGATTTAGGTCTCTTACATCATTTTCTTGGCATGGATGTATTTCAAGATAATCATTCTATTGTTGTTTCTCAAGCAAAATATGCAACCAATGTACTAATTTTTTTTAATATGATTGATTGTAAACCAATTTCTACACCTATGGAAGTTGGAATAAAACTTGATCCTAAACCTGCATGTGAAAAAGCTGATCCTACTTTATATAGGCAGTTAGTTGGTAGTTTGATTTATCTAATTATAACTAGACCAGATATTTCCTATGCAGTAGGAATTTATTCTAGGTTTATGCAGGAACCTTATAGAGATCATTGAATCTTGCAAAAAGAATTCTTAGATATATTAAAGGTACAATAAATTATGGGTTGCATTATACTAAGGATGAAAATGCTAACTTATATGGATTTTTGTGATTCTGATCATGTTGGTGATGTATTAGATAGAAAATATACTTATGGTTATGTGTTTAAATTTGGTGTAGGTGCCATTACTTGGTGTAGTAAAAATTAACCAGCTGTTTCTATCTCTTCAATTGAAGATGAGTATAGAAGTGTAATGGAAGCTACAAAAGAGGCACTATGGCTAAAGAGGTTGTTTCTCTGAGATAAAGATGAAGGATCAAGGTAGTATTCCTTTGTTCTATGAAAACTAGAGCACCATAGCTCTTGTACATAATCCAATACAACATCAAAGGATGAAGTACATTGAGATACATATACACTTCATCCGTGAGAAGGTGCTAAGTGGTGAGATAGATCACAAGTTCATGTCGACTAAAGAGAAGGTTGCTGACATCTTCACAAAGCCCCTGAGTGCTGCAAAGTTTTGTCACTTTCGTGAAAATTTTGGATTGTTAGAGTTTCCATTGAGGGGGAGTGTGCATGACAATGTCACCTCCTAATGGAACTTGGTATTTGTAAAATGAAAAATGCATTGTAATAAAGACCTTCAGTGAAAGTGTAAAAAGACCTTCGGGCATGCGTATACCTCCTCGGCTTCTTTTTTAGAAAGAAGTGTAGAAAGACCTTAAAGGCGGTCTTCAGTAAATCTTTAGTGTTATTGAGTTTACTGGTAAACATCCAGTGTAAGCATATTGTTAAGGAGGACCTTAGTTATAAAAGGCTCCTATATGCTTGGTTTCAAGTAACCTTTTACGAGAACTTGTGAGAACATGTAAAACTCACAAATCATACTTAGGCACTTATCATGGGACGATCTTTAGGATTCCAAATATTCAAACCTAGGGATATAATTTAGATTAAATATTTATTAATAATACATATTTATATTTCTATTATTAAATATTTTAAACCTTGGTATATGTGTCAACTATTTATGTTGAAAAGGTGGGTCGAGAGACATACCCGATCACCTCATATAAAAAAGACTTCAGGTCCTCATTTGACATATTGGAAAATATATATCAAAGGTGTTTTTATCCTTGTGATTAGGGTTTCTAAAGGAGGAGGTAATTTACTAGATGTAAAAGGGTTCTCTATAATAAATGTTACTTTTCACAATATTTTTTTACCTTTGGGTTTTCCACTATAAACCTTGTGTCATTTGTTATTTACTTTATGTAAGTATTTCTTTATTTATTATGTAATACAATGTGATGTTTATTGATTTAATATTGCATAGTTTATTAATGTTGTATAATTTAATTGATTAAATCCATAGTTAATAGAATCCTCAAATTCTATCATTTCACTCATGACATTTTTGCAGTCTCAGATATCCTACCACACTCAATCACAATTAAACACTTTAAAATATTTTTTCACTTTTTCACTTTATTATGCATGGCAACAAAATTACCTAGGGCATAAAGTCCCACAATCAATTGTGTACCCTAATACTTCAATTATAGACTCATATTTTCTTGTCCATATCTTGAGCCCTACTCATCGGATTTACATGTCGTTCGCAACATCATCATCATATATGTAGCATCTTCCATGTCCATACATCACTACATGACGTGATACATCTTTCATAAGAATTCCTTTGTTTTACTCCCAACTATGCATCTGCCTCTCGTGCCTCATATACCATTTCACTATCTTATATTAATCACTTTATCCAACATTTCTAATTACATGACCTCAGTCTTTGTCCTCGACATAACGCACTATGTTCCATATTTTCATCTATGATTATATGACCTTAGTCTTTGTCCTCGATATAACGCACTATGTTCCATATTTTCATCTATTCACTTTCACCTCAAGTGACACTATTTCACATTCCCCCTTTCATCGAAAGGGGGAAACTCTATAGGCTAACCATATATGGTTGTCTCCTTCTCATCTTTCAAAGAAACAATCAATATCTAATAGATTGGTCATACAAGGTCATTCTTCTTTACACATATTTTACACGAATCAAGCTAGGTTAGCTATGCAAGGCCACCTTTCTCCCTCATTATTACACAATTCAATCCATTTCTATCACCCAGAAGTCACTCCTAAACACCAAAAGTTTACTACGCGTTGAACACACATAATCAGAAACGTAAAACACCATTGTATTTGGTAGAAATGCAAAGGCAAAGTAATTGAGTATACTAAACTCACTAAAGCACCAATATTTACAACAATATATCTGTATAAACATGGTGGGACAACGAGATGTCATTTCCCTTTCACCTTATAAGGGTCTCCGCATATATAATACTGAGATGCATTTGTAGCGGTGTGGTCACATTATTGGGAAGTGTTATATTGGGTGACTAGAAAGCCTTGTAACTCTCTTCTCTTGGTGTTATGACACCCAATTCCCACATTTATGTAAATCCAAGCCTATTTTTGGGGATTTGATCACCTCTCAACTCTAAAAACATGTTAAGTATGAATCTCCATGTCTCCAAATATTTATTTTTTAAAATTTCAATGTACCCTTTTGACACCTATGACACACTTCTCCCTTATCTTCACATGGGTCAGCCAATGACTCATGTTGGTTTCCATGCATGGTTATCTTCTCTCAGCATGCTTACGATTGTTCTTACTTCAACACACTCTTAAGTATGACTTTATTATCCTTTACAAGTTAGTAAATTTCATTCACTAGTATAAAGGGGGGGAAATGTAGACACCAAAATTTACACGAAATCATTATTACATCATGCTTTTATTACACTTGCATAGACATGAGTTCCGAACCTTGAATCTAGATTTTAGTGGCATAAGCCCTTCTTCTTCCATCCTTTGTTACTTGATTTGATTGATATTCTGTCAATGTTTCACCCTTATATTATGATTATCTATCAGTTATAGGGATTTCTGCTCAAATCAATCTTCAATTTTGTCCCATTTGGTGTTTGTCCAAGATCGTACAGATGGACCACGACTGTACATATGGTCTTGACCTATGTGTATAGTCCTGGAGGTATTTATTTTTATTTTTTTAATCTTTTGGGTCAGGTTATTACTATTTTATGGTACCTTTCTTATATTCTGGGTTGGCCTTTCCCACCACTAAGGTTTGAAATTCAATTTAAGAACTCATATATATACAAGGTTAATATAGGCATTCATCATCTAGCAAACACATATCTATCTACCATATACTAAACTAAGGAATCAAGAGACACATCTGCAAATTGCATACACACCATAAGGATTTCTATTGGGATGAAGAAGCATAACCCACTATTGGTGTTGAGACACAAGGGCCAATATAATTCAAGGGATAGTGGCATGCACATCAACACAAAGCACTAAGAGAAGTACATTGAATTTGAAATGTAGTGCAACACTCAATGACTCACATACAGTGTGATCGTCGAGTTCAGTCTAACTCAAGCATTTGTATCTTTATTTTAAGAGCTAATGATTTCTTGAGTATGGTGCAAGATAGTTGGGGTTTGATTTGCAGGATCAGGTGTGACATATAGGGTTTTGTGTGAAACTACAAATACCAAAGAGCGACAAACAATGATACGTAATGAATGGTGTAAGTTACAGATTCCTATTTCATTGAAGTCTGAGACTATATAATTTGGTCTAGATTGTACCGTACAGGCTACCAATTTTGTATAGCTCTGAACAAAAAGTTCCATATTTATAACAATTGATTTCATTAGTCACCAGACTATGTTCCTGCCTAGATCATCCATCGGCATACCAAGAAAAATTCCTGAATTGTTTAAGTGTCTATTTTCATCTTGTTTACGTTCCAACTTGTATGCATTGGGTAGCTATTTTTATTGTCGTGTTGTGTATGCTCTCTATCTGATTTGTAGCATAAATTTAAATGTGTTTATAAGCTCAATTATTGTAGTATCAATCCAATAAATCTAACTAAGATTAATTAGGGTTGATACAAGAGGACATTATCAAAATCATGAAGTTATGTTGTAGTTTAAGTTGTTAGAATTTAGATTTTATTTAACGATTGGATTTGTTTGTTTCTTCCTTCTAAAAACCTTGCTCAATTTTTTTATACTGGATTTCCATGATTGGCTAATCAATGTTCTTACTCTTAACTCTAATTTCATGTTGCCAATTCTTAACATGCAAAATTATGGATTTTGTTTTGGATATTTGTGGCCCATGGCTTATTCTTCTCAAAGCCCTTCATTTGGTACAAAATAAAAAACAACACAACAAGCATATACGACAAAGTCATCCAAATCAATGCAATGCAATATCTCTCAAATATAAAATTCAATGTTATCACGAATGCTTAATTTTCTATAATGCTCGTAAATACTCAATAATTTCCTGTTGTAACTTTTGCTTTCAAAATTATTGAATGTCTTGATAAAATAATGGGTGTTTCACTAGATAGATATATCAATCGTAAACTAGGTTGAATGTATCTTTATAGACAATTGAAATTCACATTATGACCTTAAGGTGTGCAAGCTTACCTCCAATGATCATAAAAGCACTAAAGATAGGATAAGAGTCATGTGGTGCAACGAAGGGAATGGTGTAGTGAAAACCAACCAGGGATATGGAGTCCATTTTTGGACAAAGAGAATGAATAAATGGGATTAGTTGATTGTTGGGGTGTGTGGAAAGATGATAAGGGACCACCAAAATTTAATTAATTACAATAATAAAACCATAGTTTAAACTAAAAAATGACAAATAAATAAAACACTTTAGAAATATGAAACTTAATAACTAATAAATACATGGGGATCATTTTTAGGTGTTTACATTAAGAGAATAAAGTCAACATTAATTTAGATGAACTACTTCTTTGTGCCATTATATATACTCGATTCACAATCTTATTTTTCAAAAACTAATAATTACATCTACTATTCTACACTTTCCGTACATATACAATTAATTATAATATTTAATTTGATATCCATTTGACCATCACATAGTAATGTCAACCTTAAATTTAATATCTATTTGATCATGACTTAATTTCTTTTGATACATACTTCTTGCTACTTTGAGAAATCAATTAAAAAAATCGTAATCTCTACCATAAAAAATAATTTGGTAAACTTTTAGAAAACCTATAAAATATATTTTGCATTGTAGTCACCTAGATAAACTTTGAAAAGGCTATGAAATCTATCGCAGCATGGGACTGAAGTTAGTGGAGTATATATCCCTTTTCCCCAACTTAAATTGAATTAAAAATGATGTTGGCACCATCCCTATCACCATGTGTTTGTTTTATTGACCTGTCCAAATTTATTTTTAATGTGATAAATGTCTAGTTTTCAACAACTGCTCAAGAACAAGAATAATATGTTAAGAAAAACCTTAGTAAATTATTCCTTGTGTTTGGAAATATTATCTTAGAGGTATGTGCTGTGTGCCACAATTCTCTTTTATTTATGTTTCCAAGTAATCTTGACTAAACATTTTAATTAAATATTTTATTGATCCCCTAAATGACAAAGGGATCTCCAAATTCTATGCACGTACATTTGTCTATTTCTATTCGTTTTTCACTCTAGTGAATATATGTTCCCCACCTTTGTTTTCTTGGAAGAAAAAAAGTCATTATATAAACATATAAAAATATGTGAGCTAAATAACTTTACAACAAGTCTATATTACTCTGTGTATGTAATTGAAAGACACAAATAACTCATAACTACTCCATATTTTATACTTTAATTTTATATTTAAATAAAAAATAATATTGTATTATATTATATTCAAAATATTTGTAAAAAATAATTTATATTTTTAGTTTATTTTAAATTATGAGTATGACAAATAAGAGTTATATATTCATAATCTATGCTTTTAGTTCATTTTAAATTCATTTGATTTTTTCGGGAGGTGTATTATTCATTTTCAAAATCCAGGCCCACGTAATGCAAACATAAATGATTTTAAAATTCTCTTAAAACAATATATTTTTTATCAAATCACATGTAATTATTTCAAAGTTGTCCACTTCAAAATAAGTTTTAAAAGTTATGTAAATATCATCTAAATTGGGATTCGAATAAAAAAACCAAGAATAAGATTTCTTTAACGATGTGCAGACACCTCTATCAAAGCAAATATCTTTTTGAATGATAACATTATATTTAATGTTAACGACCAAATTATCCATTTTGCCAAATTCTGCCCAATATTGATGTGGACTGCAGTGTGACTGTGTGGAATACATGACGGCTCTCAGAACTGCAGAAACTGTGGGAATATGCGTTGTTTTGTTCTTCGCCAGCAGCCAAGTTAGCCCCATTAATTCACAATCTCTGCCATACATTCTGTTCTAAGTGTGGGTGCGTGTGAGGATGAAGAGTGCGTGGAATCAAAAAAGGAGGTGCAGTAGAGTGAAAGGGTGATTCCATGAAAGTGCACAATGCCTAGCAGCGGAGAGCACAGTAAAAGAGGGCGCACAAGTTTGTACAAAAAGAGTTCAGGATACAAGTGACGCACGTGAGAATAATGCACAGTGGCGCACGTAAGAGTTTTGGTAGCGCAATAGGATTTTGGCCCAACCAAGTGACCCAAGGCGTGCATAGATTATAAAGGATTTATGCGCAATGGAAAAGAGTGCACAGAAGGTGCGAAAGCATGAATGAAAAGATTGCGCAATAGCTTGGATTGCAAAAGAGTGTGTGAATGTTTTGGAGAAGGCTTGGAAGTCCACACATTGTGTGGAAAAAAGGTGAAGATGTACCTCGAGGCAAGAGTACACAACAAAACAAAGAAGACGCGTGGCAAAGGATTGAGAACAAAGCGTGTGTAGAAGATTTGGTAGTTGGTGGAAAAGTGAGAAAAGGCATCAAAAGGAGTTTGACAAAGGACGCTGACATGGACTCAAGAGTTAGTTGACTCCAACCACTAGACCGATGTGGCTAAAACAAGTAACGTCTAGATGGAGGTAGCTCAAAGCCTTAAAGGAACTCTATCCAAATTTGAATATGAGCAAGAAGATCAAGAAGCATCCAGAGGGGAGAACCACGCCTAAAGGAAATTCAAATGAAAAGAGAGAAGTGGGAATACAAAGATATAAATAGGATTTTGAGTTCACCATTTTAAGGGCTAGTAGCGATTTGGTGCTGGAGTGATTGAAAAGATACAGAGACGAGGTTGTGGAATGTGCAAGTGAAAGCACAGGAAATCCAACTAGGAGTGACTAAGTCATTATAGGCCAGTAGAGTCCGAGTCAAGCAAGTGAAACAAGTCTGGGATAGCTTCTTAGAGAGAGATACACTAGAACCTATAAAGCTCCATGAGAGAGTTGTAAGCTCCATAGAGAGTAGTTGCATGTAGATGTCATGAAGGCCATTGAGTGAATAGAAGAAACCTTTGTGTTTCATTCCATTGTGTGAACTTTGCAAACAAGGTTTCAGGTTTTCTTGACCACTTGCCCCGTTCATCATTAGTGGTATCAGAGAGGGCTACATTTATCCTACAAGTGAGAGAGAAGAGAAAAGCTAGTAGAAGCACGTCAAACGTGAGGCAGACTAGCCAAAGATATTGTGTTCTCCACTAAAGAAATGTGGGTAGAGAATGCAAAGAGATCTCAAAGTGCAAAGGCCACTAAGAGGAGATATAGATCTTGCACATGAAAGCAAGATGTCCACCAAGAAGAAGTTGATGTATCTAGATGCAATAGTCACGGAAATGTTGGATAAAGTGATGGAGGAGCTAAATGGTGTAAGGACTAGACTAGAGAATGTGGAGGAAGACCACAGAAAAAAGGTTCTTGCGGCTTGAGGTTGCCTAAAAGGAGGCAAAGGACTCAGTGAGGAGTCAACAACGTAAAGAAGATTGCGTGCAAAGAGAGCTGCCAATAAAGTGCACCAGAGAAAAAAACATGTGTGGAAGCACAACCAAAGATTCTGCACGAGCATAGCACAAGAGAAAGAGAAAAGTATGTGTAGGAGTATACTAAAGAGATGTGCATGAGAGAGATAATGCATGGAGAAGAGCTCACGAGTTGAGAAAAGGGTGAAGAGAGAATTCATCCAGAAGAGCATGTGGCAATTTGCGCAAGAGTATTGCACTAGAGAAGGAGGTTGTCAAGGAGAAGATGGTCATTGCAAACCATGAGTGTGTAAAAGATTGTCACGAGACTGCAGACAAAGACGTATAAAGGTGAAGACAAAGGGAGGAAATAGTGATACAGCTGCAGAGCCAAGTGAAGAGAGGCACACAAAGGAAAGAGGTCCCAGTCAAGGAGAAGAGGACTGCAGACCATGGTCTGAGAGTTCATGTGCACATAAGACTGTGACTTGAATGTCACAGTTGGAGGCCATAGAAGAGATATACGGTGACAAGTGTGCAAAGTTCCAAGGAGTGGACACAGGAGATTGCATAACTAGAAAGAGGAGTCTACCGAACGAATCCCAAAGAATGACCATAGTGCAAAATATATTACATGTGACAAGAAGATGTCCCAGTAGGAAGGACAAAAAGGGTGTGCACAACTAAGTACGTGAAGTAGAGACCCCATTGGATAAGGAAATCCAAGCAAAGGAGAATACGCATGAGTAAATAAACTCCTAGCAGAGGAGTGAAGGAGCGCGACAAAGGAAGGCACACGTGGCAATGGGAGTACCATGTCAGATTAAGAAGAAAAGAAGAAAAGAAGAAGTTTCCCTAAAGGCAATACAAAAAAAGCAGTCTGTTGAAGGAGACTGCGAGACTGCACGAAACAGAGCGCAGGAAGTAAGAGATCCACGAAGATCTCAACAAGGAGTGTGTAGAGGAGCGCACAATAAAATGAAGAGTGCATGGTACCGATAGAAGGACTATGTGAAAGAGAAAAGAAGTTTCCCTAAAGGCAACCAAGGAAGAAGCGGTCCGAGGAAGAGACTATGAGAGTGTGTAATGAGATCGAACGCAACAAGAGGAACAATGAACACTAAAGGTAGCAAGCGGTAAGAAGTACTGTGAGGAGAAATGTGAAGTTTCCCTGCAAGCACAACAAGAGAGAAGAGACACGAGTGAAGGAGTAGGCTCAAAAAATTTTGTCCGCTATGAACTAGGTGCAAAGAGAGAAGTGAAGGAGAAAGAGATCCAAGTAGATCTCAAGGAGGATGGCGGGATAGCAAGTCGCTAAGGAGAAAGTGTGTGTAGCCAAGTGAAGTTTCCTTAAGGAAGAGGGAGAGGAGAAGTGGTCTGTAGCCACAAAAAGAAGATTGTGTGGTGAAGAAACATGAGCGCAACCGAAAGAGAAGAGGGCAAGGAGGAGAGTGCACAAAAGATGGAGTGCACCAGAGGAGTGCAAAGATGGTCAAGAAGTCATGAAGAAGAGAGAAGGAAGTTCTGCAGTGCAAGCTGAGTGGACCAAGGCCTGTTAGTGCACAAGCAAGTGGAGTAAAGATTGGGGCCCCAGTAGGGGTCAAGAGAAGAAGTGAGAGAGAAGCCTACAAAGGCATAACAGGGGCAAATGAAGGATGGAGAGTGCGCAAAGGAAATGCACAAAATGAATAGCACGCAAGAAAGAATAACGCAAAAGCAAACAAGGGTGAAGGAGCAAAGAAAAAGAAGAAGAAGAAAGCCAAAGGTGGGTCCAAGCCCACAAGTGTACAGAGAGATGAACACACAAGGAGACGAAGTGCAGAAGCAAGACGCACGTAGTCTATAGAACAAAGAGAAATGTGCAGAGGATAAGAGGTCATAACAAAGGAGAATGGCACGACAAGAAAGAAGAAGAGAGAATGCAACAGAGGAAAGAAGAGAAAGAGGGCATGAAGATAAAAGGCGTAAAGGAATGCCGAGAAGAGACGTGCAAAGGATGAAGGCCCAGAGATGAAGAGGCGAACGAGAGAAGAAAAATCCCTGAAGACTTTTGGTGGAGGTGGATGGACAGAAAGCATACTTGCAAAGGCAAAGGACTAACAAGATGGAAGAGTAGGCAAGGATAAGATTCGCAAAGGAGAAGAACAGAGATCCATTTGGAGGAGGTGGTCGGTCTATGGTGAGAAGAGGCTCACAAAGTGTGCGCAAGATAGCGCGAAAGGGTCACAGAGAAGTGACAAAGGATTGAAAGAGACACTAAAAGAAGTGTCGAGGCCAAAAGCAAGGCTTATTAGGATGAAGAAGTTGGACTATCAGCTCTAATAGTTTGAAGGGTGGTTCTACCACTCACTCAATCTACTTGAGGTGGAACTCAAGTTTTAAGTACCTCGGTGTTTGATGCAGGAGCATCCAAGGTCCAGAGCAATCTTACACAAATTTTGGCTAAGTATGGGTGTACGCATGAGGATTGCGAACGTGAAGGTTGAAGAGAGGAGCAACAAAGTGAAAGGGCGATTGCGCGGAAGTGCGTGAGGACTTTGCATAATGGGCTAGCAGTGAAGAGTGTAGTGTGCGAAGTGCGCAGCAAAAGTGGGCGTGCAATAGTGCACAGGAGTCTTGGCGAAGCGTGGAGTAGCTTTAAGCACACAAGGTTTTGCAAAGAAGGAAGGATGCAAGGCACAGAAGAATAATGCACAGTGATTATGCATAGGAATTTTGGAAGCGCTATAGGATTTTGGCCCAGCCTTATTGATTGGAGGCACGTAGAGATTGAAGGAGTTATACACAATGGCATAGAGTGCACAAGAGGCGTAAGAGGATGAAAAGAGAAGATTGCATAATAGCTTGGATTGCAAAGGAGGCATGCAAATGTTGTGAAAAAAGCCCAGAAACGGTAACGGAAAGAAGGTGTAGCTCAAGCATAAGAGTGCGCAACAAAATAGAGAAGAGATGTGGTAAAAGATTACACAAGGAAAGAGTGCGCAGATAGAGTTGGTAGTTGGCAGACAAGTCAGAAAAGCATCAAAAGGTTTTTGACAAAAGAAGTTGACATGGACTCAACAGTTTGTTGATTCAACCACCAGATCAACGCAACACAAGTAGATAACATCTAGATGAGGTAGCTCAAAGCATTAAAAGAGCTCAATTCAAATTTGAATCCGAGCAAGAAGATTAGGAAGCATCTAGAAGGGACTAGCCCCGCGTAAAAGGAGATTTCTAACAAGGAGAGAGAAGTGAGAATGTGTGGCTATAAACAAAAAGTCAAGTTCACCATTTCGGAGTTGTTGGTGGCCAACCAAGCCAGGGGTGCCGAGAGAGGTTGTTGGCCAAGCGTGATGAGGGTTAGCTTGGACAGTCAAGTAAGCCGGAGCCAGAGGTTGTTAAATGTGCATGTGAAGAGGCACAAGAAGCCGGCTACGAGCGGCTAAGCCATTGTAAGTCAGTAAAGCCGAGTCAAGCAAGGAAGCTAGTCTAGGTTAGGTCCTTAGGAGAAAACACCAGAGTCTATAAGCTCCAAGAGAGAGTTTGTAGCTCCATAGCGAGCTAGTGCATGTAGATACCGTAAAGGCCATTGAGTGAATAGAAGAAACCTTTTTGTTTCATTCCACTATGTGAACTTTGCAAATGGCCCAATGTCATCTTGGCCTTTGCCTCGCCATCAGATGAGGAGTTGGTCGAAGAAGGAAGATGAGGAAAGAGACGACGCCACGGGTAGTGTAGAACCAATGGCAAAAGCAGGGAAATAGTTGTTATAATATTCCAATTCGATGTGTGTACATTGGTATCATAGTACAATCATTAAGTGGATTGAAGGAAGTGATCTAATTGTTTGGACAAAAAATTGCAAGAAATAGGTATTGTATTTCAATTAACAAAGTGTAATTGATAAAATAATTAGAGGCATAGAATTTTTTGGAAATAGATTTTAAAAATAGTGCTAATCATATATCTAAAATATACTAAAAGTGGATAACAAACAACCTAACCAATCGAAATATGAAATGAAAGTACATGAGCATGAGTAAGGAAAGACCCAACCCAATTTAACTAAATGTTTGAGTAAATTACAAATTTGAAATATGTGAACAAGATCATTAGAAGCTCAAATACAAACTCTACAAATTTGTTAGAGAACAAAATTGGTTTTATATTCCTTCAAGAACAACAAAGTTGTCAAAGCTATTTGGAACAACATTCAACATAATATGCCTTCTTTTGTCGTAAAATTCCACGGATACATGTAAGTCGTGGATTGGGAATTTCCTAAAATTTGATTCCATTAACAATACTTTTTCTTAATCAACTATCATATAACAGTCTTATTCTAACATTTTCTTACAAATGACATCCATGTCTTATGTAATGCAAACAACATTGTGTTCTTTAGACAAACTATTGAATATAACATATGGCTGAACTAGCAACAAAGCTAAATAATTTAGTTAAGAAAATAGAATATTTCAATCCTAATGGTGTACACCTGAGTTGGCCTAATGGTGAAGAACATGTGCTCTTGAAATAGAGGTCACAAGTTCAAATCCTGCAGGGGGTAGGGTATGTACGCCTTGTTTGTAGCAAAGTTAGTTGCCTCCCGCATGTGAGTACAAGGTAGTCCCATATGCTATAAGCCGCTTGTAGACCCAAAAACAAGCCGCCCGGCATCGTGGACTGTAAGAACCATTATTATTATTATTATATTATTAATCACTTAATTGTTACTTATTTATACTTAATTAAATCAAATTCAATATATGATTTTTGCATTATTTTTCCTTAAATTTTGTATTCAAATTATTGTTTTTAATTGTCAATTACTTCTTTTTTAGAAAGTAGATTTCCTTTCTATAACTATATTGTTATAATCATTCTCCAATATTTTTTTAAAAAGTACATAAATTTTTCAAAAATGGGCATTTCAAATCAAAACATAATCCATTATCGAGATAGAAATCAAAATACATACCATAACGTTACATTCGTAAAGCTAACCTTACGTTCAAACCATGCCAATATCTTTATAGTACCATTATAAATCGTACGACCGTCATTTTGACACAAAATCCCAAACAAACTCGATCAAATCCACTTTATAAAAAGAAATTCACTATTTTTTTTCAATCATATGATACTTACATCAATTTCCTCTCGTATGGAAAGATGTTTCCTCCTTTTCGTTTCTAATCATTACATAATAAAACTAGGGCTTAGCTTTATAGTTTCATTTAATAAAATGAATCTCTCCTTCACTTTTCAATTACTCATAAAACGTTTTCCAAATACGTCTTCCTTTCAAGTAGGGCTAATAGTAATGGATCTCAATTAACTTTACTTATAAGGTTCTCCATATAGAATATTATGTTACATTGAACAACAATTTTATCTTGATGATAAATCATGGAGTGTGATACAGACTCATTGAGTGATACATCCAATTAATTTTATATGTGAACATATTCATTTAGTCAAATCTTAGTTTTAAATCAAAGGGAAAGTGTGGCAATGTGACTCACAACGCATTACATTTTGCGTAGGTATTGTGTTTGGGGTCTAAGAACCCAGCTACTTCCACACACAAACGACATTAAACCATTAACAAGTGTCACGTAGTGAGTAGTTCGTACCAATAAATTGATTATATATGTGTTTTGTAGTTAAACAATAGTTTACAAGTTCTTGTTGATAGACTGAATTTGTATATATTTTATAATTAGATGATAATTTACACATTTACCCTATTTTTTAACTATAAAATACTTTAAAAATTTAAAATCATTATTTGTTTAGACTTGCATATTTGAAACATGACGGTCGCTTTTTCATATATACTTATATTCAAAATGTATTACATAAATATATATTAAAAGTTGTTAAAATAAATGAAGGTTCGCCCTTTTAATTTTTTGTCAGTATTACATTATTAGTACTATTATGCAAATTTTGAAAGGTGATATTAAAATTTAATATAGTCATTGAAAATTTGTTTGGTCATATGTGGCCATTAAATTTAAATATATATTTTATATTAACCCAATTGTTTTGTGAATATAGAGAAAAATTAAATAAATTTATAAACAAAGAGAAGTATATTATTATTAGTTTGGTAAGGGTTCTAAAGTATTTTTAAAAATATCATCCATACATGAAAAAGAGAGGGCAATTAATAAGATGAAATAACAAGTGGCACAATTGTAAGTGAGATCCATCAAAAGCATTAATGCTAGTTAAATATGAATATGAATGTATAATTTTATATGATAACTAATAAAATATGAAAAAAATGTTTCAAATATAATCTCATATATTTGTATGATACAACATTTGAAAAGTAGATTTGACTAACATGGCATCATCATCTCTTGATCTATGTGAAGAGGGTAATACAAATATTTTTAAAAGCTAATTAACAACTAGATAAATATAATTTTAAGCATTTTTAGATTAAAACACATACAAATCTAATATTTGAAACATAATAAATTCAACATACAAAAAAAATACAATCTACTGATTGGTTTAAAAGATGAAGTTATAATAGCAAGACCAAGACTAAACACATTCATATAAAAATCAGACAATAACATTAGGAAAAAATAATAAAGAGGTCAACCAGAGGAGGATCACTATCATTTGGTCTTGCCCAATATCCATATGGAAGTTCTTCCCCTCATCAATGGGTTCCCATCTAATGATAGATATATTTTTAGTGCCAACATATTTGTAGTGTTTTCATGTTCTTGAGTGTTTTCCTACAAAGGAGAAATGACAAGATCTATACGAGAAAACTTGTAGACTAGGATGGAGTCCATTCATCTTTACAAGGAGGTGAGAGAGAATATTGGACATCCCGAAAAGGCGATGGGGAGCCCTAACCGCCATGTTGCACATGCAGTGAAGAGTGGTAGCATGCTAGAGACCACCCAAAATATATGTGAGAATGATGGCGAGAGAAAATTATGTCACAACCTCTTTCACTTGGAGTGCCATCCTTTGACAACAAAGAGGGAAGAACATGAGTAACATTGTAATGAGCATTTCCCCAAAGATATGCAAATAGGAAACTTTGAGATCCAGCTTCCGAGCTTGCACTTGAATTTGTAAAAATATATTGGAAACAATCATAACCTTTTTATTTAAGTTGAGAATATGCATTCAATAGAATAAGTAGAAAAAACACGTACAATTATTTATTTGTAAATAAATAACATATTGTTCACAATGAAAGTATTCCAAATTTGGGAGAATTTGAATGAAGTAAATACCAATCTCCTAAGAGGATATTATTCCAAATGAATGGTTAGAGTATAAAGGTTTGAAAAAATCATGATTCTAAGTCCAAGACCATTGGGCCGTTAGCCAAAACCAAATCAAATGCATAAGAGTTTTTTGAGTGTCCAAAAAATTGACAATTTGGTTGAGGGACCCCTAAATGCATAAGGCATTGACCAAGGAGAGACCCTAATATAGACGAACCATGTAAAATGAGTAATTTTGTGTTCTAGAATGACATTCAAATTGTATGGAAACTTCGACTCCAACTGAAGAAGTTGAGTGCAAGGACCATCAAGAATCAAGATTTTAAAACATGGAGATAAAATGCCATATCGATTTTTGGGAGAATATTTTTGGAAAGGCATATATATGCATCCCACTTCTAGTACTTCCATCAAGGCCAAAAATAATTTATGACTATGATTTCACGAAGCATCTGATCAATGATTTTGTCTATAATCTCCTCAAAATACTCTTGATCAATGCTAGCTTGATAAAATTTGTTTTTGGTTTGAAGGGCCTATGCACAAATATGGGGGGCCAAGAAGCGAACAAAAATCTAATTTTAAGCAAACTGTGAGCACATTTGGTTAAAGCGTGAGTGCGTTCTGAATTATTAGGGTTGGTTGTTACCGAGTCTAAAATGCGAGCACGTAATAACGCACTTGCATTCCTGTGTGTTATGTGGTATATGTGGTTTAGGCATGCTTTTATATACAAAAATAATTCTTCAAGTATAAGCTTTACTTTTATTATTATTTATATTTTATTATTTCTTATACTTAAAATTTATTTTAGTAAATATAAGATGTTAGGGTCACTCTACTCCTTATGGAACTAGTCTCACAACTCCATCTATCACAGTTTAGAAGATAGTTTTTCAGATTCTAATCTGGTCAGTACATAGGTATTTTTCAGGATTTCAGCATTCAGCCTTCAAGCTTTTAGGGTTTAAATTATACAATCAATATTTGTTTTGTGAAAGAATATAAGTGTTGTTTAGGTTTTGGGGCCTTTTGGATTGGTTATTGCTATTTGTAGGATTTTTATATGTGTTATTGATTGGTTATTGATATTTGTAGGAGTTTTAGGATTCCATCATGTTCTCAGACAACTAAACCACCTATTTCACTCATCTAGTTGCTCAACATTCATCCAAAGACTCCTCTCACCTTCCTTTATCAAAATTACCCTTACATTGCACAAGAGCAAGGTTCACTGGTCACTTCTTAGTTTGTCTACATTGTAAACTCTTCAAGCAAGATAAAAGCATCCCTAAACACCCTTCTCAATCTCAAGGAGGTATGACAATTTTGGTTAACATATATCCACTTGTATGGGGTTTCATAGGGGAGTTATTCATAATTATGGGAGGTTTTAAGGAGTTGCATCAACCGTGCCACAATAATAATTGTATTCTCATGAATAACCTGACAGTGATTTGGCAATCTCAAAAATGCACTTATCATAATAATGGAAAATAAATCCAACTAATAACAATTAATCATCAATAAGTAAATCTGTGGTAGGACAATCAATGTCTACCACGTGCCACCTCCAAATTCAAATTTTCATTTCGTTTAAATTCACCTTGAGCCCTAAATCATGATCCCTAAACCCTAAATCCCAAACCTTAAATCCTAAACCAAAAACCCTAAACCCTAAACCCTAAACCCTTAACTCTAAACCCTGACCCCTAAACCCTAAGCCTCAATCCCTAAACCATAAACCATAAACCCTATTTTTATCACCATGAGCACTAAACACTAAACCCTAAATCCTAAACCCTTAACTTTGAGCCCTAATCCCTAAACAATATCTCAGGGTTCAGGATTTAGGGTTTAGGGTTTAAGTTTATGGTTTACAGTTTAGGGCTTAGGGTTTAAAGTTTATGTTAGAAGTTTCTTCACTAAAAAACACAATATGAGGTGTTATGAAGGTGTTTTCAACTCACAAAAAATTGGTCCCATCCTCACGAGATCCTTACCCATGGAAACAATATTCTATTTATAATAGTACTCATTCCCAGAGGTACTTATCAACATTTACAAATATTAACCTAGTGCCATGTGGTGATCATTTATTTAGTGCTTACAAATTTAGGGCCATTTTTGTCTGGAACCAAAAGGGGTAGCTACACTATCTTGAAATTCTTCATGAAACCTTCAAGTCTTAGAGAAAAATTAATGTTACCAACATGTATAGGATTGATGTATCTTTCCAGTGCTTATTTAATTTCCTCCTAACTCCTTACGGAGCTCTCAAAATCATTCGAAGAAGTCAAATTTCACCATTAGAGTATTTGTTCCTTGCACGTAGTAAACCTGTTGTTGAGAAGATTACCCTTGGATGAGTAAAACTTTCCTAAATCTTCCTAAACACTCCTAAAAATGTCAATAACCAATCCAAAAGGCCCCAAAACCTAAATAAAGACGATATTATTTCACAAAATAGATATCAATTGTATAATCTAAACCCTAAAAGCTTGAATGCTGAAATCCTAAAAAAACCTATGTACTGACTAGATTAGAATCTGAAAAACTATCTTCTAAACTGTGACAGATGGAGCTGTGAGACTAGTTCCATAAGGTGCATAGTCACCCTAACATCTTATATTTACTACAATAAATTTAAATTATGAGAAATAATAAAATATAAATAATAATAAAAGAAAGACTTAAACTTTATTTTTGTACATAAAAGCTTGCCACAAACACATACCCCATAACACATTGAAATGTGAGCACGTTATAACGCGAGCACATTTTAATGCGAGCGCGTTATAGCGCACTCGGGTCTCACTTTTTTTTAGGTTTTAAATTCCCAATCCATAGGCTTGGATTTTCCTTGCATTACCAAATCAAAGGTTTGGACTGTTTCTGTGTGATTAAAACCGCGTTTGAAAAAAAAACATAAAAATTTCTCGTGTGCACCCCAATATCTCATGCATTAAAACATAATATTCAAAAATAAATTCTACTACGATGTCAAGCTTGGTTTTACCTTGATGACGATATAATTATTTCTAAAATCCGATTAGTTTAAGGCTTTCATCCATATTTTATTTTACTAGTGCCTCGTTTTCTTGCAAAAACCTATGCATACATTTTGGTGCACAATTTACTATTTTTTCATCCAAATTAAAAAATTAAAAGTGGGTTTTTCTAAACTCCATTCTACACGCACTAAAAAAATGACTTTTTTTTTCTCAAAGTTATGGGCGTGCACACACAAATATTTCATTTTTAGGATATGTGCACTTTATTTTGAAAATTAATAAAAAATTATACATTCATCCAAAAATTATGAAAAATTAATGGGAACTCGTACATGGTCTTAGCTAACTTTCTACTAAAGGGGTTTGAAAAAAAAATATAGAACTGAAAAAATGGGGGGGGCACACACAATATGTTCTTATATTTTTAATGTTGAATTATTCGATGAAGTTTAGGTTTTGATGAATCAGGAAAAAGGTGTCCCTTTTTGACCCCCTTTTGGCCCCCCATTTCCATGCACTTACCCTTAAGCCGCGAAAGTAATTTTTGGATTTAGAAATATCAAAAACTATGTGAATCTTTAATTTGAAATTTTTGAGGGAATGTACCCAAGGGACATCAACCATAAGAACACTATTAAATTTTTAATTAATGACCACCAAATTTAGTGTTGATTGATTGAAATCCATTGCCATTTCATTTTAGCCAAAGTTTGAGCTTTAGTGATCTTTCCATATAAGTATTTTGATAGAAAATGAACCAACCACTTTAACAAGAGATTTGAAAATGAATAGACTGTGGAATTCAACCCCTCTCTAATTTTTTCAGCCCTACAGTACCACTAAGACTCATAATCAGTGGATACAAGCAAGTTGTACCGACCACAAATGTAAAGGAACCAAGCAAACTAAGAGATGGTGAATGTCCATTGGATTCAATCATCCAAAGTTTCATGTTGACTAAGGGAATAACTTCCAAATGCACATAATGTAAGACAGAGTGGGCTCATTCTAAATAAGTGTGGTGTTGAGAAAGACAAACATTTTCTGAATTTTAAGGCTATGGAATATTCATTCAATATTGTATTAGAAGGTACATTGGAAAGAACAATATCTAGTAGAGCTTCAATTTTAGCTAAAAATAATTGACAAAAGAAAAAGGTTGAGTGGAGATCATGGCTTCTTTCTAGGCTATGGTAGATATTTGATCATGTGTATTATACAACAAAATAACAATGACATGAACAATCGGGACCATAAAATCAAAATTTATTTTGCATGTACATCCATGCTTCCCTCTTGTCGGATATCCATCTCATGGGGAGGGCCAAGTTTTTAAATGACAGCTCTGCATTATTGAAGTCACTACACATCACCCAATGCACGTCTAGAGTTTCCTTTTCTAAACAACACCATAACATCACCTTTCCAATAGAGACATTAGATTTGTAAACGTTGATGAACCCAAAAGAGTGATTTTCAATGTTAAAAACACCCAAAGAATGTGATTGTATGGGTTTCATCCATGATAAACATAATGAGGCTTTCATTTTCAAGAAATAAAATGTTACAATTTAGAGTTCTTATATTTTCACGGTCCATGATATTGCAAATTCATTTATGGATAAATTGTGCAAGGATTGGTTTATCTCAACGCATTTTGAATCATCACATGTGATTCATAATTAGAAAATACCATATTTTGTTTGAACCATAGATTACATTCTTTAATAGATTTATTTTGATTTTCACTTTGAAAGTTCCAATGGTAACATCATTATACAAAAAGACTGTTTGTAGTGTTTTTCCAATGAGCCATTGGTGGATGTAGTCTAGCTTCAACACATTTGACATGAAATATATTTGCATATGTTTCTGTATTAGATGTTTAAGAAAAAAATAATTTTATTTTTTTTCCAATTTAGATTATTTTAAAGATTTAAACGCACTAATATTTGTTCCGCAATTATTGCTAAAAATTGAAATTAACCAAAGTTTTTTTTATTAAAGTTTGAATAAAGTATATTACATTATTAGATTCAATGTAATTAATTTGTTAGTTGTTTAAGCAAAATATTTAATTAAGATTATATTATTATATTGACGTTTGTTTATGTTATATTATTAAAAATTGAAATTTTTAAATAAAATGGTCTAGTTTGAGAAATACTCTAAAGAGGCATTTTAGGGCCTTTTTAATCTATTGATGATGGGTGTACAAGCTTGATTAATCGTTATACCCTCATCTTGATTCATATTACTCGTGTGCCATCCTATCTTTATGGATTCTTTCAATTTGTGTTTTTGACAATGATTTTCCACATCTATTTTTTTTTTGCTTATTCAATACAAATGGAATGTTTGGTCTTGTAAGAGTGTTCAACTAATGCCGACTTTATTTTTTCTCAAAATGTGTGTCACTTGCATATTCTTTGATTCTGGTTCGGAAGGATCTCTCCATTTCGAGATAAAAAATCCTCACAGAATTTATCCATAAACCAATTTACAAATGTTACAATTCCTTTATACTTTGACTCATGATGACTAATCAAGACTAAAATATTGGCCCAAATAACTTCAAAGATTACTATAAACGAAAAGTGTACACCTTGGTCTCTTACCAAACAAAAAAAACGTCCATCTCTAAAATCACTTCCGAATATTATTTTATTTTTGTATTGATCAAAGCTTAGAGTCTATAAACCCCCCCCCCCCCCCCCCCCCCCAAACATCCCATAAAAAAAAAAATCATAGAACACATGTATCAAGGGTCATATCCTCTTATAGACTAAACCCTAATAGATACATTTTGAAAAGCCTATGAAATCTATTTAACCTAACTTTGAGTGGAGCATATTTGTCTTCCCGAATCCCAGCTTATATTGAATTTTAAGAATGTTCGCACGTTTGGACTTACACATCCCATTCCCCGTGTATTTGTTTATTGAATTGTCCAAACTTTTTTAGGTTACCCACTAACCGACAAAGCTATGCCGCCTATACGACCCTTTGATTTGTTCATGTTATATAATTATTGTGCTACCCTTTTCAAAAGGTGGCAAATGTCTAGTTATCAACAACTAATCGAGAACAAGATAAATTAGTCCTCCTCTTTCAAATTGTTATTTCTAGTGTCATGCGTTACTTGCCACAATTTAATTTTAATTTTATTTCCAACTAACTTTGACTAAAGATTTTAATTATTGTTTATCCTTCGTGGAAAAGACAAAGGTATCTGGAAATTGTCTACTTCTCTTCGTTTTTCCCTCTAGCGAATATATGTTCCCCGCATTCGTTTTCTGGAATTATATAATATTAACATCAAAAATTGTTGGAGGGAATGTTGGGCGAAACTAAAGGTTTTGATGGTGGAAAAAAATCTCATTCACATTGGACCAATAAACGATAGCTTTGTAATTCAGATTTCAGCATAAATTTAGTTCACATACCAATGAACAATATAGATTTCAACCTAAAATTTACCCATATGGGATGATTTTCTCAAACACCGTTTGAAAGAGTTAATATTTGTTGACATTATATCTTGTGAATGTAACCAAACTACACAAACAATCTAATGTTTTATGTTTTATTTTTAGATCTTAATTAAAAATGTAATATTGAGAAGAAGTTTTCCCTTCCTCATCCGGCCACTACTTTTATATAATAGTCTTTGAGAAGTTTATTATGAAGTATAGTAAAGGAGGGAGGGCCTTGGTGATGTTGTACCTACCTTAAAGGAAATTGTAACCATATGACCATGTTTAAAGTATTTTTGATAAATAAGAGATATATTTATATCTATGTTTTCTATTTATTTTGCACTCTTACGATTTAATTAATTAACTATTTTATTTGTTTAGAATTTATTTTTTAAAAATCCAATTCAACATAATGCCAAAATACAAGTGATTTAAAGTTGTCTTATCATTGATTCTCTTTAAAAAAAAATGAAATTTATTTATCTAGTTATAAATATTTTTTCAAAACTTTCCACTCCAAAATTATAAAGGAAAGTTATGTGCCCATTACAATATGATTGGAACAAAGAGTAGGTTTTCTCTAATAGGAAATTAGAGTTTTAGTGATATCGGTGCCCCTCTACAACAACATTTTTTTTTTTTGAACAATAACATTTTATTCTTATTCGTCTTATATATCAAAAAGTATCCATCTATTAAAATATCAGATTCATAGAATAATTGAGTTTTCTATATTGATAATGGGATTCTTTATGAACTAAACAACTTCACCAAAAACTTCACCAAAATTATCGTGGCACTCCCATTCAGAACCATATGTGGACGTGAATATAGATTAAATTGAATTGAGTTGGCATCAAATAGGTTTGGGGACATCCGTGCGTGCTGTGACATATACCATACCTGAAGACGTCGGCGGCTTGTGTGTAAAACAAGCAAGTGTTCAGCCCAGAATGGCTGCCTGTGTGATTAACGGGAAAAATTGCGGTGGAAATGTTTATTTCCCATTAGTCAACTAACGCACGCAAGCTTCTGTCATCTGACAGAGATAGCGTTGAGGCACTCGAACCTCAAGCTCAAAGCTTTGTAGCAAATTTTCCACGTTCCCGTCAAATAACGACGATCATATTTCGACCCGAGAACAAATATTTCACATTTCCCGTCAAATAACGACGACTAATCCGGAGTGACGACTCGCAGCCGAATGGAGATGCATTTTGAGGGTTCCGCACTGTGTTACCAAACATTCTTCAGAAAATTAAATGAATGGCACGACCACTAACGGAAACTAACGACTTCCAGACCAATGATGGGCATTTATTGCATTTTCGCCCAATAAATTCTCGATGCTTCCTACGTTGTTTAATAATGAAGCACAGAAATCTGCGTACAGAAAAAAAAAGGAAGTGCAATTTCGAAATCATCATACAAATATAAACATAGGCAGAGCCGCAGGCCCGCAGAGGCTTTTTTAAAAAGGAGAGACATTTCTTTACACAGAGCGGTTTTGTAGCCCTGTAATAACAATTTCCTGAAACACATTAAAAAATAGCAACAGTAACAGCGCTGCAAGGCACAGGGGAGTCGTGGATGCAACTGCAGTAGCAGTAGCAGAAGCAGTAGAAGTTTTGTAGAGCTGAATGGAATCGAGAGCGAGCGGCATGTTTTCTTGATCTGGACTGCAGTGTGACTGCCGAGGAGGGTGAGTGGAATACATGACGGCTCTCAGAACTGCAGAAACTGTGGGAATATACGCCGTTTTGTTCTTCGCAAGCAGCCAAGTTAGCCCCATTAATTCACAGTCTCTGCCATACATTCTGCTCGTCCTCTCCGAAAACCCCCCATTTTTACCGGGTTTGCCCTTGAGCTGAAAAACCAATCCAGAGAAAAATAAAAATGGCAGTTTGCGTGCAGTATAAACATTCATTGACAACAAGAATAGGTGGGTTGGTTACCTTGTCGAGGGTTTTGAGGCATTTGGTGCATCCCTGGTAAGAAGGATCAGTGCAGTTAGTCTCCAGAGCTCGAAGCGCGGAGGCGGAGCTTGTGGCATTGGGGTGGTGCGGAGCGGAGAGATTGAAGGCGGCGGGGCAGGTGAGGGAGGTGAGCTGGTGGAGCCTGATGCCGCAGAAGCACAGAATTGCATCGCAGGTGGCGTTGGGGCGGGGAATGTGAATCCCCCGCGTGTTCAGAGACGACTGAAGGCTGTTAACGCACGCCTGCGAGTCGTCGGGGAGGACGGGCAGCTGCTCAGAAGACGAGGACAGAGGCGGCGCCGCCGATGGCTGAAGCGCGGTGCGCGCATGAGCGGCGTACAACCAGGCGGCCAAAACAGGGCAGCAGCGGCTCCTGTCGAGCGTTTTACCCTCCCCACACGCCTCCTTTACTCCTCCGAACAGCTCCTCCGACAGGTCGAGGCGGCACGTCTCCTTGTGCGGCTGCTGTATCACAGGCAGCGCAGGTATCGTGTTCGAATCCCCGCTCGATTGCTGCTCGGAGCTCGCAATCCCATCGCCTGATGCAGCTACCATCCAAGCTGCAACACAAATCGCCAACGAAACCACAAATCGCCGCACCATACTGATCTTCTGTCGATTCAGAACATGCGACGCCTCTATAATAATTTTTGCAAATGCAACCACATCCGAATACTTCCATGCTTAGTGTAATAATTGAAATGTATTTATAGGAAAATTGATTTCACGAGATGAACGTGCAATGAGTGTGGAATCTAGATGGCCGCTCACTGAAACCGGTCTGTTGCAATCGACGCAGTTACGTCACTAGTTCGTAGCCACCTTCATCAGCTCACCAGCAGGGCTGGGGCTCAGCCACCTATATTAGTAAAATGAAAAAGGCCTAAGCGAACATGTGACCGAAGTACTGCACATCATGCATACTTGGCACAGTACCGCCTAGAACCGCTGGAATCACGTAGTTAAGCGCAATCTCGTCAGTTCCTGCGCTCCAACTCACGCCATGCATCCTACTCGCGGGGAATGCATTAACCGATCTAAGTACAGTTATGCATGCTAAATTTGGCGAACTTCTAGATACTAGACAATGGGACGTTACCTGGTTCTGGGTGAGCCGAATGATCATGATCTAAAAGCTCGCAAACGGGCATGCTTGCTGTTGAACTGCTTGATTGTGTTTTTTGCTTTGTTTTTAGGCTATAAAAACCTAATGTTATTGTAAAGGCTCTTGTTCCTAGGATCTACCTATGTTTGACTCGTGTTAGACTCTAGGCTCAGCCTAGATTTGTTTGTGGTTATTAGGGGCAACTCCCTCTCATAACGCCTGTTTTTTTGTTGACAAGTTATCTTCATAAAATCGTATTGAATTGTCTATAATATAAGACCCTTTTCATAAAAATACCACACAAAACATGTGTTCAAAATTTTTCCGTACTTTGTTGTTGACACCATGTCTGTTGTTAGCAAAAACGATGGTGTATAAAATGAAGAATAGGCTTAAGTAGTTATACATGTGAGCCTAAGTACATAAAATTGAACATAAAGTGCCACGGTTACCGATTAAAACGGTCTCTCAGATCCGTATACACTAGTTATTCATACTAAATTTGAAGCGAACTTGCGCAGTAACAATGCAGGCATTCATGAAAGAATAGGAGACTACCCAGTAACCAGCATTCCATGAACACTGAGTGATGTCTATCCACATTTTTTTACATAATCTCAAAACTAGGCTCAGGATGAGAGCTTTTCTCAGCCCAGAGAATCAGCTGTTGCATAACCCATTCCATTCATGAGAGAATCTATGAATTATTGTAAAGGCTCTTGTTATACACTGATTACGTTTATAGGCACAAGAATCACTTTGATCCTTTTTTTCATTTAGCAAGCTGCATGAAAAAGTGGATAAAATGTCTTCCCTTAAATCCTCAGACTTTGATAAAGTTTATGACAAGATTACCAATTGTCAGTTCATCATTCAAAGTTTTATAGTGACTTAGGTTTGAAAATGAAAGGAGTTATAATGCAAATCAGGGATGTTACATCTTCCTTAATGTAGAAGAGTACTATTTACCATCTAAAATTGCTAATCGAAATGATCTGAAACTCTCACTGGAATTGGCAAAAGAAAAGCTGAAAAGGATGGTATCTAGGGCTCAAAGTGGTTTTCATTAACTCCCTTTCTTTATGTGACCGGACTTCTTACACCCTCAGTTACATGTTGGTCATAAGAATCCATTTATTACCGTCTGGATTAAGGGCATTGAAGATACTGCTACATAGATTAATGTTCTCAATTCTCATTTTGTTGATGACACCATGCTCTTAGTTTACAAACTAATGGTGCTATTAGTGAACATCCTACGGACTATGATAGTATTGGATCAAATTCTAATGGTGCTACGAAGTGAACAATACTCTTGAAGTGTTGGATATATATAAAGGATTTGAGAACATGGAATGGCCTTTCAAGCAAAATGACTGAATTGAGAACAAAAGTGTATAGTATATATATAACTGATTAGTTACAGGGGGCAGGGTCAGACTCAGGTATCCAAACTTTTACCTGGAATAGAATTGAAGCACGAGGAAGTCATTAAGGATCTCGGAATCTCATTTGGAATTGAAAATACTCTTCATCATATGTGGGAGTGGTTCTTAATTCATAATGGGAAAGTTAGATTCCTCCTTTTGGCAAGTAGAAATAAATCTTTTATGTTACACGTCTTTTATTCCTCTTTTTGACCGCTAACTAGAAAAAGCTAACTAAATAAAGCTAGTTGAAAAAGTAGAACATTTTCTTTGGATGGCAATCACACGGACTTAATATACTTGGCCTAAATTTAGTTGTCTTAGTATTATTAAACCCTTGATGAAAGCAAATGTCATCTCTCACATGATTGTTAGAGCATCACTAAAGATAAGCCATGAAAGATTCTCCTTAGGCATGGCATTCAAATTTGGTAGTTGTGAAAGGAAAAGGTTGAAGATAATTTTTTAAATTCTAAAATTTTCAAAATTGAAGGTTCAAACCCCCAATTCATAGTTTGTGAAAAGCTTGACAAGAAGTGAACTTTCTTTCTTGAGAGGGCACCTCTCTTAAATAATATCCCTTCTTTTTTTTGTTGTTGAAAATTTCATGGAAACAATCCATTTTTAAATTAAGTATTTCCACTAACAAAACAAACTAATTTAACTAAAAAAACGTAAAAATTCAAATAATTCTTTATTAATTTCTCTAAATATACTTACCAAAAAAAACTTTACCAATTATATTTTTTTTACTTCATTAACTACGATGTTTGTAAATTTTGCTGCTTGTTATTAGTTCTATTAAAAAAAAAAAAAAAAAAAAAACTATTGGAAGTTGTATGAATTTCCATATGTAACGTTACATTTGTAAAGGTTATCTAACATTCAAACAATGCCATAGATACTAACTTGAGAGTACCGTCATAAATCGCACGGCCGTCAAGAGGACCCAAATTCCCAAACATCCACCGTCACATCCAATGTTTAAAAGGAGATTCACCGAATCACAACCTTTTATTTCAACTACATGATATAGGTATCATTTACCAATGGTCATCCCAAAAAGTGTTTCCTCCTTTTTGTTTTTAATCATTACATAATAAAACCAAAGCTTAGCTTTATTGTTTCATTTAACAAAACCATCCTTTAACTTAACCCACAAAACCTTATGTCGGTCCCATTCAATGTTCTAAATAAAAGGGGATTGCATTTTGCATAGGTACTTGTGTTGAGGGTGGAGACCCCAACTTTGTCCCCACACCAAGGAGACTACTAACCCCTAAAAACTAGGGGTTTATTGGTGGTCAATAGTTTGATTAGAAACATAACATTATATTTGGTTTATTTTTATCGAAGATATTGTAATGAAATTAAATATGCGTAATTTTATTTATTTTTATGTAAGATTTTTTTTTTAATACAAAATATTATTAAATAGAATTGTCTTCCATAGACATAATACTAATAATTACTATAAAGGTGCAAAATAAACATTATAATTCCAAGTATATGACAAGATCATAAAGAGAAATATACATCAAATATAACAACAATAAAACTTCAAATGTGCAAGTACATATGCATAATCATTTTAAAATAACTAATGCAATGTTTTGATTTTGCAATAACATCAAATAGAAAAAACAATTACTTAAGAGTGATTATTGAGATAATTGAGTTAGTATATCACAATGTTTTAATTTTACAATAACATAAAATAGAAAAGTCAGTGTGCTCCCTCGAAATCAATTTGGAGAGCAATGGTTTAATATGCCATGCTATAGCTTTGGAGATCATCTTATAAGAAGTGTTATACAATGAAACCAGTCTGAAAGCATCCATCGGTTCGACTGGAAACTTCTTGGGGAACATGCTAATAAAAGTATGGCTCATTTCTTTCAACACCTTACCAGTGGACCTAGATTCCTCTACGGCCAGGACATCATCATTCCCAATTACCTCCCAAAAATCCTGAAAGAAAGCGGATAGGAAACCCATCCGGTCCTAGGAGCTTTTTCCCTTTCCATAGAGAAAACAACGCTACGCACCTCTTCCTTGGAGAAAGGGGCCATCAGCTGACACTTGATCTCCGTCCTCTACAAGTTTGGGAATCTGATCCAACAAAACCTGTTGCTGCGGAAGGTGAGAAATCACTTCCCCTCCCAACAGGGAAGAGAAATAATTCATTGCTTCTCTTTTAATCTCTCCTTGTTCCGAAAGCCAATTTCTAGCCTCATTTTTTAGTTTCAAGATGAAATTGGAGTTGCGCCTTAACTTTACTAAGGCATGGAAGAATTTAGAATTCTTGTCCTCTTCCCGCAGCCACACCTCCCTCGATTTCTGCCTCCAATAAATTTCTTCTTTCAATAGTAAATCATTCAGTTCAGTTAAAAGATATTTTTCCTTTTGATAATCCTCCTGATCCATACCTACTATGAATACTCTCTCATTCAGTTCCTTCAACTCTGACTCCACTCTCAATTTTTCTTTGAAGATATTCTTAAAAGAAGCTTTATTCCAGGCTAATATCTCTTGCTTGAGCAATGCTAATTTTCTTGCTAGGATGAACATACGCTTACCCTTGACCGCACGAAGGAAGACCACCATTGTTTCACCAAACCCTTGAAAGAAGGATCCTTCATCCACATCATTTCAAACTTAAAAGGAGACCGCCTGGGAGCTTCATCCAAAGACAAGCGAAGGGCAATCGAGAAATGATCCGACCCCAACCAAGGCAAAACCTTACTTTCTAACAGGACGTTGGCGAGCAACCATTAATGAATTAGCAGGAAAACGATCAAGTCGGATAGAAATATCGACCCGGCCCGATCCTCCTGTTCGACCAAGTCTGCCAACCCCCTCTTTCGAAGAATATCCCACAATTCCTCCGCTTCCACAAAAGACGAGAAATCTCTCTGAGACCAAGGATTTCTCCTAGTTCCACCTCCATACTCTAAATCTGAGAGAGTGGCATTGAAATCCCCGGACCAACACTACCGGGCATCCCAAGAGTCTCTAACTCGGTGGAGAGTGAGGACCAGAGCTCTCTTTTTTGGGGAATACTAAATGACCCATACACGTTGCAAAGATAGAAAAACTTATCCGAACTTTTCACCAAAACTTTACACCAAAGAGAATTCACCGATTTTGACATAATAGAGATCTCCACTTTATGGGACATCTAAACAATCCCAAAGCCCTTGGAAACTCCATTAGAGTCCACAAAAATACCTTGCCAACCCTTCCATTTCCTAAGCCAGTTGGAATGAGAATCCACCTCACTCATCTTAGATTCCTGAATACATCATATCTCAACACCTTCCTCTATGGTTAAACTCCTAAGAAGGCATTGCTTATCAGGGGCATTCATAGCCCTGATATTCCACAATAAAACCTTCATTGATTCTTCGGGGGGGACTGAACCTCCCTACTAACAACTTTATAGAAGGCTTTCAACAGCTTATGTCTGCCTGCTGCTACTTCTTGCATCATCTTACTCTACATGCTCGACCTAACCGGCCCAAAATCCTTGCCAAAATTAACATAGTTGATTCTAGGAGTCCCTGCTAGAGATAAGTTCTCTTCTCCTACCACCCCAAATGAAGAAGGAAAGGCCCCACTTAATTCCTCTGTCTCCCGGTCTTTTCCCTCTTCCAACAGCTTTTCATTGACCACAACCCAATTGTCCAGGTCCTCCATCGTAGCTTCATGCATCGTATCGATTCCTTCCCAGACCACAGTAAGAAAACATGAGGATTCGGCCATTATCCTTGAGGTTTATTTCATTAGGGTATTTGGAAAAATTTCCCCTTCATTATCTTTTGGAACGGTGGTCATCTAGTTCTCCTCAGGGATTTGATGACCCATTGACTACCTGTTGATAGCGTTATCAATGACCAATGAAGCCTCTGACTTCTCGTTGTTAGGGATCATTGCTTTCGATGAGGGTTTTGCAGTCATGGTGAAGATGCCCTAGTTGTTGACATTTGAAACATTAAAAAAAAATTTATGTTGCACCTTCTGCTCCTAAATACCTTCAGGAGATTTAATAAAGATTGATTCTGACAACGGAAAAGAGCAGTCCACTACTACACAAACCCTAGCATACGCTACCAAGCTTCCCTCAAGGGTTCTAGGATCGATGCAAATCACCTGTCCTATGGACCCATAGATCTTGGTCAAAAGATGGTGGTGACAATATTCTATGGGTAAAGAGTAAAGACGAACCCATATATGCCTTTTTTCGAAAACCATCATAATCAGGTCGAAGTTTGAGGACCATTTTCGAATGTGGAGCCCATGTTCCACATAAAGGCTCTCCTATCGAAGCATTGTTTCTTCCTGTTAAGCCACACTCCTCAAAACGACCAGGAAAAAGCCTTTGGCCATAAATCTGATCCGTAAGCTGCGGCCCCATTGCCTCTCACACTAGCTCGAGATCCCATCTGTAGAGATCTTCCTTCCCAGGAACTTTGCCACGATAGCCCTTTTGGGCAACATTGATCTTTGTGTTGATAGTCCTTCCTCTTCGCCTAAATCTGCCGTACAAGGAGCTTTGGTAGAAGACAGAACTTGCGGGATCAAAATTCGTTGATTCGTATTGTCATCCCTTAGTCCTCGATTCCCTTAGCTTTCATGAAACCCTCATCCAAAGAACAAGCTCAATCTAGTACCTCCCTCCATCCGGTCTTAAACAAAATTTTAAATCAAAAATTTGGATGGTAAACGCTTTTATTATACCAGAGATATGAAATGGAGTAGTGGAGGAACACTTTCTCTAAGTGGGACAAGGGGGTGGACTTGGGTCCTTAATGTCTGTTGAACGATATGCATTCAGAGCGCCCTACTATGTTCCGCTTGGTTCATATGGAGAAGTTCGACCTCTACCTCAAGGTTCCCCATGACCACTTATTGAAAGCATCCAATGAACTCAATGGGAATGGAACTTGGGTTAATGATTACACACTACTTGTAACTCACCAATAACCCAAGACCTTGAGTTCTTTTATTAGACTGTTATTGTGAGTTTTATATTTTTTAATCCTACTTATGGATAATTGATTGATTTAGTAGGAGAGAGTGCCCAAAAAAATAAAATAGAGGAAGAGTACTATTTTAAGGTTTCAAGTCATCATGTTACTTTTGAAGAAGAGTGCTAGTCAAGGGGGATATACATAATAATAAAAATTGGACGTATTACTTTTTATATGGGCATATTCATTACATCTCCTAAAGGTCAAAGAAAAGTATAATGGAAACATCAAGTTTAATATTGGTAATTAAATGTTACATATATATGGTGGTTATAAATTGCGGGGTAGAGTAAAAAATGACATCCCATGAGTATAGAGGGTTGCATGTTCATTCATTGCATTCTCTTTTAGATAACAAAATATATGATTTGCAGTTTAATGATTTTTTTTAGATTTTACTAGAGAAAGCTTCCATGGTCAAGAATGTTAACCATTCACATATAATGATCAATTGGAGGCGTGATGTAATAAGACTTACTCATACTATTGAAGTATTTACAACCCTCATCCACTAAACCTGCATCACTACATGCTAAACAAACACAACCAATTACATGGTAAGGGTGTGCTCTATTTGTTCAAAGAGTTTGAGAGCATCTTTGCAAAATCCATTTTGTGCGTAATTGTAGTCTATGGGCTCAATCCTTTAAGGCATTTGTTAAAAAATTATTGTGCGTTGTGTATACTTACACATTTTCCATACATAGATAAAAAATTATTTTTAATGACAATATCTGACAAGAATTCCCCTCTTGTTATGCTTTTAGATGTCCATTCCCTTTTGTAAGGTTCCAAAGTTGGCATAGTTTGGGAGGATGGTGGAAAAGGTTTTTGAGTTTTATTTTACACCTACCAATAACATTTACTTAAAAGTTTCCAAGGCCTTTTCAATAAAACCATTTTGTGCCTATCATGTAATCATCATAATCTATGAAATCACATTTCTTTGTGTCCTTTCTTGGAAAATTCTTAAAGCCTTGTCAAAAATATTTTGTGCAGATCTTACTATCATAATTGTCCATGAAACCACATTGTTTTGAGGTAATTTGTTAAATAGTTCCTATGATTTGTATACACATGTGCATATTACATACACATGTATCAGGGAATTCACAACTATAACATCTAACAAAAATTCCTTTTCCATTATAATTTTATGTGTGTCCATACCCTTTGCTAATGCTCCCATTTCGGTATAGGCTAGAAGTATGTTGAAAATGATTATGGAGTCTGGATTACACCTTCTAATTGCATTTTAAAGAGATTTGAAGGCATTTTCAACAAACCCATTTTGTGCATATCCTATCATCATAGTATTCCATGAGACCACATTTCTTTGAGGCATTTTGTCAAATAGTTCTTGTGACTTGTGTATGCTTCCACATTTTGTATGTACATAACTACTAAGAAATTTTCAACTATAACATTTATCAAAAATCTTTTTTCCATAGTTCTTTGGTGAATGTCTACAACTAATTTTAAAGTTTTCATTTTGGCACATGCTAAAAAGATGCTCAAAAACGTTTTGGACTTTGGTTTTACACCTACCAAATGCATTTGTTTAAAATCTTTGAATGCCTTTTTAACAATCCCATTTTGTAAATATCCTAAAATTATAGTATTATGTGAGATGACAGATCTCTCAAGGCATTTAGTCAAATGATTGACATGCCTTGCATATAATCTCACATTTTCCATACAGATGAACTAACCCACTTTCTGAAAGCCTGGACGTCAAGGAAGGTATTGGTAGTGGGGCTCTTCCTGCTATCCCTGTAGCAAAAAGAACTAGATCCCACCAGGAAAATAACGGCCCCAAGAAGCAATGCAGGGAGGAGAAGGTTTCAGCGTTCGGTTGAGAAGGTGGAAGTTATTTTGGAGTCGAGAGAGAATATGGAAGGTAAGTCTTACCATGCCGCTCCCAATGAAAATCAGGATGAAGAGGCCTTGGAAGGGGATCCCAGTGAGGAGATGGAAAGCGGGAAAGCTCTTGAAGCTTTTGAGGGAAAGAGATCAAAGAACTCGAAGGAGGCTGTTGAAAGCTTGCATGCACTTAAAACTGCCCAAAATAAACTCTTTAATGATCAAGACTATGCGATCAAGTCCAATGTTTTTATGAGGGATATTTTAGAATTGCAGGTTAGACACTGACATTAACAAACATAAGATCAATATGGTGTCTATGGACTTGAGGGAATTGAGTGTAAAAGTGGAGAAGTTGTCCTCTATTGTTCTTAGTGAAAAATTAAAAAAGGCTAATGAAAGAAGCCTATCTATGGAAAATGAAATGCTGAAGATGAAGGAAATTCTTCTTCAGATAAGAGACGTGCACATTCTCAATGTTAAAAGTACCATTTACTACCTTAAACTCCTTGTAAAGATGATCCATTCTATGGAATTAGCTAAGGAGAAAGAAAAATAAGGAAATGGCCCCAAAGTACAAATAGCTGAACCGAACTACAAGTTCTGGAAGTCTACTATAACCAGCTTAGTCAAAGAATGGAATGGATGCATGAGTATTGTGGGGGAATTGGTAAAAGAAGGATGAAGGGGGCTGGTCTCTTGGATTATGGTTTCTTCTTGCTTGTTAATACTATGTTAGTTCATAAGTTTTATGTTGTTAGTTACTCAGACCCTTGCTGTTAGTTACTCTTCCTTGTAGTTTTTTTTCGATGTTTTGAAATGGTGATCTTATGATTCTGTATGGAGCTTCAATGGTTAATCCCTTGGCCTTTGTATTTTCCTGGTTGTAATATTTGTACGGGGTAGGGTCCCCTCAACCCTCTTTTACCTCTTATCAAAAAAAAAAAAAACTAACACAGTTACAACTACAACATTTGAAAGAAAAACACTTTCTATTGTTATACTTTTGTAGATGTCCATGCCCTATTGCAAAACTCTTATTTTGTATGGGATGGGAGTTAAGCTAATTGGGTTGGACATCTGCTTGTTATATTTGGTGAATTTGGTGAAAATATTTCAATACTACTTGAGGATGATCTTGTCTTGTGCAAGAACACAGGATATTCCATGAAAATCATTAGGTCCAACGCTTGGTGTCCATCTATTAAATTTCCAAACTTTTCATAGTTGAAGATATATAAGAGAGTTTACAAATGGGTATGTGCATTCGGGTGGATGAGAATGATAGGGTCTGTCCTCCATATATCAGATAATTTGGGAAAATTTTATGGTCACATGGTGCTAATTCCATGCCCACATTGACCCCCATGAATATACCAAACAAGTGAGCATAAGGGGCGTCATATGCTGCCACACTTGAATATACCTGCTTCTAGGGTGGAATAAAATGAGTACCATGTTTTTAAAGTAACCCACCATGTTTTTAAAGCTTATGATAGCTAAAAAAAGTCTTTAGGTGGCCCACGTTGAAAACTTTCAAGGTTTTACTCTAGGTATGTTTCCTTTGCACCCTACCTATTTCTTTAAAATTATAGAAATTAATTTCACAACATTCAGTTGTTGCTTGGTTTGTAGATCATAAATCTAATGCAATCCCTTGTTTGAAAAAAACAAGCCAACTTTGTGGAGTGGTGAAGACTATTGTATTTTTCCCAGTAAGGATGGTCAATCCGATTTCTCAAGCACAATGATAATTACGGGATTGCCTTTTTTTCCCAAAATGAATCTATTCAGTAATAACAATAGATGCATGTACTGCTCTAAAACTATATTTCTTCTTTGCATCTTTGAAGGAGCAATGTATCTTTTGTGATCTGGGGCAACCCACCCATCTCGAGCATTTTCTAGAACCATCACCAATACTGTAATGTTCCACTTGAGTGGCGGAATCTGTGGAAGGAGGCAAACCATGTAGTGGTATATTTGGAGTCCTTCTCACAGTGCAGGGAACACTCTCTAAATAGTTTTTCTAATATTACAGGAGCTAATGACCAAATGGCTTGGTACACTTCGTGGTGTGCTAATGCACGGTGAGTCCTCCCAACTCGATGTGTAAATGCAAGGGTAACCAGTCCCTTGGGCCCTGGGGGATTAGACTCTGATTGGGTGGCTGACGAGCACTTAAGCCCCACCATGGGCCACACCGTTGCAGCCAACACTCTCTAAATAATTAAGAAGCTCTTAGAGATGTTGAGATTGAAGAAAAAAAAAAAATGTTTGCATTTTAAATATACAAAGAGTATAATAGATAATTTTGTTGGTAGTTAATTTTTTTCACTATTGAAAATAATTGAAATTAGAAACATTATCAAAACTACATATATTATAAAATATAATCATCCCTCAATTCATGTGTTTCATCATCAAAACAAAACAAAAATTCGCAATGCTGTGTCTATTTATGTAGTGTTTGATTTATGTTTATTAAATGTTTATTAGTTAAAGTTGAATTTATATTATTATTATTAATATACGTTCAAACAATGTTAAATCGCACGACCGTCATTTCAACACAAACTCTCAAACAAACTTGATAAAATCGCACGGCAGCTTTATAAAAGGAGATTCACTCCTTTTTTCAACTATATCAATTACGGAAAGGTGTTCCTTCTTTTTTATGTTTTTAATCATTATATAATAAAACCGTGGCTTAGCTTTATTGTTCCATTTGACAAAATTAATCTTTCATCTTAATCATAAATCTTTGTTGGTTCCAAAATCATTAGGGAATAAAGACATAAGTATATAGTATGCAATTTTTCGAGATCCATTTTCCAAAGTGCTATGTAAAGTATATTCTATCACATGAACGTTCACTAACAACTATAATTAATTTGACACGTGCACAATTTTATTTAATCAAATTTTAGTTTTAAACTAACAATCATCAGGAATGTGTTGAAAAAGTTACATTTAAGGGAGCGGGAAAATGAGAGATAAAAAAGGGATTCTAGGGAGAGAAGTCTAGAGGTGGGGAAAATGTTGGGGGGAATCTATGTAAAACTCTTCTTTCTTATGACTAGGCACATATGAACCATGCATTATTTTTGTTAATAATTTGAAGGATAAAGGGAATGTGGTGCACAGATTTTTGTCACTTAACAAAAGGGATATCATTAAGGGAGAGATCAGTCTACTTAGGTGGGGATCATAAAACTTGGGGGGAATCTATGTAAAAACTCTTCTTTCTTATGACTAGGCACATATGAACCATGCATTATTTTTGTTAATAATTTGAAGGATAAAGGGAATGTGGTGTACATATTTTTGTCACTTAACAAAATCTATCATTAACTTAAATCATAAAACTTTATCGGTTCAAAATAAATCATAATTTGAAGCATAAAGGGAATGTGGAATTTTTCGCTCAATCAAACCTCATATCTAAATGAAAGAAAGTGTGGCGATGTTGCACTCAACACATTGCATTTTGCATAGCTACTTGTGTTTAGGTTAAAATACCCCCAACAACTTGCCCACACAAATGAGATCTCTGATAAATAGGTGATTGTAGGGAGATTTCTTAACTTGTGTTTATATCAAATTTGATATCATCACCGAAATCTAAGGGTTTGTTGCTGGTCACTTGTTAAGAGTTTGATTATGATGAGGATCCAATGGTTATGTATAAATGTTAGCATTTGCACCAAAAAGAGGTTCAATGGTTATGCCAACAATAAAATATGGGAAGACTTCCACTAAAAAGTTTCAAATCAAAATACCAATTAGTTAGATAATATCTAAAGCCCTCCTCCATACTTGTTTCTTTCCCCATTGTCTCTAATTTTGTAGTGGAGCAAAACAAACATTTATATTAAAGAAAGTGTGATACCTATTTTTCTTATTTTTCTTGCCCATATTTTTATTTATTTTTCTTTATCTTGTTTGTGGAAAATTGATTGATTTAGTAGGAGAGAGCACCCCAACCCCCCGCCCCCACCAAAAACAAAAAACAAACAAACAAAGATAGAGTGTTATTTTAAGGTTTTGGGTTGTCATGTTACTTCTGAAGTAATGTGCATATCCTTTCCTATCGATGCATTCATTGCACCCCCTAAAGGTCAAGGCAAGTGTACTAGAAACATTAAGTTGAATACTAATGACTAAATATTACGAATCTGGTGGGTTTGAATTGCGGACTAGAGTATAAAAAACACCCCACAAGCATAGGGGTTGCATATTCATTCATTGCACACTCTTCTAGATAGAAAAATATATAATTTTCATTTTAATGAAAAAGTTTATCTATTTTCCTCGAGATAGCTCCCACGGCCAAGAACTCAACCATACCATATATAATGATCAATTAGAGGTGTGATGCAATAAGAGTTACTCATAACATTAAAGCATTTACAACCCTCATTCATAAAACACGCATCACTACATACCAATAAAACATAAAGAAAACTTACATGGTTAGGGTGTATTCTAGCTTGTTCTCCATTTGTTTAAAGAGTTTGAGACAATCCTTACAAAATTTGTTTTGTGTGTAATTACAGTATATGGGTTCACATTTTCAAAGGCATTTTGTTAAACAATTCATGTGCCATATGTATACTTCCACATTTTCCACACATATCTACTAGGGCATTTGCAATGATATGTATACTTCCACATTTTTCATACATAAGGTCATTTGCAATGACAGCATACAACAAGAAATATCTTTCGATTACGATTTTATGGATGTCCATTCCTTGTTGTAAGGCTCCCAATTTGGCACATGCTAAGAGGATGGTGGAAAATGTTATGGAGTCTAGTTTTACACTTGCCAATTGCATCCGCTTAAAAGTTTCCAACCTTTTCCAAAAAACCATTATGTGCATATCTTTTAATCATCACAATCCATAAAATCACATTTCATTGAGGCGTTGCTTCAAAAATTCTTAAAGCCTAATCAAGAACACCCTTTTGTGCATATCTTGTAATCATAATAGTCCATGAAACCAAAACCAATTTTGAGGTTTTTTGCCAAATAGATCCCATGCCTTGTATTTGCTCACACATTTTACGTACATAGCTATCAAGGAATTTGCAGCTACAACATCTAACAAAAGTTCCCTTTCCATCATGAGTTGACACATGTTCATTCACTTCTCTAAAATTCCCATTCTGGCATATGTTGGGACTATGTTGCAAAGGTTGTGGAGTCTATATTTTCATCTTTCAATTGTGTTTTTTAAAAAGATTTGAAGGCCTTTTCAACATACCCATTTTATGAATATCCTATTATCATAATAGTCCATGAGACCACATTTCTTTGAGGCATTTTGTCAAATAAATCTTTTGTCTTTGATTAGGCTCTTCAAGAGGAAATTTTCTTCCCAGCCAAAGTTATCCCCCAATCACATCCACCCAAAACTATACCTTCCATTAATATGACAAGGTCAAATAAAATAACTACCATGTTTGTGAAAGTAAACATGGAGGGTGTTCCCATTTGGCCATATGATAGACTTAGGAGCTTATGATAACCACACAAGTCTCTTGGTGGCCTTGGATGAAAATTTTCAAGTTCTATTTCCTTTGTGTAGAATCAAACAAGATGACTTCACAACGTTCGGCTGTTTTCTGGGTTTGCAACTCACAAATTTGATGCAAGTCACTCATATGAAAATAACGAGGATGACAAATAAGATCATGTGTTTATGGAGACATAACATGTTATGTCTAAAAACATGAAAAATGTGTAAGCGGTTGTCAATTTTAAAAGATGGTGGAAGGATCCAAGTTTTTGACATCAGACAAAAAACCCAACGTCCCACAAATCCAATGTCTAGAAATTTATTGAGATTGTGTAGACACAAAATATATGCACTTGGATACATTTCTAGGTCCTAAAGCATACTAATATATACATGATTCCTAAGCAATAAAACTAGTGGTTGACAACTTCTTTTGGCCTATTTACTGTATCTCTTATCTTCTTTATGGTCTTACACATCTTACAACCCTGTTGGAACTTATTTATTTATATTTTATGGTCTTTGACACTAGTGCCCAGTTAGGACACAAGTGCTCAGGAACTCCTGTCCCTTCATGGGTGCTCTTGGCCCTCTCTATCCTTTTCTAACTCTTTTGGGTCTCTTTTACTTCTTGGGTATCTTTTAATACTTTGGGTTGGACTTTCAATTGTCAATTATGAAATTCAGACAAGGGAATCATATATATACTTAGTTATTGCTCTCAAATAAGGGGCCAAACACTAAGCATTATCTACTATCACCTAAGCTTGCATCAAAGGCATAAGAAGAGCATTACAAAGGCATCCATCTAGCACATCCATACAAGGGAAAAGGGATGCATCACTCCGCATACACAACATGGGAGGGGAAGTTCATATCTATTCCATCTCACACATTTGCATACTTAGAGAATTATAGATCTAGCCCGACTATCATAGTGCAACTTGCACAAGGGAAACCTCATGCATCATTACACACACATTCACATAGAACTACATGGATTTTGAGATGTAGTGCAATGCTCGGTCGTAAGTTCACTCTTCAGGTGACTGTCAGGGTTAGTTTGTTTCCACATTATACATATTTTTTATTATTTTTGATGTGGTTTATGGACACGTGCAGATAGACATTTGTTTTGCAGGTTACAGGTGCTATCGAAACCCTAACAAAAAATTGGAGTGAAACTAAATGAAATATTGGAGTCAACAACGAACCTTCCAACCTAGAAAAATTCAGGACCTGAACATCTAAGCGGACACTAGCACCCAGATCAGACACTAGCGCCCTGCTGCTACTGTCCTTCCCATGTGGACGCTTTTGTCCTTGCAAATTTCTATACTTCCGAACCTTCTTCAAGCCTTTACAACACTGTTTCTAGCCTATTCCAACAAATACTTAGTCCAGAATACTCCTAGATCACACAAAATCAACTAAGTCACTATCTCCTTCTCATTTGCTTAGGGTTTCATATTATTGCATGCTTATTGTTTATGTATCACTATAGTTTATCACATGTATATCATTAGTTACATTAGGTTACTCTGAAATCAAGATTTGATTCAATTTAAATTAAATCATTTGGTGAACCCATTCCTTACATGTCCATTATCAGATCTTTCATGGCTTCCCATCCATTTGATTCTAATGCTTCCCCATTGTATATCCAAGTTCAATTTCATAATCTCCTTGTTAAGCGTGTCCTAGTTGATCTTGGATCTGGTCTTAACATATGCACTTTGTCCTTTATCCATCAAATAGGACTTTCCATTTTACTCATGTCAATCCATCTACTCTTTGTATATGTGGCTTTAATGCTACACCTAAACAAATATTGGGCACAATCTCTCTTCCCCTTACTATGGGATCTTGTCACTCTTAATGTTTTATGTCACGTTATGCCTCATGATGTTCCTTATACTATCCTTCTAGGCCATCTTTGGTTACATACTATGCATACACTTCGTTCTACCCCTCCCATAGATCACAATGCCCTTGCTACACCTTCTTCCATGGATACTGCTACAGTAGATTCCACACCTCATATCACTACTCCTGATGATATTCCCCTCATACATGATGCTAATGAAATTACCTACATTGCACATCCTTCTCCTCTTGGGATGCACCCTAGTGCTATTGATTTACATGAATCAATTCTCTATTGGTACCCATGATACTCCTCCCATTGTGTCTCACTCTTGATACACTTCTATTGATCATATGCTTAGTGTTTCCAATGTTACATCTCTTTCTACACCTTCCTCATCACAAGTTAGAGCATTGTATGTTGGTTTTACAATGATTCCTAATCCTCACACTTTCCAAGATCCTATGCATAATTCATTTATTATGGTTTCACATTATCTTGTTACATCCATGGGGGAAATCAATTCCCCTCTTCCCATTTCTGTCTATGGTCATATGGGCTAATTCATACTACTTTATTGCTTATGATCTTCCCAAATTACACCTATTGCTTCTGATGAGTCGTGTTTCTCTACCTCCATTGCTTGACATTCATACTTATGAGCCTCCTAGAATTACATATGTTACACATATTTTGACTCACATATTGATCGTTATGTTTGCACTTACTTTTTCCACTATTACCAACACGTCATAATGCTACACCTATTCTATTTTCTCCTAATGGGTACATTCTTATTGCTTATACACTTCCTATTCATCTAGTTGGGATCTTGGACTCTATAGGTTTTTCCCCTCACCATGTTGACATTATTATTTAGTAGCTCTTGTGTTTACCAATGTTCTACCTATTCTAGTTTTGCCAAATGCATGACACAAATCTCACTCCACATGTTATAATACATGCACTTTCACACAACACTATGTTCATCCTCTTTAGCATATCATGGGATATTTCCTACTACTCTCATTGCATATATCTCCATCACTCACACACTTGGGGGACATAAAAAATTTCCCCCCATAGTCACATGTTCTAATTAATAGTTACCTATCCATACATTACTCTTATTTTGCAATTCATGTCAATATTTCTAGCAACGCTTTCTCTCATCTACACTATGTGCACACCTTGCTACATATATATATGCTTATGATATATCTATTCACTTCTATGTTACTCCATACACTCTTGCTACTCATGCTTACTTATGGATCCTTCTACTCATGATACACATACTAACTTTCTATATAGGTATACATCCTTTCATGCACTATACATACTCTGACTATTATTTCTCACAATGATCACATCTATTTTCTAGCATCTCCTGATATACACACTCAAGGGGAAAATCACACTTTCTCCCCCCCATCACTATTTGATGTCTATATTGTCTACTCTTAGCTCCTTTGCTACACTTCATGCTTTGTTCTTCACGATAAAATATTTCCTAGCTTCCAATCTCAAACATATGCAACACATACTTCATTACAATGACACACTCTAGTGCTACGGTTCACACTTGACTGTTGAGGGCGTACTCCTTAATGAACCTCACATCATGCATACATCTTCTTCATGCTCAATGCTTCATAGATACATATTTTCCTAGTATACTACTCTCAATCACACACATAACATTCACATTACCCAATGACATGCACTCTAGTTCTATGGTTCACACTTGACTTGTTGAGGGTCCACTTCTCAATGAACCTCACATCATCTAATCTTGCTACACTTCACACTCTATGCTTCATAATACATCATTTCCTAATCATCTACTACTCTCACCTTCACTACTTTTGCTTCATGAATATCTTTCCAAGCATCACCACATCGTTGGTTCACATACTTTATCTTCATTACCCGATGACACACTCTAGTTCTATGGTTCATACTTGACTGTTGAGGGTCCAAATTCTTAAATGAACCTCACATCATCTACTCTTTCACTTGATGCTCAATACACTTCACAATATATCTTTTCTAGCATCACTACTCAATGCACACATTGTTGGTTTGCATACACTTCATTACCTAATGACACACTCTTGTTCTATGGTTCATACTTGACTGTTGAGGGAATAATTCTAAATGAACCTCATCTCACACACATATTCTGGGGGAAAATTACTCCTACCATATTCACATCTTGCATATCACACCACACCATCACACTGCACACAACATTTACATATCTTGGTTGTATTTAATCTTGTTAGCTTATTCTATTTACATGTTACACTTTTCTTACTTATGCTAGTTGGATTCTTAGTATGTCATTATATTTTTCTATACACACATGCACGTTCACTTGGTATCTTGAGGTGAATGCAGGACCTTTACATATTCTTACATGATGCATGATGCTCGAAAACTCTTTACTAGTCCCGTCGAGGCTCTTGGGGCATCTACCTTTTGCTACTCTCACACTCTACACATCACAGGTTCTATTGTTACATTATTTACTAATTCTTATTACTATCACTTACTTTTCATTGATATATACATGCTTTGACATACTATTTATCTTTCTAACATGCTAATGGGTGCTTCATGTGTAGCATTTTACCTTACATGATCAATACAACCATGGTTATCTATCACTTCTTTCTTTCTATTATTTACTATTGTTTGTGGGTTATGCCTATGTCTTGTTTGATCATTGTATTCTTTTGGTAACTTTGGCCCTGATTGTCTTTTAACATTGTGAGTGATGTCCCATGTATGAAACCCACTTTTCACAGTCCATCTTGTCTTCCTAGTTATTTTTTACATTGTCTTCTATTGCATGCTAGCTCATTTTCAACTAACACTTGTTACTAGTCCATATTATTTTACATGTGCCTTGGTTTCTACCATGGACATCCCCTACCCCCTATAGGTATCCACATCAGATATGCATATCAATTTCAGGTCCTCCCCTTTAGGTTTCATTCTCCTACAGTCATCGCATACACCCCAAATGAGGGGGGCATCTATTGGGTGAAAAAATCACCCTTACAGTAGCTCAGAGCTATAATACAACACAACATAATACAAAATTGGCATAAGAACACAGTTACAGAATGGTCTAGATTTAGACTTAGACCCAAAAACAAAGAGCAAACACTAATGCCCAGTCCTGGAAAGTAGCGGTGGGTGATTGTGTGAACTTGTGTCCTAGGAGGAAAAAAAGTCAATTTATCAGTTCAACACAATCTCCAAAAGTTTACATCACAATTCTCCAGTAGCAGAACTTTCCTCTAGTTACATAATACATTCTATTAGTTACAATCAGTTACAACAAGAACAACAATGAATAACAAGAACAAATCAGGAAGTGTACCATCTGTAGTGGTGCTTATTGGGAAGCATCATGGAAGGAGAGAAAAACTATACCTCTCTCCCCAATACTCTTCTCTTGGTGTGAGATCTCCCAAAAAACTCTCTCTTGGCATGAGATCTCCAAAAAACTAGCTCTTGGCATGAGATCGCCCAAAAAACTCTCTTTTGGCGTGAGATTGCCCAAAAAACTCACTCTTGGTGTGAGATCACCTAAAAAATCACCACTGACAACAAGACATTCAAATTCCAACATATCCAAAGCAACAAGATGAATTTCTATCCTTTACTTTCTCATACATCAGGTGCACACTTTCCTTTACACACTTTTTACATACTTATACACATATTACTCTGATTTTTCATATACATGAAACTTTGACTACTTTCTCGCTCTTATTTTATAGGTCCGTCCTTAATACGCAACAAGAAGCAACTCACATCTGAGACAAGCACAAGGTTCAACATCACACTACTATGCATACACTTCACCCCTATGGTCTACCTCCCTTCCTAGTTTCCATGCTTCATGCTATGATCACTTCACACTTCACTTGTCCACTCGGCATATCATATACACTCTTCTCTACAGGATTACAAGGTACATATCTTCTATCTACTTTATGTTATTGAGTATTCACTCAACAACATAAAGTGGGGGAAAATGTAGACACAAAATCTATGCACTTGGGTACATTTCTAGGTCCTAAAGCATACTAATATATACATGATTCCTAAGCAAGAAAACTAATGTTAACAACTATATTTTGGCCTTTTTGCTTTATCTCTTGTCTTCATTTTTGGTTCTTACACATCTTACAGCCCTTCTAGAACTTGACTTATTTATCTTTTATGGCCTCAGACACTAGCGCTCAAGTTAGGACACAAGTGCCTAGGTGCTCTTGTCCCTCTTGGGTGCTCATGACCCTCTCTATCCTTTTCTCACTCTTTTGGGTCTCTTTTAATTCTTAGGCATCTTTTAATACTTTGGGTTGGCCTTTCAGTTTTCAATTACAAAATTAAAACAAGGGAATCATATATATACTTAGTTATTTCTCTCAAATAAGGGGCCAAACACTAAGCATTATCTACTATCACCTAAGCTTGCATCTAAAGGCACAAGAGCATTTCAAAGGCATACATCTAACACATCATACAAGGAAAAAATGGTTGCATCACTCTGCATACACAACATAAGAGGGGAAGTTCATTTTATTCCATCTCACACATTTTCATAGTTGGAGCATTCTAGATCTATCCCGCTATCATAGTGTAACTTGCACAAGGGAAACCTAGGGAATCATTACACACACATTCACATAGAACTACATGGAGTCTGATATGTAGTTTAGCACTTGGTCATAAGATCACTCTTTAGGTGACTGCCGAGGTCAATCCATGACTCCACATTCTACATATTTTTATTAGATTTGATGTGGTTTTTAGACATGTGCAAGTAGACATTTTTTTTACAGGTTATAGGTGTCAATCATAACCCTAACAACAAATTTGGAGTGAAAAAACGAATATTGGAGCCAAGACCTTCCGATCCATAAAAATTTAGGACATGACCATCTAAGTGTACACTAGCACCCATATCAGACACTAGCGCTTGCTACTATTGTCCTCATGCAGACATTTTTTGTCCTTCACATTTATGTACTTTCGAATCTTTTTCGATCCTTTATAACATTTTTTCTATCCTATTCTAGTAAATACTCAGTCCAGTTCACTCCCGGATCACACAGAATTAACTAAGTCACTTTTCCTTCTCATTTGCTTAGGGTTTAATATTATTACATACTTATTGCTTGTGTCTCACTATATTTTATCACATGTAAATCATTAGTTACAGTAGTTACCTTGAAATTAAGGTTTAATTCAACTTAAATTAAAATCAGATTGATTATTAGAGCATGGATCAACTAATAAATATAAATATATATATTATTATTTTATTTATAATTAAAATATACGTGTTATGTATATGAGATGAATTTACTTGCATCTATTTATACTAAAAATTGCACATGAGTTTCAAATAATGTCAGATGGGATGCAAATGCAAAGTTATTTTGGAAATTATTCTAACCAAACCTCTACCTTAGGTTCGTAGGAAAGGGATTAAGCTTGTCAGAAGTAATTTCTTATTTACCCAATAACTTTCCCCGAAAGAGTGAATTTGAACCACATGATTAATAAAAATGAAGAAATGAAAGAAGATATCTAGCACTATATCTTCATCCAACCTTAATCTCATACATATCCACATGGATAAACATGGAAGAGGATGTTAGCAGAAAATTTATATAAGAAATGTTTTGACAATAATGCATAGACAAAGCTTGTATACGAGAAACAAAGAAATATTTCACTTTTACAAATATAAACAAGAGATTTTTTCTATTACAACAAATACAATTTAAACAAATCCTTTAAATAAATCAAACACAACTCTAACCTGGTTACTATTGAGCTGTGATAGCTCCCAAGATGTGATGTTGCATTTTTTGTGTCCTCGGCTTTGTTTCTTTTCCACAAGTGATGTCTAGTTGATCCTGTGATGTACAAAACTTTCCTGGTAGAAAAGAAAAATGAAATGCTGGCTATGGTTGGATTGATGTAAGAAACAAATGAAAGTATATGGTAGGAAATAAAAAAGAAATGAGCTAGTTGTCTGTGTGGTTTCTCTAAAAAATTCAGCAACATAACTTTACCTCAAAAATGTGAAATATCTAACCCATCATACATGTAAAAAATCAGGGAAGAAAATTCTGTTAACAAGTGTCGATCAAAAAATGACATATCATCCAAATTAGGGGTAGTCAAAATTTTAAATTTAGCTAAACAAGAAGAGGAAATAAATACAAATCCAATGAGCCTAAAATTATACGAAACAATTGAGAAACAAGTGAGAAAATCACTCCCAAAATCTAAACCCATGTTGAAAAATGTGTGTTTAAACTCTAGTATTTACAGTGACATGATCGCCACTGTAGACCGAGTAGAAGTTGCACAATCGCCGTGGTCGCAGAAAAGAAAGCTTAAAAGGGGTATAAAGTAGCCTACGAATAAAAGATGAAATTCTTAACTTGGAAAAGAAGACAAAATGAGTCATAATAAGTATGGAAAGGAGTGAGGGAAGGATTTGAACTTCAATATTATCCTGGAAAAGGTTTTCCTCAGCATTGGAGATTTCTCGCGTTCTTCTTTGTTGCACCATGTAATTTTTGGGTGCATACATTTCCTTACCACTACCTAGGCTACCCACTACATTTTCTCACAAAAAATGGAGTGTACCGCCACCCCCCTGATAAATTCCCTTGACTGGCCTTAGGCATGTTTCCATCTCGTGCAAAAGAAGAGGATTTCACTAAAGAAAGGGAGCACATTGACTTTGGAATTGGATTAGGTCTAGTTAGAACCCTCTCGACATTAAGAAAGACCTTCCAGGCCCTATAAGACATGACCATGATCCACCATCGGCTGAACAATAGTTCACGGTGGTGGTTTAGTTTTCTTTTTCCTTTTTTTGATGTAATAGATCATTTTTCCTAGGCTCAACCTAGTTTTGGACGTTTTTCTCCTAGGCCTTATTGTGGCCTGGATTGGCTCATGTCCTTAAGGCGTGCTCCCAAATTTACTATATTTTTGTGAATATTCTTGTATCATAATACCAATTTATTGAAATAATATTTATTTCATCAAAAAACCATATACATAAATTAACTAACAATTCCCCACAATTTTATGGGTAATGCCAAAATTTCTATTTATTTAACTCAACACAAATGTATGGCGGCTAACAAATACAAAATGAGTAATATATGGGTTTACAGTACTAGAGGTGAGAGCTTGGGGATGAATATACCCTCCTTATTAGTGAGTATGAAAATTTTATGAATATACTAATCTCAAAAACATGAAACTTAGAGTTTGTCTAGATTTTTCAAGAAAATTAAGGAGGGCATACCCATGAGAATATTTGAAGCGTCCAATTCCTCCAACCACAAACATCTCCCTTTGGGGCAGGTAACATCTATTTTTACTCTCTATCTCAACGTTGTTTCCATTTCATTTCTTTATCTGAAGGATAATGGAGGAAACCATATGAAAAAATCTATTGTTGGGATTAGGGCCAGCCTCGAATCCTTGTATTCTTCCCAAAATCCTGGAGGAGGGATGAGTTCCTTTCGTTATGATGTGGTTTATGATGTTAATAGTTCCATAAGATAGGAGGTCGAAATAAGTTCCATTAAGACCCACAACTATTTTTATGGAGGTTTTAACTCCACTCAAAATGTCTTGCAGGTATAACACCATGTTCATGTTCCTAGGAGCATCCATTTTCCATGAAGAAGACAACATTAGAAAAATGAGTGTAAAAATTATTGAGATAAAAGAAAAATTTCAATCCATCTCAATGGAAATAAGTGAATAATAAGAGAAAAGAAAGAGTTTGGTGGTGTTTAAGTGATGTAAGAAAGTATATATAAAACATTGGTGCTTTTATTTATGCCAAATTTAATTTGTAATTTCTAATTTTTGACGTGCATATTTAGAATTAAAATTTAAAACACATGATTCTAGTCACACCACATGATTCATACCTTGTTTTACCCTTTAGAACGAAGAATCTTACATTTTCTTTAATGGTAAGCAATCATATTGGTGACCATTAGGGAATGGGTTTGATTCTTGATTTACTTGTGGTGTGTGGAGTGGGGAATTGTCACATTAGACGGTGGTTATAATGGTCATGAGAACAACTTGAGGTACGAGTTATAATTATCCATGTGGACTAAGCGGAACACAACGGGGAATTCTGAATACATAGTGTTTCAGGGACATTGAAGACCCAATCCCACCCCCATGTTCCTCTATCACCATCATTTTTTCTGTAAGTCCTTAGGGATGTGCCATAATGGTAAGCTATTGTATGGGTGAACACTAAGTCATGATTTTTATTTTTGATTTACCTGTGGTGTGTGGAGTGGGGCATTTACACATCACATGGTGGTTATAGTGGTGACAAGGAAAATTTAAGGTAGGGGTCGAACTTCTCCATGTGGACCAAGCATAACACAACGGGGTGCTTCGGATGTAGAGTGTTTGGTGGAAAATAAGTATACAAGACCACCCCTATGTTACATTATCATAATCATTTTTTACTAACCCCCAAGGTAGGGCCACAATGGTAATCTGTTGCATTGGTGACTGCTAGGTCATGAGTTCAATTCGTGATTTACCTGCTGTGTATGGAGTGGGGAATTTTCACATCACATGTTGGTTATAGTGGTTATGGAAAAACTTTGAGATATGGGCCACACAATTCACCATGTGGACCAAGCGAACACAATGAGGTGCTTTGAATGCGGAGCATTAAATAGACATCAAGGACCCAAACCCACCCCCATATTCCACTATCACCATCATTTATTTGTAGTTTAGGGTGTAAGGGTGGGGCTTGATGGTGGGACCTGAGTGTTCTCCACCCACCCACCCAAGTTCTAATCCCCTAGGCCCTAGGGGACCGATTGCCCTTGCATTTACATAGTCAACTGGGAGGAATCTCCTTGTATTAACACATACCTTGAAGTGTGTCAGATCATTGAGTCACAAAAATTCTTATAAATATTAAAAAGAGCGAGTGTAGATAAAATTATGAGCATATTGATGTTTTTCATACAATATTCAATTTACAAATTTCAATGTGGAAGCACTACAAGTTTTCTTTAGAATCTTCTAGACAAAGATAAAAAAATAATACTATAGAGAGAATTGGGATTCAATCTATTTTTTGAGATGTGGGCATCACTATCTTAATATAGATACAATCAAGTTTGAAATATATGTTTAGAGTTCCCATTCTCACCTTGGTTAAGTCTTTCACGATATTCTATTTCCATGACATTTTTCTTTGTAACCATCATGTATGGAAAAAATTTATGACATTTGCCTTAAACATACTTATTTTTTTATATGAAAGTTATTTTACATCAAGAAATGTAAATTGAATTGCCTTTCTCCATGAAACCTTAGTATGGCGAAGGTCTATGACATTGTTAGGTGTTTTTTTAGTACATATTTATGTTCTTACAAATTTTATGTACAGAAATTGAAATTTCATCAATAAACGCTTATTTCACTAAATCTAGACATATTCCAGTGAATCTAGAATCCAATATTACAAGTTTTGGAAGGAACCTATCACCATTTTTGCCTATATTGGATTCCATTTTTGTCTATATTGGATTCCGTTATTACTATTATTGGATTCCATTGGACTTATTGGAGTCCAACAATATTGGATTCCAATATCGCTATTATTGGATCCCAATTTTGTTATTATTGGATTCCAATTTCGCTATCATTGGATTCCAATTTCATTATTTTTAAGATATTCATGTTGGGAGTATGTAAGATTAGAGATCGATAAATATTATAAGGCATGAGCCCATTGGATTAATAAAAATAAAAAACTAACAATGACTTCCTGTAAAATCAAGTCCAAAGTCCAAGCCTTACAATTTGAAAATGTGATGCTAACACTTTCCTCACACTTTGAAAGTGAAAAAACCTCGATGTAAGGTTAACAAACTCTAATTATTATAAGTCATGAGCCCATTATATTAAATTAAAAATAAAAATAACAATAAATCCTTGTAATAGCAAGTTCGAAGTGTGAACCTCGCACTTTCAAATTACGAGCCTCGAATTGTCAAAGTTGTGAGACTCGCACTTTCAAAGTTACGAAAAGTGTGAGCCTCACAACTTCAAAAGTGTGAGCATCGCAATTTTGAAAGTGTGATCCTCGGAACTTTGAAAGTGTGTGCCTCACACTTCCAAAGTTGTGAGGCTCACAATTTCAATGTTGATTATGCACGTCCTTAATATTGGCATTGGCCTCAAATGCTAATGGTGTTAATTTGATTTCTAGTGGAACTTACAAAAAAATTATGCACCCATCCCGAAATATACCTTATTTTTTATGATTCTCCCAAAATATGACTTTTTTTATTTGATATTATAATAGTGAAATTATTGCAATAAAATAAGGAACTTGTGTCAGTTGGTATTTTTGTTTTTTGGGGTAATTTTATTTTGGTAGAAATAATGCTATTTTTTCTTATCTCAGTCATAACATTATAAAAACTCAAGTATTATTTTCTTATATTGTTCATGGTATTAAGTTCACTGTTGTTTATTATTATAAAATATATCTCTGAGTTATCATTAAAAGCAAACAACATAATTGGGAGTTATGTATATCACAAATTCAATTACTGTGAAAGATAGTAGAATTTATGCTTGTAAATTGTTCCATTCTCCATATAAATGATGAGTCACTCACTTTCATGAGAAAGAAAATGAAATGATCCTTGACACAATGGAAGAAATTTTTTGGTGAGAAACACAGTCAGACACCATCGGAGATACATTGAACCAATACTGTATAGTTTACATCAATCAAAAGACTCATTGTGCCACAATTGTATTCTTTGTGTGCCAAGAAATGCCACCACCTTTTTCCCAGTGTTGGTCCATGTGAATGAGCTATATTTGCATCACACCCCTTATTATAGAATAACTCTTTTCTACTATTTTTTTTCACAAGTATCCCTCTTGTAGCCCATTCTCTTAGCCTTGTATAAGTTGAGTATATCTTCCTGGGTTGATTCAATGGATATCTAACTACTAGGCCCTTGATATTCTTGAGGAATTTGATTGGAATATCATTTTCAAAGATTCTTAAATCCAAATCAATGATGTATGTTTCAGATAAAAAATTAAATATGGAAATATTTTGTATGGTCAAACCAAAGGTATATATGTTGCTCCATGTCTCCTTTATTTTCATTGAAAACGTAGGTTTGGAGAACGAATGACTACCTATGCCTACGAAATCTAAGTCTATCACATCATGCTCTGATTTCTATGATGATAGATGTAGCTCATAATAACACAATTGATCTGTCATCATATTTATTTGCATACTGAAGTACCCAAAAAAATGTGTTCCCTTTGATTAGAATCTAGTGCCTATACCACCATCAACAAGTGACATCAACAACCTCAGAAAATGACAATCTTCATGTCAAAATATCATTGAAACATATGACAGGCTTCCTTAATACCATCCTAACCCCTAAAAATTCATCTAATATTCCCATGTATTAGATACATTGAGATAACTTGTAATAGTTATAAAAAATATTAATAAGAAAAAAATATTACAACAATCTACTTACGTTCCTAAACCAAAACTTCAACCTAAAACAGAGTAGAGAAAATACATTGTGAGGCATCTGAAAGGAGGATGTCAGTACAATAATCTAATTATGCACATAATTCAAAAATTCAACCTAAAATAGATGCTAGAGCAAGATGACAACATTTCTTAACATGAAGGACTTGAAAAATATAAGACCAAAATGAAATACAACCAAATAACAAGAATCATAAATGCAGTCAATATAAATAAATAAGAGAAAAACCAAATCAATTGACATAACAAAGAAAAAATAATTTAAATGTCCATTAAATTTAAGATTTGAACAAATTCCAAGCTAAGATAATGTTCTAGATGTGTCGAAAGCCAATATTTCGTCTTGGATCATAACATTTGCACACGAAGCTAGATTAGACCCTGTAAATGAAAACATATGTCTGAAACCAAAGATTAAATATTCATAACTAATTACAAAGGTGTAACAAAAGTTTGCATGGTTAGTGAGTGAGTTTTGAATATTTTAGTCTGGTATAGGTTAACATTCCAAATACCAAAAGTGAAAAAATATGTGGCGTTTAAAGAATTGTTATTCGACAAGTCAAACCTCAGAAAAGTTTTGGGGCCTTCTTCTTCTCGTCTGTTGCCTCAGACACTTCTGTACTTGTGGTATATTTTCGATTTGGAAAAATGACCAATGGCCCTTATCAGCTCCTCTTTCCTTGTCGATTGAGGTTTGTCATATTTGGTTGCCATTTATGCTCTTCTTCTCCTTCTCCCTTATTCTTCCTTTTTGTCCTACCTCTATAAAGCAATAACACTAGTGCTCTATTGAGAAAAAATCTCTAATGAACGACTATGATTTTTTCAATTGAAATATCAGGGTTTAGTTGTTAACCTCAGAAATAGGATTTAATGGTTAACTATGGTTCCATACTGCTTATATATATTCCATGCTGCATGTTGGATTAGTCTAGTGACTCTTAATATCATATGGGTATTTGAGGGAATAAAAATACCTTGCTATGTTTAGTGATAAGTTGTGCACCCACCCCCATACCCCACAGTGCACCCCCACACCTGAGGTTGGAGAAGATGACTTAAAATGCCTATATAAAACTAAAATGGAATTGAAAGAACCAAATGGTTCCCTTTTCATGTGGCGGTTTAGGAATAGCAACACAAGATTCATCTGCAATTTTTTTGGTACTCATTTCTTGTAGTACAATGACGTAAAAATTTTGAGCTTCAAGGTCCTTCAAATGATAGTGGAAGGATGATTTCCCAGCAGCTTGATGTACTGTGGGATTGTGACTCTTTGAATCTCTCTGGTTATGGTATTTCAAGCCAAATTTCAAAAGATTCCATCTAGTTAGGAGAGTGTTGATGCGATGAATGGAAAAAGATTATCAACCTCTAAGCAAGTAAAATAATCAGTTAATGAGGCCCATACCCTAAAAAATGTCACATATTCCTAACTTAAATATTTTGTAAGTTAGAAAATAATATCATGATATTATAAGTCCCTTTGCATTGGTTTTCCATCCTATTTATTTGATAAGATTGAAATGATCCTGACAAAGATATGTATTTTTTGAATTAGGGATTTAACCCAGAATTAACTAAGTGCAGACATTCCTAGGCTTATCTATTGGAATGAAGTTTTGAAATATTTATAACACTCTGGATCCTTTGTGTATCTTATTATTTTCCCCTGTTTGCTAATGGATAAATGCCACTAGGTAATTTTCTTCCACTTTTGTGTCTTATGTACAAACTAAGTCAGGGTTTCATTTTGAATGGGTAAATTAAGGGGTTTGCACAACAATTTCTTAGTGGGAACTCTATCCCCTGATACATTTCAGTTGATTTGAGTGTGGTACTTGTAAGTGGCAACATTTGTTTTGGCTTTAACAGAAAATCAGAATTGTTAGTTATCTAGACACCATCTTTCCTTGCATAGCATTTAGATGAAATATCACACACTAAGGGCTCGTGTGTGATGGATTTATGGAATATGTTGTCCTCTAAGATTTTATAAGTTTTCACGTTTCCTCTTGAATTTCGGAACAATGCCTCTTGAATTTTAGAAGCTTAGAAGCCTTACTTATTTGTAAGTTCTTTCAGCTTATATTTTGTGCTACTGATCGATCATGTATATGATGATTGTGGAAGGGTTTTGTCAAGCACATTAAACATGCATAAATAATACACCCGTGGTCTAATGAGTACAACAATATTATGTTATTGATTTTATAGGAATCTATCCTCAAATAATATTAAGGGAGCAATTCTAATAGAGCTGGGAAATATTATAAATTTAGACACGCTTTGAGTTTAATTATTTTGTATTTTTTAGTTATACTTCCAATAGGCTATTAAGAATTGTGTTTGGGGTGAAATTTACTTTCTAGATAACAACTGTGATAGACTTCCAAATGTTTTGTTGATCTCTAAGCTAATATGATATCCTAGGGACCTCTCTGATAATAAACTTTCTGGACCCTTTCCGGGATCTATTGGGGATTTGGAACATCTTCTAAAATTGTAAGTCTTGTCCATATAAGATTTTATAGAGCATAAAAAATTAGTTCAGTTTTTATGAATGAATATTATATTGACTTGATGATTCATCTCAATTATAAATTCAAGAAATTTGAGTGGAAATAGATTGAATGGGTTTCTACCAAAGGAGTTTGGAAATATGAGGGGTATAATGGTTATGTAAGTTCTTTATACTGAAAATATGATTATTTAACTCACACGGTCATGTTTTTGGATCTATATGCTATGTATTTTCATTTCTAGGGAAACTGTAGCTTAGCTTGCTTTTTTTCAATGTAGAGATATTTGTAGCAATCAATTAACAGGTCTTATTCCTCAAGAGTTTGGGTGGTTACAAAACTTAGTCTCACTGTATGTTACTTTCAACTATACCTTAAATGTAAATTTTCGGCATGCTTTTGTTGATGTTCAAATAATATTGGAAATGGATCATATGCAAAATACTGAAACATAAAAATTTATGAGGGGAAGTGCCATTGTGGTTAGCAAACTGTTTAAGCCCCTATACATTATGACGATTCCTTTTTCCACTTGTTTCTTCATGAATTTTTGAAAAATATGATTTGAAAATTTGATTCTCTTTCCCTAATAATAGATGATATTGTAAATGGATCTATTTATTTTATAGAAACCTATCTTATAACAATTTTTCTGGGGAAATTCTTGTCATTAATTTTTTTCAAGATTTCCTCCAGACAAGAGTAGATATAACCAAAAATTTTCTCTGCTGACCAATTCAATTTTATTTCTTATGGTTTTTAGATATCAATAATTAACTAATGCAAGTAATAGTAGCTGTCTTTTAAATAGATCAAATTCCAGAGACTTTCTTCTATTGTTATCAAAATATTGGCTAACTTGGACATGTATGATGTTGTGTAGCAAAATTGTGAACCAAGGCAATGAACAACATCTATCTAAAAAAGGGTAATTTTTTACATCTATTTAGGTTCAGTAATACTATTGTGCATAGTTATAGCTCTGTACCATTCAAATCATCCAAAGGAATTTACAGAAGGTTTTATAAACAAAATGGAAAAAGGTGATATAACTAACATGGTTAGACATGATTTCATATTGTATATATTATCAGACAACAAATTAGAAAGTAATATCTTCTTATAATTTCTTTATTGACACATCTATTTGTTACATTTAGGTTCTCAAAGGTTGGTCATACTACACATAAACATGGATCTTCACATGTATGATGACATAATGAGAATCATAGAAAATATAAACGAGAAATATGTATTGGATATGGTGCTACAAACACTTTTTATAAATGTGTTCTTTACAATTATAAGCTAATTGCTATAAAGAGACTATACAGTCACTACCCAAAAATCTTGCATGCTATTAAAACTGCGCTGGAAACAGTTTGAAGCATCAAGTATTAGAATCTTATGAGTCTACATGGATATTCACTTTCTCCACATGGAAGCATGTTGTTTTATGACTACATGGTAAACGAAAGTATGTGGGACATCCTACAAGGTAAGCAAAATGATTATGTTATGAAGAAAAATGGATATGTGTAATGTAGATTCATATTTTGAAATAGAAGAATCTAATCAATCTCTAACCTTCCGATTAAAATGGATTGTTGGAGAATCTAACAAGTGTTTTTCTATTTTTTATTTTTGTATAGGATCATCAAAGAAGATTAAGATAGATTGGGACACTCGGCTAAGGATTTCTCATGGTGCTACAGAAGGATTACCATATCGTCATCATGACTATAACCCATGCATTGTTAATAGGGATGTGAAATTCTAACATTATTTTAGATGATAATTTTGAAGCACATTTGTAAGAATTTGGCATTGTTAAGTGCATTTCCTCGGCAAAAACCCACACCTCTACCTATGTTATGGGTACCATTGGTTATATTAAACCTAAATATGCAAGAACATCAAGGTTTAATGATAAATCTGATGTATACAGTTACAAATGTGTTCTTGTGGATTTGTTGATGGGAAGGAAGCTGTGGACAATAGCTCAAATTTGCTTCAGTTGGTAAGATTTTTGTTTGAGAATTTTCTTTCAAAGCTTACAGTGTATGTTGTGTAAGTATTTTAAAGGTTTTTTTTATCTCAAGTATGGAACAATCAAATGTGGATGGAGTTGTCTTTGACATTGGCACGTGAACACAAATTATATCAAAAGCAGACAACAACACAGTCATGGAAACTATTGATACATAAAAGTTGTAGCAACTTGCATGGATCTTGGGATTGTAATAAAAATCTTCTAGTTGGCCTTAATTTGCACCAAAAATGGCCCTCTAATCGACCCACCATGCATAAAGTTAGAGTTCTAAAGTCAATGTTTCCAGTGCATGCTCCTAAGCAAGTTCCTAGTATCCAAAGTGGTAGTCTTGTTCAAGGGGTAACAAATGCATTCATGTTTAATGCAAATAAAATTGTCCAAAAAGGCTACCACTCATCGTATAATATTTGCAAATGTATATGTATGAATTTGTAACAAATTTGAAATGTAAAGATAAAACCTTTAAATGTTTAATGTATCCCAATAAATTAAATAACTTATACAGTTTAATGCTCACATTGGACTATACACACATGTGATTTCTAGTATGTATTACTATGATTTGTTATTCGAGCACTATGTTCAAAATAATAAATTGTTTAGCCTAGTTACCACCAAACCAATCCTTTTTGTAAGTATTTGAGCTTAGCGGTCACTAAGAAATTTCTTTAATACAAACTATTTTTGATCTCTTTTTTCAAAATTAAGAATCAGTTGAGCCTAACGACCACTAACCTATTCCTTTCAATAAGTAGTAGTTTTTAGCGACTGCTAAGATTTTTCTTTGATGTCAACCGATGTGTATATAGAAGAAAAGATGCAAAGGTGTGAGCCTAACATTAACTAATTTGAACAAAATGTTTTTACGACTAAAAAAACACAGCTGTACTTCAAATTCATCCTTTAGGACATAATGCTATTATACACAATACACCTTGTCTAAACAACATTTAAGACGACATGTCTCTACACTATGATGTTGTATGAGCACCATGATTTTTTTTTAATAACCATATTTCTTCTTGACTATGCAAATATCTCCATAGCTTTCGACCAAAATTCCATTTCTCACATATTTATCATCGAAATATATGATGGAAAAATCCTAGTGACCGCTAATATCTATTACTATGATTTGTTATTCAAGTGATATGTTTAAAATAAGAAATTATTTAGCCTAGTTTTTTCCAAATCATTCCTTTCTATAAATATTCGAGCTTACCGTTTGCTAAGAATTTTCTTTAATACAAACTATTTTTTAGATCTTACACAAGTAATGGAGCTTAACAGTTACTAAGGATTTTACTAGATACATTATGGAAAATGCCTAATGACCGTTAATATCTATTACTATGATTTTTTAGTCGAGCGCTATGTTCAAAATAAGAAATTGTTTAGCCTAATTGCTACTAATTCATTCCTTTATGTAAGTATTCAAGCTTAGCGGTCACTAAACATTTTATTTAATACGAATTGTTTTTAGATCTTACGCAAGTAATGGAGCTTAGTAGTCGCTAAACATTTTACTAAATATATTATGGAAAATGCTTAGCGAATGCTAATATCTATTACTATGATTTTTTATTCAAGCGTTATGTTCAAAATAAGAAATTTGTAGCCTAATTTCCGTCAATTCATTCCTTTATGTAAGTATTCAAGCTTAGCGGTCACTAATCATTTTCTTTAATACAAACTGTTTTTAGATCTTACACAAGTAATGGAGCTTAGCAGTTGCTAGGAATTTTACTATATATATTATGGAAAATGCCTAGTGACCACTAATATTTATTACTATGATTTGTTATTCGAGTGTTATGTTCAAAATAAGAAATTGTTTGGCCTAATCGCTGCTAAATCATTCCTTTTTGTAAGTATTCGAGCTTAGAGGTCGCTAAGCATTTTCTTTAATATGAACTATTTTTAGATCTTACACAAGTAATGGAGGTTAGCGGTTGCTAAGCATTTTACAAGATATATCATGGAAAATGCCTAGCGAACGCCAATATCTATTACTATGATTTGCTATTCGAACGCTATGTTCCAAATAAGAAATTGTTTAGACTAGTTACCACCAAGTCATTCCTTTCTGTGAGTATTTGAGATTAGAGTTCACTAAACATTTTATTTAATTCAAACTATTTTTAGATCTTACACAAGTAATAGAGCTTAGTGGTCGCTAAGAATTTTACTAGATATATTATGGAAAATGCCTAACAACCGCAAATGTCTATTACTATGATTTGTTATTCAAGCACTATATTCAAAATAAGAATTTTTTTAGTCTAGTTGCCACCAAATCATTCCTTTCTGTAAGTATTCGAGCTTAGCAATCGCTAAGAATTTTATTTAATATGATTTTTTTAGATCTTACACAAGTAATGGAGCTTAGCGGTCACTAAGCATGTTACTAGATACAAACCGTTATGAATTATGTGTTAGACACAACAGAACTTATGAGAAATATAAAAGTTGTGATCCTTTTCAAGGGTATGTAGTGCAACACTTGGTTGTGCAAGGATTGTATAGCCAATATGCTATGATTATAATTAAGAAAAAATACTAGTGATCAAAAGTTTTATAGATAGTTTTTTACATTGCTGGAAAGGAAACCTAGGAGTTATAGAGGCTAGCAGCCGCTAGGCTTCTCCTCGACAAATATGTGGACAACATAAGACATGCAGAGTTACTCATTAACACCTATTGAAAAGAATAGCTTAGTGCCCTATAAAAGCTAAGGATTTATTATTTTAAATCCGGTGTTGGAAAAATAATCATTGTAATGGAGCTTAGTGGTCGTCATGTTCTTTCCTATCTATAAGTTGATCTCAAATTATTGTGAAGCAGAAAATTATGTTTTAGTTTTTCTAGTGTAAAACATAACTAACACCAAAATATTGACAATCACAAGATATATTAGAAATTTCATGCCACGTGTAAACATTTTAGTGCATGACATTTACAAATTAATACGACGGATTTTTATAGGTTAAAATTATTTGTTAATTCAAACGCTAATTAAAAATTTCTTATTAAATGTGTCAATTATATTGTTGCCTAAGTAACTGGTTCAAACTTGCCACGTGTCACATTTGATTGGAATAATATTTTTAAATTTTCACGCACTATATTTAAAAACATTGAATTCAAATTCATTAAAAATTAATAATAAATGTGTGTATATTACTCTATTAAACTTTAAATCTTTGTTGAGAAATGTTTACTTCTATTTTCTAATTTATTTTTTATTATGTTTATATTAATATTTGTCATTATCCCGTGAGTTTACAAAGAAACAATCGTCATTATGTCACTCGTTTCTAAAGTAAAATTTATAAATTTGATTTCCCCTTATCCCATGTTATTCCCCGAATTAAATGTGAATATTAATGAGGGATAAATTCAAATTTCAATACGTGAAATCCCACCCATTAAATGTGAATATAAATGTGAATATTTTAAATTTCAATATCCTGCACTTTTTCTTTACAAAGGGGAAATTCAAATTTTGAAAATTTCCTATCTGGCAATTTCCAATTTTTAGAATTTATTTTGTTGAATTTATTGGGAAAAAAATTAAATACCCTAAAGAAAATACCCTAAAGAAATAGATATTAGGGTTTTTATTTTTATTTTGAAATCACATAAAAGTAGCTTTTGAAATCATAATACAATACACATAGGCACTAAATTATTGGTCTGAGTGAGTGCTCGAATCCTGACTATTTTTTGGAAGGAAACATTGAGGCGGTGATTATAATCTCGTTTTCAGGCACACAAATGAGGCAACAAATGGTGATTATGGATAAATCACACGTCTGAGTGAAGGAATCATGACCATATTTTCTAAATCTTGATTAAAAAGTGGGAGGAACAAAAAGGATAGAATCAAAAGAGTAAAACAAAAGAGGTTGTGTTTAAAATCTCATAGATAGATTGTTTCAAAGAGGATACAAAGCTTTCACAGACATTATCAATCACACAATAATTTTAGATACTACTAAAATATGTATTTATCAAAATCATCTATGTTCTTGTATGTGTACCTTAGTTGATGGCTGACACATTCAGTCGCTCCTTATTTTCCTAGGTATTTTGTTTTGTACAACAATCCAGCCTTGCCTTTCCCTCTACCGCCTTTGCAGTTCTGTTTCATCCCCTTGCCAAAACACGTTGCTCTTTCTGAAACCACATTTTTTGTCTTTCCCTAACCGAAGAAAATTTACTCCCCTTTACCATCTGTATTCTTTCGAAAAACACAATTTTTATGTTCTATCGTAGCTCTTGTATTCGTCTCTATTAAATGGGTTTCCTTTTTAGCACTTCTATGTCTCCCTTTGGTTAATTTTTTGTGGATTTTTCATTCTTCTTCATGTGATTATTTTTTCTTGAAAGTGATGGCCTGTCTCCCCAATTGCAAAACCCGAGTCACATATTCATTTAAAAAAACGTAATGGTTTGATTTAGTATAGTTTAGGTAATCATTTTGAATTCCTTTAATGCTTTTTTTAATATGAAAGAAATAGTAGTGACTAATTATTTTAATGTTCATTGTTTATATGATTGCTACGTTGATATATATTTTTAATTATACATGTTTTCCCAAGTAGAAATAGTCAAATGTAATTTTTTTAGCAAGCTTTTTTATGTTAAATAAAAGGTAAGAATATTACATATACATGTAAATACTATTAAATATAAATTTTAATCATTATATTTACAAACATATATTTCCTTTTGTAGAACTTATGCTATGTAACAAAACCACAAAGCTTTGTGTCCCCCGTGATATAATTCTAACTAAATGTGTACCCAAAGAATAATAGATTTATATATAATTTAATTTTTATTATGCTACATATCATTGACAAGATATAGAATTTTGTGAAATATATTAATACATGATTGTACTCTTATATATATGTATCTTTTTGTAAAGTCAATCAATAAAAATGTTGGGTAGCCTAGCTACCACCAAGGTATAATTCTTCTTTGTCGAAAACATTTGTGTAGAAGACAATTACTAACGACTTACTTGATAACTGAGCCAAGCTAAAGTAATAATTTTTAAATTCTCGAATACCATATTCCAAGACTAGCGACCGCTAAGCTGGATGTTTACAACATTGCTTTGATATTAAAAGGGAACACAAGGCAACAAATATTCCAAGACAAGAAAAATATTAAAGATTTTCCTGAATACATGTATTCAATCAAGAATTGAGATTATTTTCCGCTAATATGTTGGTTTCCTTGCATACAATACAATTAGTAATGACTCACCTGAAAACAAAGTTAATCATTATTATTATATTTAGATTTTTGTATTATGATATTTGAATCCTAGCGGCCACTAAGGTCAAAGATTATTACATAGCGTTGCTGCAACATATCAAATACTTGAGATTAGTAGCCACTAGGATAATTGTTGTCTTGCATACAAGATAATTAGTAATGAATCAACTGAAAAATGAACTAACCTCCATTATTATATTTAGATTTTAAAATATGATATTCAAATACTAGCGACCACTAGGGTGGATGGTTACTTCATTTATTTTATATTCAAAGATAAGATAAGACAACACATATTAATGATTTTCCAAAATACACATATTCCAACAAGAAATTTTTAGCCTAGCAGTCTCTGAGTACAACATGATATTCGAAGTCTATTACATGATATGCGAATCCTAACACGATATTCAAAGCCTAATGGTAGCTAAGCTTGAATATTATTGCATATCGTTGGTGCGACATAACAAAGACTTGAGATTATTGACTGCTAGGATAGTTGTTGTCTTGCATACATGACAATTAGTAACGACTTGACTATAAAACTAACTAATATCCATTATTATATTTAGATTTTACAAAACTATCTTGTGACCATTAGGGTGGATGCTTACTACATTTCTTTGATGTTCCAGGAAAAGACAAATATTAATGATTTTCTTGAATACAATTATTCCAAAACAAAAGTTTAAGTCTAACGGTCGCTGAGTTCAATATGATATTAGAAGTCTATCACATGATAATTAAAGTCTAGCGACCACTAGGGTCAGAGATTATTACATAATGTTCATGTAATATAACACGGATTTGAGATTGGCTACCGCTAGGATAATTGTTTTCTTGCATACAAATATTAATGATTTTCTTGAATATGCATATTCCAACGTAAATTTTTAGCCTAGCGTCCTCTGATTACAACATGGTATTGAAATTCCTTCACATTATATTTGAAACCTACGATGATATTTGAAACCTAACGGCTGATAAGGTTGAATATTATTACATAGCGTGGGTGTAACATACCAAAGACTTGAGATTAGCGACCGCTAGGATAGTTGTTGTCTTGCATAGAAGATAAATAGTAATGACTTGACTAAAAAATAAACCAAGCTCCATTATTATATCGATAGTTTACAATACTATATTCAAACACTACCAATCGGTAGGGTGGATGGTTACTTCATATCTTTGATATTCCAAGATAAGACAAGACAAAAAATATTCGAAGACAAGACACATATTAAAGATTTTCCTGAATACACATATTCCAACATAATTTTTTTAGCCTAGCGGCCTCTGAGTACCACATGATATTTGAAGTATATCACACGATATTCAAAGCCTAACATATGCTAAGGTCGAACATTATTACAACATTGGTGCGATATAACAAATAATTGAGATTAGCATCCACTAGGATCGTTGTTGTATTACATACATGACAATTAGTAACTACTCGACTAAAACAATAACTAAGATCCACTATTATATTTAGATTTTACAATACTATCTTCAAAGACTAGTGACCATTAGGGTGGATGTGTACTACATTTCTTTGATGTTCCAAAATAAGACAAGACAAAAAATATTCCAAGACAAGAAAAATATTAACAATTTTCCTGAATACACTTATTCCAAAACAAAATTTTAAGCCTAGTGGCTGCTGAGTTCAATATGATATTCGAAGTCTATCACATGATATTTGAAGGTTGATGGCTCCTAGGGTCAAAGATTATTACATAGCGTTGGTGTAACATAACAAGGACTTGAGATAGGCGGCCACTATGATAATTGTTTTCTTGCATACAAATATTCATGATTTTCCTGAATACACTTATTACAACACAAAATATTTATCTTAGTGGCCTTTGATTACAACATGATATTCAAATTCCTTCACATGATATTTGAATCTTAACACGATATTCGGAGCCTAGAGGTCGCTAATGTCTAATATTATTACATAGTGTGGGTGCAACATAACAAAGACTTGAGAGTAGCGACCTCTAGGATAGTTGTTGTCTTGCATAAAAGATAAATAGTAATGACTCAACTAAAAACTGAACTAAGCTCCATTATTAGATCAATATTTTACAATATGATTTTCCAAGACTAGTGACTGCTATGGTGGATGTTTACTTCATTTCTTTGATTTTCCAAGACAAGATAAGACAATAAATATTCGAAGACAAGACAAATATTTACGATTTTCCTAAATACACGTATTCAAACATGAAATATTAAGCTTAGCGGCTGCTAGGTTCAACATGATAATTAAATCCTATCGCATGATATTATAAGCCTAACATGATTTTCAAATCCACGCAACCCCTAAGGTCGAATATTATTTTATTCCGTTGGTATAACATAACAAATAATTGAGATTAGCGAGTGTTAGGATCCTAGCAGATGTTAGGGTAGTCCATGATTTTTTTGTTATTAGATCGCTAATTTGAAAATAAGAAACTGTTGAACCTTGAGACCATGCAACCATTAATTTCAATAAGTAATTGAGCCTAACGACCACTAAACATTTTCCTTTATATGAGCCGATTTGAATTATGTGTTATACACAATATATCTTATGCTAGCTACAAAAGGCTTGATCCCTCAAGAGGGTATCTGAAGCTATAAAGATTGTTTTTTACATTGGTGGAAAGAGATCCTAGAATGTATAGATGGTAGCGGCTACTAGTCTTCTCTTCTACCAACAAATCAATAACTTAAAACAAACCAAAATGACATATGTGTTATACACAATATTGATTATGAGAACGACATAAGGCATTATCCCTTGCATGTATATGTATTGCAACCTAATGACCATATGAGATATGATGCCTTTAACTTATTCAATAAATTCCAGACAAGGTGATTAGTAATTATTTGAATGAAACATTAGCGACTCGGAAACATGTGCCAAATTTAATAGCGGTTAATTGTATAAATTACTTTATGCAACGCATAACAAATTTTTTTATTGATCATTCCTTGTTTTTTATAATTAAAGGAGGGTTCAAGGGTCCCCATCCCTTTACATTAAAGATATAATGATAGGATCAATCTAAAAAACTGAATAATCAAACAATACTTTGTTGAAAAAACCCAGAAGCCTATGCCAAAAACACAAGTGGTTGGGAATAGAAAAAAAACCTAGACTAATAAGACAGACATGATGTTTTGATAACAATGGAACTAACAACACTATATAACATCCAAAAAACGATACAAAATGACATATTTTAGAAACAACTATTTATTTGAATCAGATAACACCTCATGAACCTCCAGTTTAATGGTTTGGAAAACAGTTTCCGCAGTCGATGCAAGAAAAAGATGCTCTTTTCCAACAGAAGAATGACTCTTTAAGCAATCCTACACCTCATGCCCTTTCCTGTGAAGGAGATCCCAATGAGTTGTTTTTGATTGCAGTGGAGAAAAAATAACATCCATGTCAGGAAAGTGGACCGAACTGGGTTCCGCCATTGAGCCCTTACCAAAATTGGACACAACATACACAAAACATATTAGGACGTCAAACTGATTGTACAACTCTCCAAAAATGGAGATGTCCACCAAACCGTCCTAGATATAGTGAGCCTCAGAAATCATGGGCTAAGACACACTTGAGGTTTTTTCCATTTTAGATTCCATGCCAACCCTATAATTTGGTTTTATCCAATGACGCCCCATCTCCAAAGCCCAATCATTCGCCGAATGTATAATTAGAAGATGACAAATGAAGTTTGAGGAAACTTCCGCCTTAACCCTCGAACAACCCTCCATAGAAAGATAATCATTTCTGAGAATTCCCTTAATAACAACCATATCTTGCCTTGATCCAATTCTAAAAATATATTTCATTCAACACCTAAAAATCTTGGTATAAAACACCATTTCACACACCAAAGCGAAGAATTACATAAAAGGAAACAATGGACTAGCCATGGAAGATGAAATGAAAGCCAGTGAAAGAAACCCGAAAGGTGTGAAACTAAGGGAGATAAACCTGATAAATGTATGAAGTCACTATGCCATTGCATGCTTGTAATTAATAAAATCTTGCCATGAGATTTAATATTAAACTTTATTGGAAAAGGTGATGAAGTCCGGCCAGTAAAAATATTTATTACCAATATTATCAAAAAACACTTGGTCAGTCCTTTGATTTTCGATAAAATACGCATCTTTATTAGCTTTACCATAGATATGATTTAAGGCCCAATCTAAAATTAATGAAAGCATAAAAAAAAAATTTATTCACACAAGATTGATTTTCCTTGACAAGGAATGCCTTTTGATGGCAGCGTTAACAATAATATGAGAATATCTTTTGTTTGCTTTTTGATCTTTTCTGCTACTTTTTGGATCATTGTACGTCTGGATCCTTTCTTCTCATATGTTGTCATATCTGGCTGTTGAGCCCTCTTAGGTTGGTCGTTTTGCCCTTCTCTGGGCTATTTCTCTCACCTATGCTATCTGGCTTTTGAGCCCTTTTGTATACAGGGTATAGTCCCTTCAAAACTATTTGTCCTTAATAAAAAAAAACAATAATATGAGAATCACCTCCAATAATTAATTAATTACTCTTCAAGTCATTAGCCAAGGACCAACCATGTTCCAATTCTTTAATTTATTAATTTACTAAAATTCTTGTCCTTAGTCAAGTTATTAATTTTGAGAATAACGTCTTGAAGAGGATCACCCATTTTTCCCGACTATCTTGCCATACACGCTTTGAGGATTGGAGAGAAGTTGCCACACCCATTCAACACTTAGATCGAAATTTTATTTTTCCTAGTTCAAAATCCCCGGTCCCCCATAATCTTTAGGAATTGAAATGTTGATGCATTTAACAAATGGTATTTTCTTGGTCTCATTCATTCATTGCTAGAGATAGGTTAGCATAATTTTATTAATTTTATTAATCACACAATTAGGGGTCGTCAAAATACAAAGCATATAAATGGAAATTCATCAAGAGTAAATCAACAAGATTAGTGTTTCACTGTTTTCTTTAAGTTTTTTAGACGAAACAAATAAGGGTGTGGGTCAAGGAGGAATACCTGTTGCGATGGTCAATTTCAAGGCCGTTACGCGTGTTCTGACTTCTTGATCCAATACTGATTGTGAGAGCTTCCTTTTGTCTAAGAGGAACTACCTAAAATACAAAATAGGACCAAAAAAGAGAGTTAAATAGTATATGACAGTGGACTGCCTAGCGTATGCTATATCCGGGAAGTATGATACTTCGTGGAAGGCTATCAATCCACTATTTATCAATCAATATAAAATAACTTGAACATGTAAATAAAAGAATCTAGTGCTAGCATTTTGATTTGGGTGCCTCAGATTACTATCAACATGGATCCGTTTAAATATTAAAATAATATACAGGTAAAAGGTTTTGGATTAGGTTACAGGCAATGTAGGTGGCCTGTAGGTCACAGACAGAGCCTTGGTAAGGTTGGGTGGGATTCTGGGTTGTTCTGGGTGTGATACTTATGTTGTTGGTCTGGAACAATATTATTAGACACAAAGAGTGACACCGGTTAAGGTGACCGCTATCAGTTTAGGTAGGACTTATACTGGTTTAGGGTGACCAATATCTGTAACTATGGAAAGTGGTAGGGAGTTAGGTGGAGGACATTTGGGTTCTCTTCCATCTTGGAATATAAAGTTGGAGAGGTCTTTATGGGGAAGGGTGAGGTGACAGGTCTAAAATAGGTGTGGTAAGGTTTTAAGTGAGGTTTGGGGTAGGCTAAGGGTTGAGTTGACAATCATAGTGACCGATATTGGTTAAGGAGGCTGATGTCGGTATAGGACGGATTGACAACGGTTAGGGTTAACTGGTGTTGGTAACTGAAAATGTTGTAGACCAAGTTTGGGTCCTCTCTATTATTACACAAAGAGTTTGGAGGGTGTTTTTATAGTCCACATGAGGGAGGTGGTTTTGGGATGGGTTTTTGTGAAGTTTAGGTGGGGTGTGAGGAGGTGATTGATAGAGAGAAAGTTGGGGGATAAATCTAAGTAAGAAAAATGAATACGTGAAGGCAAATAGAGAGTACAACTATAAGTGACAGAGGAGAAACCAACTTACTTGGATTTCACAAGGGTTTCGAATGTTTGTAGTGGTGGAGAGGTGGTTGGAGATTGTGGTGACGACCCATATGTGGAATGGTGTTAAGTGATACAACAGTACTCCCCAGAATGATACCATGATTGCAAAATACCTTTTTATCAGTCTTGGTGTTGGCTATTGCTTTATGGACGTTAGAAAGGGATATGGTTCTTACTTGAATGCAGATCTCCTTCGTTCCAAAAACTTGAGAATGTGGCTAACCTCTAAAACAAGGTTGTACCAAAATGGTTATATGGTAACTGAAAACGGTTTAGGATGACTGACGTCAGTTTCAAGTTGACCGGCATCGGTTAAGGCGGGATATCCTAGGTTGCCTAAAATATCAGATCTTGACTATCTTTTTCTAGCTTTTCCAGTTGGTGCCAATTCTAAATGGAATGTTTCTCTTAGATACGTGGGAATGTGGTTAGAGGAAGAACAGACATGTGCTTTTAGGGTTATACTAAGTCTTAGTTCATTAAGGTAAGTAGGTTTAAGTCTTAGTTTGTTATGGAAAATTGTTATGAATAGGTCTATTGTGAGGTATCTAGGTGAGGTGGCTATGTGAGGTGTGCATCCATTTAATTAAAGTAATTAAATTAATGAATAGAGTGAGGGTGAGTTTTTATTTAATTGTAGATAATTAAATTAATGTTAATATGGGGTGAAAGGGGGTTAATGTTAGGTGAGTATGTTTAAATTAGCTATTAGAAAGGGGACCAAGGGGAGTGTGACCCAATTTTGGTGTCTACATTTTACCCATTTTTGTTGCATAGCTTGTATTGGTAAGCGACGCTGACAAAAATAGGAAGTGATTGCCCCATGTGTGGGTGAAGGTGATCCCCCTCAAACCAGGCACTGATGAGGTGAAATAAGGAATCAGTGAATGGTTTAATAAATGTGTAGGTGGGGAAGATAGGTGGGAAAGGGTTTGAGTATTGAGGTAAAGGGTGACAGTCAACTCGGGTAATGGGTAGTAGATCGTGGTCAAAAATAGGTCATGGGTAATGGAAATCAAACACACAAATACGTTTAGATTGCAACACGATACCAAGTTGAAGAGCTTGAAAAATCTATATCGTCAAAGGTCGATAGGTTTATCCAAAGTATAGGATATGGTCCGGAAGCATAACATAGGTAAGGTGTAAGAAAGTTTAGGTATGTTCCGGTACACCAAAGGTTTGGTCAGGATAAACAACTCGACAATAGGTAAGGTATGGTTGGTAGGCTAAAACAACATAGGTAACAACATCGTAAGGTATAGTGAGTGCATAAGGTCAATGGTCATACAAAGTAGGTCAGGTTCATGCAAATAGGTCATGGCACAGGTAAGGCCAAGGTATAGGTAAAATACTGATTGTGAAGACATAATAGAGGAATTGCGAGGGTAGGTTGAGCTTGAAGGTATGTTTCAATGGGTGGCCGAAATGATAAAAGGTGCATTGGCACTAATGGTTATAGGAAAAATAAAGCTTAGAAAGGCCAAATAGATATAGGTATGTGGTTGTGGTTATCGTTGCTAGGTTGAACAAAACATGTATCATCATTGGAAGATGTAATGAGTGAGGGAAGTGGAGTGTCCACATAATCTATGGTTGTTTAGGTAGGTGTGGAGAGGGTAGGTTGTAGGTAAGGTCAGGTGAGGGGCATAAACATGCCTCAACTGATGGTGAGGTTGGTTGATAAGTAATAGGGTCATGGAGGTGAGGTGTAAGGTTAAGGTAATCTTTAGGTTAGGTGGGGAAAGGTTTCGGGAAAGTAGATGTGGTGTAATGGTGAGCAAGGGGGTCAAAAAATGATAATCGACACTGGTTATGGAAAATCGATGCCGGTTTAGAGAAATCAACTATGGTAGGCTAGGGCACATGACCAATGTCGGTCATATCGGGGGTACGGTAAAAAATTAAAAAAATCTGTATGTTTTGGATTCATTTTAACGTATCCACTTTATAGAAAACGACAAAGTGAATTATTTTAGCATTTTTTGTGAAGAAAAGGATGAGGTGTGTGTACAATACTGAGTTGGAGGTATCTGAGTGGGTGGAGGAGGTAGGTGGATGGGGCCAAAAGATCATTCCAAGCGATTGGATTGGCCAAAGGACCAAGAGTTTGATTGGAGACATGGCATTAGCGGGTGGAGGTGCGGGAGATCCAGCAGTGGGGAGATCGGACATCCCGACGAGAAGCCGCTTGCATGTAGAGGTAGGATTCAATCCATGTGTAGCTTTTGAATTAAATGGTATAGGTAAAAATGGAAAGAATGGGGGGGTATCAATTTTTTTGAAAATGTGAATAAAATGAGTGGATTTGGCTATGGGGAAAGGCCACATAGGTTATTTAGGTAATAAAAATAATGTTGGGTGGGTTGGTTGGGTGTTGGGGTAGGTTTTAGGGTTTATTTTCAATTTTTTAAAAATAAGTTGGGGGCATGGCATTTTGAATGTGGAGCCAAAAAAAAGACCAAAGTTGGTCAAGGGTGAATGATGTCAGTTGGGCTAAGCTGGCATCGGTCATGGTTAGGTGACCACTATCATTCATATGTAACCGATAGCAATCAAGCATGTTTGATAACAGTCATAATATCTAGGGTGAGGCTAGGGTGGGAGGGAAATGATTGGGTGGAAAATAAGAATGGGTAGAAATGGGGTGTAAGAGGGACTAGAGGAGAGGAAGGAGGAAAGGGGTTAGGTAGGTAAGTGATGTCCCAGGTAAGGTAATATGGAGCTAGGGTAAACGGGCGCAGGGTAGATGATAGGTCATTGAAGTAGGTATGGAATAGAAAGGTGTTTGGAATTTTTGACATGGTTGATTTGTATGGGTGCAGGCGTGGCATTGGTTGATGATGTGGGATAGATTCCCACTAATGTTGGGAGAGATACGACCTCATGTCACTATAGAGGAGTGGGGACACATTCACACGGTTGTCCTAGTTGGCATTAGGCGGTATAGGAGGATCCAGCGGGATCATAGCCTCATGGTCGCACTCATCGATAGATGGGATGCCTTGACCATAAAAATTCACTTACCTATCGGCAAGATGAGGATCACACTAGAGGATGTCTACTAGATATTATGGTTGCCAATTGCTGGTGAGACAATGTATACAATGTTGGTTGATGTGGCCTTCGAGGAGATGATCACTGTGTTAGGTGAGATGGCGACGAAGTTGACTGAGCACCGTGCGATCCTTGTAAACATGGTGATGTATGCAACACACCCAGAGGAGATGTGGTTGGTAGTATTGATGATGGTGGTGGTAGGGTGCTATGCTCTACTTGATTCAGAGGGTGGTCAGTTTCCTCAAGGTTTAATGGGGATTTTGTGCGAGATGGTGGAGGATCAAGTCCAATTTTCTTGGGCACCTTCATATTTGGTGTAGATTTACAGAGAGCTCTAGGGTTATAAGAGGATGTGCGGCTACGACATATGTTGTATCTTCTTGTTGCATTTTTGGGCTTGTGAGGACATTTTGATAGTGCGGCCGTGGGGATTGCTAGTAGTAGATTGACATAGATGTGGACAAAGAGTAAGCTATAGGAGGTGGGTGGTAGTTGGTGATTACCGATGAGGTGAGGAGGTGACCTATGATTTCATGCATTATAGGAAGAGGTTGAAGGGACTATATGATGGATATCATGTGGTAGCCGTATGTGGGCTACCCAAAATTTAGAGGTATGAGGCAGGAGCTACGAGGGTTGCCGCTAGTATGTTGGATACAGGGTAGACGTGCTGGTGAGCACGAGATAATCCAAGTGGATATATTCTTGAGATAGTTTGGATTAGTCCAGGATGTGCCCCCTCCAGTTATATGGTATCACCGAGAGGATGTAGAGAGGCCTTTGCCTCTACCTCACCCTACAGATCTAGCAGGTCAGGCAGAAATGCCTGTGGATGGCTAGATTGATAAAGCAAGGGTGACTAATGGGTACAGATGATGATGGGCTGCAGAGTTACAGGAGGCACCTCCACGGCCGGGAAACCAAATTTGGCTATAGTTACAGTGTAGAGAGATGCACTACATGGACAGATGACAGTATTGGGAGTGCAGTTGGCCGCTGCACATGCATAGGTATACCTTGACAGGGAAGGTGAATATTTTACAGGGACAACTAGAATAGGTACATATACAAGGGCCATGACAAGATGGGGCATAGATTTCCACTCTACAGGCATATGTCATGGGTTTGCAGATCTAGCTAGCGGCATCATAGGCATAAGTAACCTCCTTATAGGGCCAGGTGACTACATTACAGGGGCAATTGGTGACTGCCTAAGGATAGGTGGTGGCACATGTACCCACACAGGGTCAGGGACATGAGTTATAGTCATAGGGACTGAGGCCAGTAGTAGGTCTTAGTACATAGGTGGTAGCAAGGCCCAAGGAGCCTCCATAGACAATATTGATGGCGTAGTTTAGGGATGCCCTGGGTGAGGTGCAGTACTATCAGGATCACCTGATGGTTGCAGGGATATATGTCCCATCCTATACAAAGCACAAAATACAGTAGGCCTTAAGTGAGAGGACTAGGTCCTGCACTCACAGTATAGAGAGTTCAGGGATCTGATGAGCCCATAGACTAGTTCAAGGAGAGGCTACTAACACATGGAAGCAGGACCTAGCTGTAGGCCAGTAGAGGTGAGGGCTAGACCCATGCTTGGTGGAGAGATGTTGGAAGGGAGCCAAACTAGAGGAGAGGAGGAGGAGACATGTGAGACAATTATGGATATCAGGTGATTAGTCACCATATGTGTTTAGGATATAAATTTTTGTACATTTTTTATTTATATCGGCATGCGTGCCAAAGATAGCAAGGACGTACATGAGAGTTTTTGGGATTTTGAACATATACCAGCATGCGTGCCGAATATGGTGAGGCTATATATGAGAGTTTTGAGAGATTGATATTATTTTGTATCAATGTATATTGGATGGATACACAGACTTTTATGATGAGTTCGATGATTTTGGATGATGTACTTGTGTTGAAAAATTTGATTATTAGTTGTATATGGATGGAAACTAGGTGTTTCAGGCATGGTGGAGTTAGGTCATAGGCATGGTTGAGTTAGGTCATAGGGATGGTTAAGTTAGGTTGGTTTAGGCATGATGGAGTCATGTCACTTAGGAATATTTAAGCTAGGTCATTTAGGTATGGTGGAGTCAAGTCATAGGCATGGTTGAGCTAGGTCATAGGCATGGTTGAGTTAGGTTGGTTTAGGCATGATGGAGTCTAGTATTTAGTTTTGATTTAATGTCCAAGTTGTTGGTAACATGGGAGAAAAATGGTGATGTATATGCATGTTATGGTTTAAATTTCCAAATATGTGCTATAATGGAAATGTGAAAATGATAAATGAATGATTAGATGATGTGGTAAAAAATGTGTATTAATTGATATTTGTTTGGTTTAATTTCCAATTGTTGATATAAAATGGAAACTAACTAAGGTAGAATGTGAATAGGAAAGTGAAAGGGGGAATTTGTTAGGGTAAAGAGTGGTCGAGATAACCTCCAAGGGTCCTATGCCCTCGGAGTGCTACCTACATAGTCCTGGTGAAAAGGGGCCTCAGGCTGATGTAGTTCTCCCATAAGCTAGGGAAGAATATGATGAAGTAGGGGAATGGGTTGGTAGTTTTTAGGCATGATTAAATGTAGGTAATAGGCATGGTTGAGTCTAGGTCATAGGCATGGTTGAGTCTTAGGTCACAGGCATGGTTAAGTCTAGGTCATAGGCATGGTTGAGTCTTAGGTCATAGGCATGGTTGAGTCTTAGGTGATAGGCATGGTTGAGTCTTAGGTGAAAATGTAGGTGTCAATGGTCTGGTCCTGTATAGGATAATAAATAAGTGATTAAGAAGGTAAATAGTAAGAGGTAGTAAAAGAGCCATTTAATTGATAAGAACCCTAATGAGTCTACCATACCCCAGATGGGATTATGAACATAAGACCCTAAAGGCTTTGAATAATGGACTATTCTAAGGGTGAAAAAAGTCACATGATCATGAAATGTCGTGGTTTCGACAAGTCCCTTGAGCTGTGAGAAAATTAGGATGAAAAGAAAATGAAGTGAGAGTGGGTGGTTTAGCGTAACTTAGTGTACGACAACATGTTTACTTAGAAAGAAACCTAGGATAAAAAATAGGCAAGTCCATGATGAAATTTTCATCATTTTCTTCATTTGTTTTTTTAATATACTGATTGATGCGGGATGTCTATATGGGATGAGTATATTATCTCCTTGAGGTATTTGCGAAATGTGGGAAGCTTCTGGCTCTTTTTAGTGTATTTTTGCAATGAATTAATATAGTTGTCCTTCAAGGGAGCAATCTATTTATAGTGGCAAAATAAAGACAAGAGATGTCCCTTTTTGAGGGAGTAATCTTTTTCTGGAAGTTTGAATCAAGGAGTTGAATCCCTTTTTGTTTTTGGACGTTTAAGTCATGGACAAGACTATAGAGGAAGATTAGGTTCTTGTTTAGAAGAAAAAACCATAGTACACAGGGATTAACTATGAAAGGGGTGGTTTCAAGTGATGAACGACTGTGGGATTCCATATTTAAAAAAAGATGAAATTTTTTCATAAGAATCGTGCTATGAGTAGAGCCATGGTACTCATATTGAAGATAAGGCTGAAAGGTGACGGGTAATCACACGATTCTTGTTTAGTTGTTGATCCTCAAAAAAGGGTAATATGGAAGGTGAACAACACACAAGGGATGAGCGATCAATTGACAGAAAGTTATATAGGACTTGATGTCAACAATAAAATGGTCGAAGATGTAAGGCATTGAGGGGCTTAGGTTCAGGTTTACCCTCGAGTGAAGACAAATCATAAGCACCTGATCCATCGGCATGGGTAACGATATAGGGTCCAAGCCAATTAGGAGTAAATTTTCCCCGTTTACTTTTCTCTTCTTTGGTTACGTGTTGATTTTCCTTTAGGATTAGTTCACCGACCTGAAAGGTTCGTTTATGGAAACGTTTGTTGTAGGCATGTTTGATACATTTTTTTGTATATTTGGAGATGGTTAAGATCATTAAGACGACATTCATCTAACAACTCAAGTTGTGCCAAATGATCTTGACGAAATTCATCTTCATTGAGCATGTCTTGTAGTGAGATGGAATTTGGACTTTGAGAGTTAAGATAGCCTTATTACCGTAGACCAGAGAAAAAGGCGTGGCAGTAGTTGAAGTGTGAATACTCGTATGATAATCCCAAAAGGTGAAAGGAATGTGTGAATTCCAATCCTTTCTAGTATTGTCAACTACTTTCATAAGAATTTTGTTCAAGGTTTTATTGGTCAATTTTTCTTGGCCATTGGTTTGCGGGTAATAAGGTAACGAGAAATTGAGTTGGATGCAAAAAACGTCACACAAATTACTTAGGGTTTTGTTTTTGAATTGCTTTCCGTTATCAATGACGAGATGATGAGGAACACTAAAGCGACAAATGATGTGATGGTTGATGAATTCACATATTTTTTCAAATTTTGTAGAAATGAGGGGAATGGATTCTACCCATTTAGTGTAATATTCAATAGTGGTTGTAATCCATTGATGGTGTTGTGAAGAATGGGGATTGATCTCTCTGACAAAATTCAAGTACCATTGAGAGAAAGAAAAAAGGTCTTGTGTGACCTGTAAGGCATGACTAGGTGTGTGATGAAGATTAACATGTTGTTGGAACTTCACACGACATTTGACATTGTCACAATAGTCGCAGTTTAGGGTTGGCTAATAATATCCAAGGTAAAGAATGTGTTTAGCGATAGGTAAAACACTAAAAAGGCCTCCAAAAATTCCATTGTGAACTTCCTTGATGGTGTAGGGAATTTCAGAACTTGTAAGTCATAGTAAGAGAATACCGTCAAAGCTGCACTTATAAAGGAGACCACCCACAATGACATAGCGAGATACACTTTTAAGAAAGGAATGTTGTACATTACGAGTGAGATTAGAAGGTAGAATGGAAAGGGAAATATAGTCTGTAAACTGCTTATACCAAAGGTCACATGGCTCAGGTGCAACGGTTCCATCGGAGTAGACCTCACGAGGTAAATAAGAGGGTGATTGTAACCTTTGTATTGTGACAAATATTTTATATTCGGTGAGTGAAGTGGTTATCTGAGAAGCCAAGCAGGCCATGGTATCCACAAATGTATCGATAGAATGGGGGGTGATTTGAAGTTCATAACGGTCAAAGGTGGTCAGAAGTATGTCTATAAGATGTTTATACTTTTGAAGTATTTCATTATGACACTGGTATATCCTATTGACTTGGTTTACGACTAGCTGGGAATCACCAAAGATATTGATTGACTTAACACCTAAGGCATAAGCAACCTAGAGACCCAATACAAGTGCTTCGTATTTGGTGATATTGTTTGTAGTATTGTCCAATGAGAGGGTAGCGATGGATTCATCTAGGAAATCGAGGTTAAAGGGTTGATTCCCAGAAACAGTTGCGTTTTCTATTTGGTCAGTGATGGCTTGGCCTTTGATAGACTTTTGATGGATGAATTCGAGGTTAAGGTTCGCAGGAAGCATGATCCAACGTGCAACACATTGATGTTGATAGGGTTTGGTGTATGTTGTATATATCTTTCCCTTGGGTAGATATAGGTAGGAAGAAGAATGGAGAAATCAAAGAAAGCTCAAATCCCTGGTGCGCCCAAGGCGCACAGAATGGGCGCACGACACGGAGTGTCGACAGAGGAAATGGTGCGCCCAAGGCGCACAGAATGGGCGCACGACACGGAGTGTCGACAGAGGAAATGGTGTGCCAAAGGCACACAGAATGGGCACACGACACAGAGTGTCGACAGAGGAAATGGTGCGCCCAAGGCGCACAGAATGGGCGCAAGACACGGAGTGTCGACAGAGGAAATGGTGCGCCCTTGGCGCACAGAATGGGCGTATGACACGGAGTGTCGACAGGGTAAAGGATGCGCCCTTGGCACATGGAAGAGGATGTCGACACACACATGGATGCGCCTATGGCGCACCTCCAGGAGGCGCAACATTTTGAGCGCTGACAGGAAGCAGACCCTGGCGCAGATATTCAAATGGCCATAACTTTTGACTGGGAGCTCAGATTCATGCAAGGTTGGACTTTTTGGAAAGCTTACGAGGTCCTTTGTCCAACTACGACTGGATATCTTTAATTGGGTGAGAAAACATTCTTAAAAATTTGAAATACAGTTCGCCACTTTTGGGTTCGCTGGGGTTCTCACCTACCACCATAATGAGATAGTTAAGTGCAATCTAGAGGTGGTTGGGGTAGTTTTGGAATTCCTCTCTCTTTTCTCTCTTATTCTTCCTATAAATTGTAAGGAGGGGCTTCTTTCTAGAGGTTGGACATTCTTTTTTTGCCCCTCCCTTCTTCTCTTTGGCAGGTGAACTTGTGGAGTTAAAACCTCCCATTTGAAACTGTAATGCAACCTTGCCTCTTAGCATTTTGCAGTGTGCTGTATCAATCCTTGGATTAGATTAATACATGTCTGTGGATGATTCTCAACCCTCTCTGTATTCATTTGCATCCCCTTGATCTTTCACTGCGAATCTGGCTATCTGTGTATGATCTTGCATTGCATTTTAATGGTCTGTGTTTATTTGGCAAAACAGGTGTTCTTCATTCCTCGGTGCATCACCTTTGTAGTTTAGGTTTTATTTCATGCATTTTCTTACCCTGTCTCCTTGGCAAGTTAGATTAGATTTTAGTAAACCCTCTGCATTTTTACGTGTGCATCTGAACAGAGGAATAGGAACCGGCCTTCATCTGGAGAGCTTTTCCGATTTCGTGAGGTCCCACACTTGGGAAAAGCTCCATGTTGTGCAGTTGCACTGAGACTTTCAACCCATCGCGTTGCAGAGTCCCAGGGGTGCTGTGATTTTGCATCAACAGTGTACATGTAATGTAAGGGGTTGGTATTAGTGACAACAAAGGTTTTGTGGTTAAGTAGGTAGTGGCGAATCTTGGTGGCGAGGAAAACCAAGGCTAAGTAGAGTTTTTTGGCATGGTTGTATCTAGTTTCATAGTTCAAAAGGGTACGACTTATATAATAAACCACTTTCTCTCTATGTTGCTCATCACGATGAGTGAACATGGCACCCAGAGAATGGTTAGTGGTGGAAATGTATAGGTAAAAGGGTTGGTCATCCTTAGAAGGAATGAACACTAGTGATTGAAGAAGGTATTATTTTAAGGCATCAAAGGCTTTATGGAATTCATCATCCCATTTGAATGAGACATCCTTCTTGAGGAGATGGTTAAATGGTTGACAATGATCAGAAAGTTGCGAGATAAAATGACGAATTGATTGTAACTTACCGTGCAACCTTCAAAGTTGTCAAAGATTAGTACGTGGAACCATTTCTAGAATCGCCTTTACTTTTTCAGGATCAACCTCTATGCCATGCAAATAAACAATGAAACAAAGGAGTTTTCTTGAAAGTACCACAAAGATGCACTTCTTTTGTTGAAGGCGAATACAATACTTGATGAGGCAGTCAAAGATAACCTTAAGGACTGTCAGGTGTTCAACCTGATGTTTGAATTTAGTGAGAAGGTCATCTACGTAATCTTCCAATATGTGATGCATGATGTCATGAAAGATATAAGTCATGGCTCACTGATATGTAGCACCAATGTTTTTAAGGCCAAAAGGGATGATTCGATAGTAGAAGGTCCCCCAAGGAGTGATGAAGGTAGTTTTTTATTGGTCTTCTGGAGTAAGTAATATTTGATTATAACCTGTTGGTCTAAAAATTTGTCGCTTGGGCAGATCTATGGTAGACGAGCCAACAATGTGTAGGGCATAGCCCCTCTTTGAGTCAGCAAAGTGAAACTGGTTTATTGCTATTCTACCAGCAGGAATCTGTGCAAGTCTCACAATATTCCACCTTCGGGGGTTTGGGATCTCATCCCAGTAGGGTGTTTCTAACTGTGAAAAGAAAGGAATGAAATAGAGGATGAAGGAAGAGCAGGTCCGAAGGGAGAAAAGAAATGACTTCCAAAGCAGAAAGGTCAGAGGGTTTATGTTTTGGGATTGGTAGTAAACAGAGCCAAACCTACTTACATAAACGAGCAAAGCAATACTGATGAATAAATGACAATAAAACAGAAGTAAATTCAACAGAACAAACACACAGATCTAACGTAAGAAAGATCCAATGCAAATAACACATGTATTCAGCACAAAGTCTAAATTTGTATTAATAATTCTTTCTGTTACAAAAAGGTCAAAGTCTTTTCTCCTTACTTCTATTTTTCATCTGAAAGATATTCACTCATGCACAATACAACAAGTATTGGGGTATTTATAGAAGAAGGAGAGAAAAGAAAGCAAAAAGGAGCCAACCACCTATTTACAAAATATCTCAAAGTCATGTTGACTTTTGACAACTTGATGGATGACATCATCCCATGGTGCAACATGGATGATGTCATCATTTGTGCCAACATACTTTATATATTTACAAAAAGAAAGTCGAAGAAGAGAGAAGAAGAAGAAGAAGACACTATTCATCATCGTCATATTGCGGCCAAAAGGGGGTAGCCTACTTTTGCTGCGGCTCAGGAGACGAGATGTGGAATTGAGCACGGTATTCCATGAACTTGCTGATCATGGGCCCTAGTTGATCCTGGGAAGGATCCTTGTGTCGCTCACTGATCACCTCGCAAGTCTCCCGCTCATCTATGAGCTTCTCTGGGAGTTTGGAATACTCTTTCTCTGCTTCTATGAGGAACCCGATGAAGTCCCGACAGGCCAGCAGGTTATTGATGGACTCTGCGTCAAAAGAGACCTCTGGCCCCAGCCCTCGTGACGCGATCTCCTTAAAGATTTGGATGGTTTCATCAACTTTTCTTAATGCGAAGGAAGGAGTAAGCAGCCATGGAGACATGTTGAGAACGATTTGTTCCATTTGGTGCATCGTGTCCAGGGCTTCTTCCTTTACCTTATCGATTTTTTCAAGGACAAACTCCAGTTGATCCATCCGGTAGTCCAGAGTGGAAATGACTTTATTAAGGGCCCTGGGATGGCCAAAGACGCCGAACTTGACCAGATCTTCGACTGAACAGTTGAACATTTGTTGAAAGGTCTCATGCTACAGCCTAGCATGGTCCAGTTCTTCTGATATGGGTCCTGCTAACACTTGGAGCTCTTTATTCACCTTTTTGATGTTTAGATATAAATCAGAGAACTTGGCGATCACTCTTTCACTGTCTTTGAGGATCTGGCTCCTCCAAGTGGAAACTACCATACCCTACTCGCCGATCTTTGCATCTTCATTAATTTTATCCTGGCTCAGAGGCTCAAGAATCTCGGCGGCAGTTGTGGGAGGTGCACTACCCATCTTCTGTAAGGCTTGGAGAAGATGTTTGTTTTTCTCTTTCAATAGCCTTTTCTCTTCTTTTATTTCTTGAAGCTTCTTGCAGAGGGCGTCGACTGCAGATAGGGCCTCTCCCTGAAGGCTTTCAGAAGACGTACCCATTGTGACTTGAGTCACTGTGTAATCTGTAGGAGACAGATCCTTTTTATCCTTGAGGGGATTGGGGTATGTGATCTCCATTACCCTCTCTCCCGAAGCACTCTCAGAGAAGCATGTGACAGGCTTTTGTTTCTTTGCCCCTTTGGACGGGATTACGGAAAAGTCCATCGGAGCGATGGGAACTTTCCTTTTCTACTGACTTAAGTGCTGGGAGATCCAGGCTGGACTTATGGGAGAAGGGCCAGAAACAGAGAAGGGGACAACTGCAGTAGTAGAAGGGAAAAAAGTGGAGACACTTGAAGGCGGCATCGAGAGGGAGGCCAAAGAAGTGCTCACGAGAGGAAGAGATACTACAGGAGAGGAAGACATAGGAAGGGAAGGGAGCTCAGAGATGAGGGAAGAAATGGAGGGGGACAGATCCGCGAGAGAAGAGAAGATGGACGAAGAAGCGGGAGGAACAGTAGAAGAAGGGGGAGAGGACACAACCAAAGGGATGGTCGCTTGAGTCACTCGAGGAGGGGAAGGAGGAGAAGAAGAAGGGACAGAAGGGACCTTGGTTTTTGTAGCAGTGCCGACATCCTGAGTGGATGGGCCTATTGGAACATCCTCTTCTGCTTCTTTCTCTGGGGAAGCCAGAGTTACAACTTGTTTTGGCGCAGTGGAAGGAGGAATTTTAGGAGCTTCCTCTTGAGTGGTGTTGGATTCACCCTCTTTTCCTTTTCCTTTGCCTTTAGGCTGCTGTTTTGATCTAGGAGGTGCGTTACCCAACGAAGAGGTTGTGAAATTGGCCCCGAGGTAGATGAGTCCGTTCATTCGGCACCAATGCTCTGTTCTGCGCAGAGTTTCCTTGACCCTTTCCTAAAGTGTCTGAGGTGCTTTGTTTCTATCAATCACCGCAAAAGGCCAATCGTCCCCACCTGTATCAAGATATACTTGATCCACTTCCTCCTCAGTAGTTTGGTAGCCTTTGGGGACGATGGCTACCCCATACTGGATGATTTCTGCCAAGGCCAATCGAGAATGGTCCTTTCTTCTAAGCTCCACCTCATAATATAGGTCAATGTAAATATCCTTGATCTGAGGGATGTGGATTGGATCGAGCTTGGCCCTAGGAAGAAAATTTCTTGGGTCGAAGGTAGGCCTGGCTGGGAAGTCATGTTTCAGATTGAGCAGCTCCAGCTCTGCAAACATGTCTTTTGCCTTGTGGTGAGTCAGACATGTATATCTACCCACTGTGAGGGGGAAAGGAGTTCCACCCTTGTTTCTTTTTTGGCACTTTTCATGATAACTAACCAGCTGTCTTGACAGCTCTAGTAGAATCAACTTTGGTCCAAGATACCTTGGCAGTCTAGTTGGCTCTCCCAAGAAGTTAGCTGCTCTCAAATAGGTGAATGTGGGGAATTGGGTGAACAGGGCCCCCCGTTTCTCAGTGGCTGTCACGATGCTCTTGGTCATGCGACCGTAAGTCATATTTGGCCTCAATAGGCAGATGATAAAGTAGAAAAATGCATCGTTGATCTTTGTAAATTGAGGGATGCTATTTTCTAGCCTCAATTATGGATAGTATTCATATATTTTGACCTGGGGCCAAACCCCACTCCGCATCAGAGCTGGATAGTCCCTTTCAGAAGCTGCAGCATAAACAACATAGGAATTCATGTAGGATCTTCCTATTGTGGGGAATTGTTGCAGCTGTTCTGATATCGTGTTGCTTATAATTTTTGCCCATTCGAAGCGTTGATCAAGCACATTTTTTTTCATCGTTTCAAGGTACCGCAACATCCATTTGTGGAAATAGTGGGCGTCAGGAAGCCCAAAGACCCTGCTCAGGAAATTGATGGTGTCACTGAGCTCCTCTGAAAAATCACTGCGGTGAATGATTTGTGGCCAACGGGTCACTACCTTTTTGTTCTTCAGATAGACTTCGTTCATCAGCTGCATGCACTGATCTTCATTGTCGTCCCATGCCTTTATGCAATCGTCTTGGCTGACGGCCACAAAGTGCCAGTGATGAGGAATGCTGAGGATTATCTCAAAGTGGCGGGCGGTGAGGTTGATTACGACCTCGCCCTTCTCATTTACGACACATATTGTGTCTTTGTTGTAGCACTGGGCAACCACCATCATGAATTCATTATTAACGGCACTGACTGGGATTCCTCCAGCGAAGTGCAGGGCACTGCCTATCAGCTTGTCCATGCATGGACTTCTTGTGACTTTCTGAGTCCTGACCCAGAATTCCTCCATATCAATATGCCCCAACTCTGAGTCTTTAATGTCCAGGTCACACTCGGCCTGGGAGTCGGGAATTCTGACCCTCTGATATTTATATTTCATTTCTTCCTCTGTAAGCTTGGCCTTGCCTTTGGATTTGGTAGGTCTCTTGCTTGATGTTGACATATGTTCTTCTGAGTTTAATTGCTGATCTGCAAGAATAAGACGTGAAACACAATCGAATAAAGTCGTGTCAGCTCTTTGATTTTCCATTAATATGCTTGATAGAAGAAAGAGTTAGCAATTTTGAGGCCTCGGGGTGCATGGCGCACATATATTGCAGATTGCAGAGCTAAATAGGTAAGGCGCACAGGAAAAGGGTGTTGCAAGGGAACAAGATGCACCCGTGGAGCATGTATCTTTCATGTTGCATAGAAATTTGGTGTGCCAAAGGCGCATATAGAGTTTGTGTAACATATGCTTTTGGCACGCTTAAGGGAACTTGGTGCGGCGCATGGAGGGTCTGCACAACATGATGTTGCTGCGATGAGGAACACGCCTGCGCCTTGTATAGCTTTGAACTTGGCGCATGGGAAACGACTGTTGCACGGATGTTGGGTGCGCGAAAGGGCGCATGAATAAGCAATGTTTCATCCATGTTTGATGTGCTAAGAGGGCGCATGGAAAGCATTTGCAGCAATCGAGAGAAGTGCGCCATTGGCACGGCTTTTCATGATGTAGTAGGCGGGGAAAGCGCGCCATTGGCACGGCTGCTCTTTGTGGAACGGGGGTGACAGATGCGCCAAGGGCGCAACTGTCTTTGATGTTGCATGGTGAGATCATGCGCCAAAGGAGAAAATAGTTTCTTTTTAGGTTTGATTACCTCGAAAAATCACTGAGGGGTTGGCATATGGCTAAGCTCTCTTTCTGTAAGGTTCATTGTGGGATGAAATGGCTTTAAACCAAGGGGTCCCAAGCTATTTATATATATTTTTTGGAAAGAACTTCCTCTACCAAAAGATCTGGAAAGAGGAGGAAGAAATGTGGAAGGACAGGAGGGGGGGAAAGCAAATTCATGAATTTTATTCTTTTCCCAATTCAATCCTACCCACAAATAGCCAAAAACCACAAACAGGAAGCAGAAAGGAAAGAGGACCTCTTACCCGACTTTTATAACGAAAAAATGCATGAAAGGGGTCCACAAAGTGATTCGAAAGCGACGGGGTTGGTGCACTGACAAGCTCAGAGAAAAATCACGTGTTTTGCATCGGTGACAATGACAGTGCAGACGCACCTATATATATAGGCGAGGCAACAATAAATGCGCCACCAACTTTTTAAAGGGGCGCACCAAATGAGCTGTCGACATGAAAAAACATGCGCCCTTTGGCGCATCGAAATACTTGTCAACATTAAGATATGTGCACCTTTGGCGCATCAAAAAGAGGCACAACAAATGATCTATCGACAGGAAGGCGCATGTGCCTCGGCGCACGCAGGGAAGCATTAACAGGCAGAGGCACATCAAAACACCTGCTGACACAAGAAAAATGCGCCAAAGGTTTTAAAGGGGGCACATCAAAAGTTGATGTTGCATAGTCATTCTATGCGCTCGGCAAAAAAGACAAAAAATGACTAAGTTCGAAAAACCAGATTTCTCGGGAAGGGATTTTGCAATGTTCTGAACGCAAGGAGTCCCTAACAAGGGATCGGAACAAAATTTTGGTATGGTTATTTGTAAAATTGCCCTTGCCAATTTTACGTGATAACAGCTGCCTCTTTCTAGGGACTATCCCTGAGTAGACTCGGGGGTAGAGAATCCCAGATCTCATGTGCCTATCCATTTGGCTGGAGAGTCAAAAACAAGGGCGACCGGAGGGCAAACAAAAGGGAACACACAACAAGCCGAAAGAAAACCCACGACATAAACAAACAGACAAATAAAGCAAACTGTACAAAGAAGAGAGCAAGCTCTACTTCCTGAAAATTTTCAGATGCTGCCTGCTGTAGGGAAGCGGGAGTTCGGTTCCATCCAGATGTGAGAGATAGAAACTATTCTCTCCGTTGAGCTGCTTTATCTTGAAATGCCCTCTCCATAGGGAATTAAACTTTCCGTGCATGCCTTTTGGCTCTCTTCGCTTGTCCCATAGAAGGACGAGGTCTCCCACCTAGAAATTTCTTTGCTTAGCTTTTTTATCGAATAGTCTCTTGACTTGATTCTGATGTTTGGTGATCCTGTCGACCACTCTTACTCTCTTTTCTTCGAGCTCTGTCAGATACATGATCCTCTTTTCAAGGGAATTTTGGAAGGTTTCATCTTCAATAGCTCGTGCCAAGCGCAGAGCCGGAAGTTCAGCAGAAATGGGAAGCTTGGCATCAGTGCCATATAACACTTGAAAAGGTGACATATCGAGGGACCTCTTGGGATTAATATGATCTACCCACAACGCGTTATATAAGGAATTATGCCACATTCGTTGATTCTCATCCACCAGCTTTCGTATGATGGTCACCAAGTTTTTGTTACTGGATTCAGCTTGACCATTACCCTAAGGGTAATAATCTGAGGCATGAGCCAAAGTTATCCCATATTCATAACAAAAACTAATAACTTCTCGTGAGGAGAAGTTAGAAGCGTTATCAGCAACAATCTTGTTTGGAATGCCAAACCTGACAATGATATTTTCTTTGTTGAAACTACAAACAACCTTAGAAGTGGCATTCTTAACAGGTATGGCCTCCACCCACTTGGTGAAGTAATCTGTTGCTGTCAGGACATAACTATGTCCGGCACTCGATTGGGGATTGAGTGCACCAATAAAATCAATTCCCCACTGCCTGAATGGTTCGTTGACAACAACCGACCTGAGGGGAAAAGCAACCATCTTGGGATTTCCGACGAACTGTTGGCAAGGTTCACATTTTTCTACCCAGGTGGCTGTATCTTGGAAAAGCATCGGCCAATAGTACCTAGCTCGGATGATCTTGTGTGCCGTCACGGAGGAGGAGAAATGGCCTCCATAGGCTGAATCATGAAAACTCTCAAGTAACTTCACCTGTTGTCGCTTGTCGACACATCGCAAGAAGACACCATCTATCCCGTGTTTGTATAAACCAACATCCTAGATGACATATTTCGCTGCTCTGAGCTTTATAGTGCGCTTCTCCTTTGCAGTTAGGTGAGCTGGGCATTCGCCGTAGGTGAGGAAGAAAGCAATATCGGAATACCACTCATCGCTGGTTACGACAAATAGAACCAGAGGCAGAGAATGGGATTTCTCCAGCCGACTTTGCGCTTCATTGGTACAATCATCCTTTTCCTCAAAACTTTCTGAATCTTTGTTTTCAGCCATAAGCTGACATAGGCCCTTGCCTCTTACTAGCTTGGTTGGTTTTATATCCAGGTCGTACTCCTGGACCTTTGCAATCCAATTTACTCGCAAGCTTCCTAACTCCTGTTGAGTTAGAATTGATTTGAATGCCGTGTCAGGGACCAGCACCACTGTATGAGAATTTAGAATGTAATACCTGAAATTTTTTACTGCTTTGACAATGGTGAAGGCATGCTTTTCCAATTGAGACATTTTTAGTTCGTGAGGCTTGAGGGGAGAGCTCATGAATGCAATTGGAGATTCAACATTCTATAAATTCTTTTGCATCAAGATGGTAGACACAGTATGCTCAGATGCATAACTATACATGATAAAGTCCTTGGAGAAATCGGGACATACCAAGACTGGTGCATGAGCAACGGAAGCTTTTATTTCTTCAATCGACCTTTTTCCTTCCTCGCTCCACCAGAAAGTTGGTGACCCCTTTATCATGTCCAATATATGACGAGTCTTCTCAGCAAAGTCGGGAGTAAAACACCTGAGAAAGTTCACCTTTCCGAAGAAAGAATGAACGCTGGTCTTACTTGTAGGCAGAGTAAGGCTCTGAATAGCCTTGACTCTTTCGGCATCTATCTTCGTTCCTTGCTTGCTAACAATGTGCCCTAGCAACTTTCCTTCCGTGACTCCAAAAATGGACTTTTTCAGGTTCAGGGAAATCCCATGTTCTCGGCATCTGGCCAATACTTGCTCCAAATGATCACAATGATCATTTCGTTTTTTAGAGAACACAGTTAAGTCATCCAGATAAATGAAAATGACTTTCCCCATCATACCTTTGAATGCCAGGTCCATGGCCTACTGAAAAGTGGCGCCAGCATTGGTTAGGCCAAAAGGCATCCTGCTAAAGGAAAATGTACCCCAAGGAGTAGTGAATGTTGTTTTAAATTGATCTTTAGGTGAAACTTCAATCTGATTGTAGCCTGAAAAACCATCAAGCATGGACAGCATTTCTGATCCAGTGAATGCTTGTAGAACTTGATCCATTATAGAAAGGGGGTAGTTGTCTTTCAAGGAAGCCTGATTCAGGTTTTGAAAATCTACGCATATGCGTATTTCACCGTTCTTCTTGCGCACTGGCACAATATTTTCTATCCAAGTACTGTGATGGATAGGAAAAATGATTCTCGCATCCAGCATTTTTTGAATTTCAGCCTAGATAGTACCTGAGATCTTAGGATTATAATGCCTCTGCTTTTGGCGAAAGGATTTAACGTCTTCTTTCAACGGGATGTCATGTTGGACATCCTTTGGCTTAAAAGACTTTAGATCGGCGTAGGACTATGCCAATACATCCATGTATTTCTTCAGCAGTTTGACAAACTTCCGCTTCTCTTCTGGTGTGCAACATTTTCCAATGTTCACAAACTGCGGGTGTTTTACCGAACCTAAATTGACCGGTTCAGTTTCTGGGGATGAGTCAGGATCATCTCGCCTCTTCTTTTTCACAAAACGATCATGCCTGTCGAACAGCCGCTCCAGAGAAACCAGGCCCTTTGGAATTTTATTTCCTTTGAGCTGACATATGCCGTCGTTCCCTTCGGATTCATTGTCTTGATTGGTGACTGATTCACAACAAGTGGAAGTAGATCCTTCAAAGTGCAATTCTTTAAAATTTTCCACCTTCTCTAGAAAGGCAATGAGTTGATTATCATTGTTGAACACTTGCCAATGTTGAGAATTGTCTGGCACGCTCGGGCGGAAAACCACCTTAATGGTGTATTTGTTTGTTTTCAAACCTGGGTGAGGGAGCATGAGGGATGCTGAAACAGCCAATGAATCAGCCATGTCATTTTGAGCTCTTGTAATGGATTCAATTGAAAAAGCATCAAACTCTTCAATGCTGTCCCACACTTTGTTACGGCAATGCCTGAGCCTTTCATTCTTCACTTGATAAATCCTTTTAACTTGATTTACAACTAGCTCCGCATCACCTTGCACTTTTAGATTTTTGATCCCTCTTTCCTTTGCGGCTTGCATGCCAAGTAGCAAAGATTCATACTCAGCAGTATTATTCGTGTTGAAAAAATGTAACTTGAAAGAGAGAGAAATAACCTCCCCTTCGGGAGATATTAGCATGGCTCCGGCGTCACATCCACTGGTTGCGCAACTGCCATCGAACTGCAAGGTCTAGATCTTATTAAGATCTTATTCTTGAACGAGGACGACCATTTTGTCAGACTCGGTAGACAAGAAATAGTTCCCCATTCCTGATGATTCAAAAATAATTTGAGCTTTAGGGTCCTCAGAGCTAGTAACCAAGTACTTCTTTTGTGATTCTGGCTCCAAGGTCTACATTACACCTTTGACGGGGATTCTAGCCTTAGACCAGTCCATATGAATTTCTCCTCCAACTTCGCTGCAAAAACTTCTTCCCAGCAAAATTCCGTAGGCTACTGGAATATCGGCAACGAGGATGGTCATCTTTACCCTTTTCTCTGGGAACGCCGCAAATGTAAATTGTGCATCTTTGATTTGACCAATCAACGGAACTTGCTTGGTTTCCAAGGAATAACATCTACCAAAAGGCTTGGTAAGGGTGAGGCCCAAAGCATGGGAAACTTTTACCGACATGACGTTATCAGAAGCTCCGGAATCAATTATGCAGTTACTCAAATTGTGACCATTGATTAGGAGGGAGAGATAGAAAGGTTCTATCTTGCCTGATGCAGATGTTGAGGCAAAATTTATATGGGATTCAGGAGGAGTGGAAAGGATTCCTTTTGGGGAAACTTGATTAGATATAACAACTTGAATTTGAATATACTTAGTCAATCTTACAAGCTATTCGGGATTTGACTGAAGGTACTCGGCTTCAGACATTTGGATCTTGGTCTATGATATCAAATGCGGCCAAGGGTTGCGCTGGTGAAGGAATGAGTTCCTCACTTCGTGATGGTGGAGTAGGATTACTGGTCTTGATAGGAATATGAGAGGGCTGATTTGGAGGAGAGATGGGGGGAAAAGATTTCCCTGTAAAAGACTTAACAGGGAGTTGAGTAGGGAGAGGATTACCTCTTTTAGCAATGGTTGGAGGTGAGTTTGACACGGCCTTCTCCTTCTGCACATGGGCAGCGACCTCTGCTTCTTTTCCTTGCGAGTGGGTAAAAACAACATATGATTGTCTGCTCGCATAGCCCTGGGTACCCTCTTCTTCATCAGATTCTTCCTCATCAAATTCCATATACCTGATAGTAGAGTCACCAATCGGATCACCGACGTCTTGATCATCTTCGCCCTGAGATGAAGGTTCTTCATAATCTTGTTCCTCTTCTTCGATTTCGGCTAAAGCGTTGACCGGAGGAGCCTCAAGCGCCAACCGCGGAACAGTTGCGGGTAAGCGCGGCCTTTGAGGAACATTGTTGGAAACGAAGTTCCTCCTTGGAATATCCTAGTATGAGGAACTGGGAGAAGCTTGGGCCAACTGCTTCTTCAATGCAAGCAAGTCGTTTGCCATCTTTTGAAATACCGGATCAGACGAAGTAGTGGGAGAAGGGTCTGAAGATTTAGGCTTGGATGATTCCTTTTTCAATTCGCCAGATATTATCAAATTATCTTCTATTCGAATGGCAGCAGCCTGGGTGAGAATCAAGGTAGCCACTCGCTCTTGCAGGAGTAAGAAACTTACTTTTGAGCTCATGGCGTTCACGAAGAAACACTTCTGATTTTCCGGTGTTGGAAGCATGGCAACAGGGACACGATTGATTAATGCATTGAACCTGGCGATAAAATCACGCATGGTCTCATTATCCTCCTTCTTCAGGTGAGTGATCTATGATAATAATGCAAATGCATCTTCTGAAGGCTTGTACCTGTCTTCAAAAGCATCCCGCAAGGTGGCCCAACTGGTAATAGATCCGGCTGGAAAATATTGAAACCATTCAGCTGCAGGTCCTTGTAGAGTTTCCAGAAAAAGATGAACCGACACATCCTCATGAGTTACATCCAGGATACTGCACGACATGATGAATGTATATATGTGTGAATCCGTGCTTTGATTTCCGCTCCCGTCGAATTTGGGAAAATTCTTTCGGTTTCCGTGAGGGAGCGCGTGAACAAGATATGGTAATGCGAGAGGACCCATAGCATTTCCCCATGGCACCACCATCTGGATATCTGGAAAAATAATGCGGACTGGGAGTGCGGTTCCACTGAGCAATAAAGCACTGCAAAGGGATGTAGAAGCTCCCTGTGAAAACCGGCTCTTTCGTGGGGGTGAGGCGCTTCTGGTTGACCGATCAGCTAAACTTAGTGATGAAAAGCGCGCCGGTGCTACATTGAAATTGTGCCTTTGAAGCTGATCGAAAGTAGGATCGAATTCTTCATGAGCTCGCCTGCCACGCGTAAATGGCTCACCCGCCAGCGTACCTTCCAGATCTGGAACGCTGTGGTGCAGATTTAAAATTTATTTTTGGTTGTACTTGCTGATTTTCTGGTTTTTTTGACAAAAACCAGTAGCATGTACTTTTCTAAATATTTAAAAAAAAACTATCCTTTTTTGAAAACCGATTGCGGTTAATGACAAATAATAGCGAGGATAAAAGGATAGTGAAGATTAGCAAGCTGATTTTCGGATCTAGAGCTGACTTTTGAAGCGTTTGAAAATTTTGGTAAACTATCAAAAACTCAGATCTACAGAAAAACACAAATTTTTGTAAGAACTCAGCAAACTAACAATCTCCAACTAGGCCAGATCTATGGATCTCAGAAGAAATTTTTTCAATTCGGAGCATCTTTGCAAAATTTTGGATTTTTAACAAAAAGTTCAAGTTTGAAAACAGGTTGCGATTTTTCTGATGTCTCTGATTTTCTATCCTACCATCATCATAGATTTGATAGATCTGTTCGATCCCCAGCGGAGTCGCAAAAAACTGTTGGTCTGAAAATCTGTCGCTTGGGAAGATCTATGGATAGATGAGCCAATAGTGTGCGGGGTATAGCCCCTCTTTGAGTTAGCAAAGTAAAACTGGTTTATTGCTATTCTACCAGCAGGAATCTGTGCAAGTCTCACAATATTCCGCCTTCGGGGGTTTGGGATCTCATCCCAGTAGGGTGTTTCCAACTGCGAAAAGAAAGGAATGAAAGAGAGGACGAAGGAAGAGCAGGTCCGAAGGGAGAAAAGAAATGAATTCCAAAGCAGAAAGGTCAGAGGGTTTATGTTTTGGGATTGGTAGTAAACAGAGCCAAACCTACTTACATAAACGAGCAAAGAAATACTGATGAATAAATGACAATAAAACAGAAGTAAATTCAACAGAACAAACACACAGATCTAACGTAAGAAAGATCCAATGCAAATAACACATGTATTCAGCACAAAGTCTAAATATTGTATTAATAATTCTTTCTGTTACAAAAAGGTCAAAGTCTTTTCTCCTTCTATTTTTCATCTGAAAGATATTCACTCATGCACAATACAACAAGTATTGGGGTACTTATAGAAGAAGGAGAGAAAAGAAAGCAAAAAGGAGCCAACCACCTATTTACAAAATATCTCAAAGTCATGTTGACTTTTGACAACTTGATGGATGACATCATCCCATGGTGCAACATGGATGATGTCATCATTTGTGCCAACATACTTTAGATATTTACAAAAAGAAAGTCGAAGAAGAGAGAGAAGAAGAAGAAGAAGCCACTATTCATCATCATCATCCTGCGGCCGAAAGGGGGTAGCCTGCTTTTGCTGCTGCTTAGGAGATGAGATGTGGAATTGAGCGCGGTATTCCATGAACTTGCTGATCATGGGCCCTAGTTGATCCTGGGAAGGATCCTTGTGTCGCTCACTGATCGCCTCGCAAGTCTCCCGCTCGTCTATGAGCTTCTCTGGGAGTTTGGAATACTCTTTCTCTGCTTCTATGAGGAACCCGATGAAGTCCTGACAGGCCAGTAGGTTATTGATGGACTCTGCGTCAAAAGAGACCTCTGGCCCCAGCCCTCGTGACACGATCTCTTTAAAGATCTGGATGGTTTCATCGACTTTTCTTAATGCGAAGGAAGGAGTAAGCAGCCCTGGAGACATGTTGAGAACGATTTGTTCCATTTGGTGCATCGTGTCCAGGGCTTCTTCCTTTACCTTATCGATTTTTTCAAGGACAAACTCCAGTTGATCCATCCGGTAGTCCAGAGTGGAAATGACTTTATTGAGGGCCTTGGGATGGCCGAAGATGCCGAACTTGACCAGATCTTTGACTGAATAGTCGAACATTTGTTGAAAGGTCTCATGCTGCAGCCTAGCATGGTCCAGCTCTTCTGATATGGGTCCTGCTAACGCTTGGAGCTCTTTATTCACCTTTTTGATGTTTAGATATAAATCGGAGAACTTGGTGATCACTCTTTCACTGTCTTTGAGGATCTGGCTCCTCTAAGCGGAAACTGCCATACCCTGCTCGCCGATCTTTGCATATTCATTAATTTTATCCTGGCTCAGAGGCTCAGGAGTCTCGGCGGCAGTTGTGGGAGGTGCACTGCCCATCTTCTGTAAGGCTTGGAGAAGATGTTTGTTTTGCTATTTCAATAGCCTTTTCTCTTCTTTTGTTTCTTGAATCTTCTTGCAGAGGGCGTCGAATGCAGATAGGGCCTCTCCCTGAAGGCTTTCAGAAGACGTACCCATTGTGACCTGAGTTACTGTGTAATCTGTAGGAGATAGATCCTTTTTATCCTTGAGGGGATTGGGGTATGCGATCTCCATTACCCTCTCTCCCGAAGCGCTCTGAGAGAAGCGTGTGACAGGCTTCTGTTTCTTCGCCCCTTTGGACGGGATTACGGAAAATTCCATCGGAGCGATGGGAACTTTCCTTTTCTACTGACTTAAGTGCTGGGAGATCCAGGCTGGACTTATGGGAGAAGGGCCAGAAACAGAGAAGGGGAGAACTGCAATAGTAGAAGGGAAAAAAGTGGAGACACTTGGAGGCGGCATCGAGAGGGAGGCCGAAGAAGTGCTCATGGGAGGAAGAGATACTACAGGAGAGGAAGACATAGGAAGGGAAGGGAGCTTAGAGATGAGGGAAGAAATGGAGGGGGACAGATCCGTGAGAGAAGAGAAGATGGATGAAGAAGCGGGAGGAACAGTAGAAGAAGGGGGAGAGGACACAACCAAAGGGATGGTCGCTTGAGTCACTCGAGGAGGGGAAGGAGGAGAAGAAGAAGGGACAGAAGGGACCTTGGTTGTTGTAGCAGTGCTGACATCCTGAGTGGATGGGCCTATTGGAACATCCTCTTCTGCTTCTTTCTCTGGGGAAGCCAGAGTTACAACTTGTTCTGGTGCAGCGGAAGGAGGACTTTTAGGAGCTTCCTCTTGAGTGGTGCTGGATTCACCCTCTTTGCCTTTTCCTTTGCCTTTAGGCTGCTGTTTTGATCTAGGAGGTGCGTGACCCGACGAAGAGGTTGTGAAATCGGCCCTGAGGTAGATGAGTCTGTTCATTCGGCACCAATGCTCTATTCTACGCAGAATTTCCTTGACCCTTTCCTCAATTTTATGAGGTGCTTTGTTTCTATCAATCACCGCAAAAGGCCAATTGTCCCCACCTGTATCAAGATATACTTGATCCACTTCCTCCTCAGTAGTTTGGCAGCCTTTGGGGACGATGGCTACCCCATACTGGATGATTTCTGCCAAGGCCAATCGAGAATGGTCCTTTCTCCTAAGCTCCACCTCATGATATAGGTCAATGTAAATATCCTCGATCTGAGGGATGTGGATTGGATCGAGCTTGGCCCTAGGAAGACAATTTCTTGGGTCGAAGGTAGGACTGGCTGGGAAGTCATGTTTCAGATTGAGCAGCTCCAGCTCTACAAACATGTCTTTTGCCTTGTGGTGAGTCAGACATGTATATCTACCCACTGTGAGGGGGAAAGGAGTTCCACCCTTCTTTCTTTTTTGGCACTTTTCATGATAAGTGACCAGCTGTCTTGACAGCTCCAGCAGAATCAACTTTGGTCCAACATACCTTGGCAGTCTAGTTGGCTCTCCCAAGAAGTTAGCTACCCTCAAATAGGTGAATGTGGGGAATTGGGTGAATAGGGCCCCCCATTTCTCAGTGGCTGTCACGATGCTCTTGGTCGTGCGACCGTAAGTCATATTTGGCCTCAATAGGCAGATGATAAAGTAGAAAAATGCATCGTTGATCTTTGTAAATTGAGGGATGCTATTTTCCAGCCTTAATTCTGGATAGTATTCATATATTTTGACTTAGGGCCAAACCCTACTCCGCATCAGAGCTGGATAGTCCCTTTCAGAAGCTGCCTCCCTACATATAAGATCCCCATAGCCTTCTCCTACACCATACTTAGGCATTCTACCCAAGATTCCAAGAAGCACATAAATCATTCACTATATAGCATAAACAACATAGGAATTCATGTAGAATCTTCCTGTTGTGGGGACTTGTTGCAGCTGTTCTGATATCGTGCTGCTTATAATTTCTGCTCATTCGATTGTTGATCAGGAATATTTTTGTTCATCGTTTCAAGGTACCACAACATCCATTTGTGGAAATAGTGGGCGTTAGGAAGCCCAAATACCCTGCTCAGGAACGTGATGGTGTCACTGAGCTCCTCTGAAAAATCACTGCGGTGAATGATTTGTGGCCAACGAGTCACTACCTTTTTGTTCTTCAGATAGACTTCATTCATGAGCTACATGCACTGATCTTCATTATCGTCCCATGCCTTGATGCAATCATCTTGGCTAACGGCCACAAAGTGCCGGTGATGAGGAATGCTGAGGATTATCTCAAAGTGGAGGGCGGTGAGGTTGATTACTACCTCACCCTTCAAATTTACGACACATCTTGTGTCTTTGTTGTAGCACTAGGAAACCACCATCATGAATTCTTTATTAACGGTGCTGACTGGGATTCCTCTAGCGAAGTGCATGGCACTGCCTATCAGCTTGTCCATCCATGGACTTCTTGTGACTTTCTGAGTCCTGACCCAGAATTCCTCCATATCAATATGCCCCAACTCTGAGTCTCTAATTTCCAGGTCACACTCGGCCTGGGAGTCGGGCATTCTGACCCTCTGATATTTATATTTCATTTCTTCCTCTGTAAGCTTGGCCTTGCCTTTGGATCTGGTAGGTCTCTTGCTTGATGTTGACATATGTTCTTTTGAGTTTAATTGCTGATCTGAAATAATAAGACGTGAAACCCAATCGAAGAAAGCTGTGTCAGCTGTTTGATTTTCCATTGAAATGCTTGATAGAAGAAAGAGTTAGCAATTTTGAGGCCTCGGGACACATGACACATAGATATTGCAGATTGCAGAGCTAAATAGGTAAGGTGCACAGGAAAATGGTGTTGCAAGGGAACAGGATGCGCATGTGGCGCATGTATCTTTCATGTTGCATAGAAATTTGGTGTGCCAAAGGCACATATAGAGTTTGTGTAACATATTCTTTTGGCACGCTTAAGGGAACTTGGTGCGGCGTATGGAGGGTTTGCACAACATGATGTTGCTGCGATGAGGAACGCGCCTCTGCCTTGTATAGCTTTGCACTTGGCGCATGAGAAACGACTGTTACACGGATGCTGGGTGCGTCAAATGGCGCAGGAATAAGCAATGTTGCATCCAAGTTTGATGCGCTAAGAGGGCGCATGGAAAGCATTTGTAGCAAGCGAGAGAAGTGCGCCATTGGCGCGGCTTTTCATGATGTAGCAGGTGGGGAAAGCACACCATTGGCGCAGCTGCTCTTTGTGGAACAGGGGCGACAGATGCGCCAAGGGTGCAACTGTCTTTGATGTTGCATGGTGAGCTCATGCGCCAAAGGAGAAAACAGTTTCTTTTTAGGTTTGATTCCCCCAAAAAATCACTGAGGGGTTGGTATATGGCTAAGCTCTCTTTCTGCAAGGTTCATTGTGGGATGAAATGGCTTTAAACCAAGGGGTCCCAAGCTATTTATATATATTTTTTGGAAATAACTTCCTCTACCAGCAGATCTGGAAAGAGGAGGAAGAAATGTGGAAGGACAGCAGGGGGAAAGCAAATTCATGAATTTTATTCTTTTTCCAATTCAATCCTACCCACAAACAGCCAAAAACCACAAACATGAAGCAGAAAGGAAAGAGGACCTCTTACCCGGCTTTTATAATGAAAAAATGCACGAAAGGGGTCCACAAAGTGATTCGAAAGCGATGGGGCTAGTGCGCTGACAAGCTCAGAGAAAAATCACGTGTTTTGCATCGGTGACAATGATAGCGCAGATGCGCCTATATATATAGGCGAGGCAGCAATAAATGCGCCACCAACTTTTTAAAGGGGCACACCAAATGAGCTATCGACATGAAAAAACATGCGCCCTTTTGTGCACCGAAAGACTTGTCAACATGAAGATATGTGTGCCTTTGGCGCATCAAAAAGAGGAGCAACAAATGATCTATCGACAGGAAGGCGCATGCGCCTCGACGCACGCAGGGAAGCCTTAACAGGAAGAGGCACACCAAAACGCCTGCTGACACAAGAAAACATGCGCCAAAGGTTTTAAAGGGGACGCATCAAAAGTTGATGTTGTATAGTCAATCTATACGCCCGGCCAAAAATACCAAAAATGACTAAGTTTGAAAAACCAGATTTCCCGGGAAGGGATTTTGCAACGTTCTGAACGCAAGGAGTCCCTAACGAGGGATCAGAACAAAATTTTGGTATGGTTATCTGTAAAATTGCCCTTGCCAATTTTACGGGATAACATAACCTGAAAAACCATCCATGAGTGATAACATTTCATGGCCGGTGGTAAGATCAACTAGTTGGTCAATGCCTGGTAGGGGAAAATCATTTTTGGGATAGCCTAGGTTGAGATCATAGAAGTATGTGAAAATGGGTATTCCCCCTGTTTCTTTTTTGATAGGGACGATGTTTGAAATTCATTGGGGACAATCAATATGTAGGATGAAGGAAATCGAGAGAAGGTGCTAAAGTTCTTCTTTGATAAGAAGAGCAATGTGAGCATGTATTTTCCGTAGCTTTTGTTTTTTGGGTTTGGCATTAGGAATGGTTACGATATTGTGGACCACAATTTTTGGGTCAATACCAGGAATATCGGCATAAGAACAAGAGAAATAATTGCTATGGTCCTGGAGAAAAGAGGTAAAAGATTCCTCTTCAGCAACATCTAAATACTGACCTATCTTTAGAATGTTGATTTTGATATTCGATTCATTCAACATGGTTTGTGTCTTAGAAGGTAATGACCGATGAATACAAGAATATTTCGCACCGAGGTAGGTGAGGATGGACTCATCATCTTGATATTGAACGACATTAATAGAAGGCGTATCATCATCAATCATGTCAAGATATAGGAAGGGAATAAAAGAGGGAGCCTTGCCATCGCATTGATAGGTTAGAGGTCCCAGGGAAATCATGTTTACAATTTTTTTTAGGAGGGATAGATTCAGAACATATGGACTCCGTAGGTGAAGATGGTGACATTGGTGAATGGGGAGGAGAAGGTTTGTCTTCCTCAATGAGGTCAACATGGACGTTCTTAGAAGGTGATGTGGAAAAGCCAATGCCACTACGATTATTGTGATTACGGGAGGTACATGAAATGATAGTATGGTGACCTTGTTCATAAAAATCGAAATCAAAGACTTTCCATGCGCAATGGTGAAGGAAAGTGTGGATGAAGCAGTGGTTAGTAAGGGATTGGAGGTCAGATGAAAATAGTCATGTTTGGGATGGAGGTTCAAGTGAATAGGTGGAAATATAAAGTTCCCCATATGTTAAATTAGTGCAAAGGTGTGGAGGACAGTAAGGAAAAACCTCGCCTATGTGGTAGTCATAACTAGGGTGCTGGTGCAGGTTCCCATACTCTTGTGGAGTGAGGAATGTGTCGATATTGTATAGGTAGTACTCCCCCAGAGTGAGGCATTGAAAAAAACCTTTTAAGGGATTAATAGTCGATATGTGGGTAGCGGGGATAGACATCTCACTAGATGATTGGACAGGAGGAGTATCGATTAGTTGGGAGGTAGAGTGGTCAGGTTTAGAGGCTGCGGAAGTAGTAGGAATAACAGGGTTAGATGTGGGAGAGGTGGTGGCAGCATTGGTGGGTGGGGTCGTGGGTGAAGGAGAAGTGGGGTAGTGACAGATGCCTTGACTGGTACAAGTACATCGTTGGGTCGGTATAACATGTTACAAGTTTTAAATGGTGATGGGTCAGAAGAGATGGTGTAGTTATGTCCTTGATGCTTGAATTTTATGTAGAGGTGTAAATTTTAAGGTACACAATCCATGACGTGAATTGAGGGTCTTCCGAGCAATAGGTTATACTGGAACTCCCCCTCTAAGATGTAGAATATTTCTTAAACAGTGCGAGGGCTTATGTGAACATGAAGGATAATAGTGCTAAGGGTGTAGGTGATGGCGTCGTTAAAGGAGCACAACATAATTGGGTTATTATGCATATAGTTAGAAGGGATACACATTTGATTATATACACAGGAGAAGATGATGTTAATGTTAGCACCACCATCAATCATGATGTGTTGTATGCATATGTTATTGATATAGATGGAAATGAATAAGGCGGGATCAGGGTCATCTGACTGGAGAGGTATAATCTCCTCATCAAAGAAGATGAGGGCAGCAACATGAGGAGTGAACATGGGGGTGGAAGAAGGAGCTTATTTGGTTAGTGAAGCCACATGGTGAGGGGTGATAATCGAGGCCACTGGTGTGGGATCACTGGGTAGAACTTCAATGGATTGTAAAAATTTGATAAGGACTTGTCTGTGAGATTTGGAAGTTTGGATGAGATCATACAAGGACATCTTTAGAGGAGACTGATGTAATTGTTTGATCATTGCATGATGGGTGACCCCATCAAAGATAGGGTATGTGGGTCCACGGATGGTGATTTTGGGAATGAGTGCATATGGTATATTAGGTATAGGGTTGGTTGATGGGTTAGTTACTTTTTCTTTGCCTTTGTCTTTTTGAGCATGGGTAACAACGTGAACCATGTTAATACGAGGGGAGGTGGATGAAGAGGGTGTGTCATGAAAGGCATAATGACATGTGGGAAAAAATCCTAGCGGTGGATAAGAGCCTTCTGAAATGAGTAGGGTACACTGAAATTTGGGTGGTGATTTTACAACTCTCTAATACAGACGATGTTGATCTCGAATTTTAGAGGTGGGACAAATGGTTGTGGGGGTGGAGGTATTGATCACTGAATCATTAAAGGATAATGATGTGTGGTGATAGGTGAAGGTGAAGCATGGTCCTCATCAATAAGGTCTTCATCATCAAAATTTTGTTCAGTAGGAAAAAGTTGGAGAAAAATGGTCTTCAGAGCCTTATAATTTTTGACATCATGTCCTGACACAAGATGATAGGCAGAAATATTTGATTCATCAAACCCTTTTGGTTTGGGTTTGAGAGGATCGTAAGGTCAAAGCGGAGGTAATGTGATGATGGAAGTCTTTAAGATATTGGTGTACAACCCCGCTAATGGATCATAGTGGGAAGTGAGTGTGGGTTTGGGTACATGTGTGGATGATTGTGAGGGAAGAGGATTAATAGGAGGAGGAATGGGTTGGTCCATTGGTTTGATAAGTGGTACGGTTTTATGTTTTATTGGCATCTGTTTGGGTAAAGATGGGGTATAAGGGATGGAAATGGACGGTTTAGTTGGTTTGAGGGTAACAGATTCTTATATTTGGGTTGTACCTTCTTAGGTAAAGGTGACACGGGAGTACGAGATGTAGAAGGGAAAGAAGATGGTGGAAGAGGATGGGTTACCCACAGGGGAAACCAAGTTGTGGTGGAGGTGCTTGGTAGAGGTTGGGTAGATGACATTGGTTGAAGTCGTATAGGCAAGGTTGGGGTTATAGAAATTGGCAGAGGTATAGGCGGTAAAAAGATCACATGTGAATATAAGGTTGCTTGGTTTTTGGGTGAATGAGGTATAACAAAAGCTCGTGATGAAGCAATATGATGCTTATCTTTTGACTGGCCTTGGGTAAGGGACTGTTGGGTCAAGGTTGATGGATGAGGCCTCAGGATGGAAGGAAGGGGGGAAGGTGACAAAGGTGTGGTAGGCGAGACCGATGTACGTAGCGTAGAAGGTTAGGTTTTCCTTTTAGGTAGGTGGATAATGTTGGTGCAGGCTTGGGAAGACAATACTAAGTTCAATCTAATAGGTGGGTGAGTAAGGCTTGATGTAGGCATGAAACCCAAAGTAGTGATGGGTCTAGATACATGTGAGGGGATAAGTGTGGGTAGGTTTTTAGGTTTTGGAACAATTTTAGTGATGGGTAGAGGTTTAAATAGAGGTAGGGATGATGAAGAGGAAGAAGAAGATGCTCTAATCAGTATGGTTAGCATTGATTTGGTTACCGAAAAAACATTTGGGTATATTGTGGAAGTATCTTTAGGAAAGATTCACATTTGGGTTGAAATGGGGATCTAAGGACGTCCCCATAACATGGAATGATCAACGTAATCCAACCGGTTGACCAGCCGTGAAATCGGGACTACTAAAGAAGAGGATGGAATGAGTTGGGTGGAAATCGCTGTGAAATATGTCTGTGAGATAGGGATTGGCTAGCTTTAGATTATGTAGGTAATAGAGCTGAGGTCACGTTAATGGGGTCCTGGGATGCTGGAGGAGAACTACCTCCAATAGGCAGTGGTATGTCTGATGAGTCTCCCATTGGTAGGAGAGATAATAGGTGGAGTGATGTAGAATTCATCCTTGGTGGAGGAGAGGGTGATGATGATTATTCTATGGATGAGAGAATAAAAAGTGTTGATTGTTCAGTAGGGTGTGAGGTAGACGGTGAAATGGCATCGGTAGAAGGTGGGGGTTCCTCCATGAGAGTGGGGGAGATGAGGGGGAATCCTTTGTGGGTGGAGGAGTATAAGAGGTATGCTCCTCTGTGGGTGGAGGAACTTGTGCCAAGATTTCCTCAATAGATGAAGTAGGTAGGTTTTGGGGAACAGTTGGTACGATATCAAAAACTGTGTGGAATTCACGGACATTGCTATTGCTAGATGAAGGTTTGCTATTTTGATTAGATGATGGTTTATGATTAGGGAACAAATTTTTGAAGATGTGAAAATTCTGATTTGCTAGCATGTTCAGGTTGTCCATGGAAAGGTATCCATTGTCTATCATCTCTTGAACAATGTTTTTAAAAGTTATGCAGTTACCATCACTATGTCCTTTAACACAATGATATTTATAGTAGTCATGTTCTTTATACCATGCTAACATGGGATGAGCAGGATCGAAAGCTGTATGGGGTTTTATGTAAGGAAGTGTAATGGCTCCAGATTTAAGAAAATTTTCCAAGACTAATGAATAGGGATCTCTAATAGAAGTGTATTTCCGCTGTTCCTTCCAGACCTGAAAGGCTTGGATAGGAAAAAGATTGGAAGGAGGTTGGACCTAATTAGAAGGATGAGGTGGACCCACCTTGAGGACTACTGCATTGGCAGATCCTCTGGGCTTTGAATATTTATTTTGAGGTTTCAAAGATGAAGAAGAATCATTTGATTTGAATGGGGGGTTCTTGTTCCGTAAATGGATCTTCTTTTCTTCAATGACACGAATTTCTAGTTTTTCGGCCATGGTGATGCTTCATCCAAGGTTCAGAAGGTTTGGACTTGCAGAGTTGGTGAGATGTGTCTGGCACAAGCTCTAGTGAACAACTCAATAAGTTTAGTCTAAGGTAGTTGGAACGTCAATTGGTTAATAAGACTCTGCCAGCAGGTAAAAAAATATGCAATAGATTCATCTTCATACTATCAGGTTAAATAGAGATCAGTCATGATGACTTTCTTAGTAACATTGATTGAAAAATGATCTAAGAAAGATTGGGCTACTTGATTAAAAGAATACATTGAATGTCGAGGTAGTCCACTATACCAATCCAATGCTTGTCCTATCAAGGACATTGGGAAAGTTCATAGGAGCAAAGCATCATCGTGGGTGATTAGGTAACACCCATGTTTGAACGACTACAATTTTTTCCGCGGGTCTTCTTTGCTATTGAAGCGATTGAATTTAGGAATCTCCCAATGTACAGGGTAGGGATGAATGAGAATAGATGGATGGATAGGCTCGTTAAAATTTTTTTCATACGTTATAGAATTACGGTAGCCAGAAATAGATGCTTCTAAGGTCTGCATCTTTTCCATCATCATTTTAATGAGGTCATTAGTAGGTGGGGATGAATGGGTGACCCCAACATGAAAAGTAGGTTGATGTTGAATGTATGAGCTGGGTGGTATGTTAGTGTATGTTGGCGTTGAGTATGAGAAATACACAAGAGGAATAGATGTAGGCAGAACATAGCCAGAATAAGCAATAAATGAGGTCAGGGGTTTTTGGTAGTATGTGTAAGCGGGTGGGATAGTCTTAACAACTCTAGTGGTGATTGGGGGTAAGGACTATGGGATAGAAAGGAAGATTTTTTGGAAAGGGGTGTAAGTTTTCGACACTAGAGGTGGTTTTGATGCAATGTGTATATGTGAAGTGGTGGGTGTAGATGAGGCTATACTCATATCGGCTGTCGGAGGGACAATCGATGTTGCAGGTGTGATAGATGATGTAGATGCTGCAATTATCGCAGCTATGGGATTTAAATGAATACATTGAATGTCAAGGTAGTCCACTATACCAATCCAATGCTTGTCCTATCAAGGACATTGGGAAAGTTCATAGGAGCAAAGCGTCATCGTGGGCGATTAGGTAACACCCATGTTTGAACGACCACAATTTTTGCCGTGGGTCTTCTTTGCTATTGAAGCGATTGAATTTAGGCATCTCCCAATGTACAGGGTAGGGATGAACGAGAATAGATGGATGGATAGGCTCGTTATAGAATTCATCATACATTATAGAATTACGGTAGCCAGAAATAGATGCTTCTAAGGTTTGCATCTTTTCCATCATCATTTTAATGAGGTCATTAGTAGGTGGGGATGAATGGGTGACCCCAACATGAAAAGGAGGTTGATGCTGAATGTATGAGGTGGGTGGTATGTTAGTGTATGTTGGCGTTGAGTATGAGAAATACACAAGAGGAATAGATGTAGGAAGAACATAGCCAAAATAAGCAATAAATGAGGTTAGGGGTTTTTGGTAGTATGTGTAAGCGGGGTGGGATAGTCTTAACAACTCTAGTGGTGATTGGGGGTAAGGATTATGGGATAGAAAGGAAGAGGTTTTGGAAAGGGGTGTAAGTTGCTGACACCAGAGGTGGTTTTGATGTAATGTGTATATGTGAAGTGGTGGGTGTAGATGAGGCTATACTCAAATCGGCTGTCAGAGGGACAATCGATGTTACAGGTGTGATAGATGATGTAGATGCTACAATTATCGCAGATATGGGATTTAGCTGAGACACCACAGGTGGTAAAGTGAATGATGGTAGTGTCAAGCTGGTGCTAGATGATGTAGAGGGGGGGCGAGAGCAGGGGGGATGAATATAGGCATGTCGTATATTAACTGTCATGAGGAATACCGGGTGGAAGAATGAGCAAGGTAGTACTGGAGGGCAATGAGATTCTAGTCAAGGAGTCATGCGAACTCCTTGTCTCCAGTAGTGATGGGGATAATCTGAGTCAGATCCATAGGTGATAAGATTGATGGTGGTGATGGACTAGGTGGGAGTGGCTGACGACTGACGTGCAATACAAGGGTGTTAGTTTCATTGGAAGTCATCACTATGTGAATCAACGTATATTAGGTGAACTATACTCTGTAAATGACACATGGAACAATAGAGGTGGGAAAAAAAAAACCTTGAGAGGGAAATTTGGTAAATGTTTTGATTAAAATAAAAAAAGAATGACTGATGCCATTCGAACTGACCGATGACAGTTAAGGGATGATCGATGTTAGTTATAGGAACTGATAGTGGTTACTATGAAAAAATAACAGTTTCAGCAAATGAGGTAGAAACTAATGACTTTCAGACAAGAAAGTCATATTTGATGATTTCTATTAGAGTACAGAGAGTACAATGATACACAGAGACTCTAAATAGAAGAGAAGATGAGATAAGTGTCTTTTCGGTAAATTAACTAAAAGAACAAGGAACCGACTCCAGTTACGTTAACTGATGGCGGCCAGATGTAAACTGACAGCAATTGCTAGGCTGATGCTGGTTACTATGAAATATGTAGAATGAAGAAAAATGTATTTTTGTGAATTTAGATTGGATGAATAATCAACCTAGAAGTTTGGGGATGATCAGATGAGGTCCTTATACACTCAGAGAGAGTCAGAATAGTCCAACTGTGATGACAGAGTGTGAAAGGAAAAAAAGAAAAATAAAGAATCGTATCCTCACACCTCAAAACATAAGTCAAGCAAAAAACTAAGAAAGATACATCATCTAACAAGTGAATTTAGTGTGTTTAGCTTATGCTATTTAAGAGACTAGCTCGTGAATTTACAATATAGTTTTTGGTTGAGAAGGCTTCCTATGAAGAAGGAATTTCTAAAGGTGAGGTTTCAAATTATGTTATGGCGGGGGCGGGCCATCACCTGACGGGGGGTACTAGACATAGATAACTAGTTGGGTGCCCAATGTCAATCCTATGATCATGTGATCATTGACAACTACTTCCCAGTGGGATTTTGTTTCAAGAAGATATATATATTTCAAACTATGCAGTTTGGCAAAGAGAGAGAAGAAACAATGTGCTTTCTACAATTCAGTTATGTTATTCATCAGCTGGGCATGACTTCCAGCATATAGGTTTCCCTCATTTTAATGTGAGATAAGATACAATGAATTAGAATGCTATGCAAGTGTTTTAAGCCCAAATCAAAGTGTGATATTCGATGTAACAAGTAGTGAATAGGAAGAGGAATGCTATTTCACTAATGCAATACTAATGAAAGAAAAGAAGTTTTATTTTTATAGAACAAAAAAAATGATTGATTTTAGACAATAGAAAGAGAGGAAGATTCCAGAGAGGAAAATTAATGTGGAAACTTTTTAAAAGGGAAACAAACACACAACTTTCACTTAGGAATGAATAAAATGCAAGGAACCCCGGATGGGTCCCACCAGGCGTGCCAAAATGTTTCACCGTTTTCTTTAAGTTTTTTAGACAAAACAAATAAGGGTGTGGGCCAAGGAGGAATACCTGTTGCGATGGTCAGTTTCAAGGTTGTTGCATGCATTCTAACTTCTTGATCCAATGCTGACTGTGAGAGATTCCTTTTGGCTAGGAGGAACTACCTGAAATACAAAACATGACCACAAAAGAGAGTTAAATAGTATATGTCAGTGGACTACCTAGTGTATGCTAGATCCAGGAAGTATGATACTTCCTAGAAGGCCGTCAATCCACTATTTATAAATCAATATAAAATAACTTGAACATGTAAATACAAGAATCTAGTGCTAGTGTTCTGATTTGGGTGCCTCAGATTACTATCAACATCGATCAATTTAAATATTAAAATACTATAAAGGTAAAAGGTTTTGGATTAGATTACAGGTAGTGTAGGTGGTCTGTAGATTACCAAAAGAGCCTTGGTAAGGTTGGGTGGGATTCTGGGTTATTCCAGGTGTGATACTTATGTTGTTGGTCTAGAACAGTATTATCAGACACAAAGACTGAAACCAATTAAGGTGATCACTGTCAGTTTAGGTAGGACCAATAACTGTTTATGGTGACCGATATCTATAACTATGGAAAGTGGAAAGAAGGTAGGTGGAGGGTGTTTGGGCTCTATTCTATCTTGGAATAAAGAGTTGTAGAGGTCTCTTTGGGGCAGGGTGAGGTGATAGGTCTAAAATAGGTGTGGTAAGGTTTTAAGTGAGTTTTGGGTTAGGCTAAGGGTTGACTTGATAGTCACAGTGACTGATATCAATTAAGGAGGCTGATGTTGGTGTAGGACGGACTGACCACAGTTAGGGTTAACTGATGTCAGTAACTACGGGGAATTGAATATGTTGTAGACCGAGTTTCATTCCTCTCTGTGATTGCAGAAAGATTTTGGAGGGTGTTTGTATAGTCCACGTGAGGGAGGTGGTTTTGGGATGGGTTTTTGTGAAGTTTAGGTGGGGTGTGAGGAGGTGGTTGATAGAGAGAAAGCTGGGGGATAGATCTAAGTAAGAACAGTGAATAGGTGAAGCAAAATAGAGAATACAACTATAAGTGACAGAGAAGAAACCAAGTTACTTGGAGTTTAGAAGGGTTTTGAATGCTTGTAGTGGTGGAGAGGTGGTTGGAGATGCTGGTGATGGTCGATCTATGGAATGGTGCTTAGTGATCCCCAAAATGGTACCATGAATGTGAAATACCTTCTGATTAGTCTTGGTGCTGGCTATGGCTGTCTGGACGTGTGAAAGGGCTTTGGTTATTTCTTACATGCAGATCTCCTTCATTCCAAAAACTCGAGAATGTGGCCAACCTCTGAAACAAGGTTACTAAAATTGTTATATGGTAACTGACAAAGGTGTAGGGTGACCGACGTCGATTAAGGTGGGATATCCTAGGTTGCCTAAAATATCAAATCTTGGCTATCATTTCCCAGCTTTTCTAGTTGGTTTCGGGTCTAAATGGAATGTTGCACTTAGATACGCGAGAATGTGGTTAGAGGAATAATAGGGATGTGATTTTAGCGTTATACTAAGTCTTAGTTCATTAAGGTAAGTAGGGATAAGTCTTAGTTAGTTATGGAAACATGCTATGAATAGGTCTATGGTGAGGTGTCTAGGTGAGGTGGCTAGGTGAGTTGTGCATCCATTTAAATAAATTAATAAAGGGAGTGAGGGTGAGTATTGATTTAATTGTGGATAATTAAATTAATGTTAATATGGGGTGAAAGGGGGCTAATGTTAGGTGAGTATGTTTAAGTTAGTTATTCGAAAGGGGACCAAGGGGAGCGTGACTTAATTTTGGTGTCTACATTTTCCCCCTTTTTGTTGTGTATCTTGTATTGGTAAGAAAAAATGACAAAAATAGGAAGTGATTGCCCCATGTGTGGGTGAAGGTGATCCCCCTCAAACCAGGCCCTGATGAGGTGAAATATAGAATCAGTGAGTGGTTTGATAAATGTGTAGGTGGGGAAGGGTTTGATTGAGGTAAAGGGTGATGGTAAAATTGGGTAATGGGTAGTAGACTATGGTCAAAATAGGGTCATGGGCAATGACAATCAAACACATGCACACGTCTAGATCACAAATACGGTACCAATTTGAAGAGATTGTAAGCTCTACATCGTCCAAGGTCGATAGATTTATCCAAACAAGGGTGAAGGGAGTTAGGTATCCAAGGTATAAGATATGGTCTAGAAACACAATGTAGGTTAGGTGTAGGAACATTTAGGTATGTTCTGGTACACCAAAGGTTTGGTCAAGATAAATGCAACGACAATAGGCAAGGTATGGTTGGTAGGCTAAAACAACATAGGTAACAACATCGCAAGGTATAACAAGTGCATAAGTTCAATGGTCATACCAAGTAGGTCGGGTTCAGGAAAATAGGTCATGGTAAGGCCAATGTATAGGTAAAATACCAATGCCGAAGACGCAACAAAGGAATTGCAAGGGTAGGTTGAGATTGTAGGTATGGTTCAATGGGTGGCTGAAATGATAAAAGGTACGTTGACACTAATGGTTGCAGGAAAAAGAAAGCTTAGAAAGGACAAATAGATATATGTATATGGTTGTAGTTATCATTGCTAGGCTGAACAACACAAGTATCATCATTGGAAGATGCAATGAGTGAGTGAAGTGGAGTGTCCACATAACCTACGGTTGTGTAGGTAGGTGTGGGGAGGGTAGGTTGTAGGTAAGGCCACATGAGGGGAATAAATTTTCCCCAATTGATGGTGAGGTTGGGTGATAAGTAATATGGTCATGGGGGTGAGGTGTAAGGTCAGGGTAAACTTTGGGTTAGGTGGGGAAAGGTTTTAGGAAATTAGATGTCGTGTAATGTGGAGTAAGGGGGTGAAAAAATTGATAACCGATACTAGATTATGGAAAACCGATGCCAGTGTAGAGAAACCGACCGTAGTAGGATAGGGCACATGATCGATGTTGGTCAACTTAAACCGACCTCAGTCAGGTTGGGGGTAGGGTATAAACGTAAAAAAATTCGGATGTTATGGATTCATTTTTTTGTATCCACTTTATAGAAAACGACAGATCGAATTGTTTTTAGCATTTTCCGTGAAGAAAAGGACGAGGTGTGTGTACAACACTAAGTTGGAGGTATCTTAGTGTGTGGAGGAGGTAGGTGGACAGGGCCACGAGATCATTCCAAGTGATTGGATTGGTCAGAGGACCGAGAGTTTGATTGGAGACATGACATCAGTGGGTGGAGGTGTGGGAGATCTAACAGCGGGGAGACTGGACATCCTAGCGAGGAGGCACCTGTGTGTAGAGGTAGGATTTGATCCATGTGTAGCTTTTGAATTAAATGGTTTAGTTAAAAATAGAAAGAATGGGGGGGTATTAAATTTTTTGAAAATGTGAATAAAATGAGTGGAGTTGGTTATGGGGAAAGGCCACATAGGTGATTTATGTAATAAAAATAATGTTGGGTGGGTTGGCTAGGTGTTGTGGTAGGTTTTAGGGTTTGTTTTCATTTTTTTTAAAATTTGGGGACGTGGGGTTTCGGATGTGGAGCCAAAACAGAGACCAACGTCGGTCAAGGGTGACCGGTGTTAGTCAGGGCTAAGTCAGCATCGGTCATGGTTAGGTGACCGATGTCAGTCATATGTGACTGATAGCGGTCAAGAATGATTGATAATGGTCATCGTAACTGGGGTGAGACTAGGGTTGGAGGGAAAAGAGTGGGTGGAAAATAGGAATGGGTAGAAATGGGGTATAAGAGGGACCAGAGGAGAGGAAAGAGGAAAGGGGTTAGGTAGGTAAGTGATGTCCCAGGTAAGGTAATATGGAGTTGGGGTAAGTGGGCGCAAGGTAGATGATAGGTCATTGAAGTAGGTATGGAATAGATAGGTGTGTGTCATTTTTGACATGGTTGATTTGTATGGGTGTAGGCGCAGCATCAGCTAACGATGCAGGACAAATTCCCACTGTTGTTGGGGGAGATACAACCTCATGTCACCACTGAGGAGTGGGAACACATTCATGCGGTTGGCCTAGTTGGCATTAGGCGGTATAGGTAGATCTAACGGGATCATAGCCTCATGGTTGCATCTCATCAATAGATGGGATGCCATGACTAGCACTTTTCACTTACCTACCAGTGAGATGATGATCATGTTAGAGGATGTCTATTGGATATTATGATTTTCGATTGTTGGTGAGCCGATGTATACAGTGTTGACTGATGTGGCCTTCGAGGAGGATATCATTGTCTTCGGGGAGATGGCGATGGAGTTGACTGAGCACAGCGTGAGCCTTCTATACGGGGTGACGTAAGCAACACACCTAGAGGAGACGAAGTTGGCAGTATTGATGATGGTGGCGGTAGGGTGCTATGCTCTACTTGATTCAGAGGGTAGCCGGTTTCCTCGAGGTTTGATGGGGGTTTTGCAGGAGATGGTGGAGGATCAGGTCTGGTTTTCTTGGGTCCCTGCCTATTTGGCACAGTTGTACATAGAGCTATGGGGTTACCATAGGCTTGATTAAATCATTATCACAAGATTTTTTAACTTTTACCATAGGCTTGACTAAATCACTATACTACCACCAAAGAAAATGACCTAAATTACCCAAATGTAAACAATGAAATTTAAATTTTCTGAAATTTCAATTTCTAAAGTACCAAATACAGTAGGCAGTTTCTCCATAGTTTAGCTCACCTAAAAAAATCTTGATTGAGTTATGAGGGCATTTTAATTCATCCCATGCGAGAATTAATAGAGAGTTGGTGGACAATGTGTGGATAACCCATGCATGCTAGGATACAAAAACTAGTCTTCCTTGTCAGAGCGAGTGGTATTAATGTAGAAAATGATGGGTTGAGCTCCTCTTCTTCACATACTCTTCAAACTACAAAATGTCTATTCTTCGCATATTGTTATTATTCTTGCATAAAACATACTACCTAACTAATGTCGATTTTCATTATTACGTTCACATATTCCGATATTATATTTCAGGCCTAGCGGCCACTGAGCACAAAGTGCATTACAATTATTTGGTGTAACATTATGAATAGTTACTATTAATGACTTCTAGTTAGAAAATTATAGTTTATACAAGCCTTGAATGTTGTAAATGAATCTACAATGTAATTTTCCTTTCCATTTGTATTCTATAGCATGTTGAAGTTTCCTTAGTGACCGCTAAACTATAAAGATGCATTTGTAATGATTTTTAATCTATGAAAATAATGACATTAAGATACATCATCTCCTTGCTATTGCACTAATGAAAAACAATATTTATCCTTCCCAATTACTAACGAATTATTAATTTGTTTAATTCCTTTTTTAAGGTAATATTTAGTCCATTGGTCACACTCCATTCATGAAAATTCCTTTGATTGAAGGAGTAGAGGTTTGGAAGAAGAGAGATGAGGAATGGTTTGTATAAATGCATTCCCCAGAAAACTATCACGTTGAACTGTGGTTATTTTTTTATATTAAAAGATGATGTTGTCAATGAAGTTGGTATGGTTCTAACTTTAGAAGTTATTGATGAGTGAACATTACATATTCGGGTTGAATGTATTGACGTTGAAATGAATAAGTGCCTTATTATTGGCATGGAGTTGGAAGTTTCCTTGTTCAAGAAATATGAAATGAAGGATTCTATAGAAAGTAATATGTGTTTTTCTTCTAAATATGGTTGGAATTTGGGGATGTTCATACACTCAGAAAAAACAGACAATGAAAACACCCTTGATATTCATAATGACATGAATTCGGTATTCAAAAAATTGTATAGATTTGATAATACCTCTTCTATTTGTCATTATTTGAATAGAATTTTTTTTCTTTCTCCACCGAAACATGCAAATATATTTACAACACTAAGGAGATATTATTTTTCTAAATTAGAGATAGATCCCTCTAAATCAAATTTGCAAGGGCTAAAAATAATAATAAATTGGCTATATTGCTGAAAAAAATGATCAATATATTTGAGAAAGCAAAATCTTTAACTGCTAAACAATTAAAATTGTTTTTGTTCAATGGTGATGTTTTTCTAATTGAAGTTTCTACGTTCCATGTAGCACCACAAAAATATAAAAATTGTCATGTACATGATGAGAATATAAAGCTTCTTGTCCATTCAATGTTGATTAATGTTATTCCTACACAGAGGGATGCAATTCTTCTTCCCTTTTTACATTCTACAAAGGAAACTGTGCAACTAGATGATCGAGATGACTTGAAAAGGGATGATGTGTAGTTCTACATTCTTGATGACCAACATATCATTTATGCCCAAAAAAATTAGATGAAAGCAAATACAAGTCATTACATATTGTTATGTAGTTTAGAAAGGCTTGCATTTTGTCTTCAAAAGCATCTAACAAAGATATTAGTAATATTTGCAAGCAAAAAAATGAGGTAAACAAAAATTGGATTGAATCCAATTTTATTTATGTACTCTAGAAGGATCGATCGATTTGGCGATACCTAGGATGTCCTTAAAGGCCCAGAGTGGGAAACATAAAGACATAGGAGTGGATGGTAATGAAACTTAATTTTAATGCATTTGTATTTAACATTTAATTTTTGTAATATGCAAAAAGTAAATATACTATTTCTTCTTTCAATGCAAATTTTTGAGAAGCAAGTTCTTGTTATTTTAAAATGGATAAGACAAAGATTATTTATGACAAATGGACATTTCTATTATTTCCTGAGGACATATGGACAAAATGGACAACAACCTCTGATTTTTTTAAATTAGGTGGGCTTGTTTGTTCTCCTTTTAAGGATAACCAACCTAACTTTCAGACAGTTTCAGTGGAAAGTTTCACGACCAATTTTGTCAGGGGTGCAAGAGGAATGCCAAATGTGAAGCTATATGTACTAGCTGATAAAGTGCAATCAGGGAAAGTATGGCTGATTGGATATATTGAGGCATGTATGATAGTATAAAATTTTGATTCTTACTACCAAAGAGTAAAATATGACAAAAAAATGAGAGGAAAAGTTCTAAAATATTTGAAAAATTAATATCCAGGTAATATTGTATTGGCAGAATGCAATGTAGCCAATATTATTCGAAAATTCAATCTACATGCATCTCACTACCGCCAGTTGTGTGTACTCTTGGGAGAAGAGAAAAAAGGAAAAAGAAAAGATGATTCCTAAGGAAGTGAGAAATCATCAAGAAGAAAATTTAATGCTGAAGTCGTAGAGATTCTCCCGGTTGAATCTCAAACAATTACAGACAACTATGTGATTTCAATGGAAGAACAAATTCCAGTAAGGATGGAAGACACAAAAGAGTTTACTTGTTAATGTGCATATCCCTTCCAATTCCAGTCAACAATATCATCTATTTCGTCAACTAATCCATACAATGTAGAATGTGTGATCACATATTTATGCAATTTGTCTAGTGTAATAACTTCTGATGCAATAATGGACATGTTTACAATTTCGGATCTAGTTTGATAAATTGTGTTATTGTTGTGATCTTACCTGTTGCTTATTCAAAATGTTAAAAGAGAAAATAAAAAAATACATACAAAAAGTTAAAGACAAGGGGGAATCAGTTGTGGAAGGATGTTACAGATTTTATGATAGTAATGGAAAATTTAAGAGCTTGTGTCTTATGTACACAATAATCGATGTGCACAATTGACATGTTGATGATGGGGATAGAGAATAAATCATCATGGATAGAATGGAGTAAATTATGCATAACTTTATGACTATAAGCGATATCATACTACGAGGAAAGAAACATCCTTTTCTTCATGAGAGATATTATGAGTTTTGGTCTCATATGTTCACTAGAAATTCTTTTGGAAATTCTTTGATAATAATGTTTTATGTCAGTAGTGTTGCATTGAATGCTTTGGTTGAATCAGGTTTATCTGTGGTTTTTATTGTTGAATCACATGTTCAAGAAATGTTTTTAAAACATCACTATTCTCATTTGAAAAAAGGTACGTTGATTAAGATCACATTAAACAATTCTACTGGTTTAATTCCTTTGATCTTATACGTACACTATTTATGTAGATAACCAACTAGAAGAGGAAGAAACCGTCTCTTTCTCTCCACTTAAAAGAAAAGGAGACGATGTTGTTCTTAACATGTCGCAACCCTTTCAACTTATTGCATCAAATTTTGCTGACCATAAATCCAATGAATTTATACAAGGTGAGTGGCATTTATTCGTTTTATAAATTTATCACTGCGATAAGTTTTATTTTGTCATTGTTTACATATATTTAATAAAACTTTAATTTTTTCAGTTTTGATGCCAAATGGGGAGGTTGTTGGAATGTCACGCACTAATTTGCAGATAGAAATTGGTATTTTAGTTGTGTGCCATTATAAACAAAACCATTTATAAGTCCCACATAATTGTAGGAACCTATAACAAAGTGGTTTATGTGTTATATGTATTTCATACTATCTCCGTACAAATCATGACAGATGCTAAGCTCATCAAATATTTTCCAGCCAAAAATAGTACATGTAGTATTGGTTTAGCGTAGCGGTCATTAACATACATCTATTAAATTGATTTATTTAGAATTGAGTAATTGTTTTTTAATTAGTTAATATTAAATTGTAGACAATTGATTTTTTTTTAGTTCTATCCAGTTGGCCATTAGCGGATGCTAATCTCATTAAATACTGTCAAGCCAAACATAGTCCATGCAAAAATGGCTTAGCCTAACTGTCGCTAATATACATCTACAACTATGTAACTTTGTCCAACAAAGGGTAGCACATTGTATAAAAGCAAGTTATATCAAAAATTTAATTACGTTGACATGATATTTATTTTGAATTGATTAATGTTTTTTTAATTGGTTAACATTAAATTATAGAGAATTGAAAAACAAATTACTTAGGTGCAGTTGGCCATTACCAATCGCTAAACTCATCAAATACTGTCAAGCCAAATATAGTCCATGCATTAATGGCTTAGCCTAGTGGTTGCTAATATACAACTATAACTATGCAATATGTTAGTGTAGGTTATTATTTATCCTTTTATTTGTTTATTAGGATAATTATTGCAATTGTGTTAACCCTACACTTTTTGGGTTAGCTTGCTTAGGTGTACTAGTTGTGTGGAGTTATCTTACTAGTTGTGTTGAGTTCACTTCTCGGTTAGGTGGAGTTAACTTAACTACCAATATAGTTTAGTGGGAGTTCTTCACCATTGATTTAGGTAGTATTTGAACTTCCCTCCTCCTATATGTACATCCTTCTTATTGAGAAATGTAATTCAATGTAATTTAATTGAGAATAATGGATTATGATGAATTTCCATATATGATATTTTAGCTCTTTTGTTTTGCAAATCTAATGTGGTGTGTTATTATCATCTGAAATTTTCACAGCATTGAACAATCTTCTTATCGTTCCTTTCATGGTATTAGAGTGGTAGATGATGTAGACATCCATCTATAAGTTTTTTGCAAGAAATAATTTATTTGTTTTCATATATTTTGTAATTTGTTATCACTTTGTTGCAGCGTCTAATTTTATGCAAAAAGGAGGGCTCTGTTGGATTTGGAAGGTGACAAAACCCTAGAAACAACTATAAATTTAGTCATTGATGGAGATAAATTATTTTTTAGTTTGTTTTGATTTTGCAGAGATGGACAAGACACATACAAATCCATTTGAAAATACGTGCTAGGGGAAGAATTTTTGACCGGGGAAGTGAAAAATCCAAAAAAATGGGTTTTGGGTTTTTCGCCTTCAATAGTAGGTTTTTTTCTTTTTCTTTGCAACATTCCTATTTGGTGAGGATCTGGACATCTTACAAATTCATGCTTGGAGAAATCCTTACTAGGGAAGTAGAAAATCCAGAAAATGATTTATGAGTTTTTCTGGGGTTTTTACATTCGGTAATGAGTTTTTTTCTTCCACTTCTTAGAGTTTTTGTTTGACAGGGAAATGGAAATCATATATTTTTGTGCCAGGGGAAGAAATTTGTGCCGAGGAATTAAAAAAGTCCAGGAAAATAGTTTCTGGGTTTTTCTATGTTTCTTGTAATTGGTAATGTTTTTTTTTTCTTCCAATTTGCAGAGTTCCTGTGTGGAGAGGATTTGAGGATTTATAGATCCATTTAGAAATTTGTTCTGGGGAGGATAAAGATCAAGAAAAACACTTTCTAGTTTTTTTACGGTTTTTTGCATTCCCTAATGAGTTTTTTCTTTGGCTTTGTCGATTTCATGTGTGTTGAGGATTTGGGGATCTTGGAAATCCGTGGTGGTGAAGCATAAAATCTAGAAAAATATTTTTTTGGGTTTTTTTTTTTCTCTTCTTCCATTTTGCAGATATAAAATTGGAAAGTTTTTTCTAGAAAATAAATCGAAGACTGTAGGGACATTTAAAAAAATATTAAAGCACAAATTTGAAAAGATCGTGCCTTTTGATCGGTAACTCAGATTTGAGTGCCATTTTTTTTCTTCAAAAGTACTTGTTTTTTGTGTTTATTCTACTAGAACTATTTATTTTTAGAAATAAACTAAAAATTTAAAATTTCATGTTTGCAACATGCACTCAATTATAAAGTGCCAACATTTATATCTCTCTTGTTTGTTGAGATATTTTAGATTTGTATTTTCGACACTTTTTTGGGATGTTGATAGTCTCTCTTATGGGGGAGCTATCATGGTGAAACCCAATGTTAGTTTTTCAGTGTTCGAGTAGTTATTTGGATAACTCATATAGATTTGTAGCATTAATCTACCCATTCAGTAGTATGAGAGGGTGTGGTGTTGATACCACTTCTTCGGGTTTCATCTCCTTGCCTTGTTACATGTTGATACTACTTCTTTGGGTTTTGTGTACTTACCTTGTTACCTTGCATTTTATTAGATCGTGACACTACTATTTATTTTCATCTCATGTCCTTGCCTTATTGTATTGGTTATTGTTCTTGGATTGTGACACCCCTATTTGTAGCAGTTTATCTTGTTTTTCAGGTTTTGTGTCCTTGCCTTGTTGCCTTGGCTTTACTTGGATCGTGGAACTCCAATTTATTTGGTTCTTATGTCCTTGACTTATTATTCTTATATCGTGGCACACCTATTTGTAGTAGTTGATTGATTATGTTTGGTGTTTTGTTTGCACTTTCGACATCACTCCATTGACAATATCCTTACATAGAGCTATTTTAGTGAAGCCCAGTGTTAGTTATTTTTTAGTTTTGTGATTGAGCAGTGGATTTAGACCACAATGAACACCAAACTTATTCATCGTTGTATGATTTTTTGGAGCCAAGTTTCTTGGGATGTCTTGCAGTGGGATTTTTCTCTCTACTTTGTTATTACTGGTTTTGGGTACCTTGCGAAGTCCATTTTTCTAGTTATTGTATGTGGGTACCTCATCATACCTTGTTGTTGGGACCCACCTTCTTAGCCACCCACATAAGTTATTAGTTATCATGTTTTATTTTTTATTAAAATAATTATTGCATTTGTGTTAACCCTACACTTGTTGGGTTAGCTTGCTTAAGTGTATTAGTTATGTGGAGTTAGCTTACTAGTTGTGTTGAGTTATCTTCTCGATTATGTGGAGTTAGCTTACTAGTATTGTGGAATTAACTTAACTACCAATATCAGTTAGTGGGAGTTCTTCACCACTGATTTAGGTAGTAGTCACACTTCACTCCTCCTATATGCAAACCCTTCTTATTGAGCAATGTAATTCAATGTAATTTAATTCTAATGTATTGAGAATAATGGATTATGATGAATTTCCATATATTATATTTGAGTTCTTTTGTTTTGCAAATGTAATGTGGTTTGCTATTATAATCTGATATATTTTCAGCATGGAACAATCATCTAATCGTTACTTTCACAATATTATCCAACAAAGAATAGTACATTGTATAAAAGCAAGTTGTATCACATATTTATTTACTTTGACATAAAATTTATTTTGAATTGATTAATATTATTTGAAATAGAACATGCATCACAAGAACGTGTAGAGTGGGAGAGCGAGGGAATCCAAGCCAAAATCTCAATCAGTAAGTGTTAACTTACTGAAATTTTGATTATTTTAATTGGTTAATATCGAATTGAGGACAATTGAAAAAAAAAACTTTTGTGTAGTTGGCCAAAAGGATTATTTAATTATTTTAGATTTGGATGGTTTATTATATGAGAAAAACCAATCCCATAAAGAGATGGCATTCAAGTTCGGTAAGGAGACTATCAACTTGCGAGGTGGCCTCAAATAATTTTTAAAGCTATTATTAATAAAATGTGAAGTGGGATTTTGGTCTAGCTATCTCTCTTCTGATGAAGTTGAAAAGATGATAAAGGATTTGAAAAAAATAGTAGTTGAATTGAAACCAAATATTTTTTAGGGAAAAGAACATTGCTCTATAGAAGGCAAAATTCAAGTAAAAGATCTCCAAAAGATTTGCAATAGAGATGATAATGTTTTTGGCTCTATAGACATATCATGTACCAAAAAATTTTATGGTTGGGAGGAAATCCAATGGAGAAAATTGTTTCAAAGATATGTGGTTGATGAAAAATTTGTACACAAACATATCACATATACTGTCTCAGGGTTTGAGTGTTGTAGAGGGCATCAAAAAATTGCAGCAAGCAAAAATTATATAACTATTAATTATTTCAAAAATGGTTTTTACAATGATATTCATTCATACATTCATATGGTCACTCTTTATTTTATATTTTGATATTAGAAATATAAATGTTGGCAGTATTTATATCTTCATTGTGATTAAGTTGATATTATAGTTTTATAAGTTATTTGTGTGAATTACCCAAATAAAATATTATCACAATAATATGTTGACCTGTTTTTTATTGCTTTTTGAAACTTACATTAATTATGAGTTGTTTTTTATAGATCCAATTGGGAACCCTAAGAAATTATTAGTTTTAGGAGTTGAAGGTTTAATGTTTGGAATTTCTGGCATTGGCGACAAAATACTTTGTAATATGGTTCTAGATTTTGGATCCAAGAATATTGAATACTTTGAATGAGAATTTAGTGCTGAATTGATAAGAACTACATCAAAATATTTTGACATTACCTTATGGTCTTCATTTATGGATTCAACAATGGTGAAGTACATGTTCATCAAACAATTTAGTTGGCTGTGAGATACCCACTTTAGGTTCATTTAGGCATGCCACCAATGTAAGCTCAAAATAAATACCAATCAACATATACTAGACATTTTTGGTAATGTCTATGGTGAAAAAAAAATACTTTTGATTGATGACGCGAAATTCTTTTCATACAAATTCAAAGAAGAAATTACCCTCGAAACCCCAACATACTATATATTTGATGGAAATTATAAGAATGATTCATTAATTTACACTGAATCATGTACATGGTTGAAACATGTAGGAGAACACAAGAACATGTGTAGATCATTGAAAATTTTCAAATGCACGCCATTGGTGCTTGAATTATATATTTTTCTTTCAAATCTAATAATGTATTGTGCATTTATATGGAATAAAATAGCTACCTTAAAGTTATTAAAGATTCACAATGCGCAATCATTTTTTTCGATTCTTTTTTTTGCAACAAAAAAAATTAATTCTAAGGGAGAGGAGCCAATCGTGGAACATGGACCAATAAAAAATGAGTTTTCCCATCTCTACATAGTTTAATCTTAAAGACATTTTAAATTCAATAAGAACCTCATTCTAAAGAAAAAATTTAGTCTATTGACCGCTAACATGTATAAAACATAAACATAAACAATTTATTGTTTTGCAGATCGATGTTTGCTTTCCTAAAATCATAAAATGATTTTTTCCCACTTCTACATAGTTTATTATTAAAGACATTATGAAAATTATAATAACCTTATTCAAAAGAAAAAATAAGCCTAATGTCCGTTATCCCGTATAGAAAAAAAACATGTTATGTTTATTGATTTGCATATCCATGTTGGTTTCGCTGAAATCATCAAATGATTTTTCCCAGAACTGCATATGTTAATCTTAATGAAATTTTAAAAATGATAAGAATATTACTCCAAAGCAAAAATAAAGCCTAGCGACCGCTAACCCATATAAAACAAATTTTTTTTTTTTTGTGTTTATTGTTTTGCAGATCGTTATTTTCAAGAATTTTTATTTATTGTTTTGTGGACATCGGCAAGAAAGTTAAATTTTACTGACATGATGCCTTTATTCCTATGAAACATAATATGGCTTGAAGGTTGGTAGCTTCAAGTTTATATTCACACAGGAAAATTACATCGTGACCAAATGTACTGATTATTGAGGTTCCAAGAATCCCAAAATATTTCTCAAAAAAATCTTAGCACCGTTTAGAGAAAGTGTAATGCATATTACATTTTCTAAAAAAAACAGTGCTTGTAAATGACTCTACAGAGATAAAAAAGTTTAGTGATATGTGGAACCCTAGGGTTTCTCAGTCATTCCCCCTTTGTTTTTTGTGTTCTCAGATCTATGTTTTTTTAGGCTTGGTTATTCATGTTACATTTTGGCCTCGTCATTTACATTTTTTTGTATTGGTTTTTTGTTTTGTATTTAGCCCTTCATTGATCTAATGTTTTGATAATTGTAGGGTGGGGACCCCATCAACCCTCCGGTTAAAAGTGTTTAACTATATAAAAATGAAAATACTGTAATTTGTCCCTAAATTTATTTGATAACAACTTTCTGTGTAATGTGTGTGACTATCTTAATAATGTTATTATGTCTAATATGTAATGAAATTACTTATATAAATATGATTATCACCAGCAATATAAAACGAAAGAACACAAGATTGTAGATAAAAGATTTCTATGCAAGTAGATTACCTTAGCCACTTCGAAACCTCCAACCATACAATAATACTCAAATGCTCAATAATATGATCAAATACTACCTACTAACCCCTATTTATACGATTCATATGCTATGGCCATCACCATGTCTGACCCACTAATGATAATATATCATATATGAAAGAGATACATCATGATAAGAAGTTATGATAGCCACAAGTCGACTATATACATCCACTGTAAGATATATGATTATGGGCGTAACATGCCCCTCCCATTCAAAGAAACATTCTCCCCAAAGTTGGGAAGCCATGGATGGTGCTACACAAATTATTCATCCTCCCATGATGCATCCTCAATATTTATGTTTTTCCACTTGATCAGATACTTAGTAATGAATCTGGTCCTCAATATTTTATTGCGTGTTTAAAGAATACCTTTAGGTTCCAATATGATCCTTCCTTCCTCGTCCAGTTCTAGAAGCACTAATTGGGTGGAAATGTGCTACCCAATAACTTTCTTCAAGCAAGATACATGGAAGACTGGATGTATTTTACTTCCTGGAGGGAGCTCCAAATTATATTCCATACTACCAATTTTCTACAACACTCAGTAATGACCATAGTATTTAGGAGGAAGCTTATTATCCTTCTTCTATTGTTTTAATGATAACTTCTTATATGGATGCAACCGTAAAAAAAAAGTCACCCTCTTCAAATTGTCACTCACTACGATGTTTATCAGTCTATTTCTTCATGTAGTTTTTTTCCCTTGCCAAATTCTCTCTAAGACTAGAGAATACCTTGTGCTGGTGCTGAATGTGATATTAAATTGATATCACATTTTGTTTGACCTTCAATCTAGATATGAGTGATGGAGGATGGTACCCATAAAGTTCTAGAAATGGAGACATTTTGGAGGGGGTATGAAATGAAGTATTGTACCACCATTATACAAGTGAAAACCATTGCACCCAAAGTTCTTGTTTATCTAAAGTAAAACATTGAAGATATCCCTCTAAACATTTATTTTCCACCTCAATTTTCCCATATAATCAAGGATGATAAGAGGAACTATGGGCCAGTTGGGTACCCAAACAAGCAAAAAAATCAGTACAAAAATTACTTGTAAATATTGGATCATGATCACTTACTATAATTTTGGGCATGTCATGGAGCTTTTGAACTGTTTCCATAAATGAGATGGAAATTTTACTAGCTGTGAAAGAATAAGCTAGGGAAAAAAATGAGCATACTTAGTAAGCCTATCCACCACGAACATGATGAAACTTTTCCCTTCTTATTTAGGTAATCCTGTGATGAAATCTATTGATACCTCTTCCTATCTCTCGATAGGAATAGACAAAGGTTGGAGGAGACCTGGTGTCCTAATGGTCTCACCCTTATTTTATTGACACACTAAACATTTTGCCAATTTTTTTTAACATATCCTTTCAACCCCTCCCAAAATAAATCCTTTTTAACTCTATGATAAGTTTTGAAGAACCTGGAATGACCACCTAGTGGATAAGAATGGACCTCTAAAAGAATATGGTGTTTATGTGTAGAGTTCTTACATAGATATAACCTATCTTTATACTGCAATGCATCCCCCTTCCATATAGATTGTTCTAATATAAATGGATATACCTAGAGATCCTGAATGAGAGTATGTGCTGTTACATCTTTCTACCATTCTTCCCTTGCTTGATATACCTAATCTGCATTTAGTATAGAGATGGCACATAACAATGCTTCTGCGGACTCATCTCTCTTAGATACAGAATCCACAGCCAAATTTTCCTTCCCTTTCTTATAAATAATCTCAAAGTCATACCCCAACATCTTAGCAACTCATTTTTTTTGTTCTTCTAAATATAGTCGTTGCTCCAATAAGTCTTTCAAACTATCATGATCAGTTTTTACCTTAAAATGTCTACCCATCAAGTATGGTCTCCATTGTTTGACTGCATGTAGTATTGCCATCATTTCCTTCTCATAGGTGGGCTTCAACAAATTCTTTCCTTTTAGCTACCGGATCTCAAATGTTATGGGATTTCCTTCTTGCATAAGTACTTCTTTGATCCCATTTCATGAAGTATCACATTAAACTATGAAAGTCTTGGAGAAATCTGGAGTTACTAATACTGGAATGGTGCACATTGCCACCTTCAATTTTTCAAATTCCCTAGAAGTTTCCTCATTCCACTGAAAGGAGTGTTTTCTTCAATAAATGTTTAAGTGGTGTTGCTATATTGCCATAATTTTTTACAAATCTGTGATAATACCCTGTGAGACCTAAGAAACCTTGTAATTGCTTGAGGGTTCTTGGGACTTCCCATTCCACCATGGCCTAGATATTGTGAGGGTCCACCTTAACACCTTCATGAGAAACAATATGGCCCAATAATTCCACTTCCTTTACCCCAAAAGAACACTTCAAAATATTGATATATAGTTGATGTTTCTCTAAGACTTCTAAGACTGTATTGACATGCTGTAAATGTTTCTCCCATGAGTTGTTGTAGATGAAGATATCCTCAAAATATACTAAGACAAACTTACTTAGGAATGGTCTAAATACTAAATTCATCAAAGTCTGAAATGTGGAGGGAGCATTGGTGAGACCAAAAGGCATCACTAGGAATTCGTAATGCCCTTGATGAGTTCTGAAGGTTGTCTTATGAATATATTCTTTCTTTACTCTAATTTGATGATACCTAGAAGGCATATCTAATTTTGTAAAATAAATTACACCATGCAACTCATCTAATAAATCATCAATGACAGGAATGGGAAGCTTATCTTTGATAGTGTAATTTTTGAGCTCTCGATAGTTTGGACACATGCACCATCTTCCATCCTTGCGGTGCAACCATTACTACTGGAGCATAATAAGCACTCTGACTATGACGAATAATACCCATTTCAAACATTTCCTCCACCATCTTCTTGATCTCACTCTTTTGCACATATGGGTATCTATAAGGCCTGATGTTGGGAGGATGGCTTCTTGGAATCAACTAAATGGCATGATCATGATCTCTTTTAGGAGGAAATCCTATAGGATCCTTGAAGACAACTGCATGTTGCTCAATAACCTTCTGAAGATCAAGATGCACTACCTTCATTGGTGGTTGAAATTCCATGGAGATAAATCATGCTACAAAAGCTTTAGACCCATTTTTAATAATCTTCCACATTTGGTGAGAACTCACCACCTGAGGATCTTTAGCCTATAGTCCTTGAAGTTCAAATAATATACCCTTAGAATGAAAGCGTATGAATAATTCTTGGAAATTCATCTCTATGGTGCCCAAAGTTGTGAGCCACTGAACACCTAAGACAATATTAGCTCTGCCCATGGGAATAGAAAAAATTGTAGATTCCAATGTGTATTCACCCCATCATAAGTTTGATTTTATGGCATTCACTTGAACATTGGACTATGCCACCATCTCACGGGGGGGGGTTCATTAACTGGGAAGTATCCTAACACATGGGTTCATATTGAGGTAATTAAAATTAATAAAATTAAATTCAATATATTGGTAGACATAAGGGGGTGAAAGGGTTTAATTTATTAATGTTTTTAATTAGGTATTGGGGGTTGGTTAGATAGGTGGGCCAAAGGAAAGGGAGGTTTAATTTTAATATAAAAATAAAACATTTGAACCCTTATTTTTTAAAATTAAATACCTCACAATTGCAAAAGGAGTGCAGTCATAAATTAAATTATAATTTCTTTTTAATAAATAAATCTCAATTAATGAGATTCTTAACCCAGAAATAATAAGATGGTAGACAACTCGGATTGAGTATGATTTTCAACACAAGTGATATTATTTCACCATCTTAATTATTTGGAGAACTATTGATAAATGATTAAATTTTGACATTTATAAGGTGATTTTTTATTAGGTATTCAATGGATTCAAACTATATTTCGAGAGGAAATGCACATTAAAAAAAATTGAGTGAGAAATATAATATTTTTTTCTGTTTAATATATTAGGGTAGAAATAAAAAGGGGTAAATAAAATTGTAATTGAAAAATGGGTAAGTAAGGTACATGGAAAAATTAGGGGGTATTTTCATTCTAATAATATAACAGGAGGGGGTATTATCAATTAAATAATTAGAGGTAGAAACTAGAATTAAGGGCATTATTTAATACCCTTCAAACGCACGTGTTTATACCATACTTTTACTAAGTGAACCGCCTGTGCACCATCTGCAATCATTACTTGAAATTCAAGTGATGGGTAGATGAAATAATTTAGTCTTTCTGTGCTCCCCAAATCAATCAATATTATCACTTTCGTCTTCTTAAGATAACCCACAACCTGAAGGGTTTGTATAGTACTAATACTTGATAAATCATCGCATGAAATAGTGCGTTGGGGATCTCCTGATTCTTCCTCTAATGTTTCCACTTCCTCGCTTGATGTTTCCTCATATTCTTCCTCATCACTGGATCCTTCAATGTAGAACAATTTTTTCTCAAAACATTTATGATTTGGTCCATATTTTCTATCATAGTTAAAACAAAACACTTTGACTCTTTTTTCTTCAATTTGTTGAGGTGTCAACCAAACTGGTTAAGAGTAAGATGGAGGCAAGGTGCTACGATATGTTTATGTTAGAGAAGGAATTCCTTCTGTTGGAAAGAATTTTTTCCTTTACCCTACATGCCATGATAATATAATCAGAAACCTTGAGTGAGTTAAACATGCGCACCTCATTCTCAATGTGGTCCTTAATACCCCCAAGAAACAGGTCATTCAAATACTCTTCTGTAGTATCCTCCACACGCAAGGAAATATTTTTGGAATTGATGGACATACTCCTTAACTGAACATGTTTGTCGTAAATTTCCTAATTGGCCAAGAGTAATTATTTGAAACAATAGAACTATAGTTTAATTGAAGCTCTTCTATGAAAAATTTCCATGTGACATTTAAACCATTCTTCTACCTTTGAGCACATAACCAACGATACCCAACAAATTGGTCAGGTTCTAGGTATAAGGATGCCACAGTTACCTTTTGTCCCACTGGGATCTGATGGAGATCGAAGAAATTCTCCATTTGGGTAATCTAATTGAGCGGATCCTTTCCATTAAATTTACACATTTCCACTTTTTGAATAATACCTTACCTTTGGTGAGGAGATCCACCTGAATGAGTAAAGAAGCCTCCAGGATCAAAGTGATTGGGATCTGTGTGACCATTACTAGAGGAACCCATATGACTGGAATTGGAATTTTTGTTTGAAATGGAATGAAAAAACTCCCACTTCATTGCATGAAAATCCATCTAAAGTTCACTCATAAGGCCACCTTTTAGATGAAGAAGCTCATTATTAAGGTCATCCTTACCATATTATTCACCCTTTCCTGAAATTGGATGACCACCTCAGATACTCCTTAATCGGAAGAATATAAATCCATATCTTCCTTATTTGGGGTTATTCCTTTAGTTTCTTGACCTTTCCCTTGGCCTCGGGTAGATCTATTGGTCATGATGTAGGGTTTGGGGCTCATGGTAGACAAAATAGGGAAAACTTTTAGGTTTGGTGTTTTGTAATGTTTTTGGCCGAATAGAGGAAATCATAAAACCAAAACCCTAGATAATTTTTAGAAAAATTTATGAAAATATAAGAAACTTAGAAAAATTCCAAAAATTAGACCCTATGGAGCCGAATTATGCAAAACACATAAAACCACTATAGCGTTTGCAAAACAAGTCCAAAACTGCTTGAAAATTGGAGAGGAGATTACATGACTGATTTCACCACACCAATTTTTTTTTTTAACAAAAAAATTCAGTTACCAATATTGAGATATATCCGAACCTTCACAATTAGGGTTTGATGCCGCAAATAGCTCAAGATTAGACTCTAATACCACTTGTAATGAAATTACTTATATAAATCTGATTATCACCAATAATATAACACTAAAGAACACAAGATTACAGATAAAAGATCTCAATATGCAATTAGATTATCCTATCCACTTTGAGGGGGCAACCTCCAACCATACAATAAGACTCAAATGCTCAATAATATGATCAACTACTACCTACTAACCCCCTATTTATTCTATTCCTATGCTATGGCCATCACCAAGGATGACCCACTAATGATAATATAATGTATATGAAAGAGATACATCATGATAATAAGTTATGATAGCCACAAGTTGGCTATATACATCCAATGTAAGATATATGATTAAGGGTGTAACATAATATGTGTGACTATCTTTGTTAATTTTATAATACAATAAATGATGTAAACGATAATAGATATGTTAATATGAAAAAAGTGTGTACATAATATTTTTATTTTTGGTGAAGTAAAAATTGATTAATGTTAATTTACCTAGATAAGTGTAGACACAAAATCATGCACTTCAGACATTATTTAGTCCCGGTCTCATACTACTATTTAAAAGGTTTTTGAGTGAAGAAAGTACTAAATAACCCTTGTCTTTTGGCCATCTTATCTTATTTTATTTCATCATTATTGAACTTTTATACTTACATTCCCAGAACAATTTTTTGTCACTTTGCATTATTTTAGCCTTGACTGGGGCACCCAAGATAGTGCTGGGGGTACCCATGGGTGCCCTTGATCCCATGAGGTGCCCACTGATCCTTTTTACACTTTCTTGCCACTTTTTAGGCTCTTTCTAGCCATTCGATATCTTTATTTTTTTTATGGTAAGCCATTTCGGGGTTAATTATGAAATTAGATCAAAAGAACCCTATAAATATAAAGTTATGAGGACCATAATGAGGGACCAAACACTAGTCACTAATATCATCCACCTAGAGTTGCATCCATTTGGAGATCATTTGCATCCATTAGCTCCATCACAAGGACACGGATGGTTCATGTACATCACACAAGCATAGGGGGAGGGATTCTATTCTATTTCATGCACACATTCTATTATATTTTATACATGTAGTTATTACTCAATATTTCAAAAAGTGTGACTGACACAAGATCACCTAGGGCACATTATGCACAAACTCACAAGAACTACATTTGGGTCTGAAACTGTAGTGCAATACTCAGTTAGTAAGCCCCATTGTTATGGCATTCCGAGGTCAATCCAACTCATTCATTTACAATCTTATTTATGTAGGGGTTTTATACTTCTCTTTGGTCCTTTTGCAAGTCTTTTCCTTCATCTTGGATTATCAATGACACCCCGGCGTAGTGCAACAAATTTGATGCGACACATATAGAGGGTTTTGTAGCCCCTGCCAAACTTATGAAACTAAGTTTATGAACCTGTTGCAGAGACTAGGGCACCCATTCTGTAGACCCCAAGTTCTCGTAGGTTCTCCTAGTCCTTCTCCAGGTGCTCTAGTCCAACTAATCTGCCGAGATCCATCCTTTTTGGGACCTCTTCATAGTCTTTCTTTGTTTCCTATTCCTCCAATCATTTTTGCAACACAGTCCCACAAGATCATCAAATTAGTTGAGTTATTTCCCCCTTCTCTCTTTACACATTAGGGTTTACATTTCCTTTTGTAAAGATGTTTGAGTTATTTACGTACTTTATTTACTACATTTACATGTCATTCTAGATTAGATTAACTATAGGATATTACCACACTTTTAGTTAATAATTTTGGTGAACCCGACTCAATCATTCACACTTCTAGATTCTTCATTCATACTTTACCATTCTATAGTTTCTTCTCCTTTCGCCATGGCTCACTCTCATATTGATTATTACTAAAGAACATCTTAAGGTCATTAATGATCATATTGTTGTGCACATCCACAAGATCTAGACTTACTTTTACATGTGACTTGTGAGGAAGCTACTAATTTTGTGCAGAAGTCAATGCTTCCACGGTCATAACCACTTCTTGTTATCTACTCTACCACTTTCTTCTACTCTTCCACCTATTTCTACTATTCCCATTTCTGTTACTACTCCTACCAATCATTTTATGCCACTCTTAGTTACTCATATATGGCAAGTTTCATTTGTTGGCTATCAGGACTTAACTTCTCTTTATCATGATCTTCAAGCTCAAATTCGTAAGCTACAACAGGCTACTTCACATGCACCACCATCTTTAGATTATACCTTATTGTTGCATACTCTATCCGTACCTTCCCTCTCTACTTATCAACTTCCTCCTAGCTTTTTCATCCCATAAGCTTCCCATTTTTAATGGGACATGGTGACCCGCAGGAGACATCTTAGAGCATTTCATGTTGTTGTGTATAGATTTTTTCTGACGATCATATTCTTTTAGCTAAAATATTTCCTCTTAGTCTACTCTGATTATGATGATGTGTTTGGTTTTATGACCTACATGTTCACTCAATAACTTCATTCACACACCTATCTGATGCATTCCTTACTCATTTCTCCATCAACATAGGCTCTAAGATCTCTTACGCTCAGCTAGCACAGCTTAAACATGGATCAAATGAACACCTCGCTAACTATGTTTTGAGATATAAGAACAATCTAGCTAAGATGAAAAATGTACTTGCAAACTCTGAGCTTTAGGACTTGTTCATTCAAAGTCTTTTACCACCTCTCCAAGAGATTGTTTTCTTTTCGAAAGCTCTCCTTTGTTTGATTAGCTTTGTCATACTCTTAAGCTTTGTGCGAATAAAATTTTATCTATAGGAAAGTTTAAGTATCAGGAGATAGGCTTCTTCCGTCCACTCGTTTTCAAAACAAGAAATGCCATTCAAACCATCTTTCACTAAGCCAATTGATGATAAAATCACCGTTCAACACAGTCACTCCTACTAAAGAGGTTAAGTCACAAAAACCTCGACACACGTTTAGTAACTTTCTAATGGACTTCATATCTCATATAGAAACAACTTCTCGAAAGCAATCTTATTACTCTTCCCCCACCACTTGAGTTAGACCCATCACAACCCAAAGTTATGAACTACAATGAGACACTTCCACTGTTGTAATTATCATCGATGTATAGGACATTCTACAAATAGATGTCTCAAAATCCGTATAATCATCCAAAATATAATTGATGACAACAAACTAGAGTTTCCAGAGTCTATTAACTCTGCCCTCGGCCACCGACAAGGGTAAGCACAAGCTCTTGTAAAAAAGAATCTCAACAACATGACAAAAAGACATCTGAACTCTTCTGCCAATCACACATATCACACAGTACTTCCTCCTTGGATCAGGAGCTCTGGATTTCCTAGTTGAAAACACTGTTGACTTTTCCACCAATGATTTCTTTCTATCTGATGTTTATTATCATGAAAATTTACATCCGATCATTTGCATATCAATGCATCTATTAGCTCGACTTCCATTAACAACACCAAGGTTGACCCATCATTACCCATTAGTGCATGCTCTACTTCAATTCTCAAGGACTATTGGCTATCCTCCATCACAAATTGAGTACCCTTTGAACAAACCCTTCAGAATTGTTCATCTTCATGTCACAGTTGGTCCTCTTACACTGCTTGTACCTTTTCTTATTGGAAACATCATTAACGGATGTGACATGCTTCTCGGTCTCAATTGGATTCTTCGATCTCAGTCTATCATTTCTCTATGAATCATTTGTGGCTTAAGTTTATTCACACAAATCATGTCATCTCTATTGATGGTGTCCCTAAATCTACACCATGGTTGTCATCTACTCACACAATGGTTAGCACATCATCTAATTCCTCTAACACATCACATTCTATGTTGCTCAAAGCATAATCTACTGTCTAGCTCACCTATTTGTGCATCCTCTACATGACCGCATCGTTCCACTAGTCCTATACATAGGTATAGGCCCATTCCTAAGACAATTACTACATATAAACATAGGTCACCACCTCAGTTTATTCCACATGGGTATTCATCATCTTCACATTCAGCATCATGTAGATCTCCTTCACTGAAGAATTTTATTACGCCACAAGTTTCATCATATGTTCATCTCTCACATGCACATAGAATTCATTCACCAGTATAGCATTTGTTTACTATACCACCACTATTAGCCCACATAGTCATACGCTTTCACCATCACATACATCGGATGAAGGACCTTTGCATCCTTCACTGTCATTGGATAGTTCATTCTTATGTACACACTTGGGGAGTATAACATCTAATACATCCCCCCACTCATCTTAACATCTACGTATATCTCATCTTTGCATCCTCATACAACCATTTCCTAACATAGGCATATGTATTTCTACTTTAGCATTGTCATTACCTGATGACACACTCTTGTGCTTTTGTTCACACTTTACTGTTGAGGGATTACTATCACATGAACCCCACACACTGCACAATAGTTACTACAAATTACATCTATCTCACACATCGTCATATCTTACATCACACATTCTAAAGTTCGATTATATATTTTTAACATTTACACATGCAATCATCATACATCTTTACCATTCCTCATCATACATGTGTCACACTTGCATCTAGCATTCGCATTTACTCATCATACACATAGCACACATTTCATGATATTAGTCTATTTATGCCATTTGTATTGCATCCTACCACATTTCATGCATTGCACATCCTACACATTATATGGTCATCTATAATTATCACACATACTACATTGTCTTCTATACACTACACTCACTACCCTATGAAATAATTTAATTCCTCGGTCCATGCTTGACTGTTGAGGGTTTACAAATCAAATGGACCTTCTCTTTACCACACACTTATCATTTGACATTTCATCATGTTAGGTTAGTCCCATACGATTTCAGATAAATGGTCACCCATTATATCATTTTGTAGTGGTATACACCTTAGGTTACATCACCACTCCCTCTTACCATTCATCTCGTAGTGATATACGCTTAGGGATAAATCATCACTCATCCATTCATCTTATAGTGAAATATTCTTAAGCTCAAAACATTCACTTATACATTCATTAGGATGGTCATGTTAAGTATAAGCTTCGACTATAAGGGTTCATGCACACATTTTTGCTAGGTCGCATCTCACCACTACACCTACACATGCATCATAACTCGTTAGATGCAACACACACTTCGACCATTTCCCAGTGATGCACTCTCATTTACGCTTCATTATTGACTGATGTGGGGGGAACTAAATGAACCTCACTGCATACACTTCCATTCACTCGGGGGCACACGAATCCTATCACTCCATGTTTCATTCCATTCTATCCATCCACAACATATTGCATACTATGGTTGCTCTTACTCTTGCTTACTTTTACTTGTTCATGGTCGTTTTATTAGACATGCTAGTTAGATTACTTGTATGTCATTTATCTATATCATCCACACATGTGTGTTCACGTATATTTTCTAGTTGTGATCGTAGATACAAGTCTCTTACATGCAACATGGATTCTCACCTTCTACCCTTCCTACATTGGTCACTGCGGGCATCCACATTCGTCGCTCACAGGTGTTATTGTTTCATTTTATACTTAGCACTTTACATTACTTGGTTATAAATGCTTTTGACATGCTAGTTATCTTTCTAACATGATAATGGGTTTTTCATGTGTAGACATTTGTTATACTAGGATATTTTCTTCCATACTTGTTTGTTATATTATCTACTATTGTTTGTTCTTGTTTGCGGGCCTTTCCCTATGTTTGGTGTACACCCTTGTTTATTTGTATACAACCATGATGACATTTGCATGTCTTGTGACATTGTGAGTGATGTCCCATATTTGTAACCCACTTTTGTGACTATACTTTGTCTTCTTGTGTGTTTACATTATTGATTTTTTGGTAGATTATACATTGTTTACGTAGCTTACACTATTGTCTTTTACGTGCATACTTTTTCATACTAACAATTGTTTTTTGACTAGCCATTCTTGTTTGTGAATGTCTTGGTTTCTACCAAGCACATTCCCTTCCCCCTGCAAGGAAAAGTTTTAGAGTTGCATGTGGTTGGTCCACTTTTAGGGTGCTGTATTTATCCTATTAAGGACATTATATGCACCCCCAAAGAGGGGGCCATAATTTGGGGGATTTACATTCTACAAAACACTATTTACACCATTTTAGTTAGTACACTTTGTTCCCTTGGCATTGTGGGTTATATACACTGAGTGGGTTCATACTAGTCTACAAACCTCATACACAATCAGACTTTTACATGACATGGTTGTCCTTAGCATTCTGGGAAGCAGTTACAGGCTTGGAGGTTACAGTGGGTGTACCTTCCTACACTACTTTTTCTAGTGACATCGGATCACCCAAAAAACTAGGACATACAGAGATCTCTTCAAACACTTTTAGGGAAGCAGTTGTAGGAAGGAGAATAATACAGCTTTCTCCCTACACTTCATCGGCAAAGGTGGCATGAGATCGCTAAAAAAACTTGCAATATAGGATATCTTTCTACACTCGCTTTCACGATATGGATCAGGTGCACATGTTCCATTTACACTTTTTCATTTGCGTATTTACATTTATATACATATGTGTCATCTTTTTACATTGTGTTTTTACACATACATACATACATATTTGACCACTTAGATCGTTTTCTCCTTGCAGGTCCAGTTGGATGAGAAACAAGTTGTTAAATGGGGGAAACAACAAAAATAGAGTCAATAACAACACTTCGCAGCAACACGCTTCACATACGAACCATCCAGCTACATCACATACAATAACACCTACACACATGTCTCTACCCTAGGTTCACTCTCATCACTTTTTTGTGCATTTTCATCTATAGTTTCCAAGTTCTATCAGATTTTTTTATTCCATGCCTATTGTAAGCTAGGCTCATTAGCAATGTATTTCATTGAGTTCTATAATAATATCATGATATTGCTGCTCATTTGTATGCAAAGGTTCTATCTAACTTTATTACCGAATATTTCTGCTCATCTTATTGATAATGGTGGGGGATTAACATCTGTAGTCACTTGGCATGGTACACTGGTTAGACATTCCTTTAGTCTCAGAGCTAGAAATTATTGTTGACATTCTAGTAAGTTTTATTTTGCAAGTGAAGAATATTACTATATTAACCCCTATCCTTTTGGCCATCTGGTCTTTTATTTTTGCATTTTTTATGTAAAATCCCGACCTCCATTACATCCGGACAGGTGAAAAACCCTAAGAGACTGTAAACTGACCATTTTGGGGCAGTCTTTTGTTATTTTATGCCTTGTTACTGGGGTGCCCAAGATCAGTACCTCGGGATCTGCACCCAAAGGTAGGTATTTACCCTGGTCCCATGTTCACGGGGGTACCTGATTTACCTTTATTGCACTTATCCTCACCCACTTATGTGTGTGGATATTTCTTTTTAATTGTTTGAGATCTTAGGATATATTATTGGGGGTTAGCCATTTCAGGGTTAATTACAAAATAAGATCAAGAGAATCTCTATAAATATAAAGTTATGAGACCATAATGAGGGACTAAGCATTAGAAAATTGCTTTCATCTTATTGAGTCATTACTATCATCCATCTAGAGTTGCATCCATCTATTACATTGAAGATCACATGCATCCACATAGCTCCATCACAAGGCACAAGGCTAGGACATCTGCATCACACAAGAATTGGGGGAGGTTTCTATTATATTCCATGCACAAATTCTTTTGCATTTTCTGCATCTAGTAAAGACTATTGCTTGCTACATATCACAAATTGTCATTGGGACAGCACATTCAAGGGGACTTCTATGCGCTTGGAGCGCACCAACACACACACCAGAGACATATTTATGAATCTTATACACTCATTTTCTACCTATGAGTTGCATGGGGTTTGTACTAACACTTGTTCTTGGGGGGTGTAGGAGATCATATTTTTTATGCTTCTTCTTTCTCTTATCCTTCTACCAAGCGCATTCTTTCCTTCCCCCTGCAATTTCATCATGGCTATCATTGTTCATGCGTACCTCATCAAGTCCTCTTTTGTCAAGCCACTCATACTCCTGGATCATGCGACTTCTACATTTGGCCCTTAGCTTCACTTGAGGGGGGCATCATTTGAGCAGGTATTTACCTTAGTTCATGTTCACGTACATAGAGATTCTACACCGGTTATGGTTTAGTTATCCTCACCCAATGAGTGTGGTTCAGACCAGTCTACAAATCCCAGACATTAGGTAGCTTTTATAGGACATGGTTGTTAGGTATAGTTCATTCTGGGAAGCAACTATAGGTATTGACTAGTTACAGTGGATGTCTAGTTCTCTCCTACACTACTCCGTCTAGTGGCGTCGAATTGATTAGAAAACTTTAGATGTACAAAGATATATTCACACACATTTAGGTTTGCAGTCTACAGGAAGGAGAATGGTTCTTAGATTGTTATTCCCTACACTTCTTTAAGCAAGGGTCATTATGAGATGTATTGCAAAAAACTCATAAGTACATATGATATCCTTCTACACTCTCTGTTCTGCAACATGGTTTTATCGTAAAGTTACACAGTGAATTACGTTTCATCTCTATTTATTGTGCATATTTATATTTACATCTATGTTACATGGCATTTCTACAATTTGGCATCGTTCCTTACACATACATGCATACATATTTGACTACTTGATCATATTCTCCTTGCAGGTCCGGTCATATGAGAAACAAGTAGTCAAATGGGGGAAACAAAAACAACAATGTCAAAAAAAAACTTTGCGACAACACACACTATACTAACCATGCATGTACATCACACACATCAGCAACTACACACATGTTTCCACCCTAGGTTCACTCTCATAACTATTTTTGTGCATTTTCATCTATAGTTTTCCATGCTCCATCATCTTTTTTTCATTCCACACTTTGTCTATCCTTCAACATCATTTTATACTACAATATTCATGGACATCGGGTACGCATCTCTATCTACTTTATGTTACCAAGCTTTCCGCTCACCAACATAAAGTGGGGGAAAAATGTAGACACAAAATCCTGCACTTTAGACATTATTTAGTCCTGGTATCATAATACTATTTAGAAGGTTTTTGAGTGAATAAAGTACTAATTAACCCTTGTCTTTTGGCCATCTTCTCTTATTTTATTTTTTCATTCCCGACCTTTTATACCTACATACCCATTCATATTTCGGTCACTTTATGTTATTCTATCCTCAAGCTGGGGCACCCATAGGCGCCCTGGTCCCACCAGAGGCACCCCGATCCTTTTTGCACTTTCCCACCATGTTTTGGGCTCTTTCTAGCCATTTGAGATATTTATATTTTTGGTGGTCGGCCATTTCAAGGTTAATTACGAAACTAGATCAAGAGAACCCTATAAATATAAAGTTACGAGACCATAATGAGGGACAATGCACTAGTCACTACTATTATCCACCTAGAGTTGCATCCATTTAGAGATCATTTGCATCCATTCACTCCATCACAAGGACCAGGCTGGTTTGTCTGCATCACACAAGCATAGGGGGATGGATTCTATTCTATTTCATGTACACATTCTATTACATTTTATATATCTAGTTACTGCTCGCTACTTTACAAAGTGCGACTGACACAAGAGTACCTAGGGCACATTATGCACACACACACTAGAACGACATTTTGGGCTCAAAATGTAGTGCAACACTCAATTAGTAAGCCCAATGTTGTGGCAACTGAGGTCAGTCCAACCCATTCATTTGCATTATTCTTTTTTTTAGGGTTTTGATACTTCTATTTGGTCCTTTGTAGGTATTTCCTTCATGTTGGATTATCAATGACACCTAGTGTAGTGTAGAAAATTCTATGTGACACCCAACGAGGGTTTAAGACCACCTTCCAAACCTGTGAAACTCAGTTTTGAACCTATTACACAGACCAGGGCGCCCATTCTATAGACCAGAGCATCCATAGGTGCCCCAGTCTTTCTCTAGCACTCTAGTCCAGCTAACCAACCCAGATTCATCCTTTTCAAGACCTCTGCACATTCGTTCTTGTTTCCTATTCCTTTAGTCATTTCTGCGAAACAGTCCCACTAGATCATCAAATCAGTTGAGTTCTTTCCTCTTCTATCTTGCACATTAGGGTTAGCATTTCATTTTTCATAACTATTTGGGTTATTTCCATACTTCTTTACTACATTTACATGTTGTTCTAGATTAGATTAACTATAAGATATTTACACATTTTAGTTTTTTTAATAATGGTAAAAGGTTTTGGAGGGACCTTACCCAGTAGTAAAACTAGAGGCTCAACAACCAAGATAGAAAATTTTTAGTAATGTGGTTTTTTATCTGTGGGGGCCACACCCCAACAAAAAGTAAAGAAACAAGTAAAAACAAAGGCAAGGGCCATCTACCTACAAAGATCCCAATAACAATCCAAAAACAACAAAACCGCAGCTAAACAACAACAAAAAAACAACTGCATTGAGAGCAAGGAGACTATAACACAACCCAGCCCAACGTATTTGTTAATTTTTTTAAAGCAATCCTGAGGGACTAATGGAGTTTCAGGGTAATGGAAATAATGGTGTCCCAGTTTGAAGCTTTAAAATTTTTGGTAATCTTTTGATTCTTCTATGTAGAGGTCGATATGCCGATGGAGTCACAAATCTGGTGGATGTGGAATTGCATGAGATCCATAATAGCATTGTGCATGGCTATGTAGTTAATCAATAAACTACATTGACATTACATAACGACCGCTAAGTTTTAACTCTCTTACTTTTATTTTTTAAAGTCATATAATCCTCTCCACTTCAAAATGCTTGTGGGATAATTTTTTCACATGGGCTTCTCACATATTTAAGGAATTGATAAATTCTCAACCACCTCAACAATAAGTGTGTTCATAGGTATAGTGTAAACAATTTTAAGTTGATATGCTTTATTCTGTGAATTTGGGATCCCATAGTGATGAATAGTTTTACAATGAAATTCAAATAACTCTTAAAATGATTTACCATAATTCAACTTTTAGAAAAGGAATTTTAATTTAGTTCACACACACACACACACACACACACACGAAAAGATATCCTCCTGATAAGGGGAGTAAGGAAATTTTGTTTGGTATGTGGATACCTCCAGAGGAGGGATGGATAAAGTTAAAATTTGATGGAACTTTAAGAGGTAACCATGGAAATGTAGGATGTGGTTGTATTTTCAGAGATTCTACATGCTAACTAATTTTAGATTTGGTAGTCGACTATGATATCTTATCTAACAATGTGGCGGAGGGAGTTTCCCTACTCTTTGGATTATTGGAGGTAAAAAAAATAATTGGCAACATCTATGGATTGAAGGAGATTCAAAAATCATTATTGATTTTTTCCAAGGTATAATTTCTAAAGCCTAGGGACTGAAGACAATTTGTTAGAAGATTAAATTTATTCTCTCTTCCTTACTGGAGATTAGATTTTTCCCATGTTAAGAGAGTTGGGAATATGGTGGCGGATTTCTTAGCTAACAAGGGGTCGAATTGTGGGACAATTGTTATTTAAAGTGTCATGTGTGGGAGGAGAATTTCCCTAGTGATTTCATGTGCCCATTTTCAAGGGACTCGAGGATGGAGGAAGGTGATGTAGGGGGTTAATGATGAATGTCGTCACACATTTACAGCTATTAAGGGGATGTTAATGTTTTTATAAGGGGATATATTCTCTTGGAATCCGGGTTTTAAATCATGCCCTTACATGCGTGTGAAGTGAACTGCGGAGGGGTGTTATAAGTGGTTCTTGGCAGGGTTTTTTTTTCGCCTATGTGAGTCTATTTTGGGAAATTTTAAGTGGTAGGGATTCAGGAGTTTCGGCGGGCGGTTTTTAGTTAGATAATATGAAGAATGTGGATGGATTAGAAGCTGGTCCAAGATGTAAAAGGAAAAGAGCCTTAACTGGAGAAGCGGTTGGAGATTCCTTCTCTACCTAGATGGATGGTAAAATTAATAGTTTCACCATGAGGGGTTCGTTGGAGAAAGTGTGGTCTATTGTGAAAAGCTTCGAAGAGGATGAAGAGGAAGACATCTGTGAAAGCATGAGGAAACTAATGATTGAACCAAATCAATCAATTGGAAATATGAATGTGTTCGATATGGTCCAAGGACTGTGCACGACCAATATCCTATCTAATTCTTCTAACCAGTTTATTTTGCACAAAGAACATGAAGGATTGAAGGAGTGTCTGGTAAGCATGCAATTTCATATCTATGCTCTAGCTAGAGGTGTGCATGTTGTTACCTGTGGGTTGGAAGCTTTGGTAGAGAATCAAGGGGTGGTCCTTTTGGCGAGTGCTAAGTTAGAAATGTTTGAATGCTGCGTGGAGTCGTCTTCTTATTCTACGCAAATCTTGGACAATTCGGATGTGCAAAATATTGTTGAGATGCCGTTGGGTGGGAGAATGGAATAGCTGGTTTGGTCTGTGTCCTATCTTAGAAGACATTTGTAAATTTTTAGCCTGGTTGCGTAAGTATTGAAGTTGCTTATAGTATATGGCTTATAATGACAGTTAATTTATATTTTTCATTTATGAAATAAAATAGGTATAAGGATGTCAAAATGCTTACAGTTCTCCCCCCATGAATTTTGTATGTAATTTACACGATAATATGCCTTCTCACTTTATGAGTGTCTATCGATAATCATTGAAATCATAGACTCGAGCCTCATGTAATTTTTTTGCAAGTTAGGGCCTTCTCCCTAGGTATGAATAGCAAAAAAAATATGAAAAGATATTTGGGATGATTTAATAGTTAATTTTAATTAATATCATATCTATATTTAAATATGAATATATATATGGAATCATTTTACAGTTAATTTTATATCTATATATAAATATGAAAATATATCTGATATGGTTTCACATTTAATTATATTCTCATAGTCTGGATCATCGCCCTCTCCTATTTTCTTCATAATATCTTCAGTAATTCTTTGGTTACACTAATGTTCAATCACATTATAGTAAATGAACTTGGAAGTGTCTCACATTTCTTTAATCTCATTAACCTAGCAGCCGCTAGCCTATATAAAAAAGAAACATGACCAATTTATTGTTCTGTAGACCAATGTCGTCTTCCATGAAATCATTAAAATATTTTCCCAAGATTTGCATAGTTTAATGTTAATGACATTTTAAAACTGATAAGAACCTTCTTCCAAAGTAGAAGTTAAAGCCTAGTGGCCACTAGCCCTTATAAAATAGAAGTGTGTTATGTTTATTATTTTGCAGATCAATGTTGGATTCTCTGAAATCTTTAAAAGATCTTCCCAAGATCTGCATAGTTTGATCTTAAGGACATTTTAAAATTGATAAGAAACTTATTCCTAAACAAAATTAATCCTAACGGCCGCTAGCCCGTATAAAAAACAAACATGATCAGTTTATTGTTTTGTAGACCAATGTTGGCTTCGATGAAATCATTAAAAGATTTTTGCAATAGTTGCATATTTTAATCTTAATGACATTTTAAAACTGATAAGAACCTTATCCCAAAGAAAAAATTAAAGCCTAGCGGCTGCTAGCCCGTATAAAACATAAACATGTTATGTTTATGGTTTTGCAGATCAATGTTGGATTCCCTGAAATCATTAAACAATTTTCCAACAACTACATAGTTTAATCTTAAATAAAATTTAAAACTGATTAGAACATTATTCCAAAGCAAAAATTAAAGCCTAACGGCCACTACCCCATACAAAACAAAAACATGTTATGTTTATTATTTTGTAAATCAATGTTAGATTCCAATATTTAGATTTTTGGATTCCAGTATACGTGATTTTGGAGTACAACAAATTCCAATATATGTGATTTTGGATTCCAATATATGTTATTTTAGATTTTAATATATGCGACTCTAAATTCCAATATATGCGATATTGGAATCCAATATGTATGATTTTGGAGTGTAGATAATTCCAATATTTAACATTTTAAAAATCTAAAACTAGTAATATTGGATCCCAATATTGGCTATATTTTTTAGCTTCTCGGACTGGAATAAGTCCAAATTTATTGAAATAAGCATTAATGATAAAATCATATTTATTTGAACAAATGAAAAGTTTCAAAGTAGTAATAAATGACAAGAGAAGTTTTTAAAACACGATGGAATAATATATTAAGGATTTAATAAAGGACAACATTAAATCATGTAGTAGAGGAACTTAACTCTCAACAATGTCATATACATACAATTAATTTATAATAATCATCTTTATTTCTTGTAAAAAGAAAATTACAAAATACAAAATATGTATTGTTGTCACATTAGTTTCTTTATGATTGTGGTTCATTCATACAACTCTACTTAAACTTGTGCACTCTTCAATAAGTCTCTACTTACAATTTTTTGATTGTTTGGAAAATATATTTATTTCCACAAATCTATAACTATTGAAGTAATACTCCTAATTTCAACGAACTTATAGTTAATTGAATCAAAACGTGCACAATTAAAATAAACAATAAATTTAAAATAAAATAAATAAATTTAAATTATTAAAAGAAGTAAATTTTGTATGACAACCACTATACATATTATTGTTAATTAATTGATTAATTATACAACTATATTAGATTAATTATTTTTATCAAATTAAACTAAAACTAAATTAGTATAGGTATTTTAAATACATTTATATTTATATTTTAAATACATTTATATTTATATTTTAAACTATTTGTATATGAATATATTGATTAACAACTCTATTACTTTCCACTCTATACTATAGTTAAAATATAATTTTTTTAGAACTGACTTTTTGAAGAACATAAAAATTAAAATTCTATATGTAGACACCCCAATTTCACATCTATCCTAAATCATTTTAATTCCCCTTCCTCATTTCCCACAAAAATACACTTCGAATTAATCAAATATAATTTGATTAATTATCCATTTCAAAATCTAAAAAATAATATAATCCTCACCACATGTCATTATTCTCCATATTTTTCTACTATTGAATTAAAAATTTAAATTCAAATCCTCACCCACCATTCGTGGTCCCCACTCACCTAAAATCCTCCACTTATGAATTAAAAATATAATTCAAATCCTCACCCATTCTTCGTGGTCCCCACTCACCTAATCTTGCCCACATTTTCAAACCACTCACCTAATCTTGCCCACATTTTCAAACCACCCACTTAATCTTGCCCACATTTTCAAACCACTCACTTAATCTTGCCCACATTTTCAAACTATGATTACTTAAATTAATCTAAGTTAATCACTCCCCCAGGGTATAAATACAACCTTACCCCCCCCTCTAAACACACAGAGAATAAGCTTTCATGCCATATCTAAGTTCTTGCATCCTTTGAGCAAAGAACACCATTTTGCCTCGTCCTAATGCCAAAATAGCCTCATAATCCTTTTTCCCATCTAGTGCAAAGTAAGAAGATCGTTGTTGCAGGAAGGTCTTGCTCCCTCTTGAAGAAAAACACCTACATATCACAAAATCAGGGCTCAATCCAAGTTTCCTAGCCCATTCTGAGGTTTGTTACGGAATGCGAAGGAGAAGGTACGATTATTGGTATTTTATTTCCTTGTTAGTAGTGTATTTTTCATAGCTTACATTCTGGCACTCCCGGTTACTTTCGATTTGTTACCATTAATTTCCCAATTAGTGGTTTTATCCGTTCTTTGTTTATTATTGTTCATTATTATTTCCTTTTCTGTTCCTTATGGTCTTCTTTGGTTAACCTTCACGCTTTGGGTAGTGTTTTTGTTGTGTGGTGTCTTGTGGTGTATCTGCAGGTTATAGCAACAATGAAACTCTGAAACTCATCCTGTCTTTGATCTCCTCGGTACTTGGTGTTTAGTTCCCAGTTTTTATTTTGCTATTTACTCGTCATCTGTAGAAACACATGAACTATCCATTAGTTTATCATCTTACTGTCATGGGACAACCAATCCGGAAAATGTATTTATTTATTTACTTTTGCTAAAATAACTGCTTTGTAGGAAGTTAATCATTTTTTTTCTTTTATTTTAATCAATCATTTTGCAATCTAACTCTTTCTTTCTATTTATTGTTATTTTTTAACCTTGCTGTCAAATTTTTAGCTTCTCAGGTTAAGTACAGAAGTCAGAAAATAAAAAAAACAGTTCCCAGAACGTTTTTCTCACGTTCAAAATTTTCATTCAGAGAGCTACTCGTAGCCCATCTTCCGGACGCCATAACTTTTGCTCCCGAACTCGGAATGACTTCATTTTTTTTTTAACAAAAAGGTATTGAAAATATCTATGTAATGATAAAATAATTTTTAGATTTAGGCTTACAGAAAAATTTTGGTTTCATTTCTTCTAACACCTGTCTTTTTAACAAAAAACACAACAAAATTATAGTTTTTTTTTTTTTTAAATTATTATTTTTATTTTATTTCACGTAACAACCTCACACGTATGCTCTTTCCTCGCATTTCAAAAGTGATCTTAGAAATCAGAAACGTGAGGCCACTTGGGCTCTACACAACAATTTTTTTAATTTTTAATTTTTTGCCTTATATTTCAATTTTCCATGACAACACTTCTAAGTAACGTTTTCACCCTCTTCTTTCATCGTTTTTCTTTTTTGTGAAAATTATCATTATCACTATTTCACAATCATGATTAATTGCAATAATTATTAACATTTAAAAAAAAAACTATTTCAATTGTATCCACGTATGCTCTTTTCTTGCGCCTTCGAGCGATTTGGAAAATCAGAAACAGTCACAATTTTTTAGTTTCTTGTTCTAACATTGCAAGATTCTCTAGCTTTGTTTTCCAACTGTCATTTTAATAATTATTTTCCTTTGTCATATTCTTAATATTTATTTGGTCGTTGGTTTTATATGCTCTTTTCCTGCGCCTTTGAGCGATTTGGCAAATCAAAAACAACCACGATCAATTTTCTAACATTTCATTTCCAGGATAACTACTAATTTGTTTTCTGTAGAACCGCGTTGCTGGAATATTGTCAAAAACAAAAATAAAACAAAAACAACAAAAATCCCGCAAAAATACCACCATTCAAAGACAATTGCTGAAACCATAAAAAAAGTACGCTCAAGTACGTAAGTATTTTCTGCTAGTGATTTATTTCAAGTTGGAAAGAACCATGCGTTTAATCAATTTATCATATTGTTTTTACACGTAGACGAGGTGGATTTCATCACCACCAAAGCTACACCTGTGACGTGGACTTGACTACCACGCACCAACAACATTTGCATCTGCATTGCTCTTTGAGACCTAGTCTCATCACAACGTGCAGTATTTACCTCGTCGCTGCTCTTCACTTACAGGTAATGTTGTCGTGCAATACATGTGAGTCACGCTTAAATAGCTGTAACAACGAAGCCTGGGCATCGTCCCTGTAAATCTTCGGGGAGTTATAAGGACACCATACACATTCATCCCTCCATCACCTTCAACCTTTTCACAAAACTTGTTCTGGACATGGTGATTCACTCCGAAATAGGCAAGTAAAAATTGGTGAGTCTCCTCCAGTGCTCTAAGGGTTCCCCGTACCAATTCTATCCCCGTATAGAATTAGGTATATCAGGACTAGGGTATATCAGAGGACGCATCTTCTTGGAGTAATAAGAGCCTGCATCCACCATTTCACAGCATACTTGTATGATTACATGAAACAATAATCATTCCTGAAGAAGTTACCTCATAAGCCAAAACAATTGAATCCACATGATTGCTTGCTGTTTGAAAACAAAATAGTTTAGCATTGTTTTATCATAAAACTTAGCTGATATCAATGTGTTCATTGTAAAAGTTCAGACCCTAGTTGTGTTCCACAAAAAAATCAGTTCTCGACCAATTCAATACCAAGCGAAAACATCCAAACAATCCAACAACACAGACCAAAACATCACACCAATTTCATTAGCTTACTTTAGCCAATAATACATCTGTCATAGCTTGTCTTCAGTTATATCCAATAGATATTGAGTGACTTGCGTTCACTCCTTATCTCATCAATTGTCAGAACATTTTTTCTAGCTTGTTTCAAGCTATATCAAAATGACATTGGGTGACTTGTTTGAGTTCACTCATTATTTCATCAGCTGTCAAGTTTAACAAAATCCCATCCGACACAAATCCCTTCAAAACTCATTTTGAGTTCACAACTGTGTTGAGTCACTTGTTTGAGTTACTCTTCCTATAAAAAATCCAGAGCTTGTTAAAGCCAAACCAATCAACATATTCATCATAGCTTGTTTGAGCTACATCCCACTTGTATTGAGTACCTTGTTTGAGTGTACTCCTTACATTTTCGTCTGCTAAGCTTGTTTAATCCAAACCAATCAACATATTCGTCATATCTTGTTTAAGTTATATCCCACTTGTATCTCAAGTAGCTTGTTTGAGCTTACTCCTTATAGCCTTGTTAAAACTTGATTGAGCAAAAACAAAGATCATAATCAATAGGTTGAGTTCTTCATTGCACATTTCTTCATTCTCCCTCTCTTTCAAATATGACAAATTCACGAAAAATTTCACGCAATGAGCTATTAGAACAAATTAATAAGATGAAAACACAACTCTCTCATATGGCTACCCAAATCAGTGAACGATCACCCAAAAAGCCAATCATACAACCTAACGAAGACATCACTTCAGGTAAAGTCGAACATCAATTTACACCCCTTAGAGAAACTCTCTCTAGTGTTTTTCATCAACTAAAAGAGGCTAAACTGATAAGATATCCAATTACAAAACCCTTTGTCGAAGGGGAATCTAAGCCATGTTGGTAGAAACCTAACACATACTGTGATTTTCATCGCATTAATGGTCATCACATAGATAAATGTGTGTGATTTAAGAACTATGTCCAAGACTTAATTGATGACGATCTCATCTCTGTAGAGGTTGATGAAAATGCTGTTGCAACCAATGACACATCCAATACCATAACTTTCAATGAAGAGCTGACTACTGTCAAAACTCCTATATATACTGAAATTCCACGAGATCATGACGACAAAAGTCAAGATTCTCTAATTCCGAACAAATCCATATCTTCTTCAAATTTCCTTCCATTAGTTCAAACATACATTGAACCTGTTTTGGACAACAACATTCTTCCAACATCTACTGAGCACTTGAACTTATTTCAAGACACTCTTTCAACCCAAACATACATTGAACTTGTTTTGGACAACAACATTCTTCCAACATCTACTGAGCACTTGAACTTATTTCGAGACTCTCTTTCAACCCAAACTACTGAGCACTTGAACATACATTGAATACATTGTTTTGGACAACAACATTCTTCCAACATCTACTGAGCACTTGAACTTATTTCAAGACACTCTTTCAACCCAAACATACATTGAACTTGTTTTGGACAACAACATTCTTCCCACATCTACTGAGCACTTGAACTTATTTCAAGACTCTCTTTCAGCCCAAACATATATTGAACCTGTTTTGGGCGACAACATTCTTCCAACATCTAACGAGACCTTGATCCGTTTCAAGAATCCCTTTCAAACCTTGATATTACTTTAGACACTACAGACGAGGTTCCATCAACAGGTACCATTAAGTTTGATTCTATTCTTCCAATATTGGCTCTTATGCCTAACATCTCTAGCCTTTTTGTCAAAACACAACCACATCGAGTTTGGACACTTGCGACAATGCAACCCATCGTGTCCATCATGCTTTCAACTATCGATCTTGCAGGCATCTCATCACTAATTAGTCTCACCTGTCAAGACTTCTACGTGCATCCATTCTACGAGGTACTTATACCCATGAATATCTTTACACAACCTTTTCCATCTTTAATTGTGAATCTATCCTCAAAACAATCAATTAATGGACAAATAGAAGCAAAAAACCAAATAACACAAACCATCATTATTAACACACATGGAAGCTATTGGCTTAACCAAATCTATCCCACTCTTTGGGCTTACCGCACATCTTATCACACACCTACTGGAGCCACTCCCTTCTCCTTTGTTAATGGTTGGGAAGCTATTTTACATGTCAAGGTTGAACTTCCATCCTTCATAATATCCTTCAAAGATGTAATCAATCAAGATTATTATCGACACTCACGCCTTAATGAACTCGAGCTTCTTGATGAAAAACAACTTAATGCCCTAGATCATCTTCCATTCTATCAAAATCATCTATGGCATAGCTACCATAAAAAATTAAAACCTAGAAAATTTAAGGTCAATGATTTCATTCTCAAAGAAAATCAAAAGAATACACCCAAAGAACAAGACAAACAAGAATAATTTTGGGTTTGGAGCTTATAAATTGGCCATTGACACAGGCCAAGTCCTTGAAAAACCCATGAATGCATTCCATTCAAATAAATTCTATTCTTGAAAGCACTCTCTATTTTGGGAAACAACAACATGTACATTGTTCATTCTGTCTTGCTTATCTCTGAATAATTCAAATTTATTCATTTCCATTGGCAGATATTTTCTTTATCAAAATCACATCTTCATATTTATCATCATGAGACAAGTGCTAATATAAATCCTATTAAGTTTGTGAGCGTCATACTTCTTCCATTTTCAATCACTTTCCTCTATGGTCATACCTAGAAGCTTACTGATGGTAATATATTCCCTTCAAATACATTCTCTCTTTCATAACAAAGCTCTAAACTTCGTTACCCAGTTCGTTTGGTCGTCCATCTCAGTCTTCGGTGTTGAACCCTCGCGTCCTACTAGTCGTGTGGGGCTGAGATTGGGGGCAGACGTTTCTTCCCAAATACAAAGCACTATTGTAAAAAAATCCATCAATTCAATAACTTATGAATAATTCATTGTCACATCTTTCGTCCTTCATAGTCTTTGGTGTTGAGCCCACACTTCTTACTAGTAGTGTGAGACTGGGAATGGAGGAAGGTGCCCTTACTCGTCTACGTCTTGTCTTCGGTGATAAACCCTTGCCTCTTACAAGTGGCATGGGGCAAAGCGTAGAGGGTCATTCTCATACAAGCATAAAAACATTGCAAAATATTCCAAAAAAAAAAAAAAAAACAAAAAAAAAAGACAAAAAGGAAATTCACTCGCCTATATTTTACCTTTGGTGATGAGCCCTTGCTTCTCACTAGTAGCATGGGGCAAGGCATAGGGAGTCATTTCAAAAATACAAAATCTTACAGTGCTTACAAATTATAGAATCCCCAAACACGTAATTTAGATGCCTAAGTGAAGAGAGAACTATCCCTTAACCTCATATCTTATCAATCAGCAGGCCACATAACTGTCTAAGTCTAGCATGTGACTCATAAAGTGAAAGCCATTTTTGAAACTGGTTCAGTACCATTATGAAGAATGGAGTCACAATTTCCCAAAGGGATTGTTATTAGCATTTGTCTCTATATTCATTATCTACCTCTTGCGTCCTTCTTGATTCTCGGTGATGAGCCCACACATCTTACTAGTTGTGTGGAGTCAAGAATGGAGCTGGAATTCTTTTCATCATATCATCACCACCATATCCTGCCAATGGAAAGAGAATTTGTGTTATTCTGAGCATAAGTTACAACACGGAACATGGTACATATGGATAATATCCATGTTTATCGCCTCTCAAAAATAAGTCTGCACTCTGGTCCATAAATTGCCAATCACAATGTAAAAATCTAAAAACATTTGAAAATCATCAAAAATCTAAAAACAATGTAAAAATCTAAAAATCCAAAAACATTTGAAAATCGTCAAAAATCCAAAAACAATGTAAAAATCTAAAAATCTAAAAACAATGTAAAAATCAAAAATCTAAAAACATTTGAAAATCATCAAAAATCCAAAAACAATGTAAAAATCTATGTAAAAATCGTCAAAAATCTAAAAACATTTGAAAATCGTCAAAAATCCAAAAACATTTGAAAATCGTCAAAAATCTAAAAACAGTGTAAAATCTAAAAACCCAAAAACATTAGAAACAATCATCCAAAATCCAACAAGAACATTAGAAACCATCGTCCAAAATCCAACAAAAAAATTAGAACTCGTCAAAAATCCAAAAACATTAGAAACACTCGTCAAAAACCCAAAAACATCGTCAAAAATCTAAAAACATTTGAAAATCGTCAAAAAAGTCAAAAACATTTTAAAAAATCGTCAAAAATCTAAAAAACATTAGAAAAAAAATATATATATATATATATATAATAAACAAAAATAAAAATATTGTAAACTCCACAAAATCGTAAAAACTCTAAAATAACCAACACAATTCAACCTTTGGACTATTATCCCCAACGAATGATCCAATCACCTTATGACTACCAAATTCAAACCACTTCTCCTTGCGTGAATCCTCGCTTGGGGCAAATCCGGCTCTCATTGCTTCCTTGTTTGAGGACAATGACCCAATATTTTACTATGTCCTCGTGCCCCTGCTTGGGGGCACATCCGATCAATCCTCACTGTGGAACACGTTAGGGACATGTTTATTGGTTCTTGTGTTGCATTATTAGTTGTAAATTATTAATTACTTTCTTGCATCTTGCTATATTACAGGGGGCATCTTGATTTTATGTATCCTGGTGTTCTCTGTAATATTCTTATGTTATCTGATTGCATGTCGTACTGGGGCATCATACTTTCTTGATGGCCTCTGTCTATGCTCTCTTCCATTTGCATATCGTACCGGGGCATCAAACCTTTTTGATGGCCCCTGTCTATGCTATCACGCATATTACAGTCTAGTCATCCTGATCTTTTATATCATGATGCATCCTGTTATGTGCTATATTAAAATTAAGATGCTTTTCGTCACGTGAGTATCTTCCTGCATGATCCACATCTTACTTTGCACCCCATCCATTCACCCATACTAATGCATTCTCCAGTTTGCGAATCCTACTTGATCACCGTTGCAGTTTGCGAATCCTACTTGACGATCTTTCTCAAGTAGCATTCACTATCCAGCAGCTCCTTCTCCCCCACCATGATCACCATGTATTTGATCCATTCATTCTCACTCCTCATTTTTACTCCTCCGCCGCTTATACCCATATTACCCTTCTCACCATTCCTGTCCCCTCTCACCCATTGGTATTCTTTCCTTTCACACTTTTGCTTCCCGCTTGACAATCTTACTTACTAACCCCTTCTATATGGAATCCTCAGTGGAGGTTTACCCTCTCCCTAAGATCTTCCCGTTGTAGAAGCTTCTTCACCACCTGCCCTCTCATCAAACAACCATCACCACCAAACATATCTTCCCACTCCACCTCTTCTACTTCTCATTCTCGCATCATTACTCTCACCACGCGGGCATCCCAATTAAGGATTCCCCTCACACTCTCTGCCCTCCACTACATATATTCCTTCATCCATTCATGTTACACTCCTTTGTGTCCTTTCTTTCTTATTATCACCTCATCTCATATCATATACCACTTAGGCATACCTCACTCACTCTTTTCTCATCCTTCCCCAAATCCACCTTATGCCTGGTCATCCTACTTACACGCTCTCGTAGTATGGAAAATTCACTTGAGGGTTCCCCTTCAGTCCATTTTGTCATACCCTATTCCCACCAACTCTAACATCATCCTTCTTCCTCAGCTTGGCGATCTTACTTAACCATTCCAGCCGCATGGCAATCTTACTTAAGACTTCCACTTAAGGTTGATCTGCCCTGTGGCCTTCCCCCATCCCATCATATTTCCCCCATCTTATTTCTCCCACCTCTCATCGCGATCATCTTCTTCACCCTACCATTCCACCCCTATCCCCAATATCATTTTGTCTTTCTCTTTGCATATCATCCCTGTCGGTTGGGTGACCCTACGAAACCTCTCCAGCAGTATGACGATCTTACTTAAGAGATTCTCTTAAGCATGACATGTCATCTTACACTCGCCCATCACTCTCCAATCTCACCATCCATATTTCCTCTTCATTCCCCATCATCACATCTTTTTACCACCACTATCACCCTCCTCTGCTTGGCAATCTTACTTAACCACTCACCCGGCATGGCGATCTCACTTAAGAGTCCCTCTTAAGGATGATCTGTCTCCTTGCCTTTCCCCATCACTACACACCCTTCACCCTTCATTTTTTCTCGGCATTCCCCATTATCACATCCTTTCACCTCCTTTTCGATTCTTGCAAACACCACTTCTCGCTTGACCATTTGTCATCTCCAGTTTTGCTCACATGGCAATCTTACTTAACCACTTCCGTCACATGACAATCTTATGTCAGGGTCCTCCCTACACTTAACTTGTCATCGTGAACTTCTCCCCCACCTCATTCTTCGTTCACTTTGTTGATCGCTTCTTCCACCTTGTATCTCCTACTACCCACTTTTTCCTCCTACCATTATCCTTTCTCCACATATCCTCTTACAACATACAACTAATCTCTTCCACCTACAATCACATTCTTTTCCCCCATTTTCCCCTTCTTGATCCATCACCCTTCATATCGTTTCTTCCCATTCTTTTCATGTCTTGGTTCTTCATCCTCACCTCGTTCATCCTCATCACCCGCATCCTCTCCTCGCTTTCACTTAGTCCCAACTCCTCCCTCTCATCTTCTTCACTCTTTCCACTTCATCTTCTCAAATTCCCCCCACATTTCTACCCACACACACATTCGCCATTATTGTTAACACTCCTATATCATTCTTTCATCATCATCTTCTCTTCCCGCGCTAATAATTGTCAACGGGTTTTCCCTAAAAATTATCAATCCTCAATCCACATGACCTCATTCACTCCCTTGGACCTTCTAGAGTTTCCCTTCATTCCTTCCCTCCCCTAAGCCCACCATTCATTGTCAAAGGGTTTTCCCTAACATCCCTTTGTTGGCGTTACCCTTTCCAGTCCTCATTCGCTTTCTCATTTTCTTCATTTTTTCTTTCACCCTTCCCCACCACTCATTGTCAAGGGGATTTCCCTAACATCCCCTCATTGGCATTGCCTCTTCTATCCCCCAGTCTCTTTTCTCTCCTATTCTTTTCCCTCACTCCCACCCTTTCTTGTCACTTTTTACCCATCTCTCCATCTCCTCTTTGCCCTCTTTAATATCTTTATTGTCTTCATCATACATCTTTTTTTCTATTTTCCTGTCATCCTAGTATCCTCATTTCATGCATCTCCACATCTTTTCCAATCGATGTCATTCCTCCCCTCTTTCTTCTTTGAACATTCCTTATACCGTTTCCTTTCCACTTATTACCCCCTTTCTGTATTCCCTTCCTTTTACATCATTTTCTTTGTTATCCTCTTCTCTCTCCCACCCCTCGTCTTATTTCCCTTCCCCTGTATCATCTTCTTCCCCTTTTTCCATCACGTTTCCTCCTTACTTCCCCATCGATAACCTGGCTGTTCAGCGTTGTCCTGTCTTTTTTATCATACCACCCTCCACATGCATCTCCATACGGTCTGTTCCATATTCTTTGCCTTGGTCTTCCTCGCAATGACACGATTCCTTCAATCTTCTCCTTGTATTCATTCTATCTTCCTTTCCTCTCCCCTAATTTTCACGTTTCTTCTGACCACTTCTCCTTTTCTCTACCACCCCTACCTTTTCGTTCATTCTGTATCTGTTTCTCTTCCTTTCTCTCCTCTTTTTCACACTTTCCTCGCCCCTCATAGTTTCTTTTTTTTCTCCGTTCTACTTCTTCTTTCGTCCTCTTTCCATTTTCCTCCATTTCACCCCCTACTCCCACCTCATTTTCTCCTTCTTATTTATCCTTTCCTGTTTCCTTCTTTTCTCAGCTCTATCATTTATTTCACTTCCACGCATCCCTCTTTACTATCTCTGTTGCTTCCTTCATTTTGCACATCTCTCTATTTCATCCCTTCACCCTCTACTCTGTCATTTTCCTATTTTTGCCTTGTTTGTCCTTCATCATTCCCTTCTTCCCCTATCATCCCTCTCTCTTATTTCTACCTCTTTCATTCCTTTTTTTCCCCTCCCCTATCTCCCTTACTCTTCTCATAATCAACCCCCAATCCTATCCATTCCCTTTTCTCTTTCCCACACACCCTCACACCTAGCATTCAAGGTCGATTGAATCCTTTCTCCATTTGCGTCGTGCGGTCATTCCAGTCTCTTCCACTCCATTATCATCCTCTTCTCCTCCGCAATATCCATTTCCCTTATTTTCGAGAGTTCTGTCGTATATTCCATTCTCGTCACTCGTCTCAAGGGGGGCATCACCACATCTATTCATAATCAAATCTTCTCATGACATTTTTGTCTTGGAGAATAATATGACATCCGTCACTCACCACTTTCTATTCTCCCCAACAAACATTCACTCTACCTTTTAAAAAGTAGATTGAATTCTTCCCCCATACCGTCTACTTTCTTTGAAAAGACACTACTTTCATAGTACCCTTCCAAAGGGGGGAAAATGTAGACACCCCAATTTCACATCTATCCTAAATCAATTAATTCCCCTTCCTCTTTTTCCACAAAAATACACTTCGAATTAATCAAATATAATTTGATTAATTATCTATTTCAAAATCCAAAAAATAATTTAATCCTCACCACATGTCATTATTCTCCATGTTTTTCTACTATTGAATTAAAAATTCAAATTCAAATCCTCACCCACCATTCGTGGTCCCCACTCACCTCAAATCCTCCACTTATGAATTAAAAATATAATTCAAATCCTCACCCATTCTTCATGGTCCCCACTCACCTAATCTTGCCCACATTTTCAAACCACTCACCTAATCTTGCCCACATTTTCAAACCACCCACTTAATCTTGCCCACATTTTCAAACCACTCACTTAATCTTACCCACATTTTAAAACTATGATTACTTAAATTAATCTAAGCTAATCACTCCCCCTGGGTATAAATACAACTTTACCCCTCCCCTCTAAACACATAGAGAATAAGCTTTCATGCCATATCTAAGTTCTTACATCCTTTGAGCAAAGAACACCATTTTACCTCGTCCTAATGCCAAAATAGCCTCATAATCCTTTTTCCCATCTAGTGCAAAGTAAGAAGATCGTTGTTGTAGGAAGGTCTTGCTCCCTCTTGAAGAAAAGCACCTACATATCACAAAATCAGGGCTCAATCCAAGTTTCCTAGCCCATTCTGAGGTTTGCTATGGAACGCAAAGGAGAAGGTAAAATTATTGGTATTTTATTTCTTTGTTAGTAGTGTATTTTTCCTAGCTTACACTATATAATGTTGAAACATACTTTAAATTTAGAATTGTTCTTAATGTTTATTAATCACTGATTACAACCCCACCAATATCTTTGACTACCATTCGAAAATGTATCTTATGAAATAATATAATTTAGATTTAATTATTAGTGCCGTACCAATAAATTGATATAACCTCAAATTTTGTTAAATTCGTTATTAATTTATGTTGTTTACACCAATCAAAATTATTTTTTATTTTTCAAATACAAATTTCTTAATAATAAATATAAATTAAGAAGGAGACCGGTAAAGAGAGAGTTATTTGAAAGTTGCAATTTGAAACTATCTCCACCGAGATGAGGTTGGTTTTGAGAAATTCCTAAACTTTCCATATGTTTTTTAGTCATGAAGATGCCACATATCCCCTAATTTTTTATATGATTAACATTATACTATATCCTTTTTATTAATAAAAATGCACTTATCAATTAAAATATAATAAATATAAACAATTAAAATTTGTTTAAACAGTAATTGGTTTAGATATTTGAGACCTTATTGCTTCACACTTTTCGAAGCAATGTTCTAGAAACCATGTTAGTCCTCCAAGGGAAGTAGGGGTTAAATTTGACTTTCACTTACATATTTCTTTGGTGATGGGAATTTTTCAATATTACTTTTCAAAAATAAAAAATAATGTTATTCATACCAACTATTATATATATATATATATATATATATATATATATATATATATATATATATATATATAAACAACTGTCAAATTTCAAATATGTAAGTAGTGTATTTTACTACTACAATCACAAAAAACATCTAAACTATGGTCAAATGTAACCCTTGAAAAAAACTGTTAGAAAAGGAGAGAGAGTCTGGTTGTGAAATATTAGGAAAATTTCGATTCTGGAGCAAATTATGTCAAATTGTGAACATCGAGGAAGAAAACTCAAATTGAAAGTATGTCAATTGACGGAGAAATGAGAACCTAATTGTCTTAACTTAAGGCTCTCTCAAGCGTATGCGAAAACATAGAATAGCGCTAATGGCCTCTCCATTTTTTAATGGTGTAAGAGGAGAACAAGGACATCCTTTTTCGCCAGCAATAATAACAGAAAGATCACCAATTTTTTCTTTCGCCTGCAATAATAACAGTGCTCCTGCACAATATTTTATTGTTAGTGACTTTCCAAGTAAGTAATCTTCTTCTGTGGAGAAAGTAGTACTCAAACTGGTGAAATATTGCAATTGAATGAGAAAAAAAAAAATATTGGAACAAAATTCTCAATCAATCACAAAATAATAATAATAGGTTTCATTCTTGCTGGAAATGAAGGTAACGAGCTTCTTTTAATATGATATATCTTCATTGAGGAGGTCATGGTTAGTTTATATTTCAATTACATAATCTGTTAAATGAAAATGAAATGTTCATGCCTGCGAAAGTTTTGTCATATTTTTCTTGGAAGTCTAGGTGGTTTTATCGCAAGTCACAACATAATGGTCTTGCAAATATGTACACTTTGATAAAGGATGGGGAGAAACAAACTTTGAGTCCTCTTGGGGATAAAATTGAGGAAGTGGAAACTAATCCATAGATTTTATTAATAGTGGAGTAAAGGTTGTCTTCAATAGAAAAGTCTACACAAAAATTATGTGTAGAAGATGACAAAGAGACACCACTCCAATAATTGAAGGTCTTGATTAATGAGTTTACAACAATTGTTTGAGATAATATACTAGAAGGATTAACATCGGTAAAAAGCATAATTTGTTAGATGGGTTTGATCTCAAGACTGAGTTTATGAAACAAAGTGGTATATAGGTTAACATTGTAAGATATTGCACAAGAGTAGAATCAAGGCCAGGAGTTATTGGAAAAAGGATCAATTCACAAAAGTTTTAATTTGTGCACAATAGTAACATTATTAGCACACAATGAAAATGGAGAACATGTGCATATAATAAATCCATTGAAAAAATCACTTGATCAAATAAAAGTCCCCATTGCTACATATGGATGCTTGAGTAGAGCAAGGTAGTTCATGAAGATAGATTTGTAACGCAGATAGCACCATGTTTGAATAAGGGAAGGACTGTGTAGAAGACTACATTCAATACATAAAGAATTATCTGAATGGTTGGTTATGCCATTTTGGCTGACAAATGTACTAAGTACATTCATGTACATGATAAATGATTTAACATCATTTTTGCATAAGTTTGTTATTGTATGTCTTGATGATATATTAATTTTAAGTAAGACAAAAGAAAAATACTTGCAACATTTAGGAAAAGTGCTAATAAGGTTTTGAGATGAAAATTTTCTCATAGAAGAAATGTAGTTTAATGAAATAAGATTTCGTATACTTGGATTTTGTGATTTCCTAAGAAGGCTTGAAAATGGACACAAAAAAAGGTACACACAATTGTGGATTGTCCATCATCTAAGAGTGGTTTTGAAGCATAATGTTTTTACAAATTGGTTCAAATTTTTGCAGGAAGTTCATTAGGTATTTTAGTGGGATGCATACAAGGATTACATATGTAATGCACAAAGAAATACAATATTTTTTATGGATCACATAAGCATAGTAGAGTTTCCAATAGTTAAAGAAGAAATTAACTAAACAACTAGTATTGGCATTACTAGATTTTGGTAAGGTATTTCAAGTAGATTGCTAAGGTAGTGGCATAGAAATAGGTGTACTATTGAATCAAGAGGAAGACACGTCACATATTTAAGTCAAAATCTCACTGATGTGAAATGCTTCAAGTATTTAGTGTACTATCAAGGGTTATATGCAATTGTGCAAGAACTCAAGAATTGGAGACACTATTTGCTACTTCAAGAGTTTGATTTGTATATAGATTATCAAGAATTAATATAGTTCATTAACTATGATAACAACTTAAATAAAGATCACATGAAGTGGGTTAGATTCATAAAAATCTATTAATTTGTGTTATGTCATAGGAAAAAATTCAAATAGAGTTGCATATGCCTTGAGAAAGAATTTTTTATTGTTGTGTGAATTGATATTTGAAGTCATAGGATTTGATTTTATGAAGAAGAAATATGAGATCTAGATGAAGATTTCAAATAATAATGGAAATCACATACAAAAGACGTGAGTGGAGATAGAACACTAGTTGTAGACACTCAGATTTGATAATTTATCCTTTTAAAAATGTTGGTTACAATTTTATTCCTTGGCTACTTGATAAACACCCGCATCCTACCCATACTCAGTACATATTGCTATCTATCTCCCAAATTTATTTTTCCTACACACCTACGTGCCATCAAATTCTTAATATAAATCCATAAAATTAGTATTTAAGATTTGTTTATCATGATGAAATTAAATTACAGATTTCACTCATTGTCTCCCTATCCAAAACTGTATAGTAGGTTCATGATGTAATTTACTATCCTAGACTACTTGTATGGTCTTTTATTGATACATCTTCCAACTATACTTACTATTGCATTATCTTTGTTGGGTATTTTTATACTCGTAGGTCGACCTTTACATAAAAAATTACCTTTAGAGCCATATATATAAGCAAGTTTATACCTCATTTACTAACCTAAAAGAACCTGAAAATCTCAGGAGCTCTCAATACTAGCACAAAAGGCATCTAAGTCTCCCTAAATCCTCTCAAAGGATAATGCATATCCATTAGGGAAGCTGCTACTAAATTTTTGAAGCAACCAAACATGTCATGGAGTTCATCTTCCCTCATTTCCAACACTCAAAGATCCTAACTCAATGTCTTAGCAAGAACATAATCATTTCAACCATGGTGAAAGTGGTTCAAGTTTCCAACTAGTTGCATTAATATTGATATTACTTGGTAGGCGGAGAATTACATGTAGTTTGAGGCCTCTTCAGAGTAGTGCTGACATAGGCGGTGCACATATTATGATTTAACTGAAACACTAACCTTCTTACAAGGTCTCCCACCAATGATTAGAGTTTGAGTATGATTCAATTGATTTCAAATGGTTTTAAGATAGTGTGAAACTTTGGGTTCAATAGAAACAAACATTTCTAGATTACCAAAGGGCACACAAAGTTACAAAACCTCATTCCAAGTAGGTCCAAGACCATAGAATATGTCTAGGACTGTACAATCAATCATGGAATATTTGTATAGTTCGGTACCATAGTAGTTTCCAATTATAGTCTCAAGAACAAAAATAATCTCTAATTTTAGTATTGCAAGTTTGTCCATTCAGTGCACCTAGATCTCTCCTGTATTACTCTATATAGCTAAGTACATCTCACCCTTTGTGTTTTTAAGCTTGTATCATTTTGTTATCATTAGCTGCAAGTTTTAATGCGTTATTATGATATTACAAGATTAAAGTTGGAAGTTAATTAATCAAAATAAACCCTTGTAATGAAGCTTATATTATTTTGTATTGTTGTGCATTCCCATAATAATATATAAAACTTAAAAATGATGTAAGCATTTGGTGAACCCAACTCGTGATTGTATATTGCATCTTATTTTTCCCATAAGGTTTCATTTCTACATTGTATATTCAGATCTTGAACCTGATTTTAATATATCACCTACCCTTTGTTTGGTTTGCACATACCTAGGGTCTCATGGCCGGTCCTACCCTTTGGGTCTCTATTTAGGGATCTTAATGCCGAATCAACTTTTGGTGCATAGTTTAAAATTAATTACTCTATTTTAAAATTCTTTTGAGGTTTTTATTAATTGTTATATATATATATATATATATATATATATATATATATATATATATATATATATATATATATATATATTGACATAATTTGTAGAACAAATTTAAGAAGTGCACAATTGATATTTTTAGTAATTAGGGCATAGTCAACAAAATATACCCTTTTTTGAAAATACCCTAGAGGTTTTTATTTCATATAATTCGGTTGTAAAATACCTCTTTTTGTTTCATTCAATTCATTTTTTATTTTCATAAATGGCCATTTTAATAATTTAACGACAATCACTCTTTGTTAAACATCACTTTTGGGTCTTTTCCTCTATGGTCTCTTGCTTTCCAGTCTCTTATTCAAAAGGAAAATATTCTATACGCATAATTATCGCCTCAAGAACTTACTATTGTATATATCTTTCCCCCGAGTAGATATAGACAAACAGAAGAAGATGGAAATCAAATAAACTCAAACCCTGACATTTATTGCATCACAATGTGCCCTGGCACAGGTTAAAGAATGTTGACGTGAAAATGGATGCGCCCTGGCACAGGTTAAAGAATGTCGACATGAAAATGGATGTGCCCTGGCACAGGTTAAGGAATGTTGACATGAAAATGGATGCGCCCTGGCACAGGTTAAAGACTGTCGACATGAAAATGGATGCGCCCTGGCGCAGGTTAAAAGTATGTTGACATGAAAATGGATGCACCCTGGCGCAGGTTAAAGAATGTTGACATGAAAATGGATGCGCCCTGGCGCAGGTTAAAGAATGTCGACATGAAAATGGATGTGCCCTGGCGCAGGTTAAGAAATGTTGACATGAAAATGGATGTGCCCTGGCGCAGGTTAAAGAATGTCAACATGAAAATGGATGCGCTCTGGCGCAGGTTAAAGAATGTCGACATGTAAATGGATGCGCCCTGGCGTAGGTTAAAGAATGTCGACATGAAAATGGATGCGCCTTGGCGCAGGTTAAAGAATGTCGACACCACATTTTCAGCGCCTATGGTGCACTTAAAAGTATGTTAACGTGAAGATGGTTTCACCGAGGCGCACCTTCGAGAGGTGCAACATTTTAAGCGTTGACACCCGACAGAAAGCAAACCCTGACGCATATATTCAAATGGCCATAACTTTTCACAGGGAGATCGGATTAACGTAAGGTTGGAATTTTCGGAAAACTTACAAATTCTTAAAAATGCAAAATACAGCTCGCCACTTTTTTGGGTTTGCTAGGGTTATCACCTACCACCATAATGAGATGAATTAAATGCAACCTGGAGGTGGTTGGGGTAGATTTGGAATTCCTCTCTCTTTTCTCTCTCATTCTTCCTATAAATTGTAAGGAGGGGCTTCTTTCTAAAGGTTGGACATTCTTGTTTTGCCCCTCCCTTCTCCTCTTTGGCAGGTGAATTTGTGGAGTTCAAACCTCCCATCTAAAACTGTAATGTAACTTTACCTCTTGGCATTTTGCAGTGTATTGTATCAATCTTTGGAGCAAATAATGCATGCCTGTGGATGATTCTCAACCCTCTCTGTGTTTATTTACATCCTCCTGATCTTTCACTACAAATTTGGTTATCTGTGCATGATCTTGCATTGCATTTTAATGGCTTGTGTTTATTGGCAAGACAGATGTTCTTCATTCCTCGGTGCATCACCTTTGTTAGTTTAGGTTTATTTTCATGCATCTTCTTACCCTGTCTCCTTGGCAAGTTAGATTAAGTTTTTGAGTAAACCCTTTGCATTTTTATGTGTGCATCTGAATAGAGGAATAGGAACCGGCCTCCATCCGAAGAGCTTTTCCGATTTCGCAAGGTCCCACACTTGGGAAAAGCTCCATGTTATGCAATCGCACTGAGAGTCTCAACCCATCGAGTTGCAGACATTTAGGGGTGTTGTGATTCGCCATCAACACTTACATAATTATTATTTTAGAAAATCATTAAAGTGGTTAATATGCATTCTTCCCTAATACTAACAAAAACACAAAATATAAGATAATGCTAATTAAGTTTTTGAATACGCTCTCCTTATTATCTAGTATTGAAAATTCATAATTATTCTAACCTTATCATTATCTAACATTAACATTAAACATTAAATCATAGGTGATGCTAGGTAGTCTAAATAACGTTATACGTATTAGTGTTTTGTTGAAGGAAAAAATCAATCATCATTTTTTAAAAGTATGATTCCACTTCTAGATGAAGACGAAATATTCATATTAAATGAATAAGGATTCAATCTATATTTTAAAAGGTGGCTATCACTACCTTTATAATGAAACAAACAAGTTTGAAATATGGTTTAGTATTCTACAGTATTCAACCGACCGCTCAATTATTGGTTATGCTAGTCCACACTTTTAACGCAAAATCACATGCACCTCAATAATTTTATATTCTTAATATTTGAAAAAGGGGAATAATGACGGATTTTCAGTTTTATTAGTTTTATTTGTGTGACTGCCTTTATTTGGTGTTTGGTCTTGTGTCATATTGTATTTTATTTATTTTTTATTTTTATTTTGGGTGAAAAAGCCTTTTAAAAAAAAAAGATATCTTCATTTTTTTGGTGAATATTTTATGTAATTATTTACAATTTAAATTTAGTTGTTGAAATTATGACAGAAAGTAACCATGCTACCACTTCACTTGATGTGTTTTTCTATTGAGGAATAATTTACTTATGTCTCTTCATAAATAATGTTTTTTTAAGGTTGTAGTGTGGTGGGATAGAATTTTATGATATTTGTGTTTGAAGTATTTTTAAGTCCTAGAAAAGTAAAGAAATTTGGGGCACAATACAAATATACAAGGTTTTCTAATTTAATTATGTGGGTAACATTTTCTCTAGGTTGTGTTTTGATATGGTGAAAGATCTTCATATTTCTCACTCATGATTTGACTATCATCCCAATACATTCCACGGATGCAATGTTTAATATGCGAATTAAGAATATATTAAAAGATAGGCTAAAATAAAATATAGCTCTTGGTGAACTAACAATTTTATTACTTCAACTATTGAGTTTAGTAGATTTTGCAAATAAATATTAATATATATTTTTGGTAATGTGAATATTGTATGAGAGTAGGTGATGGAGTTGTTTAAAAGTAACAATAGTGATAATAATAATAATGTGTATGAAAGGTCAAAAATAAATATTAAAGGATTGATAAAAATATAATGTGAAATAAAGAAAATGAAGTACAAAAATCATTCTAAAAATAAAAATAACTTGAACAAATAACAAAAAAAATAAAAATCATGTCCTTAGTGATCTCACCATATCCACAATTCTATCAAAAAAGAACTCCCTGCTCAATTTTAAAAGAGAAACAAGTTAAATAAGAGAAAAAATTCTAACACACCTTTTAAACAATGTCTTCAAAATTAAAAGTATAAAATGGTTTCCAATATACAACAATGTCTTCAAAATTAAAATTATAAAATGTTTTCCACTATCCAAGACACTTATAATATATGAAGTAGATGAAAAAATTTATAATGCAAAGAGATCATGCACAAAAGACTTTGGATCATTTTATTATAAAATTATTTTATATTTTTTAATAAAAATAATTTTTATTTTTAAAATTATAAAAGATGGAAAAAAATTATTAAATTAATTTTTTTTCAACTTTAAATTTGTGTATTTAACTTTTATTTGAATTTTTTTTAATATATTGATTATAATATAGAGTTTGAAAAATCTTAATATGTTAATTATACAATAGAGTTTGAAGTCCATTTGAAATTATTAATAATCTTGGTAATATAAAATACCTTTGCAATTAGAATTGACTTCAAATATTTAGCAGAAATATAATTGAGACATCTATACCAGCAATTTCTCTTTCCTAATTATCACTTAAAAATAATAATGGTAGTGTTGTATATCCATTGCATAAATATCTAAACCATATATGGAAATAAATTCACCATCCCCAAAGTTCTATGGGTTAATGCCCAAATTTCATGTTTATTTAACATCAACACAAAATATATGGCGGCTAACAAATACAAACCCAGAAAAATATGGATATTCTCCTTATTAACGAGTATGAACCTTTTTTTTATTAATGGTAAAAGGTTTTTTGACTGAGATCCTACGTCTCACGTAGGACAAGAAAATGTCAGCACCCTGACAAGATATTGAGAATATAACAGAAAAGAAGAAGCACACTGCCCAGCAGTACAACAACAACATGAAACACATCTACTGTCGGTGAAAAAGATAAGCAAGAGAGGAACCAGGAGAGAAAAAGATAAGCAGGTGAAAAAGATAAGCCAGTATGAAATTTTTATGGATATTCAATGGTAATATTAAACTTGAAGCTGATAGTCTCTCCAGACTGTCCGAGAAAATCAAGGACGGCATACCCACGAGAAAATCTGAATTGTCCAGTTCCTCCAACCACAGATAGTTCCCTCTGGGGCAGGCTGAATTTATTTGTGCCCTGTATCTCAAAGGTGCTGCCATTGTATTTCTCCGCCTCAAAGATAATGGAGGAAAGCATATGAAAACCGACGTTTTTGGGATCCGGGCTAGCCTCGAATCCTTGCATTCTTCCCAAAACCATGGAAGAGGGATGCGGCCCTTCTGTAACGACGTGGTTTATGACGTTACAAGTTCCATAAGAGAGGAGGCCTGAAGAAGTTCCATCAAGACCTGCAACTGTTCTTATGGTGGAACCGGTTCCATTCAGAGTCTCCTGCAGGTATAACACCATGTTCATGTGCCTGGCAGCACCCAAATTCCATGAAGAAGACAGCATTAGAAAAATGAGGGCAAGGATTAGTGAGGTAAATGAAGAAGTTGAAGCCATGATCTAAGATGGAAATGAGAGAGAAGAAACAGTTTGGTGGCGTTTTGGTGATTGGAGCGAGAGTATATATAAGTAAGCAATGGTTCAAACATATGTTTCCAGTCATAACACGTGATTTGTACCATGTTCGAGTCTTACACAGTGATGCGAGCGAGTGTCATTACAAATTTAGAATTCGAAATAGAGACGTGTATTCTTCTACTCACATTACGTGAGAGCGCGAGTCACATCGACCCCACTCAAGTTAAACTATAGGGAGAAAGAATTAGGGTTTCTAGTGTCTTCCTAAGAAGGTCACACTCCTAGTGAAATATTTGTTTTTTTGACCACGTATCACTTCCATCTATTTCATAGCACTAACTCCGACAAGAAATAATGTTGTTTTAGATTTAATAAGGCATCTAATTATTTTAATTTAGTTGTTTATCTTGTTGACTTGTAGTTATGGGTTTATAATGTATGGGTTGTCCCCCGTGATGTCAAGTTATCAAGTGTGTGAAAGTTGACAAAGTTTCTTTATGTTCAAGTTTAATAATGCTGATCATTGTAGATCTATTATTGCCCACGACCTTTACTTTATTCACAATATGCTTATGGTTTTCTCTCGTTCGATGCATCCAGTTTGATTGTTTCTAAGCAAGACAACATTAAAATCCCTAATTAGATAGAGTTTCCTGGCATATCCTTTCCGCTCTGGAACTCTATATACCAATTAATCAAACTGATAGAACATTTTATAGGTTTTGAGCAAGCCAAAATTTACACAATTCCGCCTTTTGTTACTTGTCATTCCACGGTTGCGTTGGGCTCTGCAGGATATTTATTTCATCGGTTTTCTTAGGGTTTCTCGCCCTATGAATGCCGCTATATAATGAGTTCTCTCTCTTCATGCCCAGTTTTTGAAAATGTGTTTGGAGATAGTGGAGCTTTGAATAATGAAAGCACCACCAAAACGTCCACAGAAGTTCATCCCAAAGTTTTTTTACGAGGTAATGAATCTCCCCCTGATGTTGTTTTACCAATTCCTAAATTTAATGTTGTATGTCAATGACTAGAGTAGTTCTTTCTTATTGGGTATTTCATGGGTCGTATTCCCTCTAAAAGCATGCTTAAATGCTCGGTTCTTTTAGCCTGGGCCTCTCATGGCATTCTGACTCAAATCTGTCCAGAACATGACCACAGGATTTTTCCTTTTCCGATTTTTTGACCCAACTAATGCCTCCGCCATTCTGACCCATGTTGGACCACTTGATATGTGCACAATTCCTTATTGGTTCTTTCACCATGGCACAAGGAATTTTTGGTTTCTGACTATGTCATCCCTAAAAGTGCCAGTCTAGGTGGAATTATCTGGCCCTCCCCTACCATGCGTTCACTTCCTGCATGAAATTTCTTCCTCCATCGATAGGGGTGGTCACTCATGAACATCAATGATTATATAACGCTCATCCACAAAAATTGATCTGTGTTGAAGTGAACCTCTCCCAAGAACTGAAAGAGTTCATGTGAATATTCAAATGGCCGTTATAAATGTTATTCCCAGCATGTATCTATACATCAATATACCTAACACTTGCTTCTGTTGTCAGGACTATGATCAAAAGATCAAGGTATTGTCCTCTTTATGTGCCTCGCAATAATCCTACAATCAAGGTGGCTATTTGATGTGGTAAAATCCCAAGCAAGAATAGGGGCATGGAAAATGTTTGGAGGACGAAAAAAATAAGAATAAATAAGTGATAGCCTCGGCCCCTGGTTCTAGTGGTGCTCATGAGCCACCTATTAATTAACAACCCCGCAGCCCATGGACCAAAGAACCAACTGTTACTACCAACTCATCTATCCTACTTACAAAAAATCTCCAGCACACCCAAGTTGGCCTCGGTTCTTATGGACCAAGTCTAACTCTATGAATAATGCTACCATTTCTCTACAACCGTAACTACTTCTGACCAAAGGTTCACTTGACCATCACAAAAGGGCTCTGAAGCCATTCTCACATCCCCAGAGATCATATCCCGGTAGCATTTAGCTTTAAATCCACTAGAGGAGGAATACAACATTGAATACGTATGGCGAGCGATAAAAATTGAGTTGCAAGATTTTTTGCAACACAACAGTGCCCAATTCCTACAAAACTAGTTTGGCACCTTAAAAGGCCTGGATATGGAGGATATGACCCTCTGACCACCGTTTCCCATGAATTTCATCTCTTGTAATTTAAGGGGTCTCACGGACTCTAATCATAAGTATATTATTCATGCAATGCTCAGAAAAAATTTCCCAACTTAGATGTTTTTGTTTTTTGCATGAAGTGAAAATTACAGGTTTTTCAGTTATGGATGGCTTATAAATCCATATGGCCTAATATCCTGGCTTTCTATAGTAATCATGATGGAGGGCATGGAGGATTAATTTCATCTTTATCCCCTAAAATGGCAGCCCCTTTATAGCAGATCATGGCATCGACCCTACCAACCATGCCATATGGGTCCTATTTAATATTGGCAACCACTCTTTTGGCCTCACTAACATTTATGCCTCCAATGATGCTGCCGAAAGGGCCAATCTGTGGAGATGGATATATTGCTCAATTTTTTATGCTTATTGGGTAATAAGTAGAGATTTCAATATGTTGGAGCTTGTCATCCAATAAGTGTGGGATCCTACTCGACTCATTGGACAAGCTGGTGAGAGGGAAGTGTGGTTTTTCATGCACGTAATAAATTTGGGTTTTATGACCCTAATGCTTATCGCTCTCCCACATCCAAAGCATGGTTCACTTGATCCAATCTTTGAAGCGAATCAGATAAGGTCCTCAAATGGCTCAAAATATCTATGTCTGTCAACTCATATATTTTTTTGAGTTTTGATAAAATTTATTCGTTACCCATGGAGTTCATGTCTAATGTTGTCCTTTCGAGACCACTCTCCTATACGATTTTGTATCACTTGGCAAGATCGACGTGCCCCTTTTTGTCATAAAGGCTAGTTTTTTCTCAATACCAACCTAATGGATCATGGGCTCACTCTCAATCATATCATCTGTGTTTTGAACTTTTCCCCTTGACCAAGTCATCTTTAGAAATTTCATCCACTTATGCATGCCATTTGGATTAGATGGTGAGAGAATGCTCTGACTCGGATCACTAGATTCCTTAGAATCTATGGCCAGTTGAATTGGCTAAAAATTTTCATCGCTGACTCATATTCCACAACCACCTCCACTCTTAGCTGGGCGGGGTAGTGGTCGTACTCCATAGAAATATCCTTTCTCCAAAACGCTAAAAATTCAAGTTGCAGAGCTTCATTAGAAGATTCAAAATTGTGGACAACTACGACAATAGAGGAGCTCAAAGTTCGTGCTCACATGCATTGGATCAAGGTAGGGGATTGGGTTTCCAAAGAATTATTTCAGTCCCTCAAACCCGAGAATTCCTCTCAGGAAACTTTTCTCCATCTCTTGATGGTGGAATTCAGGCTGATGGATACACAAATTATTCTCCAGGATTTTTTCAAGCATTATAAAAAGGATGTTTCAAGCCAAATCACCCTCAGGATGAGCGTCATGACCGCTCTTCATCAATGTCTTATTGTCATGTCCTATGAAATATCTCATCCCCGCATAGAGTATTATGTGTGACCGCATTCTCACCTTATATGACCTACATGAATCAATTCAGACAAATGGCTAATTTTAAAGCTCCGGGTTGTGACGATTTTCCATTTAAATTTTATAAATCGCTATGGGACACTGTTCGGTTTAGATATTTATAATGTCTACTTAGAAATGTTTCCAAAAGCAATCGCTTAGACACAAGGGTTAATAAGAGAAATATCAAATTCATTCCCAAACCAGGGGATCCTAAATAGATTACCAACTAGTAGGCCCATTACCTTTCTCAATGTTTCTTACAAGATCATTGTTAAATCCCTAGCTATTCGGCTCTGCCATATTCTTCCTGTTATTATCCAACCTAAATAGACTGGATTCATCCAGGGGCGTTTCATTCTTGATAATATTATTATAGTTTGGGAAGGCATGGAATGGGCCCGTTGATCCAATCAAGTGGTCATGTTCATCAAAATCTGACTTTGAGAAGGCCTATGATCGTATTGAATGGCCATTTATTCTTTCCATGCTTTAAGCTCTTGGTTTCGGCCCCATCTTCATTCAATCTATTCAAATGTTGTTTTTCCAATGCCTCTACTCAAATCACCATCAACGGGCATAGTTTTGAGTCGTTTGGATGATTTCTGATCTATTCCGACAAGGTTTTCCTCTAGCTCCTGTGCACTTTATGTTCTTATTTCTAAAGGATTTGGATATATGTTGGCTCAAGCTAAATCCTAAGGGCTTGTTAGAGGAATTTCACTGCTATCATTTGTGGATAACTCTCAAATCCTTAACTGTGCATTTTTTGGATGATTCATCTCTCACTCTCATTGAGGAAGAAATCAATGTTTGCAATGCAATGCACTACTTAGATATTTTTTGCCTCGCCTCTGGTTCATCCATTCAATAGAGGAAAAACCCAGTGTTACAAGATAATCCTTTCTTCCTATGCACCCAATTGGTTTGGCCTCTTTTGATTGGAAAATGCTTGCACATGGTGAAATGTTCAAACTTATTGTCATTCCCTTTTCCTTCCAAGTGTCACTTGTAGAGATTTGGCAGTATGTTGTGTAATAGAGTGGTCAAAAAACTTGATTATTGGATCACCAAACCCTTATCCTTAGCAGGAAAATTCCAAATATGCTCCAAAGTTCTTACGGCTAGCCATGTTTAGTATACACTTCGTGTTGGGTTCCTTCCAAAGCTTCCATTCAGAAATTGGACAAACTTCTCAAGGATTTTCTGTAGTCTAATGCCTCTTCCTGGTTGTGGACTCCACATAGTTTCCTATGGAAAATTTGTTGTCTCCCTAGGAAATCTGGGGGCATGGGCCTTATTGATATTATGTGCAACAAGGGAAAGTACTATGTGTTAAATGGATTATCATATGCATTAGATAATCATTAATTATGTAAAGTTTCTTCTGCATCATGGAATTGAAGAAGGATTTCCTCAATGTCAGCTCTGCTTAGAAAGCTCTGAGGTTTGCATCAACCTCCTCATTGTGCCTGTTCCAATCAAATTGGTTAGCACCTTTGTGCTTAAAAGTATCTGGAAAACATGGGAAAGCATCAAACCATGGCCTTCTATGCAAAGGAAATGGATTTTGCAATGGCCTCTCCTTTAACCAACATTACTATATACTAGTCACCTATCATTTATGTACCAAGTATCAGGTGTCTATTTGAATTTCCTATAATTCATTGTGCTCAAACTCTTCAAGCATGGAATTCAAACCATTCAAGATTTTTATAGCAAGAACACTCAATTCTTAGGTTTCCTGGATTGAAATAAAAGCATGTTTTCATACTCGTCAACCAAGATTGTGATAGCATCACTGCTATCATCAATTCTATCCCAGATCACATGCTGCACAAAATATGTATGTCTTCTTACCGACCTTGGTGGATGGATTTGAAGTGGTTCATGGATACTCTATTCCAGAATTATTTTGCTAGTAAAGGTTATCGCTGGCTGTCCCAACACTTACCTATGGTGGAGAAACTCAACATCCAATGGGGTCCACATTCTTCCTCCTGTTGGGAAAGGAGATTTTATACTGTTTGGTTGGCTTGTATGGATCCCAAAATTGCACATTTTATTTGGTACATCATGTATTAAGGTCTCCGTGTTGGTTCCCTCTTAGTTCAGATTGGAATTCAAGCTCCCAAATTCCCCTTTTGTGGTCATTTGGAAAGGTTAATGGATTTATTATGGTTTTTACCAAAGGTTCAATGAGCTTGGAATTGGATTCATTCCTTTTTCAAAACTTTCAAACTAGAGTCCTTCACTTGGCACCATGTTCTCTGAGGAGACACTCCGAGATTCCCAAAAAAATCTCTTAGATTTGGCATGTTTTGCAGAGGAGAAATTTTATTCTGGTTATGGAAAGATAGGAATTATTTTTTCTTTACTAATTCTGAAGTTGATCAACATTTCTCGATTTATAAAAAATCTATGGTTCTATCCAATGTGCTTTTGCATATTCAAGTGCAAGCCAACAAGTGGCCTTGGAAGTGGGGGCACTTGTAGAATCTTCTGCATCACCGGGGGATGCCCCTTGTAATGTTACCCATGACCCATCGTCACCTCCTCACTGATATCTGCCCCATGGAAGCCGCCCTCGTGGAGGACGTAGAATCCACTCTCGACACTCTTTCAAACATGCTCTCTGCTCCCTGTGCAATATTCCGCATAGGAGTGTATCTCTACTTACTCGCTGTTAGGGATGGGACTCCCCACTGCCTCATTAACATGGTTGGGGATCGTTGGATGATTTTAGGGTGTTTCATGTAGGAGCAGTGGAACCTGCCACTACCACCCCCTCCACCTTCTGATAAATTCCCCTGTGTTCCGCTTGCCATTTTCCCCTCACAAATGAAAATTGAAGTTAAAGTGGAGGTCTCGTCTAGCTCAGGTTTGGATGTCCCTGATTCGGGAAAGGATCTCCCTTGTAGTGGCTAGCCTAATGATCATGACCCTCCCTCAACTAGAATGTTTTGCGAGTAGTAGGTTGATCTCAACTTATTTCATTTTTTTGATGCTTTCCTAGGCTTCGCCTAGTATTTCATTTTTCTCCTAGGCTAGTCCTAGTTTGTTGCTATTTTTTGGGTGTTCTCTCATACTGTCCACTTTTTCTTAAAAATATTAGTATATCATGCTGCATTTAATATAATATAAGACCCTTTTTCATAAATTTTTTTACACAATTTGATCGCAAAAACAAGTCTACATTGAAGTTGATTTTTCAAAAGACATAAAAGAAGCAATAGGTGTTTGAATAGATGAAAAAAGACTCATGTAATGCAAACATGTTGTATATTAATATACCCAATACCTACATTTGCTACCAAAGCATAGATTATAAAATCCGTGATTGTTTATTAATCAACATCTTATGACCTATTCTACATCCCAAAACCTCCCCCAAGTGAATAAAATTAATCAAACATCCATTAAGGGATAGACCACTATGACAAACAAAGGATAATCCTAGAAATCCTAAATGGCGAGAAAGACCATGACCCCTATGTATAAACTTACAAAGGGTTCAATGGTACCTAGTAAACAATAGGATTTTGCAACCCATTAGGAGGCATTGCCTATTATGCATACTTTGTAATGTGAGGATTTCTTCTCTAATTATCTCAATAAAATCACCCTCTATTAATCGAGATAACCTATTTTGGAGGAAAATAATTTGGTCTCTCCTAATAGTTTAGTATTTTTTTTACTATAAAATAGTATTATGCAAAGAACACAACCCGTCCCCCTAGTTGAAAATGGTATGTTGAAGACAAGAAGCATGTGTTTACAATAAATATTTTATGAAACATAATCATCATTCTATTTGCACCCTAATTATATTTATAGGAAACCTAATGGTTTTAGTGAATTAATACACTCAAGGATGCAAGGGTTGACAACAAGTGAATATCTTGATTAATAATATTAATTACCAATATAATAATAATACATTTATACTTTTAAATGAAATGCCGAATAAGATAAAAACTTGAAAACATAAAAAAATGAGCACACTTAGCTGAGTACAAATGATTCTAGAAGGTTCTGTGAGGATGCACTATTGAAATAGGAAGATCTAAACCTGATGATGCTTCGTTCTGGAGACTATGACTAGAAATTGAATTAGGGAAGGACTATACAACTCTGTCATGAACGTTTTTCTAGTCTTGACCTTATTGTACATTCTTAGACCTACTTAGTTTAAGTCTCTCTAAATTTATAACATTATTTCCTTCCTGAAATTGTTTGTCATTTTCAAACCATAATTTTTTATGTTGTCAAGCCCTTTAAACATTGTCAACATTTCCTCAAACCCTAGCCATGGATGGAGACCCTACAGAAAACATTAGTTAGGTTAAGGGCGCCCCTGTGCACCACCAACATTTTTACTATTTTGAAGAGGTCTCAAACTACATGTCATTCTTCACCTGTCATGTGATATCTAAATGAATGTAAATATGATTTGTCTACTCTATTTGATAATGCTTTAGTTGAGTTGTCTCTTATTAAAATACTAAAGACATGGATTTTTTTATGCTTGTATATGAAAGAGAATGGTGCCTTTACATGGTAATAAGCTTTATACCTATGAATATTGTTGTCATGATGATTGTCGGTGGGCTATTAAAACATTTAGGGAGATTTGAGTGCCTTTTGTAAGTTTTATAAGTGAGTGTATCATGCAGTGCTATTGGATTTCCCTCATTAACAAATGAGGTAGTGGTCACTTTCTTATATAAGGATTCATAGGTGATTATCTAAGAAGGGACAACCCAAAGAGATTATAGGACCTAATGAATGAGATTAATTCAAAATAAAACTTGGAGGACATGTCAAGACAAAATTGAAAAAGTTAGCTATGATTGGATATAATATAATGACCAAACTGTATGACCTTGACCAGGGAAGGAAAACATACAATCTAAAGTTTGAAACTTGTTACTTGGTGTTTTTGTATGGATTTTATGTATTTTATTCTAAAAATTTTATGACATGTTAGTGTGCAAGTATAAAAAATCTAATTAAGAGACCTCAAAATATGTTAAGCAAGAATGGGAAGGTTGCATTTATCTTAGCAAGTGTGTATTATCAAAACTAGCTATGTTAAAGAGCGAATTACCAAATTTGAGTGTCTATATAGCACCCCTAAGTATAAAATGAAATTACATTCTTAAAGGAAAATATACCTCAATGTGTAGGCACACTATGTATTCATTTGAAGTTTGTTTCGAAAAATCCTTATTGTTCTTAGTGTTGGTATGCTACATGATGAAACATACAACAAAAAGTATAATCAATGTCCATGATAAAGAAATAAAATTTAACTCAAATGTAAAGTGTAACACGAAATAATTGCATTTACATACAAATTAAATGAAAGAGATGGAAACAAGAAAGGAATGTACCTATTTTTTGCGGAGGGAGAAACTCTCAACTTTGCTTGTGTTTGAAGATGTGAATTGTTAAATTTATTGAAGTATTGGGGTGATCACTATACAATAGTGCCCAAGAGAAACTAGAGTTTTTGGTGCATGCAATCCAACATGGAATGCTGAGGAGAAAAGAATAAAAATGAAGTGTCAAAACGTCCCTCTAAGGGAGAAGATTGAGTATCAAAGTTATTCAAAAACTATGATATCTTCCCTTTTGAGTGCAAGAAGAAAGAAATTTTTGCACTGAAGAAATTTGTCACTTCTATACCTTCCATAACCCCATGAACCACAACGATACATATAGATCTAGGCCCGATTCTGTAAACAAGGAAACATAGTAGATGAGAGGATGAGTTCTATCACACCCTTTCCATGTTATGCACAACAGAATATAAATTTTAATGTACTAAAAATTTTGATTAAGAAGGATCATACCCCCTAATAGTCTTGAAACTGTAGAAGAACTGAATGTCATGAAAAAGAATGAATGAATTACTTCATACCCCTTGTACTAGTCTAAACTAAGTGAACTGAAACTAAAAGTGTGCCAAAAACTTGTAACTGTAGAATAAAATATAAAACTACTAAGAAATTTGATGAAATTTCCCCTAGGAAAAAACATGTGGAAGGTACAAGACCATATATACGGTCTTGACCAAAGTTTTCCATTTTGAAATTATGTATTTTTTTCTTTCTTAATTTTTGTGTTTGATTGGATTTCCGAGTACCTATAGCCTCTTTATACATGTATGTTACCTCATAATTATGCATGTTCTTTCAGTAAGTGTAGAATATACCTAGATGAATTCCCCTTCTTTTGAGGTATGTGCAAAAACAATGTTGAGCACTTGGATCAAAAGAAAAGATGTGTGAACACATGCACTAGATGTCTGATAAAATATAGGAACTTGTGTAGAGTGTTGAAGAAGCGGCCATCTTGAATAACTTGTTCCTGCAAAATAGAAGGTGTTTTGTGCATGGTGGAAACTATGGCATGCAATAAAAGAAATTATAGCAATAAATAAAACCAATATAGAAAATAGAAACATTAGTCCAAATACATGTAGGAGAAAACAAGTAGAACAATACTGAAATTGAATTTAATAAGTATGAAAATAATGTCATACAAAAGGTGTAGAGCCATAAACAATAGACACCCAAAGTTTCACAAGACATTTAATTCCCATAGGGATATAAACAAGAGAAAGCAATAGTAAAAACGATAGGCATAATTCCAAAAACTTGGGATACCCACAATGTCCCAAAATAATCAAGGCACATAGGCCACAAGAAAGTAGTAATGCACACACACAGAGACAAGTAAGTATGCATAAAATAAGAGTGTCAATACATGATAATATGATAAAGTAGTCAATATATGTGACAATATGTGAAATAAGAGATATAAACACTACAAAAGACACATTTGTTATTCCTATTAGCTCAGAAGACAACATGTACATAATATATAATCAAACATGACAATGAAGTAGAAAGAAAATATGATAAAATAATAACACCTAGATGTAATGTAAAAAAATTCCCTAGATGTATAGAAGTATAGTTAAAGTGTTGGATAACACCTATTATAGCGTACTATTTTGTGTATGTCCTTTATCAAGTTCAAAATCCGTTATGAAAGCATGTGTGTAAATAGTAAATAATAATGTCATTTATGAAACTAAAGTCACAAACAACATGTATAATGTAAAGAGCTAACAACTCAAGCGAAGTGTACAGGTCCTAATTTTTCATTTTTGTAAATATGTGACTATTTTTTAATTTGGAAATTACTTAGCTATTTTGAAGAAAGAGGGGAAAATAAGTATAGTATTATCATGAATACACATGATGTTCATATGAGTTTTCATTGCTCTACAATCAAGTGTAGCTAAAAAATAGACATTAGGGCCAATGTGTTCAGTAACCATGTATGGGCCTAACCATTTGGGATTGAAATTTCCTTTGAATGCTTCCTCGGCATTTGTATTTATTTTATTTTATTTAAGTACAAGGTTTCCTACTTGAAAGTTATGGGCATAGAATTTTTTTTATAAGCACATTTGATGCCTTATTGATAAATGTGAAGGTGTTCCGAATTATGCACACATTTATAATTGAGAATTGAGAGTTTATATAATATTTTATCCACATAATATTTGTATTTAATGGTGTTGTTTAAATATTTGTAGAGTAAAGGGATTTATAATTCTAATGGTAAACTATATTTGGTCCCATAAACTAGAGACAATGGGGTAGAATTTGTAGGTGTACAAAAACTGGTATGGTAATCCCATAGACATAAATTAATCTTATTATGCTAGTCAATACCATATTTATCAAAAATGGAGTATTTTTACAATGGTTTAATTAGTGGTTTCAACTTGGCCATTTCCTTTGGGGTAATAAGCAGTATAAAAAGTATGTTTGATTTGGAACTTTGCACAAAACTTTTTAATAGTATGGTTCTTAAAAGATGGCCCATTGTCCGTAATAATTAGGGAAGAAAATCTGAAGTGATTGTTTTTGTATGTGAGTAAGAATTGGTTGATAGTGGTTCTTATAGTAGATTTCATGGGTATAGGATTGACCCATTTGGTAAAGTATTCAGTGGTAGAGATGATAAACTTGTTCCCTTGTGTGAACTCAGGATTGATCTTTCCAACAAGTGAAACCCAATAGAGGGAAAGGCCATGGGATAATAATGAGTTGTAATGAGTAAGAGGGTACATGGTTAAGGATACTATGGAATTTTCAATGATCACACCATTTGGCATACTCATTATAGTTCTCCTCCATTGTTGGCCAATAATATTCTTGACATAGTAGCTTTTGGGACGTAGAGTTTTCGCAAAAGTGACCACCACACTCACTATCATGTAATCGAGATAAAATAGGTTATGTTTGATCATATCCTACGAAGCATAAAATACAACCATAAATAGAAAATTTGAACAAGGGGTCTTTTATAAGGACGTAACGTGTGGCTTCACATCATATGCGATTACCTTTTTGAGGTAAGGCCTTCTCACAATTGTATATCAATGAACCATTCATGATTTTTAACAAGTTTCATGTAGTAACTAATACATGAAGAGCCTCAATAGGTAGTAATAGAGGTGTTTCTCTATTTCCAAATAGTGAAAGTAGCACAAACATTGATTATATATTATAGTATTAAAAAAGTGGATCTGGCCATAGCATGAAGTTTTCAATTGTCCTTTCTTGGAATATAAGTGATGGAGTAGGAATTAAATGTTGAATGCATAATTTTAAGAAGGGTGTTATATGGGATCAAGTGTTCCTCTTTTGCGTTATAAATGTCTTGTACTTGATGAATGACAAGTTTAAAATCCCTAAAAAATTGAATATTTTGGATTTGTATCATTTAAGAAGTATAGAGACCCATGATTAATGCTTCGTACAAAGTTATATTATTGGTGCATGAAAATCCTAATTGATGTGCGAAGGGTATGGTCTCACCTTGGGATTTGACAAAAAAAATATAGGACCTACGTAATCAGTACAATGAGACTTGTAAAAATACATGGTCCCTAATTTGGTGTCGATGTTATAGGTAGTGAATTCATCCCAAAATTCCTCATTCATAAGGGAGTGGTCAAAGAGTAGAGCTTCAGTGAGTTGGTTAATGAGGACTTGTCCTATAATGGAATTCTAGGAGAAAAAATTGAGGTTAAAATTAGTTAAGAGAATCACTCATCATGTTATTCACTGAGATAAATGTGTGTGTACTAAACAAGTAATGCAAGGGATCAACCTTAGCTATGACATGTACTTTGGTGTTTAAAATATAACGTCATAATTTATGTGTGACAAAGACTAATGATAAAATATATTTTTTCAATAGGAGTGTACTTATACTCTTAAGGGAGTAGAAAATGACTAATTTATTAAATATCCCACTAAAAAATGTTATCTTCACATTGGGTTAATATGTAATTGAGGGCATGATTTGTAGTGGACATGTAGAGTAGTAATCATTTTTTAGGTATAGAAGGGGCAAGAACTAGTTGGTTGAGTATATATTTTTTAACGTCATCAAATGATTTTTAGAAAGTAGTGTCCCATTCGAATATAGTGTCTTTCTTTAAGATTCATGTTAATGGTTGGGTTTTATCATCCAATCTAGCCAAAAAAATTCAAATAACTTGAATTTTTCCTTGGAGAGATCATAATTGATTTAGACTATGAGGGGTGACATATCAACAATGGCTTGGATATTTTTGGGTTCAACCCAGCTATTTTACGATGAAACATTATATACCCTAGTAAATTACTAGAATTGACACAATAGACACACTTGTGTGGATATAATTGAATGTTATACAAGCATAACCATTCGAATATGAATCATAGATTATGTAAATGGTTGTGAAAATTTATACAATTTTTAAGCAAGTAATCTAAAAATAGTATTGAATAATTATGTGCGTGTAATAATGGAAGATGTGTGTCATTATGTGTTGATAAGTAGGACACCAACATTCTTCAACACAAAGGTTATGATAGCGTAGAAAAAGGTACCCAAGGCGAATGTAAAAGAGGATTTTTTTTTTCACCAAGGTTTATATTGATTTGATTGTACCCAAAAAATTCATCCATAAAAGACAACATATCATTACCCGTAGTTTATTCAGCGATCGTATCTGTATGTGGGAGGGGTAAACTATCTTTAGGGAAGGATTTACTTAAATCACGGAAATCAATGCAACCATGGATATCATCATTGAGTTTTTCCAATGGGATGATATTGGATAGCCATTAGGGGTAATCCATGGCTTAGATAAAACTGGAAACTAAAATATGTTGAATTCTTTACTAGTAAATCTACTTTAGGGTGTGTCTTACGGATTTTATATTAGACAAGTTCATAATTATCATGTAGCATAATGTTATGCATAGTGATATATGGGTCATTGCTAAGCATATAATTATAATTCCATGCAAACATGTTAGGTAAATATTACAACATTTGATGTATTTCAGCCCTCTTTTTGTCACTAATGGAAGTGGCTAGGAGTACTAGTTGAGGGTTATTACAAGTACTGAAATTCAAATAAGAAGTTTCTTCTTTCAACAAGGTGGAGTGTTTTTTCTATATATAGGTGGTTAGGAATGGTTTCAAGGGAATTGGTTAAAATGTTTGAGGAAATACCATCTTGAAAGTATGCACGAGGCTATAAATGACGAGGAAACCTATTTTTTTCATATAACGAAGGACGATCCTCATATACACCTAAGTGTTTAAGGATGGATTCCTCATTAGTAAATTCATCCAAAGATGGAATATTGGTGAATAACTATCATGCAATGATATTGAGCCTCAACCAGCTTAAAATTCATATTTGAATGCATGGAAAAAAACCTCAACAGAATTTCGGGGTCAGCGAGGGTTTGTAAAAAATATCGGAGAGAATATCCATTACTATCCTTAGATTGTTGAGATGGAATTATTATATAATTTCGAATGCCTTGGAAATAATGGAAAATTCCTTATATGGTTAAGCTATATTGTAATAAATACCTGGTAATGTTTCATATAACTGTGATAAGTGAAAGGAACGATAACCAGATCGTACCAAGCCAAGAACACAGATGCTAATCAAACACCATGATCAATAAGATGAAAGTAATTCACCAGAATAACTTTACATAAAACCTTTGCAAACAAATGAGAAACAATATCATATATTATTATGGAACTCAATGCAATACATTGAGAATGGGCCTTGCTTAAATAGGCAAGGAATAACAATCTAAGAACCAGTCAAGGTCATAGATCAAGCCATAAATCAAGGAAATAACTAGTCATCAAAGAACTAGTCAAGACCATAGATTTAGGAGAGAACTAGACATCAAGGATCTAGTCAATACCATAGATCAAGGAAAGAACTAGTCAATACCAAAGATCAAGGAAAGAACTATACCTAACAACTAGATAATATCTCCTAATATCTAAATAAGATAAAAGAAATATCCACACACATAAGTGAGTGAGGATAAATACAATAAAGGTAAATAAAGTACCTAGGTGAACATGAGCTAAGGTAAATACCTACTCTAACACCCCCCCTCAAGTGAAGCTAGGGGCCAAAATAGAAGTGGCATGTCCACAGTATGAGTCCCGACAACTAGGCCTAATGAGGTACTCATGTACAATAACTGGGAAAAAAGGGACACCGCAAGGTACCCAAAACCAGTAACAACAAAGTAAAGAGAGTAAAGACCCACTCCAAGGCATCCCAAGAAGCTCGGCTCAAAAAACTCATACAATGTTGAAGAAGTTTGGTGTGCACTGTGGTCTAAATCCACTGCTCGATCACAAAACTCAAAAACAACTAACACTAGGCTCCACCAGAATAGCTCCATACAAGGAGACTGTCAATGGAGTGATGTCAAAAAAGTGCACAAAAAAATACCAAACATAATTCAATCAACTGCTTCAAATAGGTGTGCCATGATCCAAGAACAATAACCAAAGCAACAAGGCAAGGACACAAACTCCAGAGTGTCACGATCCAAGAAAAGCCAAGGTAACAAGGCAAGGACATGAAACCCGAAGAAGCAGGATCAACACCACACCCTCCCATACTGCTGAATGGGTGGAGTGATACTACAAATCTGTATGAGTTGCCCAAAATCAACTACTCGAACACTGAAAAAATAACACTGGAATGCACCAGAATAGATCCCCCACAAGAGATACTGTCAACATGTCAAAAGTGTCGAAAATACAGATACAAAATCTCTCAACAAACAAGAGAGATACACTACACCTGCTAAAGAAAAATGCTCAAAACAAGAAGCATCACAATGCAGAAGGTATAGAAAGTGGAGCAAGAGGCCGAATGGTGGAGGAGCCATGCCTGTAGAGTCCTCTCAATGAATGCCTATGTCGCCACCATGAGTGATCAAATATCCACCCCAAATCAACACAGATGGATGAAGAAGATGCCTGCATATGACTTGGTGCAAAATGCACAATGGGTGCATGCAAAAGAACATCAGAATGTGTGTCAGGTTGATCATGTCTGACAGCTGAAATCTTAGGTTTCTCAAGCCTGAGTGAAGGTGTAGAACTCATGTGTTGCTCATGATCCTCAGAAAGAGTCGAGTGAACAAAAAAATGAGCTCTGTCAATGTGTGATCCCAATGAAGTATCTGCTCGAAAACCAATGTCATGATGAGAATTCCACTTAACATGTGGAATAGAGGAAACAATACCCTATGAATGTCTGCCAATGACTCCTCTAGTGAGACCCATAGAACGGAGCATGCGAGAACTGAATGCAGTGGTATGCTTCTTAAAAAAGCCACACAGCTGAGCAAAAATAGGATACACAACATGTGGTACTGTAATAGGCACAGATGTGGAAGAGCATGCAGTAACAAGCCTCACAGGTTTAGAAGCATCAAAAGCAGGTTCATGCTCAAAGACTGACATATCAATGTCAGTGGGTTCAGGAGCAATAGTTGCAAGTGGACTAGGAGCATGGATATGACTGTCCACAAGATGATGGTGATGCTTGTAGGCTAGCAAGTTTGTTCTGCAGGGAGTGTATTATTGTATCCTTATCATGAATGAGTGATTGTAGAAGAGAATTTCACTTCTTGAGAGATCTATTTTCTTCCACAAATTTTACAATATCCTCTTGAAGTCCACATACTTCAGAGAAAATCATATCATTCTCAAAATCCATGATAGGTACAAACTGCAACTCCCAAAAATTTAGGACATCGGGCTCAGCCGAAATTGCATCCACAATTGATTACAACACTCCTCCATATTTGGAAACTTTATAATTATAGTGCAAGTCTCAAAATAAATATTTCCAATGGAAAGAGCATAGAAAAACAAGCACTTTTGCAAAAAACAACACTCAAAACTGAGTTAACGATCAAAAGTTACAAGCTTTTTAATATTTTGCTCTGTTATTTATTTTAGGTGCCACGAAAACAAAATAAAATGTTGTTACCTTCACAACAAAAATAAAATTAAAGGGGGCTGAAGTTAAGCACCTACTAGTAGGAATCACAAGCTTTAAGGCCTCATATGACTATACCATATGACCAAGGGCTAAGGATTTTAATGGGTTTTTGGAGGGTGTTGCGTGTTTTCGAGAAAGTCACATCCAACTGCCGCTTTTGGTAAAAATTACTTTTTTTGGACTGTGTGGACAGTGACCTTTATTTATGAAAATAGCAGTCTGCGGATTTTCCTGAAATAGTAAAAACGTGCACAACATCTATGGACCCCCTGCCAAAAAGGAAAGAATCTAAAATTCTTCTGCACGTAACCTAAAAATAATTTTCCGTACCAGAAAACAACCCAATGTAGATCTCACAAAATCCAAAAAACCCAATAAAATTTTTTTCTCGGTTTCTTAACCATGTGACATGAATCCCGAGGTGAACCTGTGTATTTCACTATAAACCATAAGAAACCACAAAAAATGACTGCCTCCAGAAATGGTCGAGTTTACAGTCAATCTTAGGGTTTTCCCACCTTCCGGATCTAATGGAAGCCTCTATTTTACATAAAAATGCACGCAACAACAAAATACGACCAAATCCCAAATATATGAATACACAAAGAATTTATTTACAAAATAAAACTTACAGATGGATGTCAACAGCAATCTCCAGCTCTGATACCATGAAAGGAACGATAACTAGATCGTACCAAGCCAAGAACACAGATGTTAATCAAACACCACGATCAATAAGATGAAAGTAATTTTCTAGAATAAATTTACATAAAACCTTTGCAAACAAATGAGAAACAATATTATATATTATTATGGAACTCAATGCAATACATTGAGAATGGGCCTTGCTTAAATAGGCAAGGAATAACAATATAAGAACCAGTCAAGGTCGTAGATCAAGCTATAAATCAATGAAATAACTAGTCATCAAAGAACTAGTCAAGACCATAGATTTAGGAGAGAACTAGACATCAAGGATCTAGTCAATACCATAGATCAAGGAAAGAACTAGTCAATACCAAAGATCAAGGAAAGAACTATACCTAACAACTAGATAATATCTCCTAATATCTAAATAAGATAAAAGAAATATCCACACACATAAGTGGGTGAGGATAAATACAGTAAAGGTAAATAAAGTACCTAGGTGAACATGAGCTAAGGTAAATACCTACTCTCACAATAAGAAGGGGAACTTTGGATGCTACAAGTAATGAATATGTCATCAGGAGCTAAATTAGCATAATAATGAAAAACAACATGATCAACCTTAACGGTTTGCATGGTCTCTAGGAATGAAAAAGTTATACAATTATGAATGGTAGATGAAACTACATGTATAACATGAATCTAAGGGCATCCCAATAGAAAATATTAACTACAGAACATTAGGAATGACATGAAAATTATTAGTGAGAGTAGAAGGGCCTAAATCAAATAGGTAATGTGATTTTCCTCAAGCACATGACGGGGCATATTATCAAAGCCACAAATATTTATATATAATGGAGTAAGATCATGGGATGATATTACTAACATATTAAGGAAGGATATAATGAAAATATTGAGGCGGTGATCCGTTGTCTATGAGAACACGTGTAACCAACTTGCTATGAAATTCTCACTTGAATATGTAGAGGGAGTCCATTATTGATAACATCTTGTGAGGGTAGGTAAGTGGAAGTAAAAGAGATGGGTTCCTTTTGAAAATAAAGAGACACATCTATGAATTATTTTACATAATCAAGAGATGAGTGAGGATGGATTTGAACATCAGGAAATATTTTATGGGTAATATCCTTCGATGTGGGATCACGTTGACAAAACTCAAGGAGGGAAATAGTAGGTATAAGAGGGGAAACCATCATTATAATTAAAATCAAAGTGATCAAGCCATGAATTAGAAGCATACAACTTGATAACATAAACGAACCATGTAAGGGTTCCTTTTTAAGGGGGGATGGTTAAAATTTATTAATACGTTAGTTTCACCATAAATTTTACACCCCAAATAGAATTATATGAAACCTAACGGTTTTAGTGAATACATACACTAAAGGATGAAAGGGTCAACAATAGGTGATTATTTTAATTAATTAACATTCAACACAAATTACCGATATCAAGAATAATAATTTTATATACAATGTAGTGTATATAAGAAATAAGATATAGTTATCACTCTGAAGAGCACCCTGAATGAAGGATTGGAAGAAATCCTTCTCTTCGGTTGATACAATGGGAACTCCTCTGAGATGTGGGTGAATCGGGTTGAGGAGAACCTATAGATAGACACGTTGGTTCCCTGGATTAATCACTTAACCTAATTCTCTGGCAAGGGTTGAGGGAGAGAAATAAACACAACTTAAGAGAAAACATGTAAAATAGGTGATACACCAATGTTTTAGAAACCTATAGTTGAATAAGACACACTAATTGACTGCTAAAGACCTGTAAGGTTCACTTGAATTGATATTTGAGTCACTCTCACATTTCACTTGCAGTAGAATAGGTTTTTACTGTAGGTGAAACATGATTTTTACGGGGGTGAGCACATTGTGTAGGGGTAATAAGACATGTTTAATATTTTGAAAGAGAATGTGAGGGGTGTGGATAAATAATGTAGTGGTACCGAAAAAGGTATCTACAACAACCATGTAAGTTTTCTCTGAAGGTATTCCAGGAGGTAATACCACTTCACTTGATGTGTTTGACCTATTGAGAAATAATTTACTTATGTTTCTTTTTAATTACTTTTCTTGTAATTTTGTCAGTGGGGCGTGATAGCCCCTCCTTCTTGGGTATGTGGAGGCTAAAGCATTATTGAATGCTTAACTAACTAAAAACAATGGGTGGCTGTATAGGTTGGGGTTCATACAGGACTTTATTCCAAACTAATGACCTATGGGTAACAAGTGCTTGTATGGCGTATAAGGGAGTAATTTGAAATTGTCGAAGGGATCCTCAACTTTGGGAGTCATGATTTGACTAAAATCCCAAGGAGATATCCATTAATGTAATGTGAGTAGACATGTATTAGAATCTCACCTAACAATCTACTTAGAGTAGGTCCAAATTAAATTAGAAGAAAAAAATATTGTAAGAAATCAACTTTCGACTAACATTTCTAGAGAGACAAAGTTAGTGCAGGTTCATGTTAATCAAGGACACAAAGTTTCCTTCTAGTTTGGTCAATAAAAGATCACCATTCGTTGCAAAGTTGGAGAGTAGCCTTTAGGCAGATAAAGGATGCCAATAAACAAAGAAACTAGAGGAAATTATAAGCCTCTTCGAATCAATTAATTGATGTAGTATGTGTCACATTAAGCCTTTTCAATAACATACATTTAATCCACAATTCCCAACCCTTTGGAATGGCTAAATCCATTCCAATTTATGAACACTACAGATCATGTCGTTTCATCTCCTCCTCACATGACCCTTTCACCTTTCTCATCATTTGTGACCTAAAAAGTATATCCTAGTTGATTAATGAAAGTGAGTATTTTTTAACTGATGAAATAGGACTCTTACTAATGTTAAATTGTTAAGGTCACTTAAGTGAATTAAGACTTAAAATAGGGAAAAATCTACTTTATCCTTTAGTCCCAGAATTCATTAGGATGGAGAGCTTCTTGATAGAATGAGAGAGAGCTAGAGAGAGGACCAGGGATGACCGATATCCTTGATAGATGACATCCTTTGACGATGAAGACCAGTTTCTTACTTGAAGCACTAGTGATCACAATAACATTCTTCTATGAGATAATGAGAACATCTCCATAACATTGGAATAGCCATGTTCAAAAAATTATGTAATCCAGATCTAACCATTGTTGATGTAGAACATGATGATCTAAACTTTTGGCCTTGTAGCAATTTCTCTGGAGCGAGGATCACTCCCCTCTACTTATTTACGCCTTCACAATTCACCGTACTGATCACAAGTCAACTCCATGATGCTCAAACAGGCTCTTTATGCTTGTTTGTGTACTTCCTGAAATAGGTCTTTACCTCGAGTAGGAATGGTTAGGATTAGGTCCTTGAATTGATGATTCTATGTAAAATAGCTGGTCACCCGTTGGGCTCTGATATGGGGTGATTGTTAATATTAGATTTCCTCCTTTGAGGTGTTATCAAACTACTAGGTGTTAGTTTTTATTTCAATTAGCATAAACAATTTTAATATGAACACATTTTGTATGCCTGGTAGAACACACTCCATTGTCCTTTGCATCCATTTTCAATCTTTTTAGATTAGTTTCAAATTTTGGTTACTAACCCTCATTTTAGCATATTTTAGATAACTATGGTGTTTCTTAACTAGATTAGTTGATTTTTCCTTTTTTTTCTCTTTTGAGGAATAAAAGGAGGTGAGGTTCTGCCAAATTTGGATAAAATTGACAAATTTTTGAGCTTTTTCACTTTTTTCTTGTCAAATCTCATGTTTTGATGATACAAAGGTGCCTTGCACTAGCAAGAAGTATGTTGGCATGGTATCCTATTAGGTGTTGTCATTGATGCAAAAGCACATTAATGAAAAATTGAATGTTTGTATGATGATGTCATGATGTTGTTTGAGGTGCTAACATACTGGTTTAGATGGTTATCAGTTGCCTTAGTGGCTTTCAATGATATATACTTGCTCTAGCAAACCCATACATGTGCTTAACAGGTGTTGCATGGGAGTGTGATCTTCTTGGTTTCTTGGGAAGATTTTTGGAATGATGGATAACATGATGTGAGGGTGCTTGAGCACTCACAAAAGTGGTATAATGTAGGTACTAGTCGTATACCATGTTACATGTGCTCAATGGGAGCAGGTATGGTAGCTTGGAGGTGTGACAGTATGAATTGAATCCATTTGAGATCATAGAATCATGTTATACGGTATATCATGGCATATTGGGTAGGTTTGGGTCATTTTAATAGATTTCTTTTTTTGTTCTTGGATTATTTTAGTTGGCCCTAGTTGATACTATGAGGATCTAACAAGTAAACATAGGTAAGTCTTAATGACTGGAGATATTGGGATATGTAATTTACATTATGATGATTCGATATGTTATAGGGATGAGTGATTATGCTCTCAAAAATAATTCAGGTTCCCATGATGTGAATTTTGCAAGTTATGATAGTTTATGTGAGACAGGGTCAAGAACAAGTGAAAATCAAGCTCGAATTTGAACTTCTGATGCTCATTGTGACTAGTGTGATTTGCATGCGACATTATGGATTTAAGGGAAGCTACTAAGGTGAGTATATAAGGTTTTAAGAAAATAATTAGGTCAGTTCATCATCATATTTTTATGAACGAATGTTAAGAAGGTACATAGGTCAAAACCCTAGTTAAAACCTAGCTATGGGTTGTTTGCAAAAGGTGATGTATACTGACCCAATTTAGATTGGTAATGAAAAAGTTATGATTGTATGTTATAAAATAATCCTCAATATTTCATTAAATGTATGGTTGAGGTCATGGTGATGAGTGGGCAGGACCTAAAAATAGCAGTTTCCAAGATAGAAGGTTATAGAGCAATATGGTCCAAAGCAGTAACATGCCAAATTGATGTGTCATGATTATTAGGAGATGAAATTGATTTATATGAATTTTTTAGGACATATATATGTAGGTTCATGGTGTTTTTAGGCTCAAACAGGTTGACTGGTCAAAGGGCAGTTTTGGGGTCTCAAATAGTAGGGTCCAGTGTGTTGGCCATAACTTGAGCTACAAGTGAATTTTTGAGGTGATCGAATTTGTTTTGGAAATTAGATTCATATATATTTCCATTTATATATGTTTTTCCTCATGATGAGGATATTTGATAGGGTTTCCATGGAATTATTTCAGCAAGAAGGTTTTTGGTAGTTTAAGACAAGATCTCCTTTTGTGGAAGTTTGATGTTGTTTAAATCATGATATGGATTCTTTTATGCTTCCTATCACTGGGAGAGTGAATAGGGATTAATTTTGCATCCAAATAATCCATTTTTAAGTATTTAATGCATGTATATTTGGTTTTATGAGATAACCTTTGGAAACATTGTTTTTGGCAGGTTGATTTGGTGATTGAAACTCTTGTTGTGGTTTGCATTAAAATATGTTTCATGAGTTATAAAATGCGTATAAGTATTATAAAGGTTCTGAAATTTATTTTTAGTTGTCACATGGCATGTTTTGGTTTATTATAAGTCATTTTGTGGCATTATGAAGTTTACAGAATGTTGAAGGGTGAAGGAAACAACTGTTCTAAAAATTGTAAAGGAAACTGGGCCCAAAATGAAATAATTTGGTTGGTTGATATTAATTGTGACCATGTATTAATGTTTTATGATATTTTAATAATTTATAAATGTTAATGGGTCATGAAAAAGTATGGTACTAATGTTAGGGCATTTTTAAGAATGTGCCTATGGGGGTTTGAGCCATTTTTGGCATATGAAATGATGGTTTTAGCTAGGACAACCTATATGGGTAAAATGTAACTATTGTAATTAAAAATTATGAAATTTAGAGAGTTTTATGGGTCAAAATTATGATGAGGTACTGACCTCCTTTGAATAATGAAGAAGAAATTCCTATAAAAGTGAAGTTTTATCTCGTTTTGTGAGCTAGTCTTGCATGGGGGATTAGTTAAACCTAGAGTAGAGATATTTGTAGTTATGAAGGCATTATTGTAAGGAATATCTTATGTGTTTCATACTTAGGAAGATATGATAGCATGAGAGAAAGATGTTAGAGGCAAGATAAGTGAAGAAAGAAGGAGAAAGTTGAAGTTTGATGCCCTAGGGTATGAGCTAGGGTTTGTGAGTTGAATTAGTGATTTCCATCAGTTGTGGAAGCATAATTTTCAAAGATAAAAAATCTTTGGGTGGCTGAGTTGTTTCTTGGTCATCTTAGGGGGTTGTAGCCTCCTTATGGAGTGAGTGCTTCACTAAATCTGGGGTTGGTGATCCTTGTGGGGTTGGTTCTCCTTTTGTAGTTTTTTCTATACTAATTTATTTTTCTTTGAGTAATATAAACAAATTTTCGATGGGTTTCCTTCCCCATGAGGGTTTCCCACTTACATAAGGTGTTCTTGTGTTTGAGTACTTTACTTTCTTGTTGTTGTGGATGTTTTTGCATATTCTAATAATCTCACATGATCATGGTTGTTGTATAATCAATATAATGGATTAATTTATGATTGGTAAGTGATAATAAAATTATTATAGGACTGATTCACCCCTCCTCTCAATCCCTTATGTTTCTAACAATTGGTATCAAAGTGGGTCCTTTTATATAAGTTTGAAAACTTGAAAGGAGATCCTTGAAGCACAATATAGTGAAGAAAATAAGAAAAGAGAACAAGGAATTGAAGTCCATGGCTAAGAAGGATGAAGAAACCATAAAATATCTCAAGATTCAGTTGGAAAAGGCCATTTTAGATCTGAGCACAAAAGAAGAGGAATGTGAAAGTATAAAAAACAAGCCTTGTAAAGTGTGTGAGCATGGACAAGTTGAATTTAAAGAGGTGGTATTCAATCTACAAGGAGATTTATCATTTCATAAAATGGAGAACATCAAATTGAAGATTGAAATGAAGGTTTTGAAAAAATCCCTTAAAGGTGAAGGAAGATGCATGTTCCAAGTATGAAGACAAGTTAAAGGATATTGAATCATATTTTAAGGATGAAACTAGTGAGTTGAAGATGTATGAAAGATTTGAGAAGAGATTCAAGGCTCTTGATGAGTGTTTAGAAGGAAAAAATGACATTGATGATAAATCAAGCTGAGGGTTTCAACAGAATGATGATCCTGAAGCTAGTCCAAGAACTAAACCAACTAAGAATATGACTAAGAAGGATGATCCAAGAAGATATAACTCAATTAGACAACCTAATCTTATGAGGTATGGCTCTTTTTTCAATGGATATTGCTTTGTTTATCATGATCTTGGTCATAGAGCTAGAGCTTGCTAAAAGAGAGCTCCAAGGAATGAAGTAGGTGTCTTCAAGGGTGAATGTTATTCATGTTGTGAGTATGGGAATATAGAAAAATATATTGGATGGAACTTAAGTTTTTTTGAGCCTAGGAGGAAGAGGAATGTTGTTTGTTTCAATTGTCATCAATGAAGTCATGTTGTAAGATTTTTATCTCAAGGTTCATCTAGGAAGGTTAAAAAGACCATGTTCTCAAAAATGAAGGATGTATGGTTGCTTAAATCAATCAAAGATGAATCTAGTATAGTTAAGGCAAGGGAGAAGAATATTTTCTTGGATGGCAAGATACCTAGTCATGCAAAGGATGTCAATGAGGTTGAGTCAAAGGTTGAAGTAAAGCACTCTTTAATGCTTGAGAAACTAAAGAAATTTGGTATTTGGGACACCACACAAAAAATTTTATGTATGGAAAGTGAATATTTCCCTATTTTCATAAGTTCTCACTCTTGATAAGTGTCTATGTATGTGAGTGCTATTATTATTTGTTCTTGTCTCCATCATGACATGTTGTCTTATCTCAAAGTGTTCTTTGGTCTGTATCTGTTGATCTACATCACAAGTCAAGTTATTGGTATGGGTATCTTCAAATGTAGCAAATTCTCTGTGTCTTCATATTCAAAGTTCTCATTCATGTCATGATATGAATGTGTCTACGCATCATATTTCTCTCATAGTCTATCTTAAATTGTGTAGCAATCTTTTTCTAAGGGATTAGTGTTCAAAGAGTATGTCAAACTATGAAAAGAGTCTTGAAATCCTCTAAGTGATTTCATGAGCCCCATGTTGAAATTTTCTGTGAGTTTTTGAAACCTCTAAGATATTTGAGTCTAAATGGCACTGTAATATCCTCATTAGATTGTTTACTCTCTACCAAAAGTGTGTTAATGAGCTTCATGCTATGTGAAAGAGTGTAATGTATGTAATCAACACATTATAAGTTGTATTTATGTGTCCAATTTGGCGTATCAAGTCTTGATTGGTATTCTAAGATCTATTAAAAGCATTCTGAGTTGGGTCTCTGTGTCTGCATAGTCTCATTCAAATAAAGGTCTTCTATCATTTTCAAAGTGTGTTGTCATTAAGTTTCTTGAGCCTACAGTCTGTGATCTTGTTCTCTAAATGTTTAAAGGTTGTTAGTCAAAGTCTGTACTTCATTTTAAAGGTGTCTCTCTATGAAAAAGTCATCCAAGAAGGTGTGAAGAGTTGATTAGTTCTTAGAGTAGAATAAATAAGGTAGACACTACCAGGGGGATTTATGATCATTGTAATACCTAGATCACCTATCAGGCATACAAGTGTGTCTTAGTCTGCGATGTCACAAAAATGTCAATATGAGGAGTACAATTTTGAACTCGATTCGAGGTAGTGTATGAGGTCTAATAAGTTCTAAGAGATAAAAAAGACAAGATATAAGGGTCAACAAGGAGAATGAGCTAGTACTTTATGTAAATATTAGGTTTTGATGACAAAAAACCCCTAGTTGATGCTATAGGTTACAAAACATATCATGTATCAAGAAGGTATGATTCTTGAACTCTAAGATGGTCTCAATGACAAGCGTGTTGATACAGGTGTCTAATAGAGATTGTATAGTGGTATAATAATTTTGTAAGGGTATGTTCCAGTCACATGTTAATATGAGAAATATTGCTATCATAAGAGGTGGGATTTGAGCTCACTACATGATTTTCTTGAATATGGATTTGATCCTTCATTATGAGAAATATTGTAGGAGATCTTACAGTCTGTGTCTGTGTTATGAGTCAGTAGGTACTGAAAATTTTGAAGGATCTTATTTTGAAATGTGCTTCTAAGTCTATTGGGGTAAAAAAAAAAAGTGTTCATAATGTGTTGATTATGTCCAAGTAATATCAATACCATGGGTGTGTCAGGGACAGTACAATGAAAACTCATGCTATATGTGTCTTGTATCTATGAATTCAAGGCTTTAGAACTATAACTCACATGGTTTCAGGATGGTCTAGTTCTCTTGAAAGGTAGTTGAGTGATCATAGAGAGTCTCAAAGTATGTTCTTGTAATAGGAAAGATGTATAGAGGTTCTCAAGTAGGATTTTAGCTCTTAGGATCTCGCACAGATTGAAGTTACTTCATCACAGATGATGGTAAAATTGAAGAATGGATTGGTGATCACAGTGTGTGTTATCTCAGTCTTAGTTGATTATTCTGGCTCATAAAGAGACTCTACAAGTATTTGACTTCATTTAATGCCGTATGAGATTCTTAAGGTCTATATGATCAAATCCAGATAGTAGAAGGAAGATAAGGGTTTGTGTCATGAAAACCTAGATAGAATGATATCTACCCATGGTGTGCTCAGTTAGTATGTCTATGTATAAATCTCATGATGTGCTCAAATGTGTTTAGAGAATCAGTTAATAAGGTGATACTCATACAAGTGAAAGTGATATGAGCCTATAAAATGTCAAAACTAAAAAAATGATAAGATCCAAAATGTCTCATCTATCTAAGTGATTTGAGCATGTTTTCAGGACTACGGGATCAATATAATAATACAAATGTTCTAGGATATGGTGTGAAGAGGTTCAAGTGTGCTCAGATGATAGAGAGTGTTAGGTCCATCATGAATGGCTAAGATAACATGCTCCAGGTATGAATGAAAAGTTGTCAAGAAATGTGAAGTATGTTGTTGACCTTAAAGTGCACTAGGACTGTTAGAACCGTGGTTTCATGATGTTGTCAAATCAAGGTGTTGATTGTACAAGCATGATATTACACAATATGTTAGCATAAAATAAAAGTACAATGATTTTTTTTGTATAAGTATGATCCAAAGGTATAATGCTCGTATAGAAGACTCAAAATATGCTTAAATGGGTGAATCCCTCATGAAGATAGTTAAGGATCGTTTTAGTAGAAGTGAGGATACCATAATGAAAAGAGAAAATCAATCCCATGAAATTAATGCTCATGATTCAGATGATCAAGAAAAAGAATAATGCTTACTGTAACTGGAAGAAGTCTATATAAGCACTTCAACAAGCTATAAGTGGAACATATAACATATGAAATCTCTTAACAAAGTTGTTCATGCTAAAGAAATATCACAATTTTTTTGAGAAAGTTTGATCATGCTCAGGTAGTGAGAGAGTGTTTTTCAAATGACAAAGAACTTTCATCTACAGTTGATAGTGCCATGAGAAGAATCTATGAGAGGGGAGTTCATATTGAAGGTATAATGTATAGTATACTATATAGGTATGCAAGTTGCAGGGTATGGAGGATGAATGTGATGTGTTTCGGGACTGATCATGCTTGACAGAGATGTCAAGGACTAAACCATGCTGCTATAGGCTACCCACTGTTAAGGGCTTGTAAGGAAAAACCTACATGTGTATCTACAATAATTCAGGAATGGAAAAAAGGAAAAGATAACTTATAAATTATGAAGGAGTCATACTCTAAGCATGTAGATTTGTTTGAACATGAAGTGCCAAGAAGTAATTATTGTTTTCTACAAGATCTAGAAGGCTACAGGTCTGTAAAACTCCTTGGAGGTAGAGGAAGATCCTCGATCCTCTTGAAGGTTTCTCAAGGTGATATGAAGGCTAAAACGTTTTTGAGGTATGTATTGAATGTCACCATAGTTTACTATCAAGTATTTATTCTTGAATACATGTTATTAGACATTTATGATAGCTAAGGACTGAGAACATGACTTAGGACCATGGAAAAGTGATTGATCTCTCACCAAGGCATGAAAACATGGTAAGAGGTAAAAGTTTGTGTGGTTTTAGTTAGAGAAAATTTGTATCTTCATAGGGGGATCACTTTAGGAGTTACTTGCATGACTGTGATGAGTCTAAAAGGTTGTGAAGATTATTACTTTTGTACTGAAGTTGTCATTTAGGGACATGAGTCCTTAAGTTAGTTTGGAGTCAAGAATGGTTAGGAACAAGCTAAAATTGTGTCTAGACATGTAGTATAAGCTCAAGAAATAAGGTGTGAAGGACTTGTATGCTCTTTGATGACATTGTTGTCTTGTTCTTGAGAAGTATGCTTCAGATGTTGCTCTGTTACAAATGATTTATGAAGCCTAAAGAAGGGGTTAAAGAAAAAATACCAAGTTTGCATTCCTAGAAGAATAAATATGATGTGGTAGCTTCTAACAAGGTATGATCTTGTTAATTTCATGATTTATTGATGTTTTTCAGCTGTTGGAAGTTCTCTTATAGGGGGAGCTTGTTGTTTGCTTGAATGAAGACAAGAATAAGGTTTTTGGGAAAAATTCAAGAAAATGAAGAAATTTGAGACCTTTGGTTGATGTTTCAAACCAAATCATGATGGTATGATGCTGATGAAGTTGAATAAAGTAAGATACATGTATGCCTTTTCCATTAATGTAGAAAGGGGGATACGTTCAAGGTGTTTTCCATCAATGATAAAGGGGGAGGTTGTTGGCATGGTGTCCTAGTAGGTGTTTTCATTGATGCAAAACCACATTAATGATAAAGTGAATGTTTTAGGATGATTTTATGATGTTGTTTGTGGTGCTAATATACTAATTCAGATGATTATTATATGCCTTAGTAGGATTCAGTGATGCATGATTGTTCTAGTAAGCCCATACGAGTGCCTAGGAGGTGTTTCTTAGTAGTATGAGCTTGTTGGTTTCTTTGGAAGCATTTTTTCATGATGAATATCATGATTTGAGGGTGTTTGAGCACTCATATTAGTGGTATAATGCAGGTACAAGTGGTTCACCATGTTACAGGTGCTCATTGAGAGCAGGTAAGACAACTTAGAGGTGTGAAAGTATGGATTGGAGCCATTTGAGATCATATAAGAATGATATCAAGTATATCATGGCATATGAGGTATTTTGGGGACATTTTTAGAGGTTTCTTGTTTAGTTCTTGCATTATTTCAATTGGCCCTAGTTGTTACTATGAGGATAAAATGAGTAAGCATATGTAAGTATTCATGACTGGAGAGATTGGACTATGAAATTGACATTATGATGATTGTAGATGTTAGAGGGATGAGTGATGATGATCTTAGAAACAATTCAGGTTCCCATGATGTGAATTCTACAAGTTATGATAGTTTATATGAGACAACGTAAAGAACAGTTGAAAATCAAACTCGAATTTGAACTTCTGATGCTCTTTGTGAGTAGTGTGATTTTCATGTTACCTTGTGGATTTTAGGGAATATTATAAGGTGAGTATAGAAGGTTTCACAAAAATAATGAGGTCAGTTCATTGTCATATTTTTATGAATGAATGTTAAGAAGGTAAAGAGGTCAAAAACCCTAGTTAAAACCTAGCTAGGGGAAGTTTGCAAAACCTAAAGTATACTGAACCATTTTTTTATTCTTAAAGAAAAATTTAAGATTGTATGTTGTAGAGGGATCCTATAGATTTCTAAAAATGTATGGTTGAGGTTATGGTGATGAGTGGACCCCACCTAAAAATAGTAGTTTCTAGGAAATAAGGTTATAGAGCAAGATGGTACAAAGGAGTAGCATGAAAAATTGATGCGGAATGATTATTACGAGATAAAATTGATATATATGAATTTTTAGGACATAACTATGAAGTTTCATGGTGTTTTGAAGCTCAAACAGGTTGACTGGTCAAAGGGCAGTTTTGGGCTCTCAAATAGCAAGGTCCAGTGTGTTGGCTATAACTTGAGATATAGGTGAAGTTTTGAGGATTTTTTACAGGGTTTTCAGGGCATTCTTTCAACAAGAAGGTTTTTGGCAGTTCAAGACAAGATCTATTTTTGTGGAAGTTTGATGTTATTTAAAGCATGAGATGGATTTGGTGATGCTTCATATCATATGGAAAGTGAAGAGGGATGAATGTTTCATCAAATGAATCAAGTTTTAATTATTTAATGTATTTATATTTGATTTTATGAGCTAACCTTTAGAAACAACGTTTTTTGCAAGTTAATTTGGTGAAGGAAAATCTTGTTGTGGTTTGAATTAAAAGATTTTTCATGACTTATATTATTAGAAGTTATATACAAGTTCTTACATTTAGTTTTAGGGGTAATATGGCATGTTTTTTAGTAGAGGTAATTTGGTGTCATTATGAAGTTTCCATTGTGTTAAAGGGTGAAGGACACAACTGTTTTGAAGATTGTAAAGGAAACTGGGCCTAGTAAATGAAATAATTTGATTGGTTGATATTTTTTTAATATTGGTAAATAGTTTTTTGAAAGGGACTATACCCTTGTGTACAAAAGAAGGCCTAAAAGCCGGAATAAGAGAGAGGAGCAAAGAAGCTGTAGCAAAGCACAAAAGTTACAGCAAAGAACATCGAAGCCCAGAAACAGCTACACAAACGAGACTTAACAGCAAAACAACGGCAAAAAAACAGCAAGCCTACAGCCAAGAAGCAGTAATAAAAACAATAAGGACCAGCAAAAGTAGTCAGGACTACTTCTTGGCCACTTGATCAATACTCATCTTTACTTTTTTCCAAGCATGATACATGCCCAACGTGGTCATATGAGCAGCATCCGTCTTATCGAGCTCCTCTCTGGTTCTTTTGCTCTCTTTCTCATTGCCCCAAAGTGCAGCCGGGACACCGCTAAGATGTGAAACACTTTTTGCATGACCTTCGATGAACTCCTCGATGGCCCTGAAGGCTGCAATATTATACTCATGCCTAGTCTTCGTCTTCCCTAGGCGGGAGTCTAAGGAGGTCAGTTTTTTGTATATGTCATCAATCTGGCTATTGCCAATGCTCCCTTCCCCCTCAATGCTTTTTTTTCCTTTTTGCTTAGCAAGGTTTTTGACCTCATCCTTCAGCAATTTAAGCTCAGCCTCTAAGGCCTCCAATCTCCTAGAAGGGTTATCCGTTGGTGCCGCCTGGGGACTGGCACTACTAATGGTCAACAGATCACGAGCAATGTCTTACAAAGGTTCATCCCCCTCAGCAGTAGACTCAAGGTTGAGTCTCCTAGAAGCCCTGGTGACATGTTTAGAGGTAGAGACAAGGTGGGTGGCAGGGGCAGCAACAGGAGGAAAAGAAGGAGAAGCATGAGCAGCCGGCATGGGGGTAGCAGCACCGATGGCGGGGGCAGCAGTAGGGGCAGCAGGGGAGACAGGACTGGCAGCAGCGGAGCCCAACAAAGCCAGGCCATATTAATTGAGACCATGTATGGATTTTTTATGATATTTTAATAATTTATAAGGGTTCATGTGTCATGAAAAACTATGTTACTAATGTTAGGTCATTTTTAAGAATGTTCTTATGGGGTTTTGAGCCATTTTCGACATATGAAATGATGGTTTTAGCCAGGACAACCTATATGGGTCAAATGTAACTGTTTTAATTAAAAATTATGAAATTTATAGAGTTTTATGGGTCAAAATTATGATGATGGACCAACCTCCTTTGAAGAAGAAGAAGAAATTCCTATGAAAGTGAAGTTTTAGCTCATTTTGTGAGCTAGTCTTGCATTGGGGAGTCGTGTGACCTAGAGGAGAGATATTTATAGGTATGAATTCATGATTTGAAGGAAGATAATATGTGTTTCTGATTGATGAAGATATGAAAACATGAGAGTAATAAGGTAGAGGAAAGATAAGTGAAGAAATAAGGATAAAGTTGAAGTTTGATGCCCTAGGGTATGAGCTAGGGTTTGTGAGTTGACTTAGTGATCTCCATCAATTGTGGAAACATAATTTTCAGAGATCAGACATCTTCAGGTGGCTGAGTTGTTGTTTGGTCATTTTAGGGGGTTATAGCCTCCTTATGGAGTGGGTGCTTCACTAAATTAGGGGTTGGTGTTATTTTTAGGGTTGGTGCTCTACTAAACTAGGGGTTGGTGATCCTTGTGGGGTTGGTGCCTCACTAAATCAAGGGTTGGTTCTCTTTTTGTACTTTTTTCTATACTAATTTTCTTTTCTTTTAGTAATATAAAAAAAGTGTCAGTGGGTTTTCTTCCCCAAGAAGGTTTCCCACTTACATATGGTGTTCTTGTGTTTGAGTACTTTACTTTCTTGCTCTTGTGGATGTTTTTTCATATTTTAATAAGCTCACATGATCATGGATGTTGTATAATAAATATAATGGATGCATATATGATTGGTAAATGAAAATAAAATGATTATAGGACTGATTCACACCCCTTAGTCCCTTGTGCTTATAACAAAGTACCCTTGCATTACTTCTTTGAGGCTTGCGCTAGTGAGAAAACCATTGCACTACCGCTGTCAAGCTTGCGATACCGCTTGACAGGATTACGCTAATGCCTATCAACCTATGTTTTTGATAAACTAGTTTTTTTCTACTCTGTGTATTGCATGCGCTACTGCACTATAGATAGACGCTACTGCTTACTAGGCTTGTGCTATCACTCCTCTTCCCACGCTAGCGAAACACTTTCTGTGTTTTTTCTAGGAAATTCATCTATGAGTTTACCTCTGTGCTATTGAAAAGCTATCTTACGCTAGCGGGATTAACCTTGCGCTATCACTTAAATCCATGCGTTACTGCTACAAAGGCTTGTGCTAGCACTCTGTGTTCAATTTTGGCTCTAATTTTGAGTATTATCGATTCTAATTTTTTGTGTTTCTATTATTTTATAGTTTTTCCTAATTATTTTATGTAGGTTTTAACATTTTAAATCAGATTTCTAACATTTTTTTAATCTTTAATGAGCATTATTCTTCTATGCTTTACTTAAGTTATGTTGGTGTGTATATTTTCCACATCATTAGGTGAGTCATCTCACTTAGGTGAGATCGTAGGTCCATGTGTCATTTAGGGGTCATTATGAGATTCTCTTACATGTCAGTGTGTCATATGCATCATTGGGAGTTACACTTCTAATATGGGAATGTAACTCCTCCTCTCCACTTAAGTTATCATGATTACAACACTCGAGGGTTACTCAACATCTCTTATATTTACACCTGATTTGGATCTATGAGATTGAGGAGAGTGTTTATGGATTATAACAAGGTTATGCCCATATTTCAAATCTTTTCATGCACATTCAGTTGATGCCCCTCTCCTCTAGAGATCTCCTCACACTGTCATTCACACATCCTTTGATGTGTACGCCATCCCTCGTGATCCTCACTTTTTGGTTTTAAAACCCTCTTTTATGGTATTAGAATGGATCTTGTGGATACGTGCACTCCTTTTGAAATTATTCTGTGCATGTTTTTTAGACTTCCATGGCATGATATTTAGATTCTCAATGCATGTGTCATAAAGGTTATTCCATTCAGTGTGCTCTCTACTTGTATTGATTTGGGCTTCATATCTCTTGCTCAGCTTATTCATGTGGTTTTTGGTGTTTTTGGGGTGTTCATGGTCTTGCATGTAGTTTTGGATGTATTTCTTTGGAGTTTTGTTGCAGTGTTAAAGATCAGATATCGAGTTTAAAGCATTATCCATTGCTAAGGGTTTTTGGAGTTGGTTAGGATTCCCAAATCGTGCCCCATCTCACTGAGCTTGGCGTGAACCTGTGGCTTGACTATTGTGACTCATGGCATTTACATTCCCTTGGTTCTTTCTACAATGGCTCTTAACTCGTGTGCTTACATAATCTTGGAGATTCGTTCAGTGGTATGATCATGTTCAACATTGGATGTACTTGTCCTAAGTCATCTTTTAGGTGGCACTTGGTTGCATCAGCCTTTGAACTCGTTCCATACTAGCCACTTCAATGCCCAGCTTCATCCATTGACTCTCACAGTAGCCTCGATGTGGGCATTCAAATAGCCTGTGCAGCTACATGGGCTAATCTCTAATTAGCTTGAACTCTAGTCATTTGCATTTTCATTGGGCTCCTTCAACGTTGTACTTGGATGCAGTTCAGTCTTGTGCATCATGTTCTTGCTCTTGAACTTTTTTTGAATCGTGAGGCTCATGCTTCAGCTGCTGGATCGTGGTCTAGTTTTTTCTTTGTTCAAGGTTCCTATAGCCTGCATTTTCTCCCTGTTGGCTCATGGTTCCTTATGCAACTCGTGGCTTATCGGCTTGTGGTTCCTTGTGTAGCTCGTGGTCTGTGCAGCTCTTAATTCCTTATACACAAGCTCCCTACCGCCATTTCCATCCTTCTTTGCACAACCGAACACACTTCCATTCTCCTGCTCATGAACACACTCCAGCGACCTGTGTGGAATCTGCTACTTCATTCAGCTCCTGACCTTGGCATTTCAAACCTGCCTCCTACCTTAGGATCTTCAAACGGCTCTTGTTATAACCTACACACCCATAAACACATGTTTAGTCATTTTTTTTGGATTTTTTTTTGGCATTTTTGGTGGTTTGGGGTCTCTTCCAGCTCCACTTGTAGCTCCATTGCCCTCTGTCATCCCTCTAACGGCTCTCCTCCTGGCCACTCAGCGTCAATCTTACTGTCATGCTCTGCTCTAGCTGCTTCCCGCCTATTGAGGATCTCCACTGCCTGGATTCCACACCAACACAGCACGTGGACCCTTCAATTTAGCATGTGGTTCCTTCATTTAGCTTGGTCAACAGCCATGACTTGACAACGTGGGCCCCATTCCTTTTGAAATTGTGTGTAGGTTAAAAAAAAAATCCTCATTTTTAATGTTTTAAGGTCTAAAAACATTCACATGGCATTGTAATAAATATTAGGACCTATTTTGCTTGTATTTAATACCTTCATACGAGCATCGAAGACGGAGGGTGAGGTCCGGGGTTGGCAGGAGGCTAATCCCCACTCACAGGCAAAACAAACTATGCCTAAAATTTGATGTCGTTTCCAATGAGTAGTCACACGATACCCTTTGCACCCATTTCAGGAAATTTTTAATCAGTTTGCGTGTTTATTGGCTTTTTTCCATCAGTTGTGGGAATCGTAATAATGCCATAACTTTTGACTCGCATCTCGTTTTTGAGCACTTCTTTAGTTAAAGTTGCATGATTTATCAAAATTTACGTGATGGAATTGTTAGTTTTGTAAACACACTACTTTATAAAGTGCCGCATTCTCGGGGGTTGACTGTACTCTTGGGCTTTCACACACAGATGCATTATCAGCCGATTTCGACGTCTTTATTTTGTGCACCTTGCACTTTTGATTCTGCATCATGGAGAGTACTCTTTCTAGACTTGAGAATCCTAGGATAACCTTACAGCCTCTGCCACTTCTCACCAGGATAGGGAACTATTCAGCCTCGCGTGCTTCCATGGAACATTACTTCACTCACGAGGGTCTTTCACCCTTCTTACTTGGGCCAGTTCCTGTACCCACTGATCATCGTCATTTAGAGGACTTTCTTGACACTTGTGACCATGTCTTTGGTCACTTGATGATGCATGTCTCTAGATCTCTCTGGTTTCACGTGGCAGACTCATATCCACCTCACTGTGTCTGGAGCATTCTTCAGTCCCTCTATGGAGACCCTTCACATACTGCCACCATTGTTTTCTACTATTGATTCAGTTGTCTCCTCTTCTTCATGTGATGACATTTCCACTGACATATACTCACTTGGTTCTAATTCTGATGATGAGGATTGTGCACCTAGTTCTGATGTCGAGAGTACTACAAAGGACTCTTCTCCTCTTTCTCTCACTATTCCAGAGAGTGTTTTCACCCCTCACATCTAATCAGATATCGAGCAGTCTCCTATTCAGTCTTATACAGTCATCACACCCACCTCCTTTCCACTTCCAGTGTGCAAGGCCCCTTCCACTCCTCTACCTTCATTGCATGAATTATACCTGTCTGACATCGCTCTTCTATTTCTTGAGCCCCCTCATTGGGACGAGTATCTGCCTGACCTTAGCCATCTTTTCGCAGAGTCTACTTGTAATGCACTACAGGTCCCTCATCCATTTATAGGTGTTTTAGAGGAGTTCATCATCTCTGTTGTTGGGATTTCCCCTTCTGGGACTCTTACCACTTCCACTTTTCCGGAGACCTTCATTGATCCACGCTCAGCTATGGATCCCTTTTTTGTTGTGGAGGATGTTTTGTTCCCTTCACATCACTTGGACATTCTTTCTTCAGGTGTTCCTCTTTTTCACTCTGATAGTTCTACACACGTGGCATTACCTTCAGTTCCTTGGCACTCACTTGCTAGAACTATGTCACACTTTTGTGGACTAGACTCAGAGTTCTTTGTATTGCTGCCTTTAGTTTCCTTCATGGAGTGGGCAGACTTTGAGCACGTCATTTTTGTCCTTCCTAAGGGTAGGCACATTGTTCGGTGTGGGTGGCTCTTCTTCAATCCAGGGGCATAAGATGTCATCAACGAAATTCTTCTGGGAGACTTCCTAGAGCTGCAAAGTCCAGATCCATCCATGGCATCTTCTACATTCCTCTCGTCTCCCTCTTCTTCTCTCTTCTTCTTCTTTTCGAGAGATTGCCTCCTTGTACATGGGTACCTTTTCAGGCTCGTCTATGGCCGAGACCCATTTTTGGAATCTTTCTTAGATTAGAAAGTGTTTTGTTCTCTTGTGGTGGATGTTTTTCCCACTGGTTTTTCCTTCACTTCTTGGGACCTTTTTCTTGTGCACGGGTACCTCATCAGGCTTTGTGCCGGGACCCATTTCTCGTTTCTGACTTTCCGCCTCATCCTAAGTTACGATGAAGGGGGGGTGTTGGTGTGTGTATTTTCCACATCATTAGGTGAGTCATCTCACTTCGGTGAGATCGTAGGTCCATGTGTCATTTAGGGGTCATTATGAGATTATCTTATGCGTCAATGCATCAGTGTGTTAGTGCGTCATATGTGTCATTGGGAGTTACACTTCTATTATTTGAATGTAACTCCCCCTCTCTACTTGAGTTGTCATGATTGCAGCACTGGGGGTTACTCAACATCTCCTATATGTACACCCCATTTGATCTATGAGATAGATGATAGTTTTATGGCTTAACCAGGTTCTATCTGTGTTTCAAATATTTACATGCACATTCAGTTGATGCTCACTCCTCCCAAGATCTCTTCACGCTGTCATTTACATGTTTGTTAATGTGCACGTTGTCCCTCGTGATCCTTGCTTGCGGGTTTTAAACCCTCTTTCAAGTTAGACTAAAGTTTTTGTATGCTCTTCTCTTACACCTTAGGGTGATATTGAGAATCAAAAAAAACTTTAGTTTTCATTTTTATAACATTTGGTTAATTGAAAATTTAATATTTAATTTTTCCTTAAGGAATGGACAATTTATAAAGCATTGTTTAAATTTCATTTGATTTAAATTTTTCCTTTGCATTTTTCTAGTTGAATCAAATCATTATGTATGCTCTTTTCTTGCATCCTTGGATGATCTTGAGAATAAAAAGAAAATTTGGTTCACTTTCTATTGGAAAATACTAAATATTTTGTGTACATGACCTAATGCTTGTCAAAGACATGGGATATAAGAAAACTCTAACTACACATGTGTTGCAGGTTGCCAATGGTGTAGTAAACCTCATTAAGATTCAACACAATATATTTTTATGTTTCGGTTAAGAGATATGGCTCGTCCACTTTAAAATGGGGAAAGTATCTTGGCATAAGCCATAAAAATCATTATGAGGATTATCCCAAGAACCCTAAAGTAGTCCACACCTTGAGAGAACTGGTGGACGAAACGGGAAGTGCCTCGCTACCCAATTGACTAGTTGGAAACCTTTTTGATAAACGCTTCATGTTTCTCGTTATAGGGCCCCATTCATTAATATGATTATGGGGGTAATGATATACATTTTCTAGAAGTAATTTGCAATACGTACCTCCTTTAGGAAAGAATTGGTGAGTTTGTGAACAAAATCCTAAGTGAACAATTTGGAATTCAGGCCAACTTTTCTTTATCCATCGTGTTCCAAAGATCTCTCACAAAGTAAAAATTTCTTTGGATTCAAAACCTTGTTAGTCAAACAAGGGGAGAATTCATTGAAGTTAGTGTCATGTTTTATTCATCACAAAAATTACAAAGTGTTACTTTGTCCTACTTTTTCACTTCTTAAGACAAGGTGAAAATATTTTTAAAGTTGAGTTAAGTATTTTTCATCACCACTTGGTCTACTCCTTTGTTTTATTGTTTCCCTTTATTGGGAAAAATAAAGCAACATATGTGAATACCACTAGAAATAATCGAGTCCACCACTTTTGTATTCTACTCACATGACTAGGTTGCAATGCTAGAATGTGAGTGTTGAAAGTGTGAATGGTAGCTAGGAATGTGAGTCTTCATGTTCTAGTAGGCCCTTAGTCTCACACCCATATTGAGACTCATTATCATTGTATCTAGGTTGTCTTATCATTGACTTCCTTTGAGTTATTACTCTTCCCGCATTATATCAATAAAGTTTTCATACTTATGTCTTGTTTCCTTTGTGAAAATTGATCTAAGTCTCTAAGTTGTATTGTTACACTACTCACATAAATAACAACTTATTGATATACTTAGAGTTGATTTTGATCCCAACATTGCCTTGATTTTAGGAAAGTTTCGTTGTTACATTTCTCGCATTGTGGTAACATCATTTTGAGACTAAAATATTGCTTTGTCTATAAAGCTTGATTAATGTGTCCAAATAGTGTTGTTGTACTGCTCGCATTTGTAGCCTCCATTTTCAAGACTTGGAATTTTTTGTATCTAAACTTTTTTTAGTATACATTGTTTGAAGATCACGTCAACACCTTCTTAGCATTTAGGCCTTGTTTATTTTAAACTTGACCTAAGTTTTGATATTATGTTGTCATTGTTTGCACCAAACCTATCTTTGAGAACGTAGGGAGTAGTTATTCTTGTGATTGAATCATAGTCTTGCACTTGATTGTTTTGTCCTAGATACGTCTTTCTATACAATACCTTATTAGTGTGCCATTCTTTATTCTTTGGTATTCTTGGTTCATATTTCCTTGATTATTTGGATTATTTTCCATTGATTATTTGACATTATTTGTGACATTTGCAGTCGTCACATTGCTTGATTTTTAGTAGGGTCCTTGTAGTACATGTATACATTTTTCAAACCCTAGAAAAACATTTCCTATCAAGAAAATTTTTAGACAATCCGAACATTGGAAAATTTTCCTTTGCAGTCGCTGTGTTGTTAGATTTTCCTAAACCATATTGACATCTACACTTGTAACTTGTTTTGAAAACCTTTCTGGATTGTCAAAATTGTGTCATCAATATGTCTTTTTCCTTAGATACCCTTTGGAAAATTACATGAGCATCCAAATATTTGCAAAATGTCTAGTTGGTTTCTGTTATGCTGCCCAAATCGACATGGAACTTCCTTCCATTTGAAGGAGTTCAATCACACTATCTATGTCTAGGAATTTGGACCCACCGGTATCAATAATGAATAACTATCGCATGGTTCCTCACACTTACGGAAATAAGTATCCCGTTGATGATTATATTTTTAGATGAACCATCAAAGTCATGGAAAATCTTAGAGATGTGGTACTTGGCCCCTAACATAACTGCCAGATTTTATAGGAGCTTGCTCTTCTCTTTTTGTGTTGAGGTGAGGGTTAGAGAGAAAATAGAATGAAAATCCTAAGGTGATGTGTTGGAACTTTACTAAAAGCACAAAGATAGAATCCGAAATAACTAATAGACTAGTTAAGGAGCATTGAGCATGATTAAACCTATTAGAGATATTTCATACTATAAAAGGCTAGAAGGAACTGAAAAATAACCATTTACAAATGAACATATTTATGTAAAGATATAAGGGTGTATAACACAATAGAAACTTAAACGTGCATCAAAATTAATAAAAAAAATATAGAAGAGAATTAAGACCTAGAGTATTGCAAACTTCTTTGTGCACAGAAAAAGAACTCTTTATTTATAGAGAAAACAACACATAAGGCCAAGAATGACACATACTAAAATATTTCTTTACAACAAATCCTTGCTAAGGCTGATGAACACAAACTACTGAACCTAAAAAATTTCTAGGAATTTTCTGCTTCCTTTTTCTATATCCTATACCGGCACAAGGACCCTTTTTTATATATCCCATGGCTTGCTCTCTGATGCATCTACCATCATGATTTCCACCGTCTACATTTATTTCTTTACCTAGAGGATATTTGACCCATTTGGTGAATCTCAACTACTCACTTTGGGACTCTTGATTACATTCAATCCGTTGAACTGTGAGTCTCTTTACTTATTTGATTGGCCTTTTGGATGGTGGTAGCTTCATTGAGTGACACGTGGAGGCCACAGGATAATTTCTGGCTACCTTTTTCTTTCTCCTTTGGAGTTACGCCTGGATGACATGTGGAGCTTTACGGGATCTTTTCCATTCCTTTTGATTTTTCCACCCACTTAGGATATGTCGTTGTGATTCTGCCACGTGGAAGCCATGCATATTTTTAAGGTCCCCTGTTATTTTTGCTAGCTCCAATATGTGCCAAAAGGACACATGGATGTCCTTCATGTTTATTCCCATACTTATTCAAAATCGAGCCCTGAAGAGGAACAAAAGAAAACCAAAATAAAAGGGGTCCGATGTGACAAAAAACAACAAAAATGATAGATCCTTGAAAGATGTAGAAATTATTCTATAGTTATGGTGACTCACCGAGGGAATTCATTCCAGTCATGTAAGAATATGGATATCCTTTCTTGTCTAATTTGTTTAAAATGTGGCTTAGAAGACACCACTAAGTGCTACTTCAAAGTAGCTTGGTACCTGACCCATTCCTCCTCAGTTAGGTAGGTCCTTTTTGTAGAGCCTGAAAGGATCTATCCAGTTTATTGTTCTCCTTCTGAGAGAAAGTTTGAAGATCCTACACCATTGTGTACGATTAGAATTCCAGCTTCATGATTGGGTTTACGATGGATCCCACCTCAACTACATTAAAATCTTCTTTTAAAGATTGAAAAACAGTCTTGTCTTGTTCCTTTTTTGTGAGTAGCTGCTGAATTTGGTCCTCTGATAGGATGATGGATTCATTGTCAAAGGGAGAGGGGAAGCCTAATTGCATGAATTCTTCGATGGTCTATTTTCTTTCTCTGATCCCGAGATGGAGTTGAGTCAAGAGATTTTACCATTTGATGGATGCTTTGTTACAACTTAGAATATTGTTGATCTTGGCCACTACTGTCCATCTACATGTGATACCCACCCCTTGTAGGGAAGATTATGAATAATCATATAATTTCTAAACTAGCACTTGTGATTCAGGAACCTTGGCGTAGACAACACTACTAATGGTGGAGGTTGAGGACTCCACATCTGTGCAAAATCCATGTGCATTAGATATGAATATGAGTGCAGGAAAAAGGTCCTTTTCCATGATGACAATCCTCTTGTAGCATAAGACATATAGCCATTGCACTAACATGATGATTCCTCCTGTCTATGGTTGTTGTGTAATTTTCCTGGTCAAATCCTTGACCGCGTCCTCAGATGACTGGTATTTTGAATGCAGGCTTCTCTTCAATGCTTCTATGGTGTACAACTTCACTTAAAGCATGGTAACCTTGGATTTCATTCAATCAAGTGAAGTGGTTGCAGCCTTGGAGACTACCAGTTCAGCCTTCAATTCTTGGCTTCTCCTTGAGAAGCTACAAGATATTTCTTTGAAGCTGCCTCTTTTAACTCCTTGCGGAGTTGCTCCAATTCTTTGTTCTTGCCTTTGATTTCAATGTTGAGGTGAATGATAATATTTTTTGTCTATATGAGGATAGAGTCTACCTTATTTAGTTTATTTTTGGTCTTAAGATAATCTATGGTGACCACAACAGCTGATTCATTCATCAATTCGACCTTATCTTGAGGTCAAAACTGAGTTAGGTCCACCATCAAAACATTGATAATATAATCATCAAGTTACATATATTTGGTAGGTTTAGAGGTGTTAGGTATCATTTGCATGATGGTAAGGGATCTCTATTGATGGTCATATAATGACCACATCTTCTTCGTCACTCCAACCGACATCTCCTTTTTCTTTTGCTTCTCCTTCCTTTTACTATGTGATGCTATGGCTGAATCAACTTGATTTACAAAGTATGTGGGGGAAGGAAAATTCCCCCATGCAAATGGGAATCCTGGAAACATGAAGTATGGGATAATAGTGGGTTGCAAGGGTTGGGAGGTCACAAGGGAAAAAGAAGGGGGTGCCAAGATCTTAGGAGAAAAATAAGCAATGGTGGTGGGTGGCGAGGAAGAAGAGAGGAACCAGGAGGTGGAAGGACATGATTTGGTGTGATGAGGAAATAAAAAATGGAGGGTAAGGAATTGAATGAATCGGAGGGGGTGAAGAAAATGGAGGATTGGGAGGAGAGGCAGGGCAAATGAAGAAGGGACTACAAATGACTTCATATTTTTCTTTGGCGGGCTCTGGGGGCTGTTTCCCTCAGTGAAAATTATAGAGGGTGAGATCAATGGATGTGTAGAGATGGGGCCCAAGGTTGGGTCTGACACTGTCTACTCTTTTATTTCCAAACCCTGAGGGTCTGGCATTTTCTTAACAATGGACATGGGCATGTGGTCTGAGGGATCTTGATGAGAATCTGAGGGTGAGATTCGTGTTGTGTTTATTTTTGCGAGGGGCCAAGGTTTCCCGCCTTATGCCATGTGAATTTTTCCTTGGTAATGAACACTTCCTCCCCACTCTCCACGTCAGACCCATGCTCAACATCCCAAAATTCTTCCCACTATTCATAAGTGGGCACCTCCTCAAAATTGTGGGGCGTTTTCTTTATTTCTTGCCTATATTTCCAATAGGCCTCAATTTGCTTCATACTCCAGTCCTTACCCCATAGGGATGCTCTCAAAATATTACCCATAGTTAAAGAGGGGTTGTATCTGTGCCGAAATGGATGAAAAAATACCATTCTAGCGTTGGGATATATTTCAATTCAACAAAAATATCAGGAGTCTCTATTTTACGAGACCTCCTGACTTCAAATAATTTTCTTGGCTCATACTTACATGAGCCTGAGAATTTGTTTCTAGAAAGGGTGGCAACCATCTTCCCATCTGGATCATACCTCCATCTATCCTTAATCAAGGTGAAGCCATAGTGAGCCAGCTTCTGTGTAATTACATGCTTCACATTGCAATTGATAATAATGACACCAACTTTATGCCAGGGGAGTTTGAATAATGTTTTATTCTTACATGAAAAGTTGTATTATTTTTCCAGGATTGGAAAATGCCTAACCACCTCCAAGCCCACCACCCGCGTCATGAGGACTCTGGGAAGAATTAAGGATTCCTCTAGGAATCCATGCAATTGTATCATCGAATGCGGTGCTTCGAAAAAGTAATTGCAGGGATGTAGGGAGTCTTCGAGGATGGCTTGAACTAAATCAATCATTTTGTTATTTAATTCTTCATATTAAGCTCATGTAGAAGGGGTGAAACAAAGTAGTTTATGAACTCATAGGCATCTGATAAATGGAACAACACATGGGTCTATGCGGATACTAGTATGATATTATGAGGGTGAACCTTTGTATCCCAAAGTGACATGGTTATATACTGGTTAAATTATGACTCATGTTGGTACAAAATGAGATGGAAAAAATACGAGGAGTACCTAAATGTGGAGTTTATAGAGAAAGAGGCTAGCTAATGGAAAATACCCTCCACTATGACCTTGGAGAAGTCAAACCGATATGTTTGGTCTTTTTCCACCACCCTCATCCTGCCATTTTCTAGTCGTGGATACTTCTATCTGAGTCCTTACCAAAAACTAAAGGTCAACATGGAGCAGGCATCCTGAGAACCTACATGAATGCTTTTAATGGGATTGGAAATCCCAGCAAGTAAGAACTACTTAAATCCTCTTGCCGTAATTCTTTCCTGAGGAAAAAGTATTTTTGATAGCTTGAGGCCCATAATTATTGGAGTTTGACCATAAAATTAAAGTTGGCATTTGGGTCATATGACAGGGATAGCATCTCCCTGATGGCTCACGGTGATATCTTCACTTGTATGTCTTTTTCATTGATGGTGCTGGTATTGATGTCAAAACCGCATGCACACATCTACACAAGTTCCAGATATGCGTGCACAAGAGGCACCATGTACTAGGAAAGTGTCATGGTCCAAATTATAGAGCCAAAGGACTTGTCATCCCTCATACTATAGAATCTGGCATGACCAACATCTCTCAAGGTCTTTGGTTTTTTGGTTCAGACAGAGTCATAAATACCATCTGCATAATCAGTGACCAAGGAAGCATCCCTGCAATGCATGTTTTTATCAAGATAAATAATCTTTGAGTTGTGAGGGCGCGGTAGTGCGGGTCATCCTGCATAAGATTTTGATTAACGGATTGAGATGGAAGCCCGCATGACTATTCGAAAGATAGATAAAACTCTGGTTCTTTTCAATGGTGACTCGGGCATTCAGGGTGAGAGACTCTTAGCATCCAGAAATAAGAAAGGATGTATCAATCCAAGATAATCTTTGAGAATGAAAAGAGGTAGAGCACACTAAAGAAGTTGAGAAGGACATATTTATGAGAAATGTAAGATCAAAGTTTTCAAGGGAAGCTAGTTCTTAATCAAAGATGATGTTGCTTTGACACAAAAAGTCAAATTTCATTGAAGAAGTATCTTTAAGACTGAGTCAATGACATTGAGTCATATTCATGACTTAAGATCAAGTTATGTGGTTTAATTTTTGTGTGTTTATGGGATCCATGATGAGATTGGGATTGTAGAGAACTTAGAAAGTTGGCATTTCTGCACTAAAGATGAGGTTCAGAGGGTTTGGTTCTAAATGTGGCTTTGATAAGATTGGAGGTAAAAATTCTTGGTTTCTTACATGATAAATACATACAAAGTGATGTATTTTTGGGATGAAGACAAAATTGGAGGCTATCATTCTAGGGGAAGATGGTTTGCATGATTTATCATTTCAATGGATTATCATTTATTGTTTTTGAAGTCAAAAGAAAGAGATTTCAGGCCTAGGAAGAGCTATTTGAGTTAAGTAAATTGTGTTTTTACATTATTTCCATTGTGTCATGTTCAGTGTTGTCATTTTCCATATCTAGTTGTTGGTATATCCTTTTTCATAGACTTCAAAGGGGGAGAGAAGCATCAAAAACATGTAAAAGTGTCATGTGCGTGTTTATTCTTATGGTTTCCATCAATGAAAAAGGGGGAGATTGTTGGTCATTGTATGTTTTTTGTCATTGATTTCAAATCCATTGATGGAAAAGGGTCTTATATGGTCATGTGAGAATCCATGAGGTGTTAATCAGATGTCAAGTATTAAGGTTAATTAGAAGTGACAAGATTTGGTGAGTTATCATGCTGTCGTGGCATGGCTTTAGCTTACATGGTCATAGTATGAGTCCTCTTCAGTTGGTTGGATGATGTCACTCATAGTCCATGAGGTGTTTTACAGGTTTCTAAAGGTCTTCATGAGGTCAGAAAATTCATTACATGTGAATTCATGGTTGAGTCAGGTCATTTGTGGCCTATAGCTAACCCTGGAACATGTAGAAAGGTATGGAGAGATTTGTTTTAGATTTAATAAGTATTTTCCTAGCATGTTAGAAGCATTTTGGTAGTGTAAATGACATGGCTAGTGAGTTTCATGTCAGTTCTCAGAGGTACAATACTTGTATATGGTCCTTGGGAAGCAAGAAGGTGAGAACATGTAGGATTGCATAGGTAAGTCTCAATGGATAGAGAATTTTATACCTATTTGAACTAGATGGTGAGTATGGTCAATTATAAGATGTTGTCATGATAATTCATGACAAGTTTCAAGTCATTCTAAAGAAGATTTTGCAAGATATATCATTTTTGGAAAAATTGGGTAATCTACAGTGTCTTTTTGAGGTACAAGTTTACCTTTTGATGCTTTTTTTGAATTGTGTACTTTGCATGGGACCTAGAGACTTTGGGGGATGTTTTTCCATGGAGATAATAATGTCTATACAAAATAATTATGGGGTTTGATTGTCCCATTTTTATGAACGATCGTTAAGTAGACAAGTTGCTTTGAAACCCTAGCTAAAAGTGACTTGGAGAAAAAGAGGTATACTAAATCGGTTTTGATACCTTATTCAAAAGTGATGTTTAGGTGTTGTATAGGAATCTTCCAGATTTACAGAAAGGTGTATTAGATCATGTTACTATATGTGGGCCCTACCTAAAAATGCATTTATGAAGATCTTTAGTTTAAGGTAAATTTCTCCAAAGAAGGTGATAAATTAATTGACATTGTTTTTATCCCTGGAGTTTTTATAGATTTTCATGATAGCTTTAGATCATGGTTAAGATTATAAATTATAAAGTGTTCCATATTTATGTGGATTGGTTTTTGGGGCAGTTTGGAGTAGTTATGGTTCAAGTTGTGTTGTGATCTTGGTTCATATTTATTTGCAATGGTATATAAAATTTATGTTTTTTATATGGTTTGAATAAGTTAGACTTGTTCTTTGAGGGTCAAATTTGGAGGATGCTTGGTTTGGCATGGTGTAGAGAATCTTCATGAGGTAAGATGATAGTTATGAGTTTTTAATTCTTTTTGAATGTCGGTGAGTTCTTATAAAACATGTATGATTGTCTTATATTATTTTTTTAAGATTGGGTGATGCAGTAAGTTATGCTTAAGGCTAGTTCTTGAGTCCTAGAAGGCTAAATGAGCAGTTACAAAGATGGACTAGTTAAAGGCCTCTCACTTAGAGTTGGAAGGAAATTTTATATGTTCTGAAATAGGATTCAGAGGTATTTCCAATGGTATCATGTTTGTCTTTTGATGATAATTTTTGATTGGTCATTCATCTCAATTTGTAGAGAAAAAGGTTTCTTTTTTCGGGAAAGGATTGCTTAGGTTGAAAGATTGAGGTAGATGAGGCATGTTATGGATTGGTTGATGCTTGCTATCAGTTGCAGAGTGAAGAGGGATTAATTTTTTTCCTATTTAAGGAATATATAGGTATTAAAAGTGGAAAATAGGTTATAAACCAGTTGAGTTTATAAAATTGATTTTTGGGCATCTCGCTTTGGTGAAGAGGAAAGTTGTTGTGGTTTTTACATATGGATGTTTCAAGATATATAACATGCATGGATGTGGTATACATGTCTTGAGGATTCCAATTAGTGGCTAGATGCCATATTTGAGTTGTTTTATTTTGTCTTGACTCACAAAGGTGAAGACAGGGTCATGGAAATAGTTGTTTGGTGAAGGATATGAGCCTTCTTGAGTTAGTTATGATAAATTTGATTGGTGAAATATAATTAAAGATAATGGATGGTATTTTTATGTTATATTTTACATGTGTGGTGAAATTTGGAGCTTTACTAATCATGTTTTTTTGTTAATGGTTTTTTGTCATCTAGGTGTTGGGGTTTTGAGTCATTATTGGGCTAGTTGAGTATGTTTGGAAATGACCGACCTATATCGGTCCATTATGAATTTTTTAATGATTATATCTGGATGTGTTTAATATGTATTTGTATAACTAAAGTTTATGGACCAACCTCCTTTGTTTTTTGAAATGAAATGCATATAAATCAAGGGTTTGAGTTTGAATTTGAACTAGTTTTATGAGAGGGAAAAATGCAACCTGCTTGAGAGAGTGTAGGATTTTATAATGCATGAATTCAGAGCTAAGGATTTTTGGAAAAAATATTTTGAGTGATATAGAGGATGTGTGCAAGATCTAGAATCCAAATCAAGGTATGAAAGTCCATGTTTGAACGAGTTGAAGGAATGAGAGTTTGGAGGTGCATATGTGAGATGAATTAGTGATCTCCATCATTTGCAGTAGAAAAAATATTCTGATATATTCATCTTCATATGTTTGAGTTAGTTCTTGATCATCTTAGGGGTTCTATCCTCCTTGTTGAACTGGTGATGCACTATATTAGGGGTTGGTGCTCTTTGTAGGGTCGGTGCTCTACTAAACTAGGGGTTGGTTCTCCTTTTGAATTTTTTGCTTCACTAAATATCTTTTATTTGTGTAATATAAGCATAGTTTTAGTGGTTTTTCTCCCCCTTAAGGGTTTCCAACTTATATTTGGTGTTCTTGTGTACTCTCTTGCTTTTTTTCTTGTGTATGGTTTATTCAATGCTTAAGTAAACACACATACGATTGTTACATGATTGAATGGTTATATAATTTGTAATGAATGATGAATGGAAATGGTTTAAATTTTTAATATAATGATTCACCCCCCTCTCAGTATCTTGTGTTCCAACATGGGAGCTTGTATGGGAAGAAGGAGGAATTTTCTTCCACTCTATTTAGGAACCCTCCTACATTTAGTTAGTAGGTAGGGATGGATTTCCACTTGGGTTGAAAATTCATCCCTACCCTCAAAAAGGAAAAATTTATGTTTGAAAATACTTCTTGAGCTAGTTTGGAGGGATAAGGGGATTTTTTTGAGTGATAAGGGGATTTTTATGGCTATTTTGGTATGGTATATGAAACATGAAATTAGGGATTCCCATACCCTCTTCCCAAACCTAGAATCTGGGAGTTTCTTATCATGTTTACCTGGTTGTATTTTTTTGTATTGATTTCAAAATGTGGTTCAAATTATTGTTTGTTTTCAAACTATCCCTATTTGTTAAGTGAACAAGTTGCCTCTTTCCCATGGGATTGGGGGGAGGCTAACATTCCACCTTGAACTCCCTTGTGGAATGTAATGATGCCAATTGGTTGGGTGGTCAACCATGAACCTCTCTTGTGATTTGGAGATACCTTGCATGCTTGTTTTGGGCGATAGGTGAATTGGATTAGAAGTTATAGAGTTACAAATTTGAAGTACATTTTTATGATGTTTTGAGCCAAAATTTTGGCATGTTGTCTCCTTTTGAGAGAAGGGCTTGTATACTTACATTTTACCTTATTTATCTTTTGTAAAAGTAATATGTTAGTCTGTTATGAGAGATTAAATTAAATTATGTGATATGGATGGTTTGAAATATTATTTAAACACTACTATTGTAATTATGTTATCACTGAAATTTTAGGTTGTAAATTTTTTATTTTCAAACAAATGTTATATCTTCATTTTGTAATGAAATGATTGAATTAAGGAAATTTTGAATATTCAATTACTGTTATCATTGTCTAAGGTTTTATAAAACAAAAGGGGAATAAAAGAATTTTTGTATATGTTTAATTGATTTACTTCATGCTAAAATATTCTTTGTTGTTCAAGTTTATTTCTAGAAAATTTGCTCTAAATATGGTTTAAATTTTATATAATATTCTTTCTTAGGAAACTTGAAATAATGTCTTCATAAATGAGTAGAAGTGATATAAATTCCACTTTAATAAATCATCTCTTCTGATGTAATCAGATTTCCAGAAAAGAACCTCCTACTTAGATTTATGTTTTCTATTAGATGACTTTGATTGTGTATATTAAGCAAGTAGTTATGGAGATATATATACAAATACCCATTTATGATACACACACACACACACACACACACACACACACACACACACACACACACACACACACACACACACACACACATGTGTGTGTTTGTGTACCTAAATTTACACATATATCTATTTTAAAATAATTCCTCTCTACTAAATAAATAAATGAAACTTATATAAAATTTCGTCCTTACAAAAATAGAAATGCAAATGTGTCTGAAATGATTAAGTAGAAAATTTAATCTAGGTGTTTCCAAAATGATAATGTAATTATGTTTATAGTAAACAAGTTAGAGAATGTTTCTCAAATTTGTTCTTTACCAGATTGACTATCTCCTTATATATATATATATATATATATATATATATATATATATATATATATATATATATATATATATATATATATATATATATATATATATAATCATTTAAAAACAAGTATGTCTTATTTATATAAAAATTGTTGGTTTTTTGTTAAGGTTGTATAGCCATGGGAATGAAGGTTTTTGTTGTTAAAAACAAAAATATAAATATAAGGGAGGTGGGATGGCCGTCCCACCCACCCCATTCCTTCTCAAAACCCTTTTTGGAGGTTTGTGGCACATGTCACAACCCACGGTTGTGACATGGGCCACAACCCTCCCCCACTATCTATTTCCATGGGCACAACTACCTACCTACTCAATGCACAGGCCTTATGACCATTATACTTATAAATCAGCCCCAGGGGATTTATCATATGCTTGACCAACATATCTCATCAATAAAATAAAACAAAGAACTCTGAAATTTTTTCCCTAGCGGTGGGATTTTCTGCCAAAAGAAAAACATTAATCAAACAACAACCCTACAAATAACAAGTCCAGATCTTGGAGATCTTCCATAGAAGAACGGAGGAATATCTGTATCCTTATACCGTTGAGTTTGAATCCATTCCTGCAAAAGCAATAAAGATAAGAATTTACAGAGAGGCTAGAATAAAATTTGTGGAGAAATAAATGAGATTGACTTAGGTTTTACATATTATATCCTCCCTTCTGAAATTTTAGGTTTAGCTAATATAAGGGTGGAGATCTCTTAGATCCTAGGGCCCATAATGGATGTGCACAATGACTTAACTCATGTGGGCGCACTTTAAATAAATTAAATTAACTGACTTTTCTTAGTTAATGGCTTAGGTAAATTGTGATAGATTTAAAAAATGGGGGATTATTTTTACATGTTTTAATTTGGGGAGAAAACTGGGGATTAAATGGTTAATTTTTTTAATAAAAGAATATATCATTCTTTTAAATCTATATTATTAATTTTAAATAACTTTGAAGGCACAAGTCCATTTCAGAGACAAAATGAGACCCATGACGCTTTTTATTTAATTGTGGTTTTCCACCACTTGAAAACTAAATATTAGTAAGTATGTATATTAATCAATTGCGTAATGATTATTTATTCTTTATGTCGTCACAATTTATTATCATCGAATTTTAAAATAATAATATGAAAATAGTAATATTAACCATAAATAATTTAACTTGCATACGCGAAATTAAGATGACTTCTTATCCTTCATACCATTATTGCAACATTATTTTAATGGTGTGAAAATTATTTTCTACCCTTCAATTTGTTCACGATTGTGGATTGGTTCCGCTTCATTGTACGTTGTGACTTATTCACGTTAAATTTGTAATGAGTAATCTTAACCTTCGTATAATAATTTATCTTATTAAAACAATTATTAGCACTTTATTACCTTTCCCATCTTCAGTCGAGATATTTGGTTGTCTTTTAATGTGTTTTAAAACTCACGTTGGGTGAGGTATAGTATAAAGGGAGAGACCATTCTCATCAAATCCCTCTATACCTTCCTTCATTTCTAAGGAGCTAATCACAACCGAGGAATAACCTAATGTTTGAAAGGTTAATAATTTTGCAGCTAGCTTTGAAAATTATCAAGCTCTTCCGGAAGTTATTCATGATGCCCTATCATTTTACGGGTTTGTAGGATGGAGAATATATAGAGTGGGAATTAGAAGTTGGTCTAATTTGATCCATGCTCAAGGGTTATGGGAAGGATATTCCAACCCTAGAGGAGAAGATCCCCTTCATGTTAGAAAATAAAAAAGAGGCTATGGAGATTTATGAAGAGGGAGCCAAAATCCCAAGTTCACTATGCAATGATGGAAATTAGTATCCTTCTAAAATAGAAAAACTTCCACCAATACTGATCATAGATAAAGATCAGCCCATGGGAGCCCTAGAATCCTCCATCACCCTTGTCAAAGTGTATCTCTTGATTGGTTTTTGAATGACACCGTGAAGACACCAGGGTTTGGTTAAATTGTGGAGCATGAGCTAGGAAATGAGAAGGAGATAATTGAGTATACAATTTGAGGTAAATATTTTTTGGTATTTTATGTTGACTTATTGGTATCTAAGGGTTGCATGGATCTATAAAATAAAAAATGAAAATAAGGGCTGCACTTAGAAAGAGAAAAAATTCCAAACTTTAACCTTGTGAAAGGAAATTATTAGATGTAACCAAACATCCAACTGAAATTAATTACTTCTAGCCTATTGGAATTTCCCTAATGAAAGTCATAAAGAAGAGTAAATTCATAAAATAAGATTCATTAATGGATCCCAAGACTGATTTTCATACCAAAAACATGGTAGAGCCCTTAAAAAGGGGTAGTGAGGGAAATTGATCCTCCTAAATTGCAAGAAACCAACTAGTATTTTGTTGATATCAAATTTATCGTCCCTAGGATAGGCATAAAAATAACATATGCCTCAAGAAAATAACCAAACACACCACCCATCAACGAGGTTCATAAGACAAAAATAATTTAATCCAAAACCATTATTTTTGGACCCACAAAGAATATAGTGAGAATTACAAATGACCTATGAGGATGAAATTATATAGGAGTGAATCCATGGAAGTAAGGTACGTTTGGATTATTTTCTAAGTGTTTATTCTAACTCAGAAAGTATGAGTCCTAAGAAGGTCAAAGGAAGCTCATGGTACAAATGTATCTCAGATTCATTTCCTACCATTATGTCAATTTAGATATGTTGTCATCATGCACAATCGGTTGGGAATGATAACCATGTTTCATTTGTGTTTCTCTTTCTTATGCCATTGCCATGTTTATGTGCTTATGATCAACATATTTTAAGAAATAACGATAAAATAAGTACCTCTTGTGTAAAGAACATATGGATGGTTGGGTTTAACCTTAATTTTGTTCCTACATGTGGGAGATATGTGTTGTGAATTTGTAAAATGTAATAAGGTCTGATTTAAAATCAATGTTATTGGTAATCTCATCTTTGTATGTTTAGGAATAAAAGTAGAATCAAACCTTACCATGGAAATTTTTAATAATCCTAGGAGGATCGAGGTAAAGGATGTCTTATGCAAATATAATAGAAATGAAATGATAATAATTCGCATTCTTGGAAATACCTATGGTTTACTGGGAAAGGTAACATCTTTATTTTCCCATATTATTTTTGATCTAGCTGATACACATATTTTAAGAGGAAATCATGGGATTAAACTAGATTGCATAGTGAAGAAGACACCCATAATATTGATGTATGGGAAATAGGTAAATTGTTTCTCAAATATTTTGATAAAAAGAGTTACACATTTTTGGATTGGAGTCCTCAATAAATTCAATTTCTGCTACATGCCCTTTGAAGTGGTAAAGATAGGTCAAGTCATCAGAAAAATACCTCTTCTATCTTGACCATGGACAAGGTGATTTTACCTTATGCATGGTGGCCTCTAGCCCTTGTCATTCTATATCTAAGTGAGGTAATGTGTTATTATAGCCATGATCTAATTTTATTTTCAATTCTTAAGGTAGAAGAATTTATAAAAAGGTAAATAGGAGTATGGGCATACATTTCTTGTGTAAATATTTTAAATATAAGAATGAGTGGAAAGAAGGAATGCTTCAAAATGATGTTGGGTAGGTTTTAACCTTGAAGCCCTTGGGTTTGGTAAGGGTAAATCTGATTTACCGCTATGATAAGTTACATGATTTAAAGGGGAGCAATGAGAAGGATTTAACCCACATATCCATGAGACACAAAGGAGAAAAAAAATAGAGAGATATTATTATTTATAATATTGTTTCATGTGTAGGACCATGGATAAAGAATGAAGAAAAAATGAAACTTCATCATTGGAGAAATCATGTCCACACATGTGCAAAGAAATTAGGAATGGACATTCGTTGTACTTTTTTTTTACATATTTTAGAGTGGATATATCAACTGATTACATATTCTCAATACTTATAGAGAAAATTTCAGTTTCTACCACCTTCACAGGATGGTCCCTTTCATTAAAATTTCATGTTTTTCGTCATTGTACTTTTGTAACGTGGATGAGAATGCAAAATCTAGTTTCAGTACTTCCCTTGGGAAACATATACAACTGCAAAGGAGTTGATTTTTTAAATTTATTCAAAATAGGAGAAGGTAGGAAAATGTTCCAACTGGAAACACTATTTATTCCCAAAAATCATCATTTTGGTTTGGTTGTTTTTACACTTATAGATAGAGGGCATCTCATTATCATGATAAGTACTGATGGAGAATAAAATAATGAAACAACTATTAGGATTGTTTAGTTCATATAACTATTTCTTACACATTCTAAATTTTAATCACAATATTTTGGAGGGAGGATATTCAAAATACCTTGCACAATGATCTATTATGATCCCTTACAAAAGTGATTTCAGTCATTGACTATTCCGTTTTTAAAATGAAAATGATTAGTTACAGTTATACTATTGTTTGCATGAACACCAATGAGTTGAGTGGAAAAAATAGGAGGGATTATCCACATGGAAGAAGGATGGTTTACCTACTCATGAGGCATGATGGAGGGATAATAAAATCCCTTGTTTTTTCTAACAAGGTCGTATCATGTGCATGTATTAATAAAGGGGAGCAACATATATTTACTTGGGATTCATGTGTTTGCAATTGCTTCAGGAAAAGATATTTCGAGAGAGAAATATTGTTATGTACCCTTTTCTAGATAATTCCATTTGAATACCTTGACCAATTTCCTTCCTCATGTGTCCAAGGAAACAAGCTAGAGGAAGCCAACAATGTCATTATGTGCTTAATTTTTTTATTTATTTCCCTTATTGGCATCGTAATTTTTGGTGAGCCTAGTGCCCAACAATAAATTAAAAATTAAAATATATTAGTGAGCATGTAGGCTCCAAATTGTAAAAAATAAATAATAATAATAATAGAGAAAGTCTATTTTTTGGCTGGTCTCATTTAAGAGCCCCAAGACATGGAGCCACCCTCTTATTATAAATAGAGGTTATTGACATTAGTTTGATTTATGTTGATTTCATGAATTTCATATTTTATTGAAGGTTGGTTAGTGTAGCCCTTTAATATCTCTCTAAAGTAAAATACCTCTTGATTTAGGGCTTGTGGTGAGGAAATAACATGTACCGCAATTGTATTTTACAAATTGTCCCACCTTGGAGGGAAAATCGGTATGCGCTAGTGGTAAATTGGTTAATTTGAGTTTATTATCTTATTCTCCACATTTTAAAGAGCTAATATATCAAGTTTCATGAATTTTGAAGATGATTTACTATTTTTCCAAGTTAATTGAAGTTTGCTATAACCAGCTGGTTATGGGTTCCAAAAAATAAATATTTTCAGTGTTAAATTTGATCTCTAATAACTGAATTGGTTTTTTGGAGTTTATTCATAATTATTGGATGGATAATCAAGTATATTCATATACATATAACTAGGGTTTGAGTGGTTTAACGTCCCCAAGGAGGTCGTTATTCTAGAAGGAAGAAAATTGCAGGTTGTAGGGGCTTATATCAGTCATATATAGTAGCTCACTAATATGATTTCAAGTTTTAATTTTCATATTTTTCCAATTTCCTATGGTCCCCCAAAAAGGAACATTACACTTATGCACATATATAGAAATCCATGGCCAAAATTAATTCTCTGTTGGTTTCACTAACATCTTATCCAACCCAAAATTACCTATTAATTGACTATTATGTTTATCTTTCACCAAATTCTACTTCATTGATCATCTTAGGATGCATAACATCCTATCTTTGAACAATATAACATTTTACACAAAATAGTCCAGCCAAGGTGTGTTATTAACACTCACAAGTGTTGCGCATGGTTCCCATGCTTCACTAAAATATTCATCATGTGCATACAACTCCTTGATGTATTTGAAATCCATAATTTCCACTCTCATCTTTTTCAAAAAATATTTTTCCTAGTCAATTCACCACTAATCTTATTATATTTTCAACTTCTATGTTTTGACATAAAATTGCCTCTTTGTAGGTACTTTTCCCACTCCATTCTCTAATTTATTTTTCCCTAAATATTTATAGATTACAATTCTTGATGGTCAATAAATAAAACAAACTCCTTTGGCAATAAGTAGTGTCTCCACTTCTTGAGTGTTTCCGTAATTAAAAAAAAATCTTAATCATACACACTATGATTCTTCTTTGCATCGTTGAAATTGTTACTAAAATAATCTATTGCATTTCCCTCTTGAATCAACATTATGACAATGGATATACTAACACCATCACAATTAAACTATAATACCTTTGACAAATCAATCAACACAAACACCAATTTTTTTTTCACCTCCCACTTTATCTCTCAATAAATACTTTTTGTGCTTAGGATCCAAACAAAAAAAACATATCCCACCACATGGCTTCAATAATAAGAACACACGCTCTACTAATTTTTTTGTTGAACTTGCAGTAAAATATTGTCAACCCATGAAAACCAAGTGATTTGAAAGTACTCCATGGTGATGACCAATCCAATATAGTTTGAACCTTCTCTATATCCATATTCAAATCTTCACAAAAATAAAAAATCCCAATAAACTAACTCTTCCTACATAAAACTTTTTTTTTTCAAATTTATCAATAACTTCTCATCTCGCAAATTCTACAACACTTATCTTATATGAAAGAAATTATCTTCTCATGTCCACTTGAACATCAAAATATCATCAAGGTGCATGATCAAAAAATTACAAAAAATATTATTAAGACCTAATTAATCAACCTCATGAAATTACTTAGTGGGTTACTTAATCCAAATGAAATTGCAATCCACTCATGTAATCCTTCTTGTGTTTTGAATGCGGTCTCCCATTGATCACCCTCCCTTATGAAAATGTGATAGTATTCATTATTAAAATCAATATTACTAAAATATATGACACCACTCAAAAAATACATGATGTCATCAATAAAGAAAAATGGAAAATTGCAAAAATCATGTGTTGTGAAATTAACTCTTTACCTACTACCTACCTAGGTCTTCCTCTTGGAAAAAGCAAGATCCAAATGAGTGTGTGGAACACCTTCCTAGATAGGTTTTAGAGAAATATTTCTGGTTGGAAGGGCTTTATCCTTTCAAGTGATAGGAAATACCTTCTTATTAAGAGAATGCTTCAAAACTTGTTGATTTATATCATGTTCTTATTCTTTATTCCAGTGGTTGTTGTTGAAAAAATTGAAAGAATCTAAAAAAAAATCTTTAGAGAGGTACTGAAGATAAGAATAGGATGCACTTAGTGGCTTGGGATAAATCATGTAACAACAAAAAAGTGGGAGGCATATGCATAAAAAAATTCACACCATGAATGTTGTTCCTGTCTCTAAAATGGGATGGAAACTGGTGAAGGAGGAACCATCTTAGACCAACCTCATCAAAGCTAAATATCTTAATCAAGGAAGTACTATGGACTACTTTAATAATGCTAGTCACCCATTGGGATTTATTTTTTGGAACAACATCGTCAAGATCAGGGAAGAGCTAGCGGTTGGATGCGAATAGGAACTCGGCATGGGTGAGAGCATATATTTCTATAAATACATCTGGGTTGACTTTAGCACTCTTTCAAATAATGAACATTGGGAGCAACTAAAAGACATCCTTTTTACAGCATTGGGACAATAGGTCTGTGACTACATTCAAAACACTAATGGTAAATTACATTGGAAAAACCTTGAGGCCTTTACATCAGTTCACAAGGAGCTTCTTGGTGAAATTCAAACCCAAAAACAAGATGACTTTAATTGGGTTTCTTCATTCAATGGAAACTATTTGGTGAGATCATGATATCAATTATTTTCTAATGAACCTATCAACAACTTCCCTTGGAACAAGATTTGGTTCAAATAGCTTACCCCAAAAATCAATCAATTCCTCTAGTTCGTTCTCAAAAAAGGCATACTTACCATAGACAGCCTCATCAAAAGAGATTCTACCATGTCGAATAGATGTTATCACTGTAAAATGGATAATGAAATAATCCAACATCTTTTTCTTCATTTCCCAATTACTAGATCTCTTTATAAGTTCATCTTTAACAGGTTTGAAGTTAGTTGGTCTTACCCTAAGGATATCACCCAAGCTTGGCTGCAATGGAAACCTCCTTTTAAACATTCCTTTCTTCATAGGATGTGGAAAATCATATTCCCTCACACCATATAGAGAATCTACAAAGCCCGAAATTCGATCATTTTCAGAGATATCAACAGGAGAATTAAAAGTATTCTCAATGAAATCACTATGGCTGCCAAATAAAACATCTTGAAATTCAAACCTTCTAAAAAATCCATATATCCACAAGAGGAGGTTAGATATCTTAAGGGATGGAATATTTATTTACAGCAGTGTATCACCCCCATTCAAAGCATTGATAGGTCTACTATACAATGGATTCCCCCTTCTAAAGGCTGGTATAAGTTGAGCTTTGATGGTTCCTCCAAAGGCAACCCTGGTCTAGCTAGAGGAGGTGGTGTAATCAGAAATCACAAGGGTCATCTTATTATAGTATATGTTGGTCTCATGGAAAACAAACTAGCCACTACTATGAGGCCCTAACAGCTCTCTGGGGGATCATAATTGCTAAGAAACTCAACATGGGAAACATCATTATTGAAGGTGAATCGATTAATATTGTCAATACTCTTACTAAATCCCTAAACCGTAGTTAGACCATTAGGGATTTCATTAATGAAGCTCACAATTTATGCAATGGTCTTAACATCATTTTCAAGCATGTATGTAAACAAGGGAACAAATCTATGGATTTTCTTGCTAACATTGGAGTTTATATTAATTATTGCAAAGAATGGCATGACTTCAATGAAAATCCTACCGAAGTTAGAGATATCATTTCAAATGAAATTAACACATTCAATAGTACTTATTAGTTAGTGATGTCAACACGTGTGTGATCCCAAATCCATTTCCATGGCAGTTCGGTCATGCTCCAATTTATTCTTCCATGCTTATGAAAATTAAGTGTTTTTTTCTACTAAACATTTAAGGGAGAAAGAAGCAGATTTTATTCCTGCAATGCACAGGAATACAGACTGTCAAAGGGGTGTTGGGAATTATATTGTCTATAGCCTCTAGTTCAAATCAAATAATTCTTAGAGGGTTTTCAGAATGGGTGGTGCCCCCTATCACATGGAAACTATCTTCAATCCCCAATGACAGGAGGAGATTGAGCTTTGGGAGACCATAAATATGGAGGGCTTCACCAAATTCATATAATTCATAAAAGGGCATGACCAATATATCTCTTTACATCTCATGGAAAATTAGAAATACTGTAATGTCTCTTTTGGTAAAAGGGACTTCCAAATCACTCAGGAATTCATCTGTTTTATCAGTCTCAACATGGAGGGGAATAAATTATTCAGGAACTAAATTGATAAGGAAGCAGAAGAAAAGAATTTTCTAGATGATGGAGAAAATATCGACATCAAAAAGGAAGGCATTATGGTTTCTTATATCCCAACGCCTTACGATGAGGTGGCTCGTATGATGGCGCATTATGTCACACTTTATGGAATATTCTCCACAGTCCCGCAGTATCACCTGGTCCTGCTTAATCACTCCATATGCGAGGTGAAGGTGAGTCTCTCCCACTACATTCTGTAGTCTATGGAAAAGTATATTCTTAAAGTTCAAGGTCATAAGATTAATATCCCCCTACACTAGGGTTTCATTTATCTCATTAATCAGTACTTGATTAGTGTTGTTGCTAACAACCCCTACCCTATTGTAGATTCTCCCCTTCCCAAAAAATCTCGCATTCGATCCAAAATTCCCATGTAATGGGACTCTATCTTAGATCCACCCCCAAAAAGGGTTCTCTGTAGTAGTAGGAAGGGCAAGGAAGTTGTGGGATATAGCTAGCAAGGTGAAGAAATTATGGTGGAATATATCCCTCCCTCTATCCTCCCTGTCATAGAAGATGGTTCTAATTTAATAAATAAATTCAACATGCAAGATAATGTGGTTAAAACATTTGAGGAAAATGTATACTTCCTACCTAATTCTACTACAAAAGATCAAGCCTCAGACCCTAAGACTGGTCTCAAAGAAGAAATTGTTGTTCTGGATACTAAGATTAAAACTATGGAGGAAAAACACATCAATTATTTGGCTATGCACAATGCCATTATGGATCTTATGCAAGTTCATATCCACCAAATTTGTGACTCTAGCGGCATTTCTGGCACGACTTGGAAGAATGGAAAGATTACAAGAAAGTTCAAATCTTCAAACTGGGACCCCACTATCACCATTTCCCTGAAACTCTATCAAGATTTCAAGGTGGTTGTTAAAGTTTTTAGTAAATATGTTGGGTAGTGTTGTTGGCTCCTTGTTCTTGGTGCAGTTTGTTTTGTGTTGTTTTATAGCTGCACTTTTGTTGTTGATGTTTCGTGTTGCGCTCATTGTAGGTAGATGGCCCCTACCTTTGTTTTTTCCTATTCTTTCCTCTTTTGGTTGGGGTGTGGACCCCACAACTAAAAAACCACACTATTTTGCATTGTTTTTCTTGGTTGTTGAGTCTTTTGTTGTAATCTTGGGTAAGGTCCCACAAAATTTTTGTATGAATATTAATAAAAAACAATGGAAAATATTATTTAATGGTGATTTTTTTTATGGGTTTAGAATCTATACACATACGCAACTCACCACCCTTCTTCAGTACTAGAAATTTTAATATTGTGCACAACCTTAGAATGCCTTTGATAAATATTATATCCAATATATATTGAACTTTATTATGTATCCCTTCATTCTTTTATGGTGTCATCTTGTATGCCACCTTATATAGAAAAATTTATCCTAGAATCAAATCCATATAGTGAATTATATTCCTCACAGGAAGTATACCTTCGAGAAAATTACTTGAAATTATCTCCACAAACTCTCCCAACATGTCCTCCACTTTTCATAGCATTTAATCATATCGCTCCACCATTTTACATATGATATATCTTTGTGTGGGTTTCACTATCAGCACAAAACATTCACTATTATGCTTCACCTTGCTAAGGCATTACTTCCGTGATATAAATAGAACTTTAAGTCCTTGTTCTATTCCCTCACCCTTATTATTTATTATATTTCAAGTGTACTCTTTCCCATATTTCATAACCTTTTAAGTGTTTTCAAAACACCTTCAAATCGAACTACCATAGCCTTCCAAGTAGGACATGTCATACATCTATAGGTATGATGTTCCACAACACTTCATCTTCATAGCTCCCTATTTAGAGCTTAACCAAATATTGCTTAGTCATCAATAGCTTGTGTGCCTTATAAAACCATGAAAAATTGTAGGTTTTAGGATACTCAACCCTCTTAAACCCCAACTTATCTACCATTTTTTATATAACAAAATTATTAGTGCTTTCATTATTTAATAATAATTTACAGAGTTTTCCTCCTAAATTTTACATTGTTTTGAAAAAATTCTTCCTCTACTCATGAAAAACTTATTATTATTTTTGTTTCAAGAATACACACTTTAAAATCAATTTTTATACCATATTTGGGTCTTATTTTCAACCAAATACATCATATTAATTAGTTTTTGTGATTTACACATGTAAATTTCTATGTGCACCATCACTCTATTCATTTGGGAACTCAAAATCTCATACCCTATTTATCCACACCTATAACATGTGCCAACAAATTTATGACCTCTTCCACATCAAAGGTATCTTCTTTCCCTAGATGTGTTTCCTCTTATTTTTCCTTCATTTTGTGGCATCAAACTATCCTCATATTCAAGATGTGCATAGTTTCCCATACCATCACCTTGTTTGTGGCCTTCCATTTCCCTTGAGGAATTATGTAATATTTTTGCACTATCTTATCTTCTTCCTTCAGTGCATGCTAATGTGCATCCTCTACTAAACACAATTGGATCATTAAAAATTTATCTTGAATTTTTATATATAACCCATTCGTATATCTATAAATATTATCCATATCGTCTTCCACATAACTCACTCAACTGGTGAGTCAGTAGAAATATTCATTCTAATATTTCAAATATATCTCACAAGTTCTACAAATTATTAAAAAACGTGAGCTATTAATCCATGGGAAATAATTTCTTCTTGAGATTCATAGCCATCCTATCTCATATATTAATAATTGGATTTCCTCTTTGCACTCTATATGTCTAGATATGCTCCCATAAATTAGACGAATGACCTTTCAAATTATTATAGGATATTGTGAATCTTTTGGGATATTCTATGTAGTCATACCTAAAATAATTCTTGAGCTCTATCATCCAATCAATAATCTTTGTTATTTCTATACATCTAGAATAACTTGGGGCATCCAACATTGGCTTATTCCTCATCCTACTAATTGCACGTAAAATTGTTTCTTCTAGTCCTTCAGGTCTTGTATATTATTCTTCCTAATTTTCATATTACACTATTTATTGTGTGGGAAACTCTTAATTATCACTTTGATCCTCCATAAAAATACCTTGATGTTGTGTGACTTTTGTGGCCTCCAAATGTGCTTACATAGTTTGCATCAATTCGTTTAAACCCTCAAGTCTTGTGACTTTGTCTCTATGATATCTCAAAACATTCCTCATGTATGTCATTGTGTTTCCTCATAATAATGTGACCATCACAAGCTTCCGACCTTTTCCTCAATTATATCTCATTTTAAGATGTCCAAAATGATTTTAGACCTAAACTCACAAATTCAGAAAACCATCAATGTTTATTTTATAATCCTGACACCTTCTACATAATAGTCATCTACTAGAATATGTTTGAAATAATTTTCTACACACACTTGTAAATGTGGAAAACTTTCAACATCTATCATGCCTCCATTTCACAAGGAATACAAATATTTCTATGATACCAAATGATGTATATGTGTTTAAGGTTCTTAATAAAGAGCCACCTTAGACTAATAAACCATCAAAATTACATGTGGAAACATACATAAACATATAAAAACATATAAATATTTGAATCCAACAAAAAAACATCAACTTGATATATTTAATTATTGTTATCCAAAATATTCCCTCCCATATTATTTTGATAACTTATATTTCCATCTTGGACTTGGGTAGTTTAAATTAATTGAAAGAGGAAAAAACTAATGGTTTGGGGAAATCTTCTCCTCCTTACAAATCCATTCAGGCCCATACTTAGACAAAACTCCAATTTGGGAAAAATCTATTCTCATTTGGCTAAATTAGACATTTTAGGAACACAAGGAATTAATCCTTCGTTCCTTGTGTTTTCTGTATAAGTGACCCCACCGATAGAAAAGATGAGATAGGTTGGGGTGAAGCACCTAAGTTAGATTGGAAGGGATTAGTGGGAACATTCCTACATTCCATCGATTCCTCAACAGAGTGACATAACCAACGACAGGGGAGAGAATGGGCAAGAGATTCGATGGTTCAGTTAATTTGGGAATAACCAACACACAAGGCACTATTCTACCCTTCCTCAAGTTCCCTTCCTAGATGATTTCAATGCCCTAGTGTAAAAAGTGATTAAATTGGTTTGTCACAACCTACAGGGAACTCTGTTGTATTCCTCCTGAGATCTAGAACTCCACTTGGACATAAATTCTTCCTTGTAACCCCAGATATTAAAAAAATTATCTTGTTGGAAAGGTCTTGTCATGAACTTTACTTTGACATCCTGAAAGTTAGAGATTGGTGGAGTCAAGTGGATTAAAAAGTAAAAAAAAAAGTCCTAACAATTTAAATGTAGTTCCATGTAGTTCAACAACTATAATTGATGGATTTTGGGGCTGTTACTTTCTCATGTAAGTAATGTGACATGGGGAAATGGTTTTGTAAGGGTTCCCATACTTGTTTTCAGAAAATTAGTGCATGTTGTTGGTGGTTGAAGGTATAAATCTGAATTTCCCTCCTCTCTCTCTCTCTCTCTCTCTCTCTCTCTCTCTCTCTCTCTCTCTCTCTCTCTCTCTCTCTCTCTCTCTCTCTCTCTCTCTCCCCCATTTTCTATATATTTGGAATCGATGATCATTTTTCATTGTTGGACCCTATTAGAGCACAAGGGCCTCATCTCAAGTGTTTCACAAGTGTTTTGATTTGCAAGCATTAGATTTGGGATCTACAGGGTGTTTTTTGCCTTCTTCCACTCCATTGTAATGATTTGTACATGCTTCAAGCAATAAAATTTGGTTTTTTGGTTATTTCTCTACCCTAACTTGTTTTATTTGCATTCTTACCTATCTATTGTTGTTGTGGTATGTTGTGCATGCCTTTTCTTCTTTACATGTTTTATATTTTTTGTGCATTGCGTGAAAGTGGAATGTTAAGATTTCAAATGTTGTTTTGGACTATGAAACTCATACCTTACCTCTCTTATACCATTTTATTCCATTTCCCTTATTGAGAGTTTCGTTCCCCCTTTCTCTTAGTTCCATCACCAAAATATTAGCTTAGGATTTCCATTTCATGTATCTCTTTCTAACTTTGGTCCCTTGGATGATTAGATTAGAATTAGATAGTTGCATTTTCAGCTATAGAAGTAGTTTTAGGAATTAGTAGAGGAAGTTGGCCTTCTTTATAGGTTTATCTCAAACATCAAATCCCACACTCAGAGATACTCCCATGTTTCATCAAAATCTTGTGTCTCTCATGTTGATCCATGATAGGGTACAATTTTGAGCTTCAACATTTCTGACACACCAAGTGGGATATTTATGAATATATAACATTATTACTAATTTTTGGTGTGTGACTTGGTGATTTATTGCCTTTGGAGGCATTTTTAAAACACGTCTAGCGAATCCATTGATCCAATAAATGCATTATATCATCTACGGACCCTTCTTTTCTTCTTTTCCCCTCACCATTCCACTCATTTTCATGTTTCCATTTATCTCATGGATCTCAAGAGATCTCTTCCATTCTCCCATTTTGATTCTTCCCCCCTTTATTTTCAGTAGTGGGATAATATCCCCAAATCAACCCTGATAAAATTTCCCCTTTTCCATGGAAATGGAGATCAATCTTATACCGATCACATTCAATACATATCCAAACATTGTGTCATTCACAACATCAAAGAAGAATTTTTTTTCATGTATAGTACTAGAATACAAAATCATAGTAATAGATATTAGCAATTGCTAGGCATTTTACATAATATATTTCTATGATAGATATGTGAGATATGGACAAGTTTTATTGTCAAAATTTATAGAGGACTTTTCATAGTTAGGAAGAAATATGGTTATTAAAAATGTTTTCAAGGTGCTCAAATAACATCATAGTGTCTGGTAGGCACACAACTTTGCATCTTGTCTATTTTTTACACATCGGTGGGTATTAATGAAAAATCCTAACAACTACTAAGCTCTAATACTTATTAGAAGGAGTAGATTAGTGGCCACTAGGCTCAATTTATTTTTAATTTTGAATATAGAGATAAAAAAACATTTTGTATTAATGAAAATGTTTAGTGACTACTAAGATCGAATACTTACATAAATAAATGATATGGCAACAACTAGGCTAAACAATAAATCTTTTCAAATATAGCGCTCTAATAACATATCATAGTAATAGATGTTATAGGTTGCTATGCATTTTTCATAATATATTTAGATGATTAATATGTGAGATATGAAAATTATTTACTCTCGAAATCTATGGAGGTCTTTGAGAAAGTAATAGATTATCAGCCTCAAGGCTAAACTATTTATTAATTTTGAAAATAGAAATAAAAAAATAGTTTTTATTAAAGAAAATGCTTAGCGACTGCTAAGCTCAAATACTTACAAAATATAGCGCTTTAGGCTTACTTTTTATTGTTTATTGAGAAATGAATATATTAGCGGCCTCTAGGCTAAACTATTTCTTAATTTTGAAAATAGAGATAACTTTTTTTGTATTAAATAAAATGCTTAGCGACTGCTAAGCTCGAACAATTACAGAACATAGTGCTCGCAAAACAGATCATATGAATGGATAAAATGCAGTCGCAATTCATTTTTCATGTTGATTCGTATCAAAGAAAATGCATAATGACTGTTAAGATACATTACTTACTGAAAGGAGTGGATGGGCTCTCACTAGGCTTTGTTATTTCTATTTTTAAAAAATGTCGACCTAATAAAAATCATTTTCTACCTTAGCAACAAAGATAAGAGGTAGAGCATAATAATAGAAGTACATATTTTAAACTTGAAGATGTATCCTGATCATCTTGGCCTTGTATATTTCTAGAAATAACCCGTTAAAAAAATACTAGTAAAAAAATTACTAAAAATCGAGGGTGAATATGAACACAAATCTTGCTAAGGAATAAATGATCTGAGGTTGTGAAGAGATACGCATGTTTTATGTTTTCCAATTATTCGTTGATGAGAATGTTATTAGCCGCTAGCCTCTATATTGTAGATGAATCCATTTTAACAATGCAAAAAGAAATCTTAATAGGTTTGTTGTCATTATTTGTAATTATATTATATTCAATGGATTATCCCTAGTAGATCCAGGTCCTTGAATACATACCGTCAAGAATTTTGATGCCTTATGTAGTTCTCATTTGATATATTGTGCATAAAATGTAGTTCATATCTTTTTCATATAAACAAAAATGCATTGCAACTAATAAGCATTATTAGTTAATGAAAGGGAAGGCTTTACTATTGTTACAATCAACAGTTTCTGGTAATAAACATAGCCACATAGTATGGAAAGGTTAGATCATCGTAACATATGTACATCATCTAAACCTGAAGAATTATATTGTTTGTCTTGGCCTTGTATATTTTCTTAAAATAATCCTTTTAAAGAAAATATACCTAAATGATCTATCAAATATACAAGGCAAAGGTGAACATGATTCTTGCACATGATTAAATGATGAAATTCTATTGCATTGATCTCATCTTACTGATATACTATTATTTTATTTCCATTTATATGGTTTCTATTTTGAGGATCCTCAATTGTGTGTTTGATAAAAAAAATAAAAAATTGTTGGCCTATCTCTGGAAAGGAACTGGCGAGACCAAGAAAATACCTACAGTGGGTCAACATTTCACTTTTTAAGGATCATGGGGAAGCGGGGATTTTGAACTTGGAAAAACAAAAAATCTCAATCTAAGTGCTAAATGTGTGTGGCAGCCTCTCTCCAATCCTTGAAGATTGTTTTGCAAGATAGCCGAGAAAAAAAGGTGTCCTTCTTCCAAAGGCTAATCTCATAATTAATAACATGACTAATGACTAGAATTTTTGTAAATTAATAAATGTATAAATCAATAAATTAAAGTGCTGGAACATTTTTGGTCCATGGCTAATGACTTGAGTAGTAATAAATTAATTATTGGAGGTGACTCTCATATTATTGCTAATGTTGCAATAAAAAATCTTGTGTGAATAAAATTCCTTTTTTATTGTTTCATTAATTACAGATTAGACCTTAAATCTTATATATTGGAAGGTTACTAAATAGGTGGATTTTTATAGAAAATCGAGGGACTAACCAAGTGCTTTGTAATAAGATTGGTAATAAATATGTTTGTTGGTCAGACTCGCCACCTTTTCCAATAAAGATTTATATTAAAGCCCATAACAAGCTTGTATTAATTACAAGCATGCAATAGCATAGTCACTCCATAAATTTACCGATATGATCTCCCATATTTTCACACCTTTTGGGTTTATTTCATTGGATTTCATTTCATCTGTCATGGCCTTTCCAATGTTTACTTTCATGTAAATTTCCACTTTTGTTTGTGAAATGGGATTTTATACCAAAATTTCATGTCATCGTTTGAAATCAATTTTTTGGATTGAATCAGAGCAAGACATGATTTCTATTGAGGGATTTCTTGAAGAATATTATATTTATCTGGAGGGACATCTGAGGGTAAATGTGGAAGTTTATTTGACATTCGTTTGTCATCTTCTTATCATACATCTGGCAAAGAATTGGGCTTTGGAGATGGGTCATCACTGGATCAAGCCAGCGTATAGGGTTGGCATGGAAGCGAAAATGGACAAAACCTCGAGTGCTTCATGGCTATTCTTTTCTTGGTCTTGTTATATATAGGAAGGTTTGATGGACGTGGCTATTTTTTTAGAGTTGTACAAATGGTTTGACATCCTAATGTGTTTCATGTTTGGTGTGTCCAAATGGGGTGAGAGACTAAGGGCAGGACCTAGTTCGTTCCACTTTCCTGACCTAAATGATATGTTTTCTATACTACAATAGGAACCAAAATGTTCGGATTGCTGCTGAAAAAGAGCATCTTTTCTCAGAACCTCCCACGGAAATTGTTTTCATCCCCATTAAAGTGGAGGTTACAGATGTGTCATCTAATCCAATTACATAAGTTCTTCTATAATCCGTTAGTTTGTATCTTTTTTTTTTGTTTATAGCGTAGCTAGTTCCATTGTTAAAGAATCATCTTGTCTGTCTTACTGGTATAGCATTTTTTGTATTCCCAACCACTTGTGTTTTTAGCATAGGCCCTTGCGGTTTTTAAGCAAAGTATTGATGGATTGTTTAGGTTTTTAGATTGATCCTCTCGTCATATTTTTACTGTAAAGGGAGGGTGACCCTTCAACCCTCCTTTAGTTAAAATAACAAGAAATCATTAATAAAAGTTTTTTTGCGTGTTACACTAAGTAAGTTAAACAATTAATCACTATTAAATTTGGTTTGTTTGAAGTTGTTAATTTGTTAGACAACTTTTCTCTATGGACCAATTTAGTTTTGTTTCTTATGGTTTTTGGATATAAGGAATTAATTAATGTAAGAAATAGTAGTTTTCTTTTAAATAACTCAAGTTCCAGAGACATTCCTCTATTGTTATACAAAAATTGGAAAACTTGGATATGTATGATGTTGTTTACAACAATTGTGGCCCAATGTAATGAACAACATCCATATCAAACGGGCAATTGTTTGCATCTATCTGCATTCAATACTACTATTATAGTTGTGTACCATTCAAATAATCTACACACATTTACAAAAGGATTGGCAAACAAAATGGAGCAAGGTGTTAAAACTAATATGACTAGACATGATTTAATATTGTATAGATTATCAGAAAACAAATCAGAAAGTGATATCTTATTATAATTTCTTTATTAACTGTATCTATTTGTTATATTTAGGTTCTATAATGTTAGTCATACTACACATTAACATGTATCTTTACACGAATGACAACATAATGACAATAAAAAAAAATCTAAACGATAAATATATAATTGGATATGATGCTAGAATTACTATTTATAAATGTGATCTAAAGAATTCTAAGTCAATTTATATAAAGAGAATGTACAGTCGCGACTCACTAAGCTTGTTTGTATTTAAAACTGATGTGGAATCAGTTGGAAGCATCAAACATCTGAATCTTGAGAGCCTGCATGGATATTCATTTTCTCCACTTGGAAACCTATTGTTTTATGATTACAGGGTAAACAAGAGTCTGTGGGACGTCTTACATGGTGAGTAAAATGATTATGTTATGAATAAAAATGGATCTTACATGGTAGATTCATATTTTGAAATAGAAGCATCCAATCAATCTCTTACCTTCATATTAAAATGGATTGTTGGAAAATCTACAAAGTGTTTTATTAATTTTTATTTTCATATAGGATCATCAAAGAAGATTAAGCTATACTGGAACACTCGGCTAAAGATTGCTCATGGTGCTGAATAAGATTATCCATATCTTCATTATGATGGTAACCCACGTATTGTTCACAGGGATGTGAAGACTACTAACATTCTTTTGGATTATAATTTTGATGCATATTTGTTAGACTTTGACATTTCCAAGTGTGTTCCCTTGCCAAAAACCACACCTCTACCTATGTTATGGGTACCATTGGTTACATTGACCCATAATATTCATTAACATCAAGAATTAATGATAAATCTGATGTATACAATTTCATACTTGTTATTCTAGAGTTTTTGACTTAAAGGAAGTTATGGCCAATAACTCAAAGCTGCAAGGGCCTGACACTTTTACAAGGCTAATAAAATGGGCTAAAAGAGGGAGACTTGTGAAAACAAAAAGAAGAAAAGTTCTATATCACATTAAGGGGTGTGATGCAAATGTATCTCATTCACATGAACCAACATTAGGAAAAGGGATTTGGCATTTCTTAACTCACCAAGAATACAATTGTGGCACAATTGAGTCTTCTGATTGATGTAAACTATAAAATATTTGTTCAATGTATCTTTGAGGGCATAAGATTGTGTTTCTCACAAAAAAAATTATTGCATTGTGTTAAAGGATTTTTTCTTTTTCTTTTTAATGGAAGTGAATCATTGTTTATATGGAGAATGGAACAATTTACAAGCATAAATTCTAATATATTTCACAGTAATAGAATTTGTGATATACATAAACTCCCAACTATGTTGTTTTCTTTTAATGATTACTCAGAGATATAGTTTATGATAATAAACACTTGTGAATTTAATGTCATGTACAATATAAGAAAAAAATACTTGAGTTGTTACAAGTATATTTTGGGGTGAGAATGTAAAATTACTGTAAGTTCCACCAGAAATAAAAATAACACCACTAGCATTTAAGGCTAGTGTCAAATTTAAGGATGCACATAATAAACATTAAAGGTGAGAACCTCACAATCTGAAAGTCTGATCCTTCCACTTTGAAAGTGAGAGGTTCGCACTTTGAAATTCTGAGCCTCGCACTTTTAAAGTGCAAAGCTCACACTTTCAGCATGCGAGGCTTGTAATTTGAGATTGTGTAGATTACACTTTCAGAGTGTGAGGTTCACACTTTCAAAGTGTGGGGCTCACACTTTCAAAGTGTAGGGCTCACACTTTTATAGTGCGGGGATTATAAATAAGATTTATGTGCGAGGCTCCAGCTTGGACAATGTGTGCTCATACTTTCAAAGTGCGATTCTCATATTTTTTGCATCTTTGAAAGTGCAAGTATCCCAAATTTTACAATGCGAGGCTCAACATTTGAAAGTGCACGGTTCACACTTTGAACTTGCTATTGTGGGGATTTATTGTTATTTTTTATTTTTAATTTAACACAACGGGATCATGAATTATAATAGTTAGCGCCCGCTAACGTCACATCAAGGATTTTGCACTTTCTATAAATACAACAGGATCATGACTTATAATTGTTAGCGGAAGCTAACCTTACATCAAGGATTTTGCACTTTCATTCAATACCACGGGCTCATGACTTATAATAGTTAGCGAACGCTTACATTGAAGCTTTTGCAGAAAGTTATTGTTAATTTTTTATTTTTATTAATCCAATGAGATCATGCCTTTAATAGTTAGTGGTTGTTATCCTTACTTACTCCCAACATAAAAATATAAAAAAATGGAAAAAAAAGAATGCAATAATAGCAATATTGGAATCCATTAATAGCAAAATTAGAATCCAATAATAGCGAAATTGGAATCCAATAATACTGAAATTGGAACTCAAATAAGTCCAATAATGACAATATTGGAATCCAATATTGTTAATAATGGAATCCAATAATAGTAATAACAAAATCCCATATAGACAAAAATGGAATCCAATATAGGAAAAAATGGTGATAGATTTCTTCCAAAACATGTAATACTGGAATCCAGATTCACTAGAATATGTCCAGATTTAGTGAAATAAGCATTATTACCTAAATCTGATTATTCATATATATTTTTAAAGAAAATATAGTGACATTATATCTTTACTCGACCAGTTTCCAAGGGAATAATCCAATTTTATATGTCACATCCATAATTTTGAAACACAAATACAACAACAAAAATATGGGAATAATTTTTTTGACTTACATTGCTTGATACATGGCATCACATAGGATCACTTATGATAACTCAACATAACATAAGACGTACACAAACATGAACCTGCATATATAACATGAAAAAAAATGATGCACATCAAGCCCACTTTTCCCCAAATGAAAATGTACAAAATAATGATTTAACTACAATATAAACTCACATGTAGGCACTTTCCCATGACATGACACTTTCATGGTTTACGTATTTATTACAATCATATTTCCTTATTTACCTCAATTATTTGAAAAACACTTAACATGTAAACCTTCATTCTTCCTTAAAATAGATTGCATTTTCTTTATTTTGTTTAACATTTTACCTATGACGGTTCCAGTTAAAATTTAACTTTTAATAAGTACACTTAAATTTGGTTCTTTATCCATTATTATAATTTTCCTAACTCAATTGTTAGTTCTATGAATTTTGGACACATACAAATACCTTGATGTTGGATCTTATGCCAATGGTTTTTCCCGAAATAAGTTTACTTGAAGTTTATTTTTACCTCCACTATAAAAGTGAAATTGACTTGAAATTGGGTTGGTAATCATAAGATATTTAGGAGATTAAGGTCCGAGTTGGTTTTGCATATTAATATTCCATCCATTAGGGCATGCCTATTTCATTTTTGAAGTCTTTATCATTCAATGCTTGGTTTGAGTATTTGTTAAAATTTATATGCCAAAAGTTTTGTTTTTCGATATGAATTCATGTTCTCACAAAATCTTAAACTCACTAGGAGAAATTTACCCCCTTATTTTAACAACATAAAACAAGGTGTAACTAAGTTACAAGGAGAAACTTTGAGTATCCCTTTTCTCCTAAATTGACATCTCACTTATTCTTACTCTTATTTCCCTTGCGTTATTACTTTAGTCTCTTGTTAGCATTCTTTTAAAATAATATCAAGTTACACAATACTTTTTAAAAAATTAGGGTCTCAATACTCCAAGGAGAGTAATTTCATACCAAAAATTTCAATTCACTATCATTAACCACTCAGACATTAAGCATGTATTACAAATGAGGACTCCAACTAATGTTACACTTCTAAAGGCCTTCTAAGACACTAACACAAATATTGGGTAATGTATTTAAGGGTTTCATTCACTGATAACCTCAAGGAGGTACTGAGATTAATTAATTAATTTTCTCTCCAATCTCTACACCCTACTAAAGTCACAAATGTAGTAATCGAACAACCTTATCTCCTCAAATATTTGTGTAACTCAAGGAAACTTCAAACTTCTTGCCAAGCTAACACTTTTGTTTGAGAGGGGTTTAAGTATTTCAAATTCAATAGTCTCATGTGTAGGTAACTTAAAACATAGGTTCCACTCGTGTCATTTATATTTCTTTAATGAGACAATTTTAAGATGAAAACACCCTAATTATATTTAGAAGGCTTGTTTAGCCCTTATAGGGCCAAGGACAATGCACACACGAAGGATTGTTTTTTCTCATGATATGAATAGAGATACAACATCTAGGAATAAAGGTCATACTGTAGTGCCCACATTTTTTATAGCTCCAGTTATCTGTTGGTTCCTTTATTTCTAGACATGTTTTGATTGAGACTCTGATAGACGTTGGACATTTTACTATGATATTTTATTCTCTTGGACATTATGGCATTTTGGGCACGTAGCGCCAATTGGATTAGATTCATATACTGTTATATTTCGTATGATGTGATGACACTAACAGAGTTATATGATATACTTATCGGTTAGATGATTAGCCTCTTGTGGTTAATTTGATTGATGATATAGTGTTTTAGATTTAATGATGGTGATTTTTATGCTAACCTAAGTATATGTCGTTGCAATTTTGATTGTGGATGATTCATGGCAAACTATATGGATAATTGTATGCATTGCACTATCAATTGTAAATTATGATCGGACATTATAAGTTTGACTGTTATGTATAGATGATGTTTATTATATTGGACAGATGCGGTTAATGTGTGCAATGAGTGTGCAAGTGACAGGGATAAGAGAGCATGGGTTTCAGGGCAGCTACGCAATTGTGCACAAGCGGCCCACGGGCTGAGTCCTAACCATGCTAAATTGTTTGAAGCCTTAGATTAGATGTATTTTAATTGGGCACCATGGGTGAACCCTCATTTTGTAATGTAATTATGTCTTGTAAAATTAATTAGGTTTAGGATGTGTTTGCATTAAGTAAACTAGCTTAGGGGTTAATAATCTTATCTTAAGTTAAGTGTTGGTTTTGGGAAGTGTGTGTGTGTGTTGGTAGAAGGGATTGGGGACCACATGTGAACCTTGGGTGAACCCCACACCCTCTACCCTTGTGTCAAAGCATGCCAAACCCGAAATTGGGTTATTTTGGGTAATTTTACGGACCTGTTTTGAGTTTGGGGGTTCCCTTAGCATGAAAATGGGCCCTTGGACCCTACCTAATAGGTAGGGGGACCTATTTCCAAGGTTTGGAGGGAGTTTCCCTCCCATTTAGCCCTCTTTAGTCACCATCCATGTAAGATGGTTGGATTGTGTGAAAGTGTTAAAAGTTGCTCCACTTTGTTTTATTTTAGTTTTTAGTATTTTGGGTGAAAAGGGATAAAAGGTGAGTTTACTCTTACTTATTTTGTTTTTGGAATATTTGACTCTTGAGAGGAGAGGGGGTGACACTTGTCACTTTCCCATTGGTGAGGAAACTTTTGGGATCCTCTTTTTATTCTTCCTCATGTGGGAAGAATGGGGCTTCTTGATTCATTTTTTTTGGAGCACTTGGAGAATTTCGGAGCTTGGAGGGAAGCTTGGACAAAGGGGAAAAACTTAGAGTCTTGGAAAGCATTATAGAGGTAGGGTTCTTAAACTTATTCTTCTTAGTTGTGCTTATATTGTATGTATGTTTGATCAATGAAATAATGTGTGTGAAATATGTGTTATGTAGTTGTTTGTTCTTGTGGTTTTTCTTGTTTTCTCTCCACCATCATTTGAATTGATGGTTTTTGGAGAATGTAGGGGAAGAGAGAGGGATTTCCTCTCAAACCTCATGGTTGTTGGTCAAGCCATGAAGGTCCCTTCTCATCCCCTCATATGGTTTGAGGTGGGAGAAAGGTGCATATGGCTTGATCCTTTCCCCATTCTTGTTGAGGAAACCCATGTGGGTTTGAAAATCCTCCCAAGAAGGATCTCTATTGTATAAGGAGGAATAAGGAGGATGTATGACTAGGAGGTATAAGGAGTTATATATATATATATATATATATATATATATATATATATATATATATATATATGTATTATTGGTGCTCCTATGGTTGGACACCTTGATTTGGGCATCCTTCTTCCTCTCTTCCCCCTTGTGAGGTTGACCTTGTTCTCCTCGTGTTGTGGTTTTCATTGTGTAGTAGGTCTAAGTGGATGATTAATCTTATGTTTTTCTTGTTGTGTGTGTGTAAAACCCATTACTTGTGCACATTGTGGAAGCTAGTTCCTCTCTCCCATGGGCTTGGGGGAGGCTAGCATGACTTCCAACCATGGAAAGGCATGTGATGATGCCTATTGGTTGGGTGGTAAACAAGCCATATTCTCTTGTAGTTGGAGCTCAAGTTGGAGATAGTAGAGCCTCTTAACATCTTGGCCTTTCTCATCCTTGGAGGACATTGCCATCACTTTGTAAATGAATGTGACTTGTCAAGTCTATACACTTGTAAATAACTATTATTGTAATTATTGTTTCTTGTAAACATTGGTTGTTACTAAGAGAGTTGTTATTTTCATTGTTGCTAGAATATTGAAATATAATCATTTGAAAACATGAGTTTTATTTTAGTTACATGTTATATTTGAAAGCCTTGTTGTGTATAAATCTGCAAAGTATGATTATGCATGATGCATCAAAATTGTAATTTTTAGTTGTGCCTACTTTATCAAAGAAAAAAAAATGAAAGTTAAACATTCTTTTAGGTTGCAAATTTTATGGCACTACACATACTCACACAAATAAAGACTCAGTACACATAGTGAAACCCTTTTCGCACACAAACATACCTAAGCTATGGAAACATTTTTTATAAGGATTGTCCCAAGTGCAAAACAAGAAAATAAGTAGTGAAAGGTCTAACTATTATCTTAACATGATATGGGAGTTAAAACTTGACATGACTCGACTAATTGTAAAAGGAGGGTAAAGGGGTTATATATTTGTTTGGTTTAGTTAGCAAAGGCAAGATAATATCCATCTAAACATTCTAAGTGTTAAGAAGAAAAATACAACAATTAACGTGGCGAAATATTTGTTAATACCTTTAAATAAAAAGTACAACATTCCAATATAGCTATGTATCCATTTCGATGCACACATGGTATATCAAAATGTTATTCTATTTTCATTCTATAAGATGATTGACAATTTCCACCCAAATCAAACACATGACTACAATTTTTTATTATTCCTAGGAGATGAAGATATTTCTCGAGACCAACACCTCACCTAACCATTGAATAAATTTATCCATTCTCACTTTTTCACCATCAATTTTATTGGTGTAAGCAACTTTTAAACTATGATTGTTTTAACAATTCTAAATAGAAAGTTTGCAAATTCCTTTACGTACACTAATTGCAAATACTATCTATAGGATTTACTTTGACATCAAGTTAAACATAATACATTAATATTTGACTCAACTAACATATAAGATTATGCTAAGTAGGGAACTATTCAAACATATAAAAGTACAAGTATGAAAATAACACACTTTTCACAATGGCTAACAGTTTCATAGTCATCACAGAAAATAATAATTTACATTTCCATTCATAACATTGTCACTGCTATAACATATACAAGTACATTATTTCAAGATCACATGTTAATACACAATCACCATTACACTCCACTTGTCCTTATTTTGGTACTTGCATCCACCGCATGGTCAACACAAATTCCTATTATGACATCTACCCAAAACTAGCATAACTCACATTTTCATAGTTTCCCATTCTCATTATTATAACACTAAGCACACAACAAGAGAGAGTTATATGTAAATTCATTTCATTTTATTTCCTAACTAGAAGAGGAGAGAGAGAGAGAGAGAGAGAGAACACAATTTTCCCAACAGTAAAATTTCTCAAAGAAAGGCACAAAAGAAAGTTCCATACATAATTTTGTAATTTTCTACAAGATTTATCATCTGATACTTGACCTGAGAGGGCCTCAGGAATTTCTTTCACATTTACCTACTAGTTTGTGAAAACATTCAATTTTGATCTAAAGGCTAGAAAACTACATTCACAAATTGATGCCTGATGGATGAATGCACCACAAGGAAAATCCTATATGCTCACCTATACACAAGGAATTCACTAGAGTTGATGGAACTTATAACTGGAAAACGACGTATAAATGATGACTACTTTTCTGGAGCCACCGGTTGTAATTGGGCTGGTTTGACCTAGTCAACCAACAACATGATGTCTACAAAACCAACTAGCAAGGTGTTTTCTAGAGAACTAAAGGTTTCAAGTAATTCTATAGTAACAATACTAGAGGTCTACAAAGGTCGATATTCATATCTTGGCCAAGTTTCAAAAAGGAAATCCAAAACCAAACCCAACTTCTAATCTTCAGCAGCTACCCAATGTTGAAAAAAAGGTCAACATGGCTCCTAACGCGCTATGATAAATGTTCAAATGATGAAATAGGGGATTTATAAAAAAATTTGTGACATCTCATCATAACAACAAACAAGTTCAAAATTTGAGCTTTTGGTTTGAGGTTTAGAGAGGTATTTAATGTGGCAATGAAAATCGTTATTTATTAACTTTTACAAATGACGATTGATAGGTTTAAAAGATAATTCAAACTCAACTCATCAATTAAAGAGGTTACGATTATCCAGTCTGGTTACGTAAGTTCCCCAAAATTCTGGAAGTGGGGCTTAAGAGTATGGTTGACAAACAAAAATCATCCGGGTTACGTAAGACACTAGGTAAATTTTATTGTGTTACACTACAATTTCATTTTTAAATAACCAAAAATACAATATTCCTTTGTTTTAAATTTTATATATCACTGCGATGGAAAAAATAAAAATACGAAAAAATATATGAGACAGGGATAAGACAACTGATGTAGAGCACATTTTCCATTCAATCAACTAACAAGGCTAGTTTAAACCAAATATTCGAAAACTTCTCTTAAGCTTGAAAAATAGCTTAGTTTCTCGAGCCTAGATCTTCACAAAACAAGCAAAATTTTATCTTTTTGGTTTATTTTTCCTATTTCTATCAAAGCACCATGTCAATATCTAATATTTCATGGTAAGACACCATTCATATTGAAGGAAATCAGTGATAATCTCCAAGTCTCTTCTTTTCTTCAAAATTGTCCTAATTTTTCCTGTAAGAACAACGACATTCCCCAAAACTAGTTAGGAACAAAATGGAAATCTTACAAACAAAGTATTATTAGTTTTGGGTGCCCATTAGGCTCTTTATAGTGTGTAGTAAATTTTGTTTTCCAAATCCAAGTTTAATATAACTTTATAACATTCACTTTTCCTCTCTCAAACTCATTCCTTATAGCCCTTAAGGGTTTTCTAAACTTATCTCTTCTGATAGTGAGTTTCAAAATTGAATGAGGGTAAATTTGAGTACCCTTTATCCCAAATCAATGCTTCACAAATTTTGGTCCACCAACTCAACCCCTAAATGTTACTTTTCAATTCAATCACTTTCTTCTTAGGCTTAATTAGGCTTTTTAGTCTCCATAGGTTATTGTTTGGATAAAACTATACAAAATTAAAGAACTCCAAGGTTAGTTCTAGACAGCCTTTTGGATTGTCTAACTCTAGAAAAAATTTTAGGTTTCCACACTCTAATCTACCCTATCAAATCACTTCTTACTTTGAGCAATCAAAGCATTTATTGTCCTCTCCAAGCCTGGATCAAAACTGTCACCAATAACAACATTCTATAGAATAATTTCACTCTAAATACTCAAACATATGCAAGGTCTATATGTTGATAATATTACTTACAAATTTTAAGTCTTGAATCATTGGTTAGAGTCACCAAAAATCCTTTCTTTTCCAAACCCTTGGAGCGTTTCACAATGATCCTGATAGAAGGAAAAAGGATTATAATAACAATTATACACAATATGAAACCATAATAATCCACTCAAAGGTCTGTATGCTTACTATTACTGGTCTTATCTTGACAGTAACTTCTAAATTCTCTTACAACCCTCATCTTAGGTAAATCACCAATTCTTCTAAACTGATAAAACAAAGTTTCGAGGTACCCTTAAGACAAAAAAAACATTTTATTTTATGAGATTACCTTTAAAATCCTTAAGATGCCTTCATACATCTTGTCTCAGATATCTAAGAAATAAATTCCTTCCTCTGAATGAAAAATGTCATTCAACCTTATTAATTTTTCTAGTAATCAGTCCATGCCTAGTCTTCTTGACGTTGTCACAAAATTAAGTTGAATCAATGCATAGATAAAATTCCTTTCTTTATCAATTCCAAAATATCCACTATTTTGAGAAAAAGAGACACAATATATTATAATTTCATAAGTAATCATGGAGCAACAAGCATTTCACACAAAAAACTCTTTGTTATTCATATGATGAAAATAACGTATTACAGTACAATTATATATATGAGAGAATACTCCTATAATCTAGGAAATTGTTTTAACAATACTCCTCACAATAAACAATTTACGTGAGTTTGATTTAGCAACCAAATAAATCTCAAATAACTATATGTGTTGTAATAACAAATTATTTACATCACAGTATAATCTAACTCTCACAATAATAATGTGAGTACTATATATATTCCCTAACGAGTAAATCAACACTTTCCCCATTCTTCATACAACAACAAGCCTTCTAATCTCTTTTACCTAACTTTTGTATCAAAACTACTTCCCTCTCAATCTCCACATGATATAATGACATCAACAACTGACTCTAATTTGAGCATTTCTTCTATTTTTCACCCTTTTCATGAAAACCTAACTAATTTTTTATGGTTCTAAGATGGTATTGACATGCATACAATAAAGTAATTTATGACTTTGAATATCTCATCCACTCTACATCCTTTGAAATTATAAATAACATGTAAATATTTCTACTCACTCAATCAAGACACAAAGACTTCTATTTCCTCTTAAAGAAGCCCAATATACCTTAAACTAGCTCAAAATTTTGAATATACAAAAAGGGAGGGAAAACCTAAATTTAAAAATTCTAAGGCCTAGAGCTAAGCTAGAACCTCCAAATGAACTCTTAAAATCTACCTAAGACTCCTAGATCCTTTTCAATCCAAAATTTGACATTTCAATCAAAAATTCATGCTACGAGATATGTTTCTGCATCATACTCCAATGGGGATAAGAAAAATTCCCCGTAAACTTTTATTTTGCATACTTGTCTTCTTATTTCTTTTCTTCCAATTGAAGATGATATTATTAAGGTTGTCTTTGATTTTATACCATAAATTCCATTCCTTCATTAACTGTACTATGACTCCAAGCTTCTTTTCCTTTGAATTGATCATGTTCTTGAATAAGATGAGGATTATAGGATTATGTGTGTGGGTGTGAAATAATTTTTTATAGGTTGTATCGATGTTGCATGGTGAGAAGAGGGTGGCCTCTGTGGAACTAGGTGGAGGTCTTATTCCTTAAGGATTAGATGGATGCTCTTTAGGTAGTACTATACATTTTTTTGCTTCACATTGGAACTTCTAGTAATATGTTTATTAGAGATGGTAATTTTTAATACTCATTTTGTATATTTTTATATTTCTTTGACATTGTGCACTTTTAAAGTCATTTAAGATGGTGTATTATGTGTACTTATTCAAGATGCACATTTTTTAGTTATCCAATACTTTTATACTCCTTTGATATGGAAATGTTTGTACTTATACGAGATGTTATTTTATACTCATTTGAGATGGAATTTTTTGTACTTATTCGAGATGGGAATTTCAGTACTTATTCAATATGGTAAAAATTTTATCCATAATATTAATGATGATTCATAGTCATGGTATTTATTTATTTTTATATCTATCAAATTTTATCAAAACTAAAAAAATAAAGTTTTCTTAAACATTAAAGAATTATAATAAATTAAGGGAACTACCAATATTTCAAAAAAATATGTTTTAGTGAGGATGCCTTGTGGTGCCTTGATAAAAAAATATTGGTTCGTGATTTGATGTGATGTTACCAAGAAATTTTAACCACACATGTTAAGCTTCATAAATAAAGCTTATAAGTTTCTTGCGAAAGAAAACTTTTAATGCATTAGTGTACGCACACTCTAAATGTGAGAATTTATAAATACATTTTGTAAGAATCTTTCCAAGAATTCAATTTGATCATTTTGGTGTAGGTGATTAAACTAAAATGTAAGAAAATAGCCTGATCTAATACAAGTTTGTAGTAAATAAATGAATATTGAAATACGTAAATAATACCCAAGCAAACTAATCTATAAAATATGAAACCCTAATGTAAAAAGGACAGTAAGATGGCTTAGCTGATTCAAAGAGGTTGCAGGAATGTGATGCAGGAGCATCCTAGTTAGGCAAAAAAATAAAACTATGTTTGATTTAGTTCAAATTATTATGTGATAGGGATGGAAGTTGTTTTCCTCAATTCCCTCCATTCTTCTATTTGATTCAAAAAAAAAGTGTGAGGATGTAAAACAACTCTGTGAGCTAAATAAGGCCTAATTTGGATTTTGGGCTAAAATAAAGATTTTAATGGAATTGAAGATCTTTTCCACAAGAAAAAAGATCTCCAAGCCCTCTACTAGGATAGAGGTGAATAAAAATAGGGAGGCCAGTATATCTTCCTAGTTTAGAACTTTGCTAAAGTTGGTGGGAGTCAAGTCCAAGAAGAAAAAATAGGAGAAAATGATGGAGAAGGGGAATGTAGTCCCAAATTTGGAGGATTTTTCATTAAAATCTTGGCATGTATTCGAGAAAGGAAGAAGAAATTTGTGTGTATTTTGTGTGTGTAAAAGTTCTGATGATGAATAACCAAAATTGGGCATTACAAAAAGTGAAGAAATGAATGTTTTAAAAAAATATATACGTTTGTTGTTAGTGGCATTCGAGTTTTTTCTGTAGGCCCGAGTAGCAGAAGTCAACAGAGCTCATCCAAGGGCGTGAGACCTGACTATAATATTTGGGAAGGATGTAGTGGGGCTGTAGTATCCTCCTGGGTTTTTTATGAGCCTTGACGGCCATCCTCGAGCTCCCAGTCGCCGGTTTTGATCACGTTTTGGAGGAACTAGGGTCGTGTATATCTCCCGGCTCGAGTTAAGAGAGGTCACCAAATTTGTGGGACACCATGGTCATAAAAAAATGACCCTATACCCAAAATTTTGGCTCCTGAAACGAAACCCAACCTATCAATCTGTGGAAGCACCTTTCTCCAACACGTTTTTTAGAGGAATAGTCAATGAAATGAAAAAAATAGTAAGTTCAATCCATTTGTTCACTAAATCATCATTAAAAACAAGTTTAGAATACCCGATTACTACCATTGATCACGTGGTTGGGGTAGATGTAGGAGTTTTGATGAGTTTTCCCAATTTTTGCATTCAAATTTAAGCCAAAATCCCAGTTTGAGGGGACAAAACAGCAACAAGACAGGACAGAAGTTTGATATTCTAAAAACATCCCTTGCCAAGTTTGTAACATGTCTTGCATAATCCAAAAATGTGCACTTATTTCCTTGAACAGGGTTGCAAGGCTAGGTTCCACAAATTTTGACTCCTATGAGGGCCATAAAACCAACACCTGAGCCTCCAAGAAGCATGACTGTCCTAATGTGTGCCATCCCATTCCGGGAGTTGGGATGGGTTCTTACTATCTTGAAATGAGCTCTTGAAGTGAGGTAGGGTGTGTGTAGGTTAGGAGGAGAGTGAGTTTAGCATTTGGTGTGCCTGGGTGCCTGATTAGGTGTGTGAGGAATGACAAAGTAGAGAAGTGTGCATTGTTCAAGAAGAAGTTTGTGAGTGAATAAAAGAGGGGAGTGAGTAAGGGAAGTCATCAGAATGTGTCGTAGTGGAGACTGAATGAAAAAAGATCAAGGGCCATCGCACAAAATCCTAGAGAAATGTAGATCCGATAGATTTGATTGGATTGGGGCACCTGGAGAAGGATAGGGGAACCCATGGGCATCTTGGTCTGAGTAGATGCTAAAAATAACCTCCTATTAGGTGTCACAATAGGTTCACACTTGTTCGCATTTTGTCAAGTGTATGTATCTGGATTTTTCCAAATGTCTCTATAAATTTGGAATGAATGAATCATGTGAGAAAACCCAAACAAAACATCAAAACCTAAAAAAAAAATATTAAAATGAAGGGTTTGGACTATTCTTAGCTGTTAAAATGATGGAATTATTATTGAGTGTTACACTACATCTTAAACCAAATGTAGTTTTGGGTGTGTGTGTTTAAAATTGTGCCTTGGGTTACTCTTCTTCCAGTCACACTGTGTGAGTAGAGAGCAAGTAATCAGAAGTAGAATCTAAATATTGTGTGCATGGAAACAATAGACTTCCCTCATATGAAGTGTGATGCAGATGAACCATCCTCTTTTCCCTTGTGACGGTGCTAGATGGATGTAAATAGAACTATAGATGCCTTTTATGGATGCAACCTTAAGTGGAGATATTATATGCTTAGTGCTTGGTCTCTTATTATGATCACATAACTTTATAATTATATGATTCCCTTTCTTGAATTTCCTAATTAACCCTGAAAATTTTTGACTACCAAAATGGTAAGATACTCAAACAGCTAGGAAGGACCCAAAAAGTGTGACCAAAGTACAAAGAGAACAAGGGTGCCCAGAAGGGATGGGGGTGCCTGGTGCTGACGTCCTGATTAGGTGCTTGTGTTTAGAAGAAAAAATGTTGAAAGGTGAAAAGACATACTGAGAAAGAAATATTGCAAGACTAAAAGCAGGAGCATAAAGCAAATAAAATTGGCCAAAGACATGGGTTAATTAGTACTTTTCTTACTTAGGAACTATATGAATAGTTGTATGTGACTGAGACTAGATAATGACTCAAAGTGCATGATTTTGCGTCTACATTTCCCCCCACTTTTTGTTGGTGAAAAGAATGCTTGATAACATAAAGTAGATAGATATGTGTACCTGATATCCATGTAGAGTGTAATGAAGAAGAGCGTGTCGATGAACTAGAATCAATCAGTGGAATGAAAAAAATAAAAGTGTGGAGGAGCGTGGATTGAATGAAGATGTGAAAATGCAGAAACAAGTGATGAGAATGAACCTAAGGAGGAGAACAAGTGTGTAAATGCCAATGTGTGTGATGCTCATGTGTAGTGTACTTGCTTTGCATATGGATGGACCTAATAAAGAGCAACATGATCATGTAGTCAAGTGCGTTTTCGTTGTATGTTGTTTCCCCCAATTTGACTATTTGTTTCTCATACGGCTAGTACCTGCAAGGAGAAAATGATCAAGTATGTCAAATATGTACCTGTGCACCTGATCCAAAATGTTGTGAAAGAGTATACGCATGCATAGAAATATTGTAAAGTATGAAAATGCAATTTTTATGCGCGATCTCAAGAAAAGTGGATGAAGTATAGGGAGGACATTGTGCATGTGATCCTCTAACCTGTCACAGCTTCCCGAAATGGTATAGAAGGATATCATAGTACTATGCGAGGTTTCTTGGGTTGATCTCACATGCCACCCTGGATGAAGAAGTATAGGGAGGAAAAGTCTGATGTATGTCATCCAACCTTTAAATTCTCTTCTGAATAAAACATGTGTGATAGATATATTTGTACTATCCTGAATTTTTTGAGGTGATCCTATGCCACTGTGACGAAGTATGTTGTGCAGAGTTAGGCACACCCATTGCTAACCCCTAAGCATTATGTAACTACCCCCTGGTTCACAGGTGCTCCAAAGGACAGGCATGTCCTGTACTAAGGACCCAACTGTAATTATGAGCCATTCGTAGACTATTTTGAACTCACTCACTATGATGTGTTATGTACCATGTGTAAGTACGTTGTGTGGGGGTGACTGAAACACCTCAGTGATGACCACCCTTCTTTGAGGGTACACAGACAACAACACTAAAAGTATAATGTGGCCCCAAAAGAGGACCAACCACACTCTGACCTATAGAAACTATGCCCTACAAATGGGAAGAGGAGAAGCACTTGAGTAGATACCAATGCACACACAAATAAGGGATGGCTAGCTAAAAAAAAAGTGTAATTCCAAAAACAAGCATGCATGTAATAAGAACAAATGTAAAATACGACAGACCATGTAGAAACTACCAAGCAAAGTAGTGTAAACACCCATGTAAGACAATAAGTAGATCACACAAAGAGTGGGTTACAAAGATGGGACATCACTCACAATGTTGCAAGACATGCAAGGCCATCATGGTTGTAAAAAATAGACAAGTGTGCACACAAGATAAAGGGAAAATCTAACATACAATGGAAAACAAAGACAGACAAGTAGAAACGTAAAGTAAGTAGATAACCATGGAAACATGTAATCCCTACATAAAACAAATGTTGCACATGGAAGCACTTGTTAGCACATTAGAGCGATAATCAAGTATGCCAAAGCATGTATGAACAAGTAGTATAAGATGTTAAGTATAAAATGAAACAATAACACCTGGATAATGTATGAATGTGGATGCCCCCAACGATCCAGTTATAGGATTGGTACTAGGTACTACTCTAACCATCCATGTTGCGTGTAATGGAGTCTTGTATAATCTGCAATCACAACTAAAGAAAGTAAGTGAACAACGCATGTCTGTATGAGAAAGATAATGACATATAATGAAATATAGTCTAACATGTGTAATAAAGATGAGCATGCAGAAACACTAAGTAAGCAAGAGTAAAATGCCCCCAAGACAATGTAGTATGTTGCGGATGAGACGGAATGGATTGCAATGTGAATGATAGGAGCAAGCGTGCCCCCCGAGTGGATGGAATGTGTATGCATTTAAGGTTCATTTATTTATGCCCCCTCAGTAGTCAAGAATGAACCGTAAACAAGAGTGCGTCATCAAGAAATGGTCGAGTAGCTTTGTGTTGTATCTAGCATGTTGTGATAAGTGTGTAGTGATGTAAATGTGATGAAATAAGACATGAGGTGTGAGAGATATGTGATGATTTACCCTATAGCATGAATCATATATCATGACTTGTTGAATGGAAGAAGTGATGATTTAGCCCTAAAGCGTATATCATTATAAGTATGGAAGAATGAGTGATGATTGTAACACTAAGCGAATATATCACTATAGAATGAGCGGTGATGTAACGCTAAGGTGTATACCACTACAAGAATGGATGAATGTGTGAGTGTGGTGAGGTTTATTCTAAAGATGTATACCACTACAAGATGACTATTATAGGTGACAATGTTAGACCTATAGGTGTATGTCATTTGATAGCTAGAAATGTCCCATCAGGAAAATGTCACATGAGTGAATGTAAGATCCATTTGATATGGGTGTATGTCATGGATGTTGGAAATGTTGCTTGAGGAAAATCGTCACACAGTGAATGTAAGATCCATGTAGGATTGGTAAAACCTTAGAAATCGAGTAATGAACCAAGGACTACAATACATCATAGGGTGGTGATGTGCAGATGCATAGTAAAACAATGTAGTATAAATGTACCATAGTGTTGTATGTATGTAAATATGCGTGAATGGGTCATACAATAGAGGATTTGTAGCGTGCATAGGATATGTATAGTGTGTAATGAAATAATAGGTGTATATAGAAATGCCCTCAATATGTCAATGATGATGAAGTAAAGCACAAGAGTACATCATAGGGTAATGGAATCGATAGTGATAGTATGTCAGAGATGTATATGGTGGAGAGGGTACACTATGTGAATTATGCAATATAGGTAAATGTAGGTTGTGTATACCGTGTAAGATGTAGGTGAATAGGTGTAGATAGCCCCTGTAATGATGTGCAGTGGCAAGATAAACCCATATCTAATGTAACCTAGCGTAAATGGAAGACGGTTCGTAGACTCAAGGATTGTGGTGCTAAATAGTCCCATATGTAATTATGATCTAGTGTAGTGATGTATAATATAGATGATGTATAAATGAATAATACGTGCATGAGTGAATCATATGTGCATAATGTATGGATCTAGTACTATGGTGGGTAGAAAGGGTGATGAACAGATGTGTGATGTATGTGATGATAGAATATAAATGTGTCAAACTTATAACACAATGTGTGATGGTTCAGTCTAATGTGTAATCCCTCAACACGTTTAGCGTGAAGTAAAGCACAAGAGTGTGTCATTGGGTAATGAGGGGTGTTATGATGTGTGCCTATGATATGATTAGTGGAAATGATCCAAATGTATGAGACCGTGATATGACCTGTGTGATGTGAGTACGATGTAATTATGCCAAAAGAAGAAAGGGGATTATGTTCAATGGATCATCCCCCCAAGCATTCATGAAGGATGAATCAACACGACTAAGTCGTTGCAGGGATGAAGGTTTGTCGGCCAGTGGAGTAGCATGCAGGTACACCAGTCGATAGGACCATGAATCGATTGTAATGAATGGTATGGTAGAACACAATTCTACTTGGGGGAATGAAGTTGATATGCATGCGATGGATGAACTAAAGATGAATATCCATTGGTGTATGCCTAAAGATGTGTGGTCACATGGAGATCAAGGTAATGTCCCATGTAGAAAGGGGACAGATGATCCATAGTGGAGATAAAACTAAAGTAATGTGATCAGTTTGACAACGCCATGTGAATTAGTGGTCCTCAGGAATGGGCTGATGTCAGTATATGGGACTAATAGAGTAATCAGTGGTTGATGAGAACAGGAATAGAACGATAGAGGTGATGGGCCAGGAGTGGATTGTATTATCGAAGACACCATAGGAATGGTCTGAAGAAACTAGCAATTGTGCACACACTTAACTTTGCTTTGTATTGATTTTCAATATAAAAATTGACTATAATAACCTTTTGTATTTTTAATAAAGGAAATAAAACTGAAAGTATTGTATAAAATTAGAAAATACATGAGATGAATCACCAGCAAATTGACACAAGAATTGATAACGGAGTTCGGCGCTTGTGGCCTATGTCTCTGGGTCCAGTTGAATGGGACCGATCTATTAAAATATTGAAAATAAATATTTACAAAGATTTCTAGAAGAATATGATCTTCTCATCAGGGTTCCTCTAGATCGAAAAATAACAAGAGTCACTTTTTACATCACCTTAAAATTCCTTCTCTAGTACACGTAATGAGCAAAACAATATTTCACACGGTCTCGACTGTATTTTAAATACAAGAACACCCCTTTTATATTGTTTGCAAAGGCATTGGTGAGCACTCAAGTTTTACACAAGAGAGGATAGAGGTTCAAATCCCCTCCATATGCCACCTCCCATGGATTTATCCCATATTTCTTGCATATGTATGAAGTGAGCGGTTAAAAACACTTGTTTTAGGCGTTTATTATTGGCTATGAGAGCCATTGACCAGTCTTCCTTGTGTTTTAGCACTAAAATTGGGTAGCGGTTTGGTTGAATTTGGTACATGGAAGGCTAAAAGGAGGTGGGAGAGATAAGGTTTATGTTGTTATGTTTGTGGAGCCTATTTTCATGTTAGAGTGTGGTACACCTTCTATGTGTTACAGTCCGGTATTTTATGGCTGGTCCCACTCTCCGGTGAGTGGGTCAGGGGGGTTCGGGGGCGAAGCCCCTCGAAGCAAATTTTCATCGGTGGTTTATTAACCCGTGGGTAATGGGTAACCGTTATGGGCTATTTTTGGGCCCATGGTTTTTCGGTACTCATTGTTTTGTAAAACCGCCTCTTCAACTACCCCTTAGGTTTATGGGATGGTTTTGTTTTTTGCCCATTGTTTGATACCCATGGTTTTGTAAAACTACTTAAGCAGTTTTCTATTTATATGGTCTTATGTATATGATAGATAGACAAGCAAATGTATTGCAGATGTGTTTTGAATTCGGGTGTGAATTCTGTAGAGTTTGTTGAGCATAGCTCTAAATGGATCTAGGTATTGTATTGAGAGAGTGGAGGCTTGTAATAAAATTCGAGCAAGTGATTCTTGATGGATGTAGCCCAAATTGGGTGAACCACGTTAAATCTTGTCTCTCTGTGTTGTGTTATTTATCTTACACTTTTATTTGATATCTGTAATATTTTTTGCATATTAGTTTCTACTGTTGTGATTCTGTAAGGGATTATTCCACATATTTTATCTCTTATTTACTAACAATTGGTATCAGAGCCTGGTTTGGTTTGCTGAAGTGTTGAATCGTAGGGAAAGTTTTATCTTGAGTGGGAGCTATGGTAGATGATGAAAGATCTAGGGTTGATAAATTTAATGGGCAGAATTTTAGTCTTTGGAAGATGCAGATTGAAGATTACCTTTATCAAAAGGATCTTTATACTCCGTTGTCTGAGAAGGTGAACAAACCCTCGAGTATGACAGATGCAGAATGGGATTTGCTGGATCAGAAGGCACTTAGAATGATCCGACTATGTCTTGCATATTCGGTATTATTTAATATTTAAAAGGAAAAGACTACAAAAGATCTAATGGATGCATTAGGGAAGTTGTATGAAAAACCCTCTACCTCTAACAAGATATTTTTAATGAAAAAGTTGTTTAATATGAAGATGTCTGAGAATAGTTTAGTAGTAGATCATTTAAATGATTTCAATACAGTTGTGAATATGCTAGCTTCCATTACAATAGAATTTGATGAAGAAGTTAGGGCTTTATTAATTCTGTGCTCTTTACCTGAAAGTTGGAATAGCCTGGTAATGGCGGTAAGCAACTCGGTTCCAACTAACTCGAAGTTGAAGTTTGAGGATGTTGTAGGGGTGATTTTAAGTGAGGAAATGCGAAGAAAAAGCTCTGGGGAATCTTCTACTTCAGGGAATGCTTTGACAATGGAAACTAGAGGGAGACAGAAGAATAAAGGAAACTGTGGAAAATCGAAAGATCGGGCAAGGTCAAAATCCAAGAGCAAGATTGTATGTTGGAACTGTGGAAAGTATGGGCATGCAAAGAAGGATTGTTGGGAGCTTCGGGACAAGAAGAAACAACAGGAAGAAAACAAGGAGGCAAATGTGGCATTGGGTAATGTATGTTAGGATGCTTTGCTTCTTTCTTTGCATAATATTACTGAATCTTGGGTTTTAGATTCAGGGGCTTCTTTTCATGCTACTCCACATAGGCATTATTTTGTTGATTATGTTCAAGGAGATTTTGGGCATGTTTTTCTTGGTGATGATGAGCCTTGCAGTATAGTTGGAAAAGGTTCTGTTCAGGTTAAGATGCTGAATGGGAATACATGGCTATTGAAGGATGTCAGACATGTGCCTACATTAAGGAGAAATTTGATATCGGCGGGGCAATTGGGAAGTGATGGTTGTACTGTGATATTTACAACTAACTCTTGGAAGGTTACCAAGGGTTCTCTTGTGGTGGCAAGAGGTAAGAAGGTTGAAACCTTGTATTTAACCACTGATAGTACTAATGATTGTAATCTTGTGGCTTCAGATGCAGATACAACATTATGGCACTATAGACTCGGTCATATGAGCCATAAGGGCATGAACATCATAAAGAAGAATTTTCCTGGATATACAGAAACAAGTTTGGATTTCTGTGAGAATTACATATATGGAAAATAGAAACGAATAAGGTTTCTCAAGGTTGGACCTATGAAGAAAGAGAGTAAGTTAGAGCTGGTATATTCTGATGTGTGGGGACCGGCTCAGGTATCATCTCTTAGGGGTTCAAGTTATTATGTTACTTTTATTGATGATGCAATAAGGAAAGTTTGGGTTTATTGTATTAAAAACAAATCTGATGTATTTGACACTTTTGTTAAATGGAAAGCCTTGGTAGAGAATGAAACAGGTCTTAAGCTAAAATGTCTCAGGTCAGATAATGGAGGGGAGTATTGCAGCAATGAATTTAATGATTATTGTTCTAAGAATGGAATCTGTAAGCAAAAGACGGTTCCAGGAACTCCACAGCAGAATGGGGTATCAGAAAGGATGAACAAAACAATAATGGAATGTGCTAGGAGTATGAGGTTACATGCAGAACTGCCTCTTTCTTTTTGGGCAGAAGCAGTGAGCACAACTGTGTACTTGATAAACAAAGGACCCTCAAGTGCCTTGGATGGAGGCATACATGAGCAGGCATGGTATGGTAAGAAAGTTGATTATTCATTTCTTAGAGTCTTTGGATGTGAGGCGTTTGTTCATATAGACAAGGATGATAGGACCAAGCTAGAGGCTAAATCAGAAAAATGTACTTTCATTGGTTATGGTGGTGATGACTTTGGGTTTAAATGTTGGAGTATTAAGGACAAGATAATCATTCGGTCTAGGGATGTGGTATTTAATGATAAAATCATGTATAAGCAATAGTTGTAGGAAAACAGGGAAGAATCCAAGAAAGAATATGCAGTGGTAGAGGATCTTCCGGATGGGAAAGTGACCCATGAATCAGTTCAGGAACCTTTTCAACAGGAACCCCAAACTCCTATAGTGAGGAGGTCTTCTAGGGTAAGAAAAGAACCTGAACGTTTTTCTCTTTCTCTTTATTATTTATTACTCACTGATAGTGGAGAGCCAGAGAGCTTTGATAAAGCAATGTAGGTAGATGCCAGTAAGAAGTGGGAGCAAGCCATGGATGAGGAGCATAAGTCTCTCATGGAGAACTAGAGTTGGGATTTGGTGAAGCTACCGGAAGGAAAAAGAGCATTGCAAAACAAGTGGGTGTACAGAGTTAAGGACAAAGGAGGAAAGAAAAGATATAAGGCCCGGTTAGTGGTCAAGGGGTTTGCACAGAAACAAGGTATAGATTTTGATGAGATATTTTCTCCTGTAGTAAAAATGACTTCTATTAGAATTGTTCTTGGAATAGTGGCAGCAGAAGACTTGCACTTAGAACAGTTAGATGTAAAGACTGCATTTCTCCATGGTGATTTGGAGGAGGAACTCTATATGCAGCAACCAGAGGGCTATGAGGTCAAAGGTAAAGAGGAAATGGTGTGTAAAATGAAGAAGAACTTCTATGGCTTGAACCAAGCTCCACGTCAATGGTATAAGAAGTTTGATAGCTTCATGATGGAGCAAGGTTATATTAGATGTCATTCTGACCATTGTGTGTATACAAAGAAATTTGAGGATGGAAGTTATATTATCCTATGTTTGTATGTTGATGACATGTTGGTTGCAGGTAAAAACATGCAAGAAATAAACGTACTTAAGAAACAGCTAAGTGAATCCTTTGCTATGAAGGCTTTGGGGGAAGCCACACAAATCCTTGGTATGAGGATATATGGGGATAGGAAGGAACAGAAGTTGACTTTATCTCAGGAAGAGTACATTAAGAAAGTCTTGGAGAGGTTTAATATGCAGGATGCTAAACCGGTTGGGACTCCTTTGGCTAACCATTTTAAGTTATCAAAGGAGCAGTGTCCCAAGACAGAGCAGGAAAGAAACCAGATATCCAAGGTACCTTACTCATTAGCAGTTGGCAGTTTGATGTATGCTATGGTGTGCACTAGGCCTGATATTGCGCATGCAGTGGGAGCTGTGAGTAGATTTATGAGTGATCTAGGTAAAGAGCATTGGCAAGCAATAAAGTGGATCCTTCGGTATTTGAGAGGGACCATGGGGATAGTTTAGTGCTATAGTGGATCAGACACCACTTTACGTGGTTATGTAGATTCAGACATGGCTGGAGATGTAGAGAGCAGGAGGAGCACGACATGTTATATTTATACTGTAGGTGGGACAACAGTGAGCTAGATTTCATGACTACAGAAGCTAGTGGCTTTGTCAACCATGGAGGCTGAGTATGTTGCTGCCACAGAGGCAAGAAAAGAGATGATTTGGTTACAACAATTTCTTGAGGAGTTGGGGCATAAGTAGGAGGAATGTAAGCTGCATAGTGATAGTCAGAGTGCTATACACCTAGCTAAGAACTCTACTTTCCACTCCAGGATGAAGCATATACAGTTGAGATATCACTTCATCAGGACAACTTTGGAGGAAGATAAGTTGAAGTTGGATAATATTCATACCAGTCGGAATCTTGCAGACATGATGACCAAGGTGGTCACAAGGGATAAACTAAAGCTATGTTCAGCTTTGGTTGGCCTTCGCGGATGACAGTGAAGGGTTGAGAAGCTTTCTTAGTGGAAATCGGTCTCCAAGTGGGAGATTGTTATGTTTGTGGAGCCTATTTTCATGTTAGAGTGTGATACACCTTCTATGTGTTACACTCGGGTATTTTTACGACGGTTTATCAACCCATGGGTAATGGGTAACCGTTATGGGCTATTTTTGGGCCCATGGTTTTTTGGTTCTCATTGTTTTGTAAAACTGCCTCTTCAGCTACCCATATGTTTATGGGACGGTTTTGTTTTTTGCCCATTGTTTGATACCCATGGTTTTGTAAAACTACTTAAGCAGTTGTCTATTTATATGGTCTTATGCATATGATAGATAGACAAGCAAATGTATTGCAGATGTGTTTTGAATTCAGGTGTGAATTCTATAGATTTTGTTGAGCATAGCTCCAAATGGATCTGGGTATTGTATTGAGAGAGTGGAGGCTTGTAATAAACTCTGAGCAAGTGATTCTTGGTGGATGTAGCCCAAATTGGGTGAACCACATTAAATCTTGTCTCTCTGTGTTGTGTTATTTATTCTGTACTTTTATTTCAGATCTGTAATAATTTCTACATATTAGTTTCTACTGTTACGATTCGTGAGGGATTATTCTACATATTTTATCTCTTATTTCCTAACATATGCGTGGAAATTGGGATTTAGTATAGTTTATGCATTGTGTTTGGTTTTTTAGCATATGTTGCTGGTTGTATATTTTAGTTGCCCTAACAAATTAGTCCCACATGCTTCATGCAAACACAATTAGAGGCATCTATGTACAAAGGGCTCCTATAATGATAATATGAGAATGAGGCCAAGATACCCCTTCATAATCAGGTGTCAACGTGTTGTATTTCAATTTGTCCACTTGGCGAGCACACATGCATCGAACATGTGCACAGTCCCTTAATTTTTTTCTAGTTGCCCTAAAATTTTAGTGGGCCATAACTTTTGCAAACGAGCTCCATTTCCTACAAAAGAGATATAGACAGAATCATTTAATTTTTCTCCATGCCATGGAACTTACTGTAATTGATTTTGAGAAGATCATAGATCAGTGTTTCTTAGTGAGGATCCCTTGGATCATTCCTCCCCACTAAGAAACTTGTGGACACCAAAAGTCAACCTAATTGGTGAATAGGTGAGGGTATTTCTCCCTCACCTTTCCAGATTCCATCCATTTAGACTTGTTTAGATGCATGCTTTGAACCCAACACGAAGATACTCAATATCACCCCTTCGCGAAGTTCTAATCTTCCTATCCAAAATGATGTCTTCCTGCAACTCATCAAGATACTTAGGAGAAAAATCATCAATGAAGGGCATTATGTTAGCATCATCATGGACAATGATCATAGGCGGTTCATACAATCTTAAATTCTCAACATTTACAACTGAGTAGATTTGCGTATAAGGATGTAAATCTAACTAGAAATCATTATTAACAATTTTTCCAATATTTGGAACAAACCATACCGTATCGGTTTCAATTTTTTACCTTCACTTGTCAACCTTTCCTTGTTGATGTGAAGCCAAACTGAATCACCAAATTTGAACTTGTGATCAGTTCTATGTTTATCATGTCTGGCTTTGTACTGAGCTCAAATTTTCTCCAATTATTCACGGACATCTGATAAACATGTTGAATTCTCTGAAAAAATGTTTTAGCCTTGTCAGAATCACTTGAACCATTAATAACAGTTTCATGTTCATAATATACATCTAAAGGAGAATTAGGCAGTTATCCATAACAAGTCTCAAATGGAGACTTCAAAGTAGAAGAATGTAAGGCACGATTATAAGCATGTTGCACATAATATAGATGTTCATCCCATAATTTATGATGTTTGCCACAATAGCCCCTCAATATGGGTACTACTGTGCGGTTTAAAACCTCTATTTGACCATCGGTCTGTGGATAAAAAGCAGTGCTCTTTTTCAGTTTTGTGTCCATCAACCCCCACAATGTTGACCAAAATTCCCCAAGAAATCTAGAATCCTGATTAGATATAATTGAAGTAGGTAATCCAAAGTGAATCCAATCAAACTGAAAAAATAAATGTGCAGTTCCCTCACTAGTTATTTGTTCAGTACATGGAACCAACACACACATTTTGCTAAATCTGTCCACTACCACATATAATTAATCGTGTTTCTTTTGTGTCGTTGGCAAGCCTCGTATAAAATCCATGGAAACACTTTCCCAAGGCCTTGTTGGAACAGGGAGAGGAGTGTAAAGTCCTAATTTCCTGTTACTTGGCTTTCTTGTGGCACAAAGAACACATCCCTTAATATACCTGTTTACATGTTCATGCATTCTAGGCCAATAAAATTATTTCTGTAAATGTGCAATTGTCTCACTAACACCAAAATGCCCCGAAATAAGAGAAGTATGTCCTTCCCTAATCATATGCACACATTCATTTTTTGGAATACAAAGTTTACTAGAATGATATAACAATCCTTCTTGCAAATGATAATATTTTTCTCCTACTTGTTTCCCACTTACTAGATCCTCATACACTTCTCTAAAATCAACATCATTAAAATATTATTCCTTGTAACTAACACGAGCCAAAGAAATATGATGCAAAAGAATAGATGCTACTACCACTGGTGGTCTAGACAACATGTCGGCAACCTTGTTTTGAATACCTTTTTTATACCTGATTACAAGATGAAATTGTTGCAAAAATCCCATACACCTGAAATGTCTAGACTGCTGCAATTTGGTTTGTGTCTGTAAGCACTGAAGAGGTTGATGGTTAGTATGTATTATTGTTTCTTTTCGCATTAAATGATGCTTCCACTTTTTAACACTTTGAACCAAAGCATACAACTCTTTATCATAAGTTGGAGAGTTTCTTACCACAATTGTAAAGGTTTCTGAATGGTAACACACTGGTCATTTTTTCTGCATCAAAACTTCCCCCATTGCATACTCACTAGCATTTGTCTCAATTTTAAATGAATGCTGCAAATCTAAAAGTGCCAAGATCGGAGCGGTAATTATTTTCTCTTTCAGTGTGTCAAAGGCTTTCTATTGTTTTCCTCCCCACTGAAAGACATGTTTAACACTTGTCAAATCATGCAAAAGAGATACAATAAATGAGAAGTTAGCAATACATTTTCTCCAGTACTGAACTGCACCTAGAAAAATTCTAACTTCCGTCACATTAGTGGGTCTAGGCCATTTTACAATAACCTCTTTTTTTGCAGGATCAATTCTCAATTCTCCATTTCCTACAACATAACCCAAGTAAATTAAAGATGTTTTCCCAAATTCACATTTTGACATCTTCAAATACAATTTTTCTCTCTTTAATGCATCTAAAACTTTCTGGACCGTGTTTAACATGTTCATCCTATGACTTATTGATTACAAGAATATCATCTAAGTAGACAATAACGAAATGATCAATGAATGGTCTAAATATATCATTCATGACTCTCATGAATGTTGTCAGTGCATTGCACGAACCAAAAGGCATCACTAACCATTTAAACAATCCCTGTTTCGTTTTAAAAGTAGTTTTCCAAACATCACCTTCTGCAATTCTTACTTAGTGATAACCACTTCTTTTGTCTAACTTAGTGAAATAAATTCCATTCTTTAATTGATCCAGTAAATCATCTATTCTAGGAAGAGGGTAACGATTCTCTATAGTAATCTTGTTTAAAGCACGGAAATCAACACACATTCACCAAGTGCCATCCTTTTTAGGAACCAATATAATTGGTGAACCACATGGGGATGTACTTGGATGATTTATACCTTGAGCCAAAAGTTCCATTACCTATCTCTTGATTTCCTCATTCTCTACTACTGACAACCTGTACATTCTGATATTGGGAAGAGGTGCATCCTGAAGCAACTGTATCTCATGTTGAACCCCTCTTTTGGGAGGTAGACACTGTGGATCCTGAAAAACATCATCAAAATGAGAAACAATTTTTACCAATTCATCCTTATGTTTTAGATCGCAAATCTCAAAAGCCATCTCATTTTCTTTTTCCTTGGCTTTGACCACCATGAGCACAAAAATTTTGCTTGAGTTTACAAGCCTTTTCATTTGACCTGCAGTTACCAAGGATAGATTATTCTTTTCACGGTGAGCTCTAATAATAAACTCAATTCCATCCTTTACAAGAAAATATTTATTTTCTTCCCTATAGAAGATTTCTTTACGATCATATAAATAAGGACTTCCCAAAACCACCCCACAAATATCCAAAGGAACTACATCCAATTCAACCTCATCAATAAACATGTATGTAATGGCAAATCTGAAAGTACAAGTTTTAGTTACCTGCAGTTTTGCATCATCACAAACCCAGCCCAAAGGATAAGGCTTAGGATGTGGTTTAGTTTTGAGTCCTAGTTTCTTAACAACCTCCTCAGAAATTAGATTAGCTTGAGATCCACTATCAAAAAGAGTATCAATTTTCGTATGCTTTGAAATTACTCTAATGTGGAAAAGCTCATTTCTTTTCTTATCGTCAGGTATAGTTTGTTTACTAGAAGAAGATGCAACATCTGTAGTGCTATTTTTGGAAATTGAAAGAGTTGATTTACCTTGAAAACTCATAGCTGTGATTTTGGTTTCATCACCTGAATCAGAACCAAGATCATGCACTACGGTGTTTGTTTTCTTTTCTTTTCCTTTCTTAACCATCCATTTAGGCTCCTTTTTAGGATGTAATTTCCAACATTTAGACTCATCATGGTTTTTTTACAATGATTAAAAAATGGTTTTTCATCTTCCTTCTTAACAGTAGAGTTTTTTTTATGCTTACCCTTTCCTTTTCCTTGTTCTTTCGAACCTTTTCCTTCAGATTGCTTGTTCTTCTGATTAAAAGAAGAGAAAGAGGACTCCTTTGTCATTTTCCCTCGTGCTTCCAGATGGGTTTCTTGAACACATACTGCATCAAGATTAGTATGACCTAAAACAAGTATCATATGCCTTAGATAACTATGCAATCCACCAATATATTTGAGCAGTGTTTCTTCTGTGTTTAGGGAAATTCCCAGAATTATAGCCCTTTTCCTAAATTCTTGTGTGTATTCTTGAACACTTTGTCCCTTAGTTTGTCTTAATGTTTTCCAATCCATCATAGCTTGTTGCTTATAACCAAGAGGATAAAATTGTTGCCTAAGATTTGAAACAAATTCAGACCAAGAAGTGATTTCTATACCTTTGTTTTCTTCCACTTCCTGAAGCTTACTCTCCCACCAAATGAGTGATGTGCCACCCATCCGAAGAGTTTCCAGATGAATCTTTTCTTCATCATCAACAATTCTCTAAACCCTGCAATATACTTCTATTTGTTTGACCCAGTTATCCAACTTCTCTGAAGTTAGCTCTCCAGTATACATAGGCAATTCAAACTTGATATCTAACTTTAATGAAAGAAAATTAGATTTTAAAGAGTCTCCTTTTGGAATGTCAGAACTAGAGCTTTCTTCTTTCTTACCTCCTCTAGTTCCCTTTTCCCTTTGCCTATCTTGGTACATTTCTTCCACCATTTCCTTCATTTGTTGGAAGGATTGACGAAATTTTTGTTCCACTTCCTCTCGATCCGCCATTGTAGGACTTCGAGATCGTCTGGTACCAATTTTGGGATCTCCTTCAACTGACTCTCCTTCACCCTTCTTAGATCGGGACCTTGTTAACATCCAACACACAAATTTTCATCCAAAACACGTTAAACTGAACCAAAAATCAGTCAAAACCAGCTCTGATACCAATGATCTGTAAACCAAATTTAACTAGCAATTGTGCACACACATTTTTCTTACTTTGTATTGATTTTCGATGTAAAATTTGAGCATTATATCCTTTTGTATTTTTAATAAAAGAATAAAAATTGTAAGTACTGTGCAAATATTGAAAGAAATCAAGAGGATTCACCAGCAATTTGACACAATAATTGATAACAAATTTCGGCGCTTGAGGGCTACATCTCCGGGTCCAGTTGAATGGGACTGATCTATTAAAATCTTGAAAATAATTCTTTACAAAGAATTCTAGAAAATTATGACCTTCTCACAGTCTTCCTCTGTCAAAAATAATAGGGGTTGCTTTTTACATCTCCTCAAAATTCCACTCCTAGCTCAAGTTATGAGCATTACAATAATTTCACACAGTCCAGAATGCTATACAAATATAATATACCTCCTTTTATACTATTTCCAAACAGCTAGCGCAATGGTTAGGCACCTATAATTTTGCTTGGGAGGTCAGCTGTTCCAATCCCCTCCACTTCTCCTCCTTCTCCTTAGGTGCATTTTAAGTTTTTTATCCCACATTGTGGGGGCGTTAAAAAAGGTAAGCATTTATTAATGCATGGAGGGTGGTTTGAATTGGCTTAAGAGCCACCGTGTTTTGCTTATGTAGAGGCGCATATCTTGGGACAACGCATGGTTGAAATTTTAGGTGCTAACAATAGATAATGCGTGGATAGTTTGGATAAGGATAAGGCGTGGAATGTGGTATAGTGAATTAATATGCAATGCGTGGAAAGTTTAGCTAGGATAATGTGTGGATATGGTAGTTAATAAGAAATATGCGTGGGAAATTTGCATAATTTAAATAATGCATGCCTAAATGTCCCACATGCATGGCGTAAAGGCAATTATAGGAGTTTATATACACAAGTTTGTTTAATGATTAAATGAGAAGGTGGCCAAGGCACCCCTCCATAATTGAGTGTGTCGAACCTGGCTGAGGGCCCCCAGCCAGTAAATAGCGGGGTCCATTTGTCTGAGAATGAGTGTCCAAGACCGTTGTTCCAAAACCCATTTTTTTAGTACGGTAATATAATCGAAAAACTAGTTGAGCGTGCACACGTCCAACCTGCATAAAACTCCAAATTTTGCCAGTTGCTCAAAAATTTCAGCGGGCTATAACTTTTGCAAACGAGCTCTGTTTCCTACAAACAAGATGTCATCGGAATCGTATAATTTTTCTCCACGCTTTAAAAATGACTGCAACTTATTCTAAGAAGATCTTTAGATCAGTGTTTCTCTGTGAGGATCCCCTGGATCATGGGTCAAACATAGTATTATTGATAGAGACATTCTGATAGAAGCACTAATATGTAAGTGATTAAAATAAAGTGTGGCATGATAATCATGATCAGAGAAAGGACATAAATGGTGGAGTAATGTCAATGTTAGCCACCACGGTATCAAGGTCCCCTGATGTAGGAGGAGGCACTGAGTGATATGTATGATTATCTAATGAATCAGTGGTTTCCTTTTCGTGTTTTTGAAGCCAGTTATTAAGTATTTTGAGCTTACATATTTTGTTGACTGATGCATTGTTTGTAGGCTCTGTAAATTCAAGATTTTTGTATCGATAAGATGTTGAATGATGGTGCAGAGTTTTAGAAACCTATTTGTAGAGTGTCCCACACAACAGTGAGATTCGCATCAAAATTTCTCAACTTCCTTTTGGTCGTGACGGGTATAAATGAAGAGGTGGGGGAAGTATGATAAGATTGCTCTCTAGAAGTTGTAATATGAGATGTGGGGCAGTAAGTAATTTTGTGAATGCATGTTTAGGTTCATGTGACTGAAGATATTTAGTAGATAATCTACCATGTTGACATTGTTTTTTGTGTCAATGGGCTTTAGGGCAGATGGTTTAAATGTTGACTTTCTTTGAAAACGTGTAGAATATGATGCTTGTTCCTGATACTTAAGCTTGTTAATGGATAGAAGATTGGTTTCACTAAGTTTGAGAGTATGACATTGTTGGTCAAATGAGGGAGATGACTCGAAGAGAACATTTTCCTGAAGAGACAGTAGGAGACTTTGAATGAATAAATCCTAAAGCTTTAGAGTAGGATAAAACATTAGACATATTAGTTATGTTGTGTTTGTATCACAAAACATAGTCCCACTACATGTTTATTACATCCTTTTTTTAGTTATGTGAGTTGAGCATAATATATCTTAGATTTGATTTTGTTAGAGATTTTGAGTGATAAAATCATCAGTAAGATATGTAAAATATGTTACCGATGTGAATAGGTAGGTCATAAAACCAACACATTGCATAATCATGAACACTGCAGGGAAATATCTTAGCTAAGAGAATGTGATCATCTGTAAAATCTAGACAAGCTACATGGAATTCTTGAAGATGTTCTTATAGGTATCCATGGCCATTGAAAATGGGTATACCTTGCACCAACTAAAAACATAAAGACCCTTGTGGAATTGGTTTTTCTTCGCAGCCTCCTCCTAAGAAGGCCCGCATTACCCTCATCAAGGAAGAAAATTCTTCCAAACCATCCTTTCTTATCACAACCGCCTTCACCCACGAAGTCCATGGATCAAAAATCCATCCCTCCTAACCTTTTTTTCATAAACATCATTTCCTTGGGACCACTAACCTATCATCATGATGATGAGGTGCCTTCTTCCCTTCCTCTTCTTTATCCTTACATGTTAGATGATGACGCACCTTCTATCAATGTCATTCAATGTCAGGATTATGATTCTATTCTCACCTATTTTAGTTGCAGATGATTCTTACATTCACTGTTCATTACCTTCTGAGACACAAACTATGTTGAATGAATCAACCATAGAGATCAACATTCAAACTCAAGACGGCCCTCAAATTCTAAAGATAGGCCAATCTTTATATTATGTCGAATAAGAAGCCTTCACCTATTTCCTTCGTGATCATAGAAATGCCTTTTTGTGGTATTATGTTGATATGCCCGGTATTGACCCTCATATCATGGCCCACAATATCGTGGACTATCCCCGATGCCAAACTTGTGAAACAAAAAGCTGCAAAAAATGTATCCATGCATTGCCCTTCTTTTGAAAGAATAAGTTCAATGCCTTCTTTTTGTTTCCTTCATTCTACCCATTGACTATCCACAATGGATTTCTAACATCATTCCTATCACCAAAGAGATAGGGGGACTCTGCATCTGCATGGACTTCCGTGACCTTAACCTCGCCTTCCCTAAGGATGACTTTCCTCTGCTTAGTATCGGACTAACTTGTTGATCTTACAGCCGGTCATGATATTATATCTTTTATGGAAAAATTCTCAAGTTATTCAATATTGCATTTTCCTTCAACCAAATAAGTGCATCTTTTCCATTCTCTTCAAAAAAATCCTTGGTTTCATCATCTCTTTATGGGGCATTGAAGTCAATCCCATCAAAATCAAGTTTATTCTCAAGATGCCTCCACTAACTAACCTTTGAGAACTTTTTAGTTTGCAAGGAAATTTGCAATCCATTCAACACTTTATTTCCCAACTTTCCAACCGATGTCACCTATTTCATCATCTTCTTAAAATTATGTCTCCTTCAATTGGAACGATGAGTGCCAAAAATCATTTGAAGCATTGAAGAAATACCTTCTTCAACCACCCATGCTCATCCCAGCTAAATATGAAAAATATTTTTACCTCTATTATTTCTACCACTGAACATTCCTTGGCTGCCATGCTCACTCATCATGATGAGAAACATAGGGAGCAAGTGGTTTATTATATAAGTCATACTCTTTTATACTATGAGACTAGGTATACTCACGTTAAAAATCTTTTCCTAGCCTTGGTCTTTATGGCCACAAAACTTCGCCACTACCTACTTAACCATAAAACCTTCATCGTCACCAACACAAACCCTCTGCATTACATGTATGCTAAACCTTACCAACACCAATGCACCACATGTTTCTCATGCTCCTTGCAGACTTAGACTTGGAATTCATTCATCAAAATTCTGTCAAGGGAAAAACCATTGCTGACCAGCTTACAGATGCTCCTCTTCCTGGAAATCAATCTTCTAACTTTCATTTTCCTGATGAATCCATTCCCACTCTTTCCCTGGATGACACTATTTATCAGATGACATTATTCTTTGACATGGTTCCAAATTTCAATGCAGGGGTGGTGTAGGGGTCATCACTCATTCCTCTTAATGGTAAGCCTATTTCACTATCCTTTAAACTTAACTTTGATTGCACCAACAACATCGTCTGAGTATGAAGCACTTGTCTTGGGTCTTCAGACTGTCCATAGCCTTAGATGTTAAATCCATTAATATCTTTGGTGACTCTCAACTGGTTGTGAACCAATTCAATGGTTTCTACCAATGTCATAACAAGGTCCTTCAAAAGTATAAACATCATGTTGACATACTTTTGACCACTTTTGACACTTACCTTATTCAAACCACTCCATGATCCACTAAAAAATTTGTGGATACCATGGATTGTCCTTGCCTCAAAAATACCTGCTTCACCTTCAGACTCTAAAATATTTGTCATAGTACAATGGTTACAGTCACCCTCTTATCTTATTTATGGTGTCAATTTTGTGGGAAGAATCAAAACTAACCCATGCGACATTTGGTATAAGTAATTCACTGACTACCTCTCCCTTTCAATTATGCCTCCAGATCTCACTCGCAATGGATGACGAGCCTTCCTAAAAAGTGTCTCTTGCTATGTCATCATGGGGGGTCTTCTCTACAAATTTGGCTTTGATGGTATCCTCTTACAATGCCTCACAAGTTTTGAAATTCCATACACCATTAAAGAAATCCATGATGGGATTTGTGGTGGACATTTCAGTGGCCTCTCCATTGCTAAATGTATCATTCACCTTGACTATTATTGGCCAACCCTTAACCAAGAATATTGTGAATACGTCAAACATTGTGTGAAGTGTCAGCAACATGCTAATCTTCATCACACCCCAAGTCATGCCTTACAAGTCACCAGAGACTTTTGGCCTTTCTCTCAATGGGGTTTGGATCTCATTAGAGAGATTAACCCTTATTCTTCTCAACATCATCAATGGATCATCACAACAATCAAATACTACAAAAAATGGGTAGAGGCCATTCCTCTCATTTCTACCAAAGCTGAAAAAGATCATGGAATTCATCAATCATCATATCATTTTCATTTTGGTGTTCCTCATCGCCTTATCATTGACAATGGAAAACAATTTAAAAACAAAACCCTTCATAAATTGTGTGACAACTTTGGCATTCAACTTAGTTTCTCTTCACCCTATTACCCCTAGGCCAATGGCCAAGTTGAATCGTCTAACAAAACTCTCAATAAAATTCTTATGAAATTCATCGATGATACTAGTAAGGATTGACATATGCACATTCCTTTCACCTTATGGGCTTATCGCACAAAGAATTCTTACCTCTACCAATGCCACACCTTACTCTTTGGTCTATGGTATAGAGGTTTTCCTGCCTCTCAAAGTCCAAATTCCATCTCTTTATATATCACTCAAAGATATGCTCTCTGACGAAGATTTCCACTAAGAACGTTTGGCACAACTTGAGCTACTAGATGAACATCTAAATGCTCTAGACCATCTCCAAATATACAAAAATGCATCAAGCGTGCCTATGAAAAATGTGTTCATGAATGAACCTTCAAAATCAGTGACCTTGTCCTCAATGAAAACCAACATGTAACCAAAGTGGAGAAAAGTAAACAAGAAAATTTTTCTCCTAATTGGCTTGGACCCTACATCATTACCTATACCTATGGATCAAGAGCTTATCATTTATCCTCTCTTGAGGGTAAACCAAACCTGAGCCCCTTAATTCCTTGCATCTTTGACTGTTCTATTGTTAAATAAAGTACTACATCACTTTATGTCACTTATATGCTCATCCCTTGAGTGACCCTTTCCTTTCACCTACCTATTTTAAGGACCAACGACTCAAACAAAATTGTGTGATTATCCATCACCATTCAGCCTTGTCTTAAATATGAGTACCATGGCTCTACTCATGGCATGATTATCATGGATACTTTTCATCCTTTTCAGGATGGAATCCCATGGTCATTCGTCACTCAAAACCTCTCTTTCATAGCTAATATTTTCATGTTATGGTTTTTCCCTCCTAAAATAGACCTATACTCCTTTATAGTCTTGTCCATGACTTCAAGTCCAAAAATAAAAGCAAAAAATATATGGGATAAAAAAACTCTACTCCTTGAGTCAAACTTCTTGAAAATAGATGATTCCCTCAAAAAGGACATCTTCTCTCTCTCTCATGCTGTTATAAGTAAATTGCTCCCTTGAAGGACAACTATAAAAATCCAGCCACCTATGGCACTTAGTCTATTCCCAAAAGAAGACTAATTTGTATCTCTCAAATAAAATAATTATAGAGCTTCCCACATCGATCAACTTCACGAAAACCTCAAGGAGAACTTATTTATCCTGATATAGACTTCCCACATCAATCAGTCTATACATGCAAAAAGCAAAAAAAAATAAAAATTATGGAAAATACAAACTTTTGGTCATGGACTTGCCTATTCTAGTTTTGGGTATCTTGCAGAAGGGGCATGTTGTCCCACAACAAGGTTACACTTAACAAACTCTTCCATCTTACCTTTTGTCTATTATCTTCTAAATCAACTCAAGGGATGTGGCATGTATTCTACACATTGTGATCACACAACTTCTTTCAACTCTAGACCCATCACTCATGCAGTGTATCTAGGGACTTATGTTTAATAAGTCTAGGGGTATGAAAATTATGGTCCTTGTCTAAATATGGGCATGTCACTTCTTTTGGTTTCTTATCTGTTTACTTGTTGTTTCTTCAACAGGAAAAGACCATCAAAATTGAATCAACCATAACACCTTCATCTATGCCTACACTTAATTCACCCTTCCTATTACCTATTCAACATTCAACCTTGCCTATTTTCAAACATACCTTACCCCACCAACTTATTCTAACCTAATTTCCCAACCTACCTACCCAACTTACCTACCCAACCTACCTACTCAACTTACCTAATCCAATCTCATTCTTCCCTAGTTTAAGGGAGAACTACATCGGCCTGAGGCCCCTTTCGCAAGGGCTATGTAGGTAGCACTCCAAGGGCATGGGGCCCTCAAAGGTTAGCTCGACCACTCTTTTCCCCCATTATTCCCCCATAACCAAAAACCTAGTTAGTTAGTTTCCATAAAAACAATAACTTGGAAATTATCTCCAAAAAACCATACATCACCCATACACATTATCATTTACTTTCCATAATACCAATAACATCTAGGAAATAAATCAAAACAAACATTAAACCAAACCATGCCTAAACATATAGTTTCCATAACATCAATAACTTGGAAATTAAACCAAACCATGCCTAAACATCTAGTTTCCATAACATCAATAACTTGGAAATTAAACCAAACCATGCCTAAACATCTAGTTTCCATAACATCAATAACTTGGAAATTAAACCAAACCATGCCTAACATCTTGTTTCCATGACATCAATATAATGGAAATTAAACAAATCATACAACCATAACCAACCATGCCTACATATCTAGTTTCCATAATAAACAATACAATGGAAATAAAATCAAACACATCATATGTAAATATCATCATCAACTATATAATTGGAATGTATGTGTGTCAATACATGTATACAAAATATAAATAATGAGTGTCTCTCAAAATATCTCATATACATCTCGCCTCTTTGGCACATAAACCAGGCCGGTATATACATCAAAAATCAAAATACAAAATAGTAATATCTCTATGATCTCCATATCATCTCTATGAGGGGTCAGAACCTCTATTTCTCTCTCATGTACCCTCATCTAGCCTCCATCTCTAAGCACTAGTCACCTCTTGTTGACCCTATCCATGAGACCAGTGGCTCCCTAAGCTGCTGGTACTACAATTTTGTGAGTTGGTCCTCATCACTGGCTCCTGCTGGGCTCTGTACTGGCATATGAAAAAACCTGGAGACCAACATCTGTAATGTTAATCCTGATAATACCTGGCCTGGCCAAAATCTCTATACTATCCATGGATATCACCTAGGGAGGTTTCATCACTCTAACCCCTAACATGCCCCTACCCTTGTCCAGTGGCCCCTATCTTTCTACTATAAAATGGAGACCCTATGGTGGTTCCTGTGCCTATACAATAGGGACCCTATCCCACTGTTGGTGCCTGTGTAGCTACTAGAATTTGCCTGTAATGTGGACTACTTATGTGCCTATAAAATAGTCACATGAGCCTTTATGCAGTCCTACAAGTTACCCCCATCCCCTACTAAAGTGGTTGCCACCTGTGTTTGGGCCTGTGCTAGTTGTCCCTGTAAGGTGGCCACCCTGTGCTTGTGCCTAAGTTAACTTCCACTGTAAAGTTATCACCTCCCCTGTAACTATCCCTCTATACTATAATAGTAGCCAAGTCTGGTTGTCCTGGCCTCATTGGTGTTTCCTGTATCTGGGCTATCCACTAGCACTTGTACCCTTGTCATTCGTTCCTACATCATCAATCCACCTATCAAAAACCTGCTCCTCTTCCCTATGGGATCTATTGGATGTGGTGGAGATAATGGTCTCTCCACATCGTCCCTATGTGGTACTGTGGAAAGGGTGGAGGCACATCCTATTGCATCCCAAATTGGCATCTGACTCGGTCGACCGGTATCATCTCGTGCTCCCCAGGTCATCCCTGTATCCATTGAACCATTGTAAGCCTACTAGCTCCTCCACCATGCCTCCATATGAAGGGAAATCTACATAGGGTCACCACAAAATATCAAGTGTTGATAGGCCCTCTAATATATGCCTGTAATATGTCACATCTCAGTGATGCTCATCCACCCTCAGATGTGCCCCTATCGGTACCCACCTCCTGTAGCCAGCTCTATAGACCCCTCTAAACCAATCCTATCATGGAAGGCCTGGTGGACACAGACACACTATGTGCTCATAGGCCCAACAATGAAGAAGATAGGTGCAACACACACCAAACCTCTGAATCCTCCTATAGGCCCACAACTCCCTGTAAATTTGTACCAGGTACATTGGTGCCCATGCAAAGAAAACTCTCTCCTCAATCATATCCTCAAAAACCCCCATCATTTCCCATGGAAATCTCCCACCCTCTGAGTCTAGGAGTACAAAACAACCAATCCCCACCATCATCAACACCACAAGTCAGGTCTCCTATGGATGTGCGGCATACATCTCATCCATAGCTAATGCTGCACTATGATAAGACAACTCTCCCATGGCCTCTCCAAAAACTATAACCATAGGATTGAATGAATCATCTGAAGAAATCTGATACAATGGCTCCCCAACAATAGGTAGCCTCAAGATCTGTAGACATCCTCTAGAGTGATCGTCATCTCTCTTGTTGGTAAGTGGAATGTTTTGGTCATAGATCCCATCTGTCGATGAGAGTGACCATCATGTTATGATCTCAGACTATCCTCCTATACTGCCTAATGACACCCAACCCAACATCCCTCATGTGCGCCCACTCATCCTCTGTGATGCTAGGTCACATCTACACCAAAAGGGGTGGAGTCTATCTCTCATCATCAACTATTGTCTCACACCTGCATCATCACCATTCAAACATGTTAATCAATTGGCCCTTTCAATCATTTATTTGACCCTACCCAGCCCAATACTTACCTATGCCTTTCCTAGCCTACCCACCTTTACCCAACCTACTTGCCTAATGTATATTCTATCTAGCCTAAACATCTACACTTTTTTTATTTCATTCCTTTCCCCCCTTCACCTATTTACCTAACTTACCTCATCTATCTTGTGTCCCTACATTGTTGACCTATACCCTTCCCTACACCTTCTCATTTCTCCCTACCTACCCTAACCCACCCATTCCTACCTTAGATCAACCCTAACCCATCCCTTCCTTTTTTTGTTTCATTCCATTCCTACCTTATAAACCCTAACCCACCCATTCCTACCTAAATTAACCCTAACTCACCCATTATTCCAATCTTTAACCCTAACCATCCCTTCCTACCTAAATTAACCCTAACCCATCCATTCCTGCCTAAATTACCCCTAACCCATTTCCCTTACCTTTCCACCTTCCCAATTTACCTTTTTCAAACTTGGTCACTTTTCACAGTGACCAACATCAGTCACCTTGAATGATACTAGTCCCCCTTTAAACCTGTCAACTAGCCTACCACGGCTGGCCGATAACTGACCAACATCAGTTACTAGTTCGTCCCTAGGGATGAACCCCCACATCCCCATTTTCAAAAAATTAACTTAAACACCTAAACTACCCACCCAAATCACCCTCATTTGCATTTACATTCAGTTTACCACCTAATTAAACTACATTTCACCCTTCCCATACCCAATTTCACCCAATTTTAAACAAAATCCAATTCAATTTCCAAATCTAAATTGTTAATTTTTCTACCTTAGTTTTAACCCAAAACAACAATGGATCTTGAATCCTACCTCTACTCGGCTCTGTCTACATGGTGGGATGTTGGGTCTCTGCATGGAGGCTCCTCTGGTGCCCTCTCCTACCTCTTCCATGTCTAAATCACTCTCTCTTCTCTCAACCAATCCAATCACTCAGGTAGATCTCATGGGCCTGCAAACTCCACTCCTCCACCACTAAACTCTTCCAAATCACCTCTCTCTAACCCTCTTTGTCATTTTTCTTGTCAAAATACTCTCTCTGTCATTTTCAACCATGTCAAATGCACAAATGAATCTTTTTAACGTGGATTTTTCATTTTAAACCCAAATTTTCCTAACCGACGTTGGTTGGATCATGCCCTAGGTGACTGGCATCAGTCACCCTTACTAGCATTCAGTTCCCCTTCAACCGGTATCGGTCACCTTGCCTAAACCAATTATACCTAATTTACCCAAAATTTTGATGCAGGATGCCATTTTCTTGCTTTCTCAGCCTTACCCCAACCCTACAGGCTCACCTACTCACCTTATCACCTACCCCCTACCTACGTGTATGTTAGGGTACATTTTTTCCTACACCTCGCCTTACCCATACCTTACCTATACACCCACCCTGACCTCACCCATTGGACACTTGAATTCACTTCCTCATTGTACCTTGTAATGATGCTACTCATGTTGTTTAGCCTACTGACCTTGCCTTGCCTTATGTCGTGATGTTTATCTTGACCAGACCAAACCTTTTGGTGCTTTGGAACACACCTAATTCTTGTTCCTACACCTAGCCTCATTGTGTTTCAAGGACCATATCCTATACCTTGGATACCTGGACCACATCAACCTTGTTTGGATAAACTATCAACCTTTGATGATGTAGAGTTTGTGAGCTCTTCAACCTGGTGCCTTATCACATTCTACACATGTGTGTGCATTTGAATTCCCCACCTATTACCCACACCAATATCACCATTACCTACACCCACACCTTACCACCTTTTTCATCACCTACCACTTTATCAAACCCATCACTGATTCTTCCTACTACTTCATCAGTTCTTGGTTTGAGGGGGATCACCTCACCCATACTTGGGGAAACCTAACCTTCACCCATACCTGGGGAAACCACCTCCTATTTTTTTCATCATCACTTATCAATACAAGCTACAACGACAAAAGGGGCAAATGTAGACACCCAAATTAGGTCACACCCTTCCAAGTCCCCTTCGATTAACATACATCTAACCATGACCCCTCCTCACATCATTATTAATTTAATTACCTAAATTAAATTAATTTCCACCTCACCTAGCCACCTCATCTCTCCACCTCATCCTAGACCTATTCCAATCCTATTAATTAACCTAGACTAAGTCCCCACTCCCCTTAACTAACTAGGACTCATTCTAACCCTAACCTTAATTTCCTATCATTCCTCCAACCAACTTCCCACTCCATTTAGCACCATTCCACACTCTTGACCCAGAATCAATTCTGAATCACACCAAAATTGGGAAGAAAAGGCTATTTTTGGAAAAGTATGACCTTTTCTCCCTAACCAATGCCTGGTTATTCCTTGGCTGGTGTTGGTCACCTAAACTGGTCAGTCGGTTCCCTTAAATAAGGATTTTCAATCCTTTTTTCAGGTTCCTGAATCTTGGTTTTTGGCATTCTTACATTCTAAACTCTCAAGCATCCAAGAAATCAAATGATAAACCATTAGCATTCCAATTCTTCACCAGCAACCATCCTCTTGCTCCTCAGCCTTGGATCATTCACAGGGAAGCACACAGGCTCCATTTTCATACCATGGTACTAGATCCAAACCTTTCTCTCCTATGAACCCATCAACCACCACCATCTATCATCTTCAGGTTTTTAGATAAGTATCTTAATCCCTTGTTTCATTAGTTCTTATTTTTGATTAGATCTTTATCCTCATTTTTTTCCAACTTTTCTCATACCAAATATCTCCATCACCCATCTACCTGATCCATCCTACCAATTTGAACCCTCATATCTCCCTAATCCTATCTTACCCTTGTTGAGTCTTCATAATAAATCATACTACCTGCCTAATCCTCACTCACTCTGTGCAATCACAGAGAGATCCCAAACCTCCCATTTTAATCATTTTACCCAATTTCCCCTACTACCAGTCACCCAACAACGTTGGTCATTACCAGGTAGTCGGCATCGGTCACCTAACCGATACGATCATTATGACTGGTAATTTCCCAGACCAGCAAGCTAATACCTATCCTCCCAAAACACTCCCAAACCTTACCAAATCTCACCCAGAACTCCCTAACAACCTCTGTCTACACCAAGTCCTTAAACCAATCACCCTTTCTAGATTAAGTTCATTAATTTTAAAAATTATTAGATTAAATTTAGCTTATGCTTGAACTGAAAAGATTTGTGTGAGACACCTAAATCAATATACAACTACAGTAGGATCTTCTTATTTTATGTTATTTCTCTGCATTAAGTTGTATTAAAACATGGATTGACAACCTTCTAGGAAACACATGAAACCCCGCTTCCTAGATCTAGCTCCCGCTAGGAAATCCATATGACCTATATTATTAATGTTATCTTGTGGTCTTGTTTTCTATTATTAGGTTGTCCTTCCTGATTAAAAAAGGATCTCTTCACAATCAACTTGGTCTTCTACAACACAGCAACCTTCTTCGATGAATTCACAGGTATTCCTCCTCACCTTTACCCTTATTTTTTTTTATATTTACAGTGAAAATTTTGGCATGCCCGGTGGGACCCCATCTTTTGGGTTCTTTTTATTTTCATATAGGGTGCATTTTTGTGTTTGTTTCTTTCCTAAAATATTCACTAAAAATATCTCTCTGGTAAATATTATTTTCTTTCTATTTGTCTAAAGGAAATTTTTCATTTGGTGGTTAAAAAGATCACTTCTTATTTCTTTTGTACTACATTTAGTGAAAACCATTCCTCTACCTATTCTCCTATTTTCTACATCAAATATCATTTTTTATTTGGGTTTTAAAATCTGTGCATTTCATCCTTTGATTGTTGCATTAGATCACATAGATTTAATTAGCAATCACATGGTGGAGGTCAAGACCACTTGGTGATTGGATTGGATTGAGTGTAGTTCACATTTCACACACAAGCCAAACCACTTACACAATTTACAAATTTCTTAACATTCCTTTAGGAAGAAGTTCAAGGATTTAACAACCCATTGACGGTGGGCCCCGCCCGGTGTTTTGGCCGGTTTATCATATTAGAACTCAGACCTCACGTACCGAAAGGTATATTGAGGAATCTTTAACCAAAACTAACCTGAAACCAGCCATAGCTTACTTTTAGGAAACCTTCATTATCCAAACACTCTTATTTCATTCATAGTCAGTTTAAAAGGCATAACCCACTAAACACTAAAATATGATACAGGATTGATGTTTTTTACAATTTTTTCTTGTGGGACTTTTGATTTAATTGAATTATGTTTTGAGTTTTGAGCATGATTCATCACTTTTTCTTCTCTTTCACACTCCACCATCACAGCCGGTGTATTCTAGTTTTTCTAAGTGTGATAGGACATATTTCTACCATACACAACTTCTGTGTTGGCTTATTTTGACTTAATTCACTTCAAAATCTAAAAATTTCTTCATCTTCTCAAAAATCTCAGTAAATGGCATCAGTCTAATGATCGGCATCGGTTCTTTCATTATACCGGCACCATTCGGTTAACCACCATTGATTTCTCTATGTTTTTTATTATTCTGTAAAAAAACAACATTATCTTCTTTCATACCAACTTTCGGTGTTCTAATTCTGTCAATACACTTATTTCTGACTCTCTGTCACCCTTAACAGGACCCATTTATAACCACTTTAGACATTTCTTATTCAAATTTCCAAATTTCTTGGTTATCCATAGTAACTGACATCGGTCCAGTGACCGGCATCGGTCTTTCTGCCTAACCAACACTGGTTAACTGACCGGTATCTATCTCTTGTTTCCTATTTTTATCATAAACATCAACCTATTTCTATTCTCCAAATTTCACCAAACATCTATTTCTGAGTTTTGTTAGTTCTATAGATCCTAGAATACCTCTCTTCCACCTTTCATATGGTTTGGAATCGTAAATAGGCATGAGCCCTCACTTTTCACACTAGTTTTGTACCCTTACCCACTATCCCTTCACCTCCCTCCATCTCATCTCTGATGGATGCTAATATCACTGATTATACATGTAGGTGATGAGGATTTTTCTAAATTCCTCGATCACAACCTCTTGGCCTTGCAACATTACCTCACCCACTCTTCTACCCATGATTCATCAGGCCAACCACTTTTTGGTATGCCCACCTCCATTGCTTCCTACCATATCCATGATTTCTACTTCATTGTTACCTACTCCCGTGTGAACGTCACCTATTGCAACCTCGACATACACCGTACCTTCAATATTTATCACACCTTTGACGTCTGTCACTCCCTTGACCTCTACCAGTACCTCAACATCTTCCATATCTTTATCTAAAATTCCTAATATAGGTATTCCCACATCATAAGTACCTATAAATTTGCAACAACCAGTGGCTGTTGACATCCTATACCCCCTTTCATAATTTGGTCCTTTCTATACCCCAAAATCATCTACCCATCACCACGAGGGTCTTTACACAAGTTCCTCCCACCTACACCCTACCTCAATAACTGCCCATCACCTCCACTTCTTATTCAGGGTACATTCCTTCATCATTTATTCCCTCTTACATACCCCCATCTCAATTTTCTTAGTCAACACCACCATATACTAGTGTGGCTTCCATGACCCACTCATCTTATCCACCCCCTTATACCATAGGGGGTGTCCCTTAATCTAATCCTATGACGGATCTTATTAAGATGATGATGGATAAGATGCAGACCCTCAAAGCATCTATTTGTGGCTCTCACAATACCTTGACTTACTGATGAAATCTATAATGAGCCTATTTATCCATCCATACTCATTCACCCTTATCCTGTACATAGGGATTTTCCTAAGTTTAATTGATTTAATAGCAAGGAAGACCCTCAACAACATTTGTGATCATTCAAATATGTTTATTATTTGATCTCCCATGACAATGACTTACTCCTTAGGAATTTCCCCGTGTCGCTGATCAGGACCTATCCTAGATTGGTATAGTGCTTTACCTAGCCATTCAGTCTTTTCTTTGTAATCATTGGTGTAGCCTTCCTTGATCACTTCTCCATCAATATCTCTAATAAGGTATCCATGAATGGTATTTATACTCTATCCATCAGTATGATGATGAATCTATCATTGACTTCATCACATGATGGCAAGGACTCATTAATCAACTCACCTTTCAACTTCCATAACCCAAGTTAATAGATTTTTTCACTAGGGCTTATGCCAAACACATTTCTCCAACTCTTCAGGTATAAACATTCTGAACATTTGATGAGGTGTTCACCATGGCTTGGAAGTTAGAGATCTGTGCCCTTGAAGAGGAAAATGTTAAGTTGCGCAACAAGAATGCTTCATTTAGGTTGAATGACTCCTATTATTCTTATAAACCACTAAAAAATCATCCCAACTATCATTCTAAGCTAAAAGGATCCACCAATGCGGTGGTCCTAAAGGTCGTCCCCTCTCATCCATCAAACCTAACGAAACCTCCTCCTAATTTGTCCCCTATTTAGAATTTCTAGTACAAGTATGAAAAGAAATGTTATACCTTCATAGGAGAGCCTTAATCCTATGTGCTAGAAAATTTTGTTAAATGTGGGAGCCATCACCCTTCTACCCATCAAACCACATACTGGTTTTAACCCTTCCCATCTTGTACCCATATGGTATAAGGAGAATGACTACTCTAACTATCACCATGTTAGGGGACATAGTGACAGAAATTATAAAAACTTTAAGAACATTGTCCAAGAAATGTTATATAATGGAGATCTACATCCTAGAAAACCCTAACACACTGACAAATCAAAACCTTCAGGTCTTTAAGAAACATTTTCCAAACCATACCCCTTCATCAAACTAGGTTGGTGAGACCTCTAGCAATGACACCAATGTTCACAAGGTCATGTCATCTTTGACACAGTTATCCCTTCTACACAATTTCCCATCCCATCGATTGAGAAAATTCTTGCACGAGCTCCTCTACCCCACAAAGGAGCCAACTCCTCTACCCATGGAGGAGCCTATTTCACCTACTCCTCTACCCATGGAGGATCCTATTTCACCTACTCCTCTACCCATAGATTATCCTATTGTGAGCTACTCCTCTACCCATGGAGGAGCCTATTTCACCTACTCCTCTACGCATGGAAGAGCCTACCTTGCCTACTCCCTCATCTACAGAGTAGCTTACCCCACTTATCCCATCACCTATCAAGGAGCCCGCACTACCCACGCTTCTACCCATGGAAGAGCCTATCTTATACTCCTCTTTACCTAAGTAATATTCTACACCACCTTCTTTACTCCCTCCTCGACCCATAGAGGAGCCACTTTTATATCCTCTTCATGTACCTGATGGTTCTCGCACTATCTTATAAGATCCATTAACATTTTTGCATTACCTCTACCTACAGATCCAGAAGCCAAACACTTCCCAATTTCACAGACCTCGTATTTCTTCACAAGGATTACAGCCAAGTCATCTTCATCTTCCTCTACCTCTACACCATTATATTATTTGGTCAATTTCTTAGAGTATGTTGATTATTCCACACTTTGGGGATGCATTCGACTGCCAGTATCAACCCAAATGTAGATGTTGTCCCTATATACTTCAACTATTTATCCTAAAGTATTAAATACTACTAAATCTATTACACTCGAGTGGGTCATATCAGCCTTTTCTTCATCAGCCTCACCGCAAACAAACCTTCACCTACACCCAAACGTCCCCATCCGCAAACAAACCTTCACCTACACCTAAACCTACTACTAAATTGGGGGTCTTATTGATGCCTAGTCTAGTCCATTCCTATGTAATGATATATTTGACCACCTCTTAACAAACCACCACTAATTCTATTTTCATACTTAAGAGTAAGACCCAACGTCTTAAGCCTCACACCCTAGTTTCTCCCATGCCTTCTTATTCACCTTCTCCTTTTCCATAAATATTAGGCCCACATACATCGACCTTGGTCAAGCTACTTCTCCCCCCAAAAAAACATAAATCAAGGAAACCCACACCCTTGCTTTAATCTTATATTCTACCCATGCCTTCTTCATTACCAATTCCTTTACCTTCTCTTTTAACTACACCTTTGACATTACCCTCGACCACAATCTTACCCACACCTGTATTTTCACCTTGGTTGACTCACACACCTACACCTATTGCATCCCCTTCTTTTTCACACACTACTCTACAACCTTTACCCAAGAAGATGTAACCTAAACCAAAAAACCCACTACCTACTAGAAAGGTGGTTAAATAAATTCATCCCATAACTCCACCTCTTTCACAAAAAATCATCCATACCTTCATCCAAGCCTACTCTGACTTCTCAATGTGACCCATTGGCAGGATCTTATTCTAACATCCTTGCTTAGTTGTTAGAAACCTTCATTATTTCACTACCACCTATTAAGCCTTATGAACCGCTCAAACCCAAACCAGAAGTGGATTAATCCTTCTTTTATGCCACATATAATTTTTCTTTATTCTTACTTTGGTAAAACTTTATAATTATGTAGCTCTTTTATGAATTTTTAGTCTTCTTAACCACTCCATGCAACTTAGTTGAGAAATAACTTGCATTCATTACACCTAAATTTTATAGAAAAAGTATATTTTTTAATCGTTTAAAATTTAATGTGAGATTTCTCATTATTCTCTCCCTCAAATTCTCATTTGTGTGGATGCTCACATTGATTACTTACAAGAAAAAAATGGTGTTTAAATTTTGATGACTCGTCTATTTCATAAATGCTTTAGATTTGTATTTCTCCCACAAAACCTCCAAATCAATGTATGTTATAGGCACATGGTAGTCATCATTGCTTCTATGTTTGGTAAATATTTTCACTTTGGATTTTGATTTCTTCATTTCTTGTAGATTTATAATAATAAAAACATCACAACAATTGGTAATTTCTCACTTGACAAGGCTTAATACCCACCCTTAGTTCTTCCCTTTTAAAGTTTTGATGATGGATCATCGAGAAGTGGAAAAAAATAATGGGTATAACCATCAAGATGGTTTTAAACATGTTCAAAATGGGTGATCAACATGTGGTCTCCATAGGTGCTTTGAACATCTAGAAATCCTCAACATAAGTCTTCGTTTACACTTGGATTCCCCTTTTTGGTAACTTTGGAAATGGATTGGTGATAAGTGGCAGTCATCAGTGCCTTAGGATTTTTTAAGACCTTAAACCTTTGAATATTTATTCTCGTATCCTCGTGAATGCAGGAAAGTCAATGAGATAAGGTAGAGGAGCCAGTGGTTGTGCATCCTAAGTTTATGGGTGTATAACACCCATAAAAATGCCATATAATTTGAAAAAAAAAAACCCTTTAATAGATTTTGTTATTTTTAATCTAAATATTTTCTTTTGAGCATTTATATTATATGGAAATTATTTTTTAACGTATTTAAATAAAGTAGTTTTCCATACAAAGAAATTTATGGTGTACTATTTGTAGGGCATTATCTCATGCATTTTTTCTACTTATGTGGCATCATTTGATTCGGTGATTATTTTATGTGACTCATTTTATCGGCTACTTTTTTTCAAATTTTTAGTGATAAACGAACATGTACTAGTCCTTGACTTTACATCTACCCTCACCATTATTGTTCCATGATCCACAATTAGCTCCTCTCCCTTATAAGTATCTAGAATTACACGAGATGTTTTCAAGTTGATGTTGGGGATGAAGTCAACAACATTGGATAAATTTGATGGTTAGGTGGACATCACTTAAAAGGTTAAGGGCCCCTATGCACTTTCCATGTGTTTTAATTCTGACAAGATTTAAAGCTTCATTAGATGGTTGGAAAAATAATCTCAGAATAACATTAAATCCCACCACGTGTTCTTCTACAAATTCAATCCCATTCCATTGACCATAGTGTGTAGAAGCACAAAGCATATATATTCTACTCACTACAACATTTAAAGATTTTAGCAACACATACTAAAATTACCTTATAGTCAAAAAAATTTCAAATTTAGTATTTTAACAACGTGTTAGCAATAATCTAGTGATGAAATTAGTGACAGATCTCTATAAACCCATGTTAAGAAGATTATATTAGCGATGGATGACTATAAGCTAATGTTAACCTAAATATAGGCTAACTATAAAATAAATTACGATGGTGGCGTTAGGCTAATGTTAGCCTCTACTGAAATTGGGCTCACATTAATTTGATGTTATTATGTCACTAGCTACTTGACGTTATCTTGATGTTGGTAACGTTGGGATGCCATCATAAGTCAAATAAGACTAAAACATTGCTAATTTGTAATAATTTTTTATCAATATTTATATTCCAAGGAATAATTTGAAAATAAAATATTGTTTAGAGAAAGATAAGGAGAAGAAAACAAGGTTGTTCTTAAAAAACAAAGTCATAAAAAGGGTTTATTTGATTAATCTATTCATATTTCAATTATTTTTTAAAAATGTTGATTTTTTTGTATTTATTGTGAAAAACATTTGGTGAGGGTTGGGGTTATATTAATTATTATGGTTAGGGTTATCTTTATCTTGTTTTCTTATTCCTAAATATTCCAAAATATCCTAAAAACAACACATGTTCTATAAAACTCAAAAAAAATCAATCAAATTTTATCAAAATCCATTGTTTTCGGTATATCATATTGATTCTTGGATACTTGTGTGACCAATAATAGTCACCTAGTATCAAAAACATCACCAAAATGTGTTGTTTAGTTTTAATACAATCCATGTAGCTAGTTTGGGTTTCCCAAGAGAGTGGTTCCTCTCCATTTCCATCACAACAACCACTTACAAGTCTCTGTTAACTATTCACTATTAGAAAGTTTCTTTTGAGGTTATTCAGACCAATGGAGAGTGTATTGGATTTCATTTTGAATACCATTGTCCTCCAAAACTTCTTATGATATTTACATCATGTTTATTATAGCCTATTAATTTCCTTGTAATGGTATATCAAATTATGTTCTATAGTATTGAGTTGGATACTCTCATGTGACATTGACTTTGCATCTTCTATTACCTCTCATTATTTCCTCCACTTCATCATACTTCTATTTCTTTTGTCTTTGTTACTTGTTTACTTATTATTCCAATTGTGCCTTCTTAATTTTTATCTCTTCCCCTCCCCTCTAATGTGACTTCATAATATAAAAAATATATATATCATACAAATTTCTCTTAAAAACATATATTACCACCCTGAGTTTGATATGCATGTCAATGTATCTTGAAATTATTTCTATGACTCACAAAATTGTCATTCATTTACAAAATTATTTCAACATTAATTGGAAAAATTGGTTTGTAACAATATATTAACCCCTATATACCATAACCATTATCCAAATGTGTTATTTTATTTCTTCAATGAATTAGTATGTTTTTTGCATGCACCCATTAAATATATAATTTTATGCATTAATAGTTATTTAACATTGATAAAATTTAATACCTTTTGAAACGTATATGACAAGTGATTGTGATGATATTGTACAATATCTACATAACCCATCCCAAGAATATCCTCAATATCCTCCCTCAGATAATTCTGTGAATATCCCTCCTATGACTCTTTCCAATTACAAAACTCCATCTGATCAGGTATTATTTTGTTTTAAAAATAATGTAGTATATGATGATATTTTATATTCTATGAAAAATAATTATTCTTTAGATTATTATTTAAAAATAAATATCAAATTCTAGGGTATTAAGAGTGATCCAATTCATAAACAAAGGAGAAGATGAGGTAGAGATGGAAAAGGTAGAAGAGGAAGAATAAGAAGGGGCCACAATTTTAGTGAAAACAACTCATCTTTTAGGTTAATCCCAATATAGATAATGCTTTAGAATCTTTTTCACTACTCTCATCTCTAATATCTACTTTAGTCGATGAACCTAAAAAATCACCATCTCTTTCTTATTGTAAGACTTCAAATGAGAAAGAGGAAGTTCAGATTGGTGTACAAGAAATTCAGTTATCATTTATCAAAAGAGGATTGACCAAATATAAAGGGAACACACTATATGGACCTTATGATCTGGAGTTAATAGATGATTTTAAGTTTCTAATAAAATATTTGGGATGGTATGATGCAAAGTTAAAAAAAAAAAATCATACAATGCATGAAAAATGGACAAGGCCTTTCCTATAGTATATGTTTATTTTTATTTTTTAGGGGTGAGAGTATATGATACGTCCATATACTATATGCGATGTAGGTTTGGGTATTTTTATTTTGATCCATGTCAATGTGGGATCAGCAACATGTCTAGATCATGGGTTTCCCATATTACCATTCTATGGACCTAAGTTCCCCTTTAAAATTTGGTCAAATCTAGTTGATTATAAGTTTAACATGTCAGCATATGGGTTGTGTTATAATACGTAAAAATTGGACACCAAAAATTTGAAAGGGGAGAATGTGTAGAGAGTATGCAACAAAAAAATACATTGATGGATATCCACATGTGTATAAGAATTATGTCAATTTTATAAATAGTTCAAAAAGTTCAAGGTAGAAGATAGTTAGTGTTCAATTCATGGAGTGTCATGATGACACAAAAGATTAAGATGGAAAAAATCTATCTCATTATATAATGGTTGAGAGAACTGGGGATAGTAAATAAGGGGAATAACTCTTTTTTATTATAACCATACTTGTTCCACTCCTAAAAAGAAAAGAGAATGTAAAAGAAATAGGGCATGAAAGTGACAAGATTTCATCATATCTTTGGTTTAGTTAGGATTCACACACACACACACACACACACACACACACACACACACACACACACACACACACACACAACATCTGGATTATTTTTATGCTTTGATAGATCCGTGTGCTCCTATTTTACCTCATAAATGAATGTTTTGATACATTTTTAATCTATATGTGCAAATATATACAAAAATTACATTTATAATTATATTTGGAAAGTGTTCATAACTAAATGATTTCCTATACTATGGTGGAGTTTTACTAAATCATTTTTATTTTGTATAGAATGTATTGAAAATATATTATGAAAGTTTATTTATGTTGACTTGTTTGATTCAAATATGTGTATATGAATGATGATTTATCCCCTTGTTCAAAATTCCATTGCGTCAACTAGGATTCCCAAATGTATACATGGTCCATATGCCATCTCCATCATTTCATGCACCTTAAAAATATTAGTGATCGAAGAATAAGAAATTTGAAAAGATATCTTAGTGGTGAAACATACCAGAAATGAAGAAAACAATCAAAAGAATAAGGTCATACAATATATGAATCACGAGTGAGACACATAAAAGATGGGGATTTTGATGATATAATGAGGGTATTAATAATATGAATGAACATTTTGAAATTCTTAATGAAGACCCAGTTTATGTTAGTGAAGAGGTAAATATAGAAGATGATGGCATTCATTGTTTTAAAAAATTAGCAGAAACTCCATTGTTCAAATCCGGTGAGGATAGAACAATAATGTTGAATGCCACTTTAGCATTAATAGACATGAAGGTCATATTTACATGTAGTCAAACTCCAATGTCACAACACTATTAAAGTAAATAGAAAATTATCATTGTAAAGTCATGATTATACCTTATAAATTATCATCATAATAGATACATTAATTCTAAAAAATATCAGAAAGGTTAAAAATATTATTATGTATGTGTACTTTGTTAAAAAATGTTCTTTCACCCAAGGAAAATATAAATTCAGCATCATATGAGGCGGTACAAAAAAATATAATATTAATTGTGTATTTATATAACAAATATGATGCATGCATAAATGATTGCATACTATCCAGGAAAGAGTATGCAAATGCTATGATTTGTCCCAAACTAGAGTGCAACGAACATTGTTTTAATTCTTGTGTCGCTGAACATCAAAATCCAAGGAATGTTTTGTGACATTTCCCATTTCTTAGTGAAATAAAATGAATCTATAATTGTAACTCACTTGAAAATATAACAACATGGCATTCCAATAATAAAATAATGGCAGGGTGATGCATGTACCAAGTGGTTTCCAAGCTATGAAACACATTGAGAAAATTTGGCTTGACAAATTCAATCAAATGTATGGAGTATAAGTCTAGGTATGGAAGTGGATGGGGTTAATCCATATTCCAGCATGTCAAAAAATATTCTTTTTTTCATGTTTTTTTGATAAATTATAACATTCCTCCATGGCTTATGATACAGAAATAACATCTATTTTTGTCTCTTCTAGTCCCCGAAAAGAATTAGGTGAAAATATAGATGTTTATCTTAAACCTCTTATATAGGATTTGCAATTTTTTTGGAATGGTTTGCATATGTAGGGTGTTTCAACACCACTTGACAATAGAGTTTTCAAATATTATGATTTTTTTTTTATATAATTCATAATTATCTAGGATTATATTTTTGTTTGGGTTTGACTAAAAAAGGAGAGCACGCGTGCCCAAGGTGTGGCAAAAAAATTATATTCAAGGTACTCTCATGATATTCATAAACATGTATATAAAGGACATAGAATATTTTTAAAGATGAACCATGAATATCAAAGTGCCAAAAAAATAATTTTGATGGTTAAATAGATATGAGATAACAACCAAATTCAATGTCTCTAGGAGATTGGTTGTAGGACTATAAGGGTCTTTGTGATGTAGAAAAAAATATGTTGTTATAAATTTGGTGGAGATAATACTCGGAAAATGAAGGTGTATGTCAGACAAACTTAGATGTAATCCCTAGGGAAATTAAAATACTCTATAGACTATATAATATTCCATAGTAAATATATTTATTTGTAGGCCATCTCTGTGACCCAATTTACATTTTCAAAAATGTAATTATATCAATATGGCTTCATATTGCAATGAAATAAAATTATAGATTAGTATCATAGAAATACCTCAATTTTTCAAAAACAAATAAAAATATATGGTCAAAGAGTAATGAAACAAATGTAAAGGCTCCACAAATTCTAAGTAAGCCCAATGTTATAAAAGTCACAAAGGTCATGCATGAAATACACCCACCTCAATTCTATGGGTCATCCCTGAGGAGAGATTTCATTAGTGATGGACATATTTTAGGGTTAAAAATGCATGATTGACACAAAAATTTAAATATATATTGATAATTAATTTAATTTTTGTAAAATTATTTATATGTTCATTGCTTTCTATTTTTTATTTACATAATAGATATTTATTTTATGTGGTGGAACCTATTTCATCATAGTTTAAGGGAAGAGGATATACTTCCACATTATATAATAAAGGTAATTCTTAGAATTTGTAAATTCTTAATATGCAATACAACATGACAGATCGAAACGATATGGTGTTGTTTTTAGAGCTCACACAGTGGAACAAAACAAAACCTTTCTTCTATTTCTTCAATAGCCTTAATGAAATCTACCTACATCTACTCTCTACGGATATTACAAATATCTCATGGACATTTTATAGACTCTTGGAGCTTCTCCTATGCATCTAACATAGACTACTCTTCCTTATGCCTTACATGCACATTCCATGCTTTAGATCATTTCCTTGGCTGGGTTTTAACAATCCTAAATAGTGAAATTGAACTCCTTAAATATTTATTTATTTTTTTCTCTCTTCTTACTAGTTCCTTCTACATGCTTCTAAATCTTTATGCTCAAACTCAAAGTTGAATTCGAGCTCATAAATGTTTTGAACCTCTTTTTTCCATATAGACATCCTTGTGTAGACACAAAATCATGTAATTAATATCACATCAATCCTCTAGTATGTCATTATATGCATGATTCCTAAGCAAGAAGACTGGACATTAACAACACTTGTTTTGATTTAAATTTGTATTGTTTTATATTTATATACTCGAGTCCTTTGTTTTTATATAACTACACCTTTACTTTTGGATATTGCACAACATGTGACCAAGCTCGGTATTTTTTATCTTATCTTTGGAGCCTCTCAAATAGTAGTTCCAAGTAGGGATAGGAGTGCTCATATGTTATTATCCTCTTTGGGTGCTTCTATCCTTTTCCCCTCTTTTCTTATGTTTAAAGTGCCATATCGATTGTTATCTTTTGTAAAATTTCTATTTTAAATTTGGGTCAACTTTTTAGTTGTTAATGAAGAAATTGAAACAAGGGAATCATATATATACATGACTTATTATTCTAAGGGGTGGGGAAATTTGGAATATTACTTCCTATCTACTATTTTAGAAAATAAAAAAATTCAATGACTACATTTGGGCTACATCATTCACTTCCTAGGAAGGGAAAATTATGAGTTCCATATCACACATTCATATTTGTGGAAAAGTGGTTGTAGCTCGCTATCTTTGTACAACTGGATCAATGAAAACCTAGCTTCAAAGGAAACAATTCTATCACACACACCAGAATTACATTGAGTCTAAAGTGTAGTACAGTTCTCAGTGATAATCACATTGGGGTGAGCACCGACATCAGTATGAATCAAACATATGCATATTTTATTCCATCTAATGTGTGTTTTATACTTGTGTAGGTAGATAGGGTTTTTTTTATAGGTACATGTGTGATACTAAATCCCTATAGAGAATCCAAAGTGAATACAATATTATCAAACCCTAAAATATCATATCCAGATTATAGCTAGGACACTAACACCTAGTACATACACTAGCACCCATGTGGTCATGTCTTCTTTAGGGTACTACTGTCCAAAATATTTATAGATCCCTATTTTCTAGATGAATCATAAATAGCTTAGATCTAGTATGTTCCATCACTATTCTAGTCCAGAATCATCTCAGAAAATTATCCTCTTGTTGATTACAATTGTTTATTATTGGATGTTATATCTTGTATACTTATGATATTATATATTTTATCTCAGTCCTCTGATAAAGATTTAATTCTATTCACTCATTTTTTGAACCCTCTATTGCCATATGATCCCTCATTTTTTCACTTCATAATAACCCTAACACTAGTAACCTCAGGGTTTCTTTCTTTGGTTATGGATTTCAATATCTTTAATTCATCATTCCGACTCTCATGGATTATTATCAATATCTATCTTTCTTTCCCATATCTCCTAGCTATCATAGCTCCCATGAATCTTCACCTAGCACAAAAACTCTTGAGTTTATTGTTCATTCCCAAACTATTGTTGACAATTATCCTCCATTGTATATTTAGGTTTTAAATTGTAATGAGCTTGTTAAGAATTCTTTAGTTGATAATGAATATGGTCTTGATATATGTAGCATTTCCTTTCTCTATAAAATAGGACTTTTTGTTTTTTAATTAAGTCCATTTACTCTTTGTGTCTATGGGTTTGATAACACACTTAAGTAAGTGTTGGGAGAAATATTTTTACCTATTATTATAGGACCATGAATCCTTAATGTTATATGTTATGTTATGCCTAATAATATTAATTATAATATTATTTTAGGTCATCCTTGGCTACATACTATGCATGACATCCCTTCTACCCATGCTATAACATACAATGCCCTTACAACACATTCATCCATGGGTAATCTTAAAATAGATTTCACATCCCATGTCAATAATATTAATGATATCCCTCTCATACATGATTATGTAGACACTACTTACATTTCACGTCATTCTCCTCTTGTGATGGACTATACTGATACTGATCTATATGATGAAATTTTTATTGTCACTCATATCTCGAGCTTTAAAATGTCACCTAGACCATGGAGTTCAAATATGTTTCTTACAAATATAATGATCAAATGCTTCTTGATTCTAATGTTACATCACTTGCCAAACACTCCTCACCAAATGTAAGAACAAAAAGTGTTTATTTTATTCCTAATGCTCTTAACTCACCCACTTTCCAAACTTCTATGCATGAATCATATATTATGGATACACCTCATCTTATTGCACCTATGGAGGTAATCAATTCCCATCTTTCCACATTTATGTCTATGATCATAGGGGCTACTAGACATAACTTTAATGCTTTCAATCTTTCCAAAGTACATCAACTGTTTATGACAAGTCTCATTTCTCCCCCTCTATAGTTTACGATTGATACTGATGAGCCTCCTAGTACTACATATGTTACACATCTCTTGACTCGCACATTGATCCTTAATTTTGTACTTACTTTTTCCACTATTGCCAACAAGGCCAATTTTCCACTTATTCTGGTTTTTCCTACTGGACACACTCTTTATTATTTACATCATTACACTTATCACTCATGTTGTTGGAATATTGGACTCTATAGGGTTTTTCCCTCACTTTGTTGACATTTTTCTATAGTAGCTCTTGGTTTACCCTTACTACCCGATGACACACTCGTGTTCTAGGTTTAAGCACGACGGGTTGAGGGTGCACTTACCTACATGAACATCACTTTTCACACATACCTTGGGGAAAATATTAATCCCATCCCCTATTCATAGTATTTCATATTCTAATAATGCAAAACAAATTAAAATATTAGCAAAAATATAAAAACATTAGCTTATATCCTGGTTAAAATTATCCTTGATCACTTATACTATTATGTATTGCATTTTTTTCTATCATGTTAGTGTAATTCATAGTATATCCTTTTACATATACACATTCTCATTCATATGGTACTTTGAGGTGAATGTAGGGTATACACAGGTTATTACACGATGTATGCTGATTAATATTATTCTCTACCAGTCCCATTGAGGATCTTCGGGGCATATACCTTTCCATATGTTTCCATATTCAGGTGTTATCATTTCAATATCCATTACCTTCATTCATATTTTTCAATTGTTTACACTTTTACATACTATTAATTTTTCTATTATGTTCATGGGTGCTTCATGTGTATCATTTGTGTTGCATTCCTACTCCCAATCATAGATATCTAATTTTCTTGTATTGTGTCTTCTATGTTTGTGTCATGTTTGTCATTTTTTGTAGGATTTTCCCTATGATTGATTATATTTTTTCTTGTATGGCCTTTAAGGCTTTGTGTGTCTTATGACATCCTGAGTGGTGTCCCATGTTTTCAACAAGCTACTTGTTATTTTCTTTTCTATGTTACTACATGTTTTGACAATTTTTTATTACATCATGTCATACTTGTTTGTCACTAACACTTTATGCTAGCTTTTCCCATTTTTTTCATGTGTAATGGTTATTACCATGCACATTCACTATTCACCCCTATAGGAGTTCAATTTCAAATGTGCACGTTAGCTTCGACTTTCCACATTTGGGCTGCGCCCACATTCATTTATATGACACAACTTAAATGAGTGAATAAAAATCATTGGGTGATTATTTCACCCTCTCAGCAGTCTAGAAACTAGACAAATAATGGTACATGGTAAAATTAGACCAAACTATCTGATCTATTATAAAGGATCAAAATCATAATTGGGCTAAAATCAGTGTAAGGAAAAAACACCTAGTGAAGAAAATAATGATGGGAACTAGTGTCCTCACCTAGGTGGTTCTATCTTGGGGGAATAAAATAGGTATAATACACATTCAAGAGGTTTTTCAGTGACAATAATTTCAAAAATTAAGCAACATATACTTATTTATAGGTTACTATCTAGTACAATAAGAAAATAATTAGTGATAAGTTTCATACTTTGAGTAGGAGAACTAATAACTCTTCTTTCTCGTTTGCATATTTTCTGTCAGTATCAAATAAGGAGTGGCACCTAGGGCATATGTAGGAGAATGATATGTATGGAACAATGTGTCATCTATGGCTAGTTTCTATTAGGTTTTGTGACCATTTCTAGTGGTAATTATCTACGGGGAAGTGTCAATAGGTGGAGGGAAATCCTACAGATCTCTCAACACTCTTATCTTGGTGAAAAGATGCCTAAATCCTCAGTATATTCAAATAAATTTGAGAATTTATCAATCTTGGCTCTTCCAAAAATCTCAAAGGCAACAAACACACAAGTATGTCTTTATTTGGACAAAGAAAACACAATTGGAACAAGGAGAAATCTTAAGCACAAGATTCTTAGGAAAATGTAATATTCAAGTTATAAATGCAGGCATCATTTACACTAAGAACACAAGGTTACCCCTAGGGATGTCATATCCTCTTATATTCCATGAAACACATCTTACAATCTCCATTCAACACATTATCAGTTATAATATTCATCTTTTATGCTATCAAGAACAATCTCCTTCAGCTCTTCACAAGGTATGCTCTTCCTATCTACTTTATGCTACAAAATATTCATTCACTTACATAAAATGAGAGAAAATTTATAAATTAAATCTTGCACTTAATATTACATCATGCCTCTAGTATGTCATTGTATGCATGATTCCTAAGCAATAAGACTAGACATTAACAACACTTATTTTGCTTTACATTTACATTGTTTTATATTTCTATACTATTGACCTTTTCTTTTATGGAATTATACCTTTAATTTTTGACATTGGAACACATGTGACATAGCTTGTTATTTTATATCTTATCTTTGGAGCTTCTAGGACACTAGCACCCAATAGGGACAAGAGCACCCATGCGCTCCTATCCCCTTTGGATGCTTTTGTCATTTTCCCCTACTTTCTCATGTTTAAAGTGCAAAATCGATTGTTACCTTTTGTAAAACTTCCATTTTCACTTTGGGTAAACTTTTTAGTTTTTAATGATGAAACTCAAACAAGGGAATCATAAATATACATGAGTTATTTAGTATTCTAAGGTGTTGGGTAATTTTGGCTATTACTTATTATATACTATTTGAGAAAAGAGAAACATTTAAGGATTGAATTTGGGCTACATCATTTACTGCATATGAAGGGAAAATCATGAATTTGATCTCACACATCTTGAGTGAAAAATAGTTATAGACCACTATCTTAGTGTGACTAACACAAGGGAAAACTAGCTTTTAGGGACATAACTCTATCACACACACATACACCAAAAATACATTGAGTTTGAAGTGTAGTGTAGTGCTCAGTGAAAATCACATTGGGGTGAGTTCTGAGGCCATTCCGACTCAAGAATATATATATTTTATTTCATATAATGTGTTCTTGATCCTTGTGCATGTAGATAGGTTTTGTTTTGCAGGTACATGTATGACATTAAAACCCTATAGTGAAGGTTATATTATCAAACCCTGAAAAAAATTAGATCCAGACTCACAGCAAGGATACTAGCACACAGTACAGACACTAGTGCCTGGGAGGTCATGTCCCCTTCTTAACAATGTTTTCTATAAGATTTTTATATCTCTATTTTCTAGATGAAGCATATACAACGTAGATCCATTCTGTTACATCATTGTTTTACACCAAAATTAGGCAAGACATTGAGTTATCAGCTAAGTCACTCTCATCCTCTTATTGATCACAATTAATTTCCATTGGATGTTAGATATTGTATATTTATGATATTATCTATTTGATCTCAGTCCTTTAATAAAGATTTATTTTTTTTAAATCAACTTGTTGTGCCACATTGTCCTGATTGTTAAGCTCCTCTAACCAGACAGTCTCTGTTACCTGCCTTGATAAGATATTTCTAATTGTTTTTTCATTTGATACTAACCACCATTTTTTCCACAAATTCTTTGCTTTCTTTCTCCTTTTCCATTTTATCCCTTGCATGAACTCCACCCTCCAAGTTTCACCTTCACATTATTTTGTGCACTAACCTTGGTATTTTTTATCTTTCTACAAAATATCCACACACCCTTTTCAACTCATGTTAGTGTATAACTCCTTTTTATCTTCTTACACCTTCTACACACTATTTTGTATTTCACACAACTCTCCCTGTAATGTTTGTGTGCCTTCAATCTTTTGAGTTGGACCAAACTACACTATTATGATGTTAAAATCCTATAAACATTGTTGCATGCTATTACCCATGCCTACTCTACTCCACCTAACCTTCTTCAAGATTACCATGAATTATTTCACATCCACTACCACTAAACACTTCACACACACTATGCCTTCACTGATTTGTATTACTTGAAGTGCTCATGCAATAGCACACAAACTTCTCCTTATTCTACCATGATTCCTCTTTGTTCTCCATGCGCTCCAACTTATGCGTGCACCCAAATTTCACAAAAAATTGTGTAGGTTTTCCTTGAACCTTAAATTATCATACATCAAGATGGTTGTAGTCAAAGGAAATATAACATCTAAGATATAATATATGTGAAATGAAATCACAGAAATAGTTTGTATTTTTGAAAAATAATTGATAAATTTATTTTTTGACTATCAAGTTCATCTACTAGTCCAATTAGTCAATGATATTGATATATCATGTGTTATTAACACTTCGTGTATGTTTTGGCCTAAGACGTACATAAAAACACTAAAGGAATTTTTCATACAATTATCCTTTCTAGATGGTTCTATCGCAAAAGGTTATACTATGAAAAAATGTTCTTGTATATAGCTTGATATCTACAAAAGGAATGGCTTGAGATACCTCAAATATGGGATGTTGACTGTGATTTTATCTTGTTAGAGGAGACATTTAAAGGAAAAGGAAAAGAAAATAATATTAGGCAAGCATGTTGTATATATATATAATCATGCAATGTTTATACTAATGTTTAATTTTATGAATTATATATTTAAAAAAAAATAATTCCCTTTTTAAGGTGAAGCAGAGCAAGATGTTATTAATGAGTTTGTATTGTTAAATACAAATGAAATGAACAAGTGACTTGATGTTTAAAAAATAAAAAATAGACGAGCATCCGTATGAATTAAAAATATGTGCTTATAGATGTAAACATCCTTGAAAACCATTTCCTCAACACTTACAGAGTGAATGACCATAGTATTATACTTAAAATAGATGCATGGTTTTCTAGAAAATATCAATGAAAAATGTTCTGGAAGCATGTATATGGATCCTTAAAACATTGTATGAGAATGTGAACATCAAGTAAGAGTCTTTAATCTTGTATAAAGTAATCATTGCATGCAAACACAATATATATCATTAAAGTGTCAGTTACAAATGACATGTAATATATTGTAGGTGACAATTACTAATGCAATGTGGGTGGATGGTAACTAATTTTGGTTTGAGAAATTCAATAATGAAAGGAAAAAATAAATTGTGGAATAATAGTTCCCTTTGATCAAGTAAGTCGAGAAAGTGTTAGTAACAAACAATTGATTCAATGAACACATATTCCACGAAAGTTATGGGAAATACATATAAGAAATATAAGAATTTGAAGATGATGATTTTCCCAAAGAATATGGTACTAAATATATTCTTGAAGATGTTTCCAATGAAAAGGAATTTGAAGAAGTGATCTTACAATTAGATTTTGATGAGTAAACTGGGGAAATGGATCAAAGGAAACTAAGGGATACTCAAAGATAGATTAAAAACAATGAAAATTTGACACATGAAATGTTAGATGAATTTGAAAAATGATATAAATGAAGAACCATAAAGTTACAATTACAGTGATGATTTTAAAGTTATTATCCATTGACATTCTATATACGTAGAAACTAGGATTTGATTGAGATCATATATTGTGCTAATTATTAATTGATTCCCATAATGGAGCTATTTGAGATTATATATAAAAAATCATTTGTTTTACAAAATGGGCAAAATTTTAATATTGTTTTCCAAATAATGAAGGACAAAAATCAAAATAATTGATAATAGTTTTTTTTTTTTTTTTGGCAAATAGTTTTTTGAAAGGGACTATACCCTTGAGAAGAAAAGAGGGCCTAGAAGCCAGAATAGGAATGAGAACCAGAACAAAAAGGATCAAAATCCAAATGGGACAGTGAAACCCAAAGCAGCTCGAGAGCAGCTACCCCATCAAAACAAAAATAGTACGAACACTGCAGGAAAGCAGCAAAAAGACAGCAAAAAAATAGCAATAATTACAAAGAAGTGCAGCAAAAGTACCCACAATTACTTCTTTGCAGCTTTTTCGATGTTGGATTTGATATTCTACCAGGAGGTGAACATAGCCAATGTCATCATGTGGGTAGGGTCAGTAACATCCAGTTGTTCAATGGTCCTTTTTCTTTCCTTATCAATGCCCCAAAGGGTTGCCAGAACTCCGCTAAGATTAGAGACACTGTGGACATGTTTTTCAATAAACTCTTCAATTGCATTAAAAATGGCCATATTATAATCAAGGCGAGTCTTGGCCTTCCCTAAACGGGTGTCTAAGGAGTTCAGATTCTTGTATATATCTTCAACCTGACTATTATCCATAGCCACCTCCTCCTCCTTCTTCCTCTTACCTTTTTCTTAATAATTGATAATAGTTAAGAAGCTACAATCTCTTGAAAATATTATGAACAAATAAAAGTTAACATATGATTACATAATTGGGTTCTTTTAAATTATATTTTAAAAAAGGTTAAAATTTGACCTAATTTCCATGATATAGCTAATTTGAGCTAAATTTACCTAATGATCATAATGAAGAATATAAAGTTTAGATTGGATCTTCACATTACAAAAAAAATTATGAAAATGTTATAAAAGTACAATTCTATTATGTAGATATAATATTTAATTTTAAATTCGTTATTAATTATATTTTTGGATTCCCCTAACTCAAGTAATATTTAACATTATAAGCCACCCCCTCCCACTTTCTGAAAACTAAATTTTGACAGAGCCTCTAAATTTATTCTGAGCATATCCAGATCGGGGTGCTTAATTAGAGATGATGGTGGTAGATTAGTGTTAGCGGGATCCTTTCCGTTGAAGCCTATTTTTTTTAATGAGGTAGAGGCTCAGGATCTTCTCGAAGTGTTGAAGTTGGTAGTAAAAATGGGTTGTGAGACACTAGAAATTGAAGGAGATTCTCAGGTTATTGTAAATGATGTTCGTAAAGGTAAATCTATGTCTTGGAAGCTAGATAACTTTATTTGCAACATTCTATTTTGGTTGAGAAAAATACCAAAGTGGAATATTAAGCATGTTTTGATAGAGGATAATGGCACCACCGATTATTTGGCCAATCAAGCAATTATTATAAGGCAAGGCCCATTAGTGTCTGAGGTGGCTAAAGCGTGGGATGATCTTCCACTTATTATCTCACGTGAAGCGAAGGAGAAGGCTATTAATTAGCGTGGTGTGGGTTGTCGTTTCATTCTTTTTCTTCGGTTGGTATGGGAGTGTGGTAGCATTCTGGGTGTTTAGCGATAGTGAGTCCTTTGTTTCCCTTTCTTTTTTGCAAGGAGCTAAAAGAAAAATGGTGTTTGTGGGTGACATTTCTAAAGCTCGCATACACATCATTTTTAGGGTGGATTCTGAAGTTGTCTATGAGGCAATTTTGAGGGTGTTGGGGGAGGATTATCTTGGCGATTATGTGTGAGCTCGTGTCATTTTCAAGGTGGCCTCATGGTTTGTTTCTCTGCTCCTGTTGGTTCAGTTGAATGTGGAGGAGGTGAGGACTATTTCCTTGTTCTATATCAAGCCCCATCACAGAGTGAACCTAGTGGAAGGTCTGGTGGAGTATGGCAAAGGCCGTCCTTTATCAGCAATGGTTTGGGAAGGTTTGGACCTTGCGGAGGAAAAAATGGTGATTGCAGATCTCTCAGTTTGCAATACTGTGTTGATGCATTTCACTTTGGATGTGCATATAATCTATATGAAGGGTCTTAGAAAAGGGAATAGTTTGGAGAAGCTTGATTTACCTGGATTTTTGGCAATGATGGTTCCCATCTCAGTGGACATAGAAAATCTACGTCAGCATTGAGCGGGAGTTTCTTTGGGTGGGAAGATGACCTCAACTCGGAGTGATGGTGCTGGTTCGTTTTAGCTCTAGTTTGGTTCTAGTTTTTTGGCATTCTATTTGGGTGCTTTATTCGAGTATAGTTTCAGTGGTTTTGGTGTGTTGTAATTTTGGTATTGGGTATATTACAAATCTTTTGTGTTTGTAACTAGGTGGGATCCCGTTAATCCCCAAGTTCTAAGCTCCTAGTAAAAAGCATTTAAAAATATTTAAAAATATATATTTAGCATCATACCTAATAGTGTTTGTTTTATTGGATTCCACTAATCGAAAAAAAAAATGACATAACTTGAAAAAAAAACAAAAATCTAATGTCACTAAGGGCTTGACATTTCCTATTTGAGTGCCCCATGCAATACATTAAGTCATTGGTTACACAGGGTTGTAAAATAAGATGTATCGAACCCCCTACATGACAATGTAACAAAAATAAAAAAACAAAACTCTACATACAAACATGACACCATAAATTACAAAATTTTGACCTTAATTCCTTCAATTTGGCCACAATTGTTCTAATGTGATGCAGTTGATATAATTCATACTACTTAACTAATTTGACCTAAATTCACATAATTGACCTCAAAGAACCTAAACTACCCTAATTTGATGCAATTCACACAATTTCCTCCTAATTTGACCTAATTTGACCTAAATTTACCATATTGATGAATTTGATTGTGTTTTGACACAATTAACCAAATTGACACCCTCAACAACACAAATGATAGATCCTAAACACAACGTGACAACTTAAATTCCATTAAGGGGATGGACATATCCTATTTGAGTACCCTATACAACATACTGAGTATTTATTTCATAATGTTTCAAATCCCCTAAATTCCAATGAGATAAAAAAACACCAACACAACACACAAAACACTAATGTGACACCCTAAATTATAGATGTTTGACCCAAATGGACTTAAATTCCCCTAATTTGACCAAAATACACTCAATTTGACCTCTAGTTCCCTAATTTTACGTAATTGACCAACATACCTAATCAAGGGGTCTTAAGTGGTCCACATTTTTCTAAAAAATAAAAATCTTCAACTTCTACGAGTTATTTGAAATAGTTACACTCAAAATTGGAAAATTTTATTAAGAACATGAATCATAGCAATTTTGAGTCTAGTTTCTCAGCTACTAATTTTTTTTTAAATGGTTAAGTTTAAGTGGGTCAAATAACGAAAATTACCGAACCAAGTGCTCCTCCTTTTTTGTTAAAAAACATAGTAGAAAATCTTTCGTGCCCTCCCGCCCCACCATTTTTTGAGTACTATTTATTATTTTTGAAAACCCTTTGGTAGAAAGATAGATATGAGCATCTAGTTTGGGCTACGGATCTTTTTTAGAGTTATTTTGGTGAGTATTTTTGTTTTTAATTTTTTCTAGTACATAAATTTAAAATTTTGAAAAATAACGGAGCTCCGACCGTGCCCCCCCTAACTACCTCAAAAAATATCAAAAATTAGTTTTTTTCTAGTATGTATAGAATTAGTCCTAGTTTGGGCCTAAATAAAAAAAATTCAATTTCAATGAGTCGAAAAAAAGATACATGACAAAAAAAAAGCATTTACAATCACTAAAAATAGAGGTATAAAAGACATAATTTGAAATAAATATAAATGGAAACCTTATAATGGTCAGAAAAATATAAAAATTACATATTTAGAATGAGGATTAGTTTTTCTCTGACATTGTAGGTAATTTTTTAAGAAATATGGTAGTAGACATGTTTTTTGTAGGATTTAGCATAATATAAGGTGAGTTTTTACATATATTTGTAAAAAACACACATGTTGTTATGATGTTGCAGGTCCAAGGTGCACAGGATTGGGAAACCAAGGCTATTTCATGCTTGTAAATTCTTGGCTTAGGGGCATAATAAAGTGAACGTGAACGCGGTTTAAAATGTGTAGATGTTATAACACATTCACGTTCCACGGGAGTATAGGAAATATATGCATATTTGGTATGCTTATATTGGCAAAAATAAATGTTTGCAAGTATAAGAAAACATAAATATAAAAAATTAGGGTCACCCTGTAACTTATGGAACTAGTCTCATAGCTCCATGAGTCATGGTTAGGATTTTTTTATTAAATAATCTAATATGGTCAATACATAGGTCATTTTTATGATTTCAGATTCAAACTAAATTTTTTAACGTTTAAATTCTACAATCGATGTCTATTTTGGAAAAAAAATATAGTCATTGTTTAGGTTTTGGGGCATTTTGGATTGTTTATTGACATTTGTAGGAGTGTTAGCTATGTCAAAATTAGATTTTACAAACCTTGCAACTCTAAAAGGAACAAAAACTAGTCAAATATATGCACTCACGAAATTCCTTAGAATACATAGCAAATCAAAACACGTCTTTTAGGAGATAGTGTCATTGGTGTTGTCATTGATGTCAAGTTACATTTATAGAAAAGGGTGTCTAGGTTACATAGGATTCATCATGAGGTGTCAAGACATCAAGAAGCATGAAGTTTGATTGGCAGCATGTTCTGGTGTCCTAAAGTGTTGGCTTGCAAACAAAATGGTAGCTTCACTATTTTGAAATGTCTACAATTGATGTCTATTTTGGCAATGAATATAGTCATTGTTTAGGTTTTGGGGGCCTTTTGGATTGTTTACTGACAACTTAGTAGGAGTTTTAGATGTGTCAAAATTTAGATTTTACAAACCTCATAACTCTCAAAGGAAATAACAATTACTCAAATATATGTACTCATTAAATACCTTATAATACATAACAAATCAAAACACATGTGTTGGCCATAGTGTCCTTGGTGTTGTCATTAATGTTAAGTTGCATTGATAGTAAAAGGGTGTCTAGGTGGCATAATATTCATCATGAGGGTGTCAATCATCAAGAAGCATTAAGGTTTGATTGGTAGTGACCATGTTTTGGTGTCATGAAGTTTTGTATCAAGGTTAAGTGTTGGTTTGGAACCAAAATGGTCAAGCCTCACTATGTTTTGAAACTTATTCATGAAATATTCAATCCATTAGAGAAAAAATGGATGTCTCCAACATGTAAGAGGATTTACTGTAGCTTTCCAGTGCCTATTTGTTTTCCTTCTAACTCCTTACAGAGCTCTTGGAATCTCTCCAGAGAAGTTAGGTTTCACTATCAAAGTGTTTGTTCACTGCACCTAAGAAAACCCGATGTTGAGAAGATAGTCCTTGAATGATCAAACCTTTCCTAAATCTTCCTAAATTACCTTCAACACTTCCAAGATTCCCTAACATCAACTTTGGATGCTTAATATCTTTCATAAACTCTTCTCGGAGGGTGTTTTAATAGCTCTAGAATGGTCAAAATAACTAGCATAGAAATTGAAAATTTTGAAGCATGAACACCAAGCCCTTAATTGAAAATAAGGCTTCTCATTCACTGTGCTATCCTTTGTCTGGTGATGTAGGATCATCTTTTTAATAATAATTTTTTTCTTTCTTCGGTGACTAGGGGTATCTTGGGTCTACTTGAGATGGTCATAGCCTTGTATTAGTCCTATTTGGACTCCATAGGAAAGAATAGGGATTTTCCCTCCAAATGTATTAATTTGAATATTTAAAATATCTTTAGGTATGTTATAGGCTTAGGTGTTAAGTGAAACAATCCTCTCAAACTGAGATATAATATTTGGAGGTTAGAGACTACTTTGCAAAGCATTTTCATGTGTAAATATATTGTTTTGGATTGTCTTCTTATCTATAATGGTGTTCAAGGCTTCAAGGAACCCTCACAGTGTCCAGGGAATGGAAAATAGATAGAAATACTTACTTAGGCCAGACTATACCATGTTTTATAAGTTTAGAGTATGTAGCATGAACATAATGATTCAATGAAATCCTTAAATCTATTTCAGGGAATTTATCACAATGACTTGGTGTTGCAAAAGTCAAGAATAGGTAATAATCCATATAAAGGAGTATTTCTTTAATTAAATTTGCGTGAACACAATCCTAAATATGTGTGTGCAGTCTTAAGGGTCTAGAGTAGAACATTCATTGTAAAATTTAATATTTGTGCCTTGTAGAGTCCTTGATAAGTGTGGAGGAAGGTAATAATAATACCGAGAGTTTCAAAATCCCTAGTACATGTTGGAATAAGAATAAAAGCAAAGGAATATGCAAATACAGTCTAGCAATGTTAATGCCCAGTTTGAGGGCTAGGAAAGATGTACTTTTAAAAAATAGTATTTATTCCATTTTTTTAAAGTTTTTGGAGCCTATGAAAATTTGGAGGAAGGCCTAAGGGCATTAAGCACTCATAAAATCAAGGAATAAGGACAGATTATTGAGTGGTTAGTAGGTAAAGGGAGTAATGTACAATCATGCTTATTTCTTGTGATTGTTAAGACCAACCTTCATAAATAGTTGTCTTAGGAAATAAACTCATAAGGAAGTTATATCTATCATTGAGGGAGTGGTGTTAGAATGTTTTGAATCCTTGAGGAAGAGGGGAAAATCCTTATACAAATTTAATCAATAATAACTATTGACTATCCTACACAATTTCATAAAGAAGCCTAGAGAGAGTAAGGGTTTGTATGAAAAGCCTTAAGTGAAAGAGGAAGAGTTGAGTGATTTTGTAGTGCCCACACTTAACACACACAAATACAACAGTAAAATACCAGGATAATTTTATTTTATTTTCTATACATTACTCATTGCAAAATGCCACAAGGACTCTAAGTAGGAAAACTCAACAACATATACAACACTTACATCAGTCATCAAATCACATAGACACATGACAACGCCATATACCTGTCGATACCACACTTTCCCCAATGAACAAATGCTAGAAATAACATGTCCACAATAAAAGGGGACTTAAGGATTGACAACCCACAACACAACATTACCATGGTTACATCTAGAGTACGTTAAACATCCAATAACATTATTATGTAAGCATAATTTTCTCCCTTTTTCCACCTACATGTTCTGAAAATTCGTTTCACATTTCACTTATTGTTCAACTAGTTAATTTTGCTCTTTACCCCTCTGAAAATCTTCATAACTTACATAATTTTTTTGTTTCATATTTCAAATTTCATACAAAATTCTATTTCTCTCATTCTTATGTTAAGATTATGCTTCCCAAAATGCTTATTCAATGTTTAAAATTTAACCTTACTACACAAGTGAACTTAACATGGTGTCAAGGTGAAATCTTGGGATCGAGGGAGACTTAGATTCAATAAAGATTTTTCCCAAAAAATCCTTTGATCATGGTATAGTTATTTCCCTACCATAGATGTTAAAGTTCAATAACTTATGGACTTCCATTTATATTTATATATCTTTTGCTTTCTCAAATTTTGGTCACACCAAGGCAATTTATATTCTTTGCAATGCATGAAAATGCTTAAATAAGTTATAAGGACTCCAAGAGTGACCTTAATCCTAATCTCCAATCTCATTCTCATCTTATATGATATGCTTTTACATCACACTATGGTCTCGTTATTAGCATCGTCTCAAAACAAAAGAGTTACGAAAGCACTGGTCTGACATCTTAAGGAAGTACATGGCTAGGAGCATTATAAACTACACATGAACACAAGTGATCTGTGTTCACAAAGATCCCATTTCCTTACATTGTACGATTCTACATAAGGAATATTATTTATTCCTTAATGCCATAAAATGACATAACAAGGGATTAAGGGACAAGATTACAATTTCTAAGGTTCTCTTGAATCAACATCTTTCAACTCAATTTCGCATGCAAGGAGTTAAATTATAGTTTTCTACCCACAAGTTAACATCCTACTCAACTAGGGTTTTAGTTTAATTCCAATTTCCACTTAGGGCTTTATGCTCTCTTATAGATTAGATAAGATTCAAAACATATTCACTCTATAAACCCTCCGTAAAGGATCAAAGCGCTATATTATCACTAGCCAAAGAGAGCACCTATAGCTAAGAGGATCTATTCATTAGCAAATTTTTACGTGAAAGAACCACTATTTCACTAGCTCCATGATGTCATCTGGATCCCACAAGAAATTCATTCGATGCAAAAGATTTATTTTATTGTGTTGCTCCTATATATCTAGTTTATGTCGATGTCACTAAACGTACCTACTAGGACAATAAACCCCTTTCTTGGGATCGTATTTTTCTAACACTACGGTGTTCCATCGAGTGTAAAGGTTCGTTTGAAGGTCATAGTTTTCTACGCTAAGGGATTATCATCTGTAGGTTAGTTATATATACAAATTTTGAACTAGGGTTACTATAGTGGTTAGGTTCCTTTATTACATTTTCAAGGAAGAAGCGCAACACCAATTATTAAACCAATAATTGCACAATGAAAGTTCACTACAAAGTATTAATTTCAATTCCTTTTGACATTGTATTTCACTTTTACCATAACAAATTTTGGGATCAAAATAACATCCATGAAAGAAATACCAATTTCTCAAGAAATTAATAATCTAATGACTTGTACATACTACCAATTTCAACAATAAGTCTTTCAAAATAATACCAAAAATAAACAATGAATTACTCAACACCTTTACGTCATCATTCTTTCATCCTGCAAAAACTACGTGAGCAAGATATCAGCGATAAATCACTGGCATGGCATCCACCCTAATCTAACATAATTATCATTTTTTTCAGTTTCCCATTTACATAAGATAAAAATTACAATTTTCAATCGAAATAAAGAGGTTTAGAGACATGTATTCATTACATTTCATTTTGCATCTTTTTATAACCTAGGAGAGAGAAAGAGAAGGGTAGAGAGAGAAAACATTGTTTGGTCAAAAGTTCTAATACATACCACAAGTTTCATTATAGTGTTTTAAACAGTTATTTACATGTGTTAACAGTTCCTAGGGTGGTTTGGCAACCCTACGAGGGTCCTGCAGTTTTCTATTTTTACATTTTCTTACTAGCTACAAAACGTTCAAAACAGGCTCGGAGGCTAAGAAACCGCTTCCAAAAATTATCTTCCGATGAGAATGCACACCATGATCAACTTTCTACATGTCCCCAAATGTACCAAGAGTTCATAGCAACTAACAGAATTGAAAAAGAGCAAACGGTTTGTGTTTGGAGGCTAGTTCTTCGGGGCCACTGGTCGTAGTTGACCCAGTTGTAAAAGGACAAAAGATAGCTCAAGGGCTTAGAAAACCATGTCCAAAACTGACGTTCGATGGATGCGCACGCAACAAGATAATTCCTACTATTTCCCATATATAAGGAGAATTCATTAGAGTCAACGAGACTGAGAACCAAAAAACCATTTTCAAACAGCAACAAGTTTTTTGGAGCAACAAGTCAAAATTGGTCCAATTTGACCTTGTCAAACTGTGACCAGAGGCCTACAAAATGGCTTCACCAAACTATCCCGAAAAGTGCTCTTTCCTATACTGAATGTTCCATGCAATTTTCTAGTATAAACCCTAGAGGTTCGCGAAGACAGGAAGTAATTTCTCCATCTAGGTTTCAAATGACAGTTCAAAACGAAAGCCAACTTTCTAGATTTAACAGCTTTCGAATGTTGTAAACCAGTGTAACAGGGCTCCTATAAGAGCGTCAAAAGGATGTCATATGTTCTTTTCAGGTCAAACCAAAGGTCAAGGTGACTCCTTGTATACCAAGGTACACGAATGAAACTTCACATCTCGTTTCCAGAGTTTCAAAGGGTACTTAGTGAGTCTCCGAAAATTGCAAAATTTAACTATTTTAAATAGGAAGAAGGTTAACTTTATCAATGGGGAGTAAAATTCATCTAGTTGATAAAACAATATTGGAGTGATCAAGATGGGTAAGATTTTTCTAAATCATCTCGAAGTGATGGTAATAGTTCATGGTTTAAAGTAAACGAGTTATAATGACGTCATGAGTTATGACACGACAATTTATTGTTTTGAAATGAGTTGAAGGGACATTTAACTGTATTAAAAATCCTAATAATTTAAAATTCTATTTAGTTGCAAAAGATAACTAAAACATGAGAATTATGAGAGGTAAGGGAAGAGGAACCATGCCTGGAAATGATGAGCAAAACGGTACAAGGGGTTCCAAGCGGTTTACACTCGTGATTCGTCGAGACCACCATTGTTGCCATCTGATGCCAGGTAGTCACATGAAAACCAAGCCATTCTTTGTGCACCCCTGTCTCATCGAAAAGAACCATTTCATGTTTTCAAGAAGTCACCCCGATCCCAAAGACCGCATTTTCTATGTAAACAGATCATATGCCTTTCCAACAAAATCCATTTTTGTGCATACGAATACTCTGAGGAACGGCTTTCTAATACAATGCATAGGAAGCATTAATTAATGGTTCTAACATAACAATCTAGAAGCTTGCACTTGGAAGAGATGAGGCAATAATTCTTGGCATGATTCTACAAGAGGCACTCATGCCATCGAAGTATTTATAACCCTCATGCACTGAACCTACGTGGCTGAAAGCTAATTAAACGCAAAATGAAGCTTACAAGGTCAGGGTAGGTTCCATAAGACCACATCTCTTAAGGCAATCTACCAACAGATATTTTGTGCATATGTTGCCATCATGGCATTCCATGAGACAACATTTCTTTGAGGCATTCTATCAAATAGTTCAACACCTTTTTCCAAGAGACTTTGGATTTTGAAGAGCAAAACACATTTGGGATAATCCAACATACACAAAAGTATGCCCTTCCACACAACCAAATGAACAAGACTCCTCTTATAAAACCCTGGTAATAAAACTATGGTCCTCCATGACTCTGTTAAAGAGTTATAGATCTGTATGGTTGGGCTATTTATTGTATTATCAAAACCCAGAGAAACTACAATGTGGGTCATCCTATTTCTATCACCATTAAACCTACTCATAATACCCGTCGCCATTGAATTTGTGTCCAGAGAAATAGGTCGCTCTAACACCTCCACGTGCATGAATGGATCCCACACCCATTTTTCTTCTATCAAAACAGAATCGATAGATTTGAAATGATTTCTTCTTCCACTAAAATTAACCCCGCTGCTGATCCTCTGTAACTCATGAGAGGGAAACCAATATGGTCAATTTTCCATAGTTTTGGGGAAAACAATAAAAATAATAGAGAATATAATTGTCATTTGTGCACATAAGGCAATGCTCGTCAACCATTAAAGGCACCCATGGAGTCTCTTTAAGGACTATGTTTAGAAATCTTCTTGAACAAATAAAGGAGTTCCATTATTTGGATATGGTGCATAAATTACAGAGTGAGGAAATGGGAAGAGAAAGCAATATATTCTCTACTAAATCATCTGACAAAAATCCATTTTCCTTTTATATGTTGTCCAAAGGCCCACGCAGGTACTAAAACATGTTTTTTTTGGCACGGGCTGGGAGGATGCTGGCCGCAGTCCCGTTCCATGAGAATTTGTCTCGTTCTTTCATTGGTGAAACACAAAAAACATCACCCAAGGCACATTGATGGGTGCAAAACTTGTGACCAGAGCATTAGCAACTACCACGTCTGACAAAATCTTTAAATCGTTTACACTTGCAAGATGATGTGCAGGTCAGGGGGGTTCATTTTTCTTGGACGCATGCTAGGGATTTGCTAGCAAATGTAAAGTGATTAGGCTGGAGCTTTCTCCCCCTCCCTCCAAGGCGGTGGCGCTCACTCCCCTTCAACAAAAACTACAAAGGCAATATTTTACCTAAAACCGCCCCCAACAAAGAAATCACGGTTTTATATTTATTTATTTTTAATTCCTTTTAAATTGATTTATCTATTATTATTATTATTATTATTATTATTATTATTATTATTATTATAATAAGAGGAGGCGTTACAGATTTGCATTAGTGATTAGGAGATGGGTAAGCATAGTGAGATGAGTGAAAATAAGATTGATTAAAATTCAAGGTGAAGGTGAAAAAAGAAGTTGAGAAGATTGTTTAGAGCATGAGAAAACAAGGAGCCTTAAAAAGCCAAAAGTTGAAAATCTAGCAAGATGATGGATAAATGAGTAACGGAGCATTGAGGTGTGCTTGAGTAAGGTGTATAGGTGTGTTGAAAGGTGGATGTAAGGATGAAATATGTGGTAATATATTAAACCCTTAATTTTTCTTTCAAACCCTAACTAGACCTCCTTGAAACAAGGGAAAAGGAGAAAGTTTAATTGGGGAAGTTGTATTTTGAGATGAAGTTATATAAAGAGGATTCTAGGGTACTTTATATCATCTAACCAGCCTATCATAAGTTCAACCTTTAGCCTATCTCAAATGAAAATCCTAAAAATATCTTTCAGTGTGTTTCAGTGTGTAGGGAATAGTGTCTAGAAGGTTATTGATCAACTCATTTAGTTTTGATGAGAGACTACTTCCTCTGAACGCCTAAAAAGGTCATTTTTGGCCATTCTTTAACTAAGTGAAGACCGTTAGGAAGTTTTTAGAGAAAATATAAAGTATCTGAGGGTGATTTCAGAAATAATTGAAGATGTATAAGTAAATTTAGGAAATTTTAGGAAATCAAATCTCGTTCAAGAGAAATTTGTTTAAGACTAAGTTTTCAGGTGTAGGGAATTAAAGCTAAAATGATGAAAGATGAATTCTTTGGATGATTCCAGGAGTTCTAGAAAGAGTTAGGATGAAAAAAATAGGCATTGGAAGGTTATTAGAATACTCTACAAGGTGGAATAATCAACATTGATTCAAGGCTTAAATGTTTCTTTAGGTACTGTAAAACTCTACAGCTGCTAGTCCCAGTTTAAAATGAAATAGGACCTAAATTTTGAGTCACATGAAGAATTATATTTTTAGAATAGTTTCATTAATCATAAAATGTGATTTGTAGTGTTTCAATGAATTATGGAGGTCAAGAACATGTAACTCATTCTCAAATTTAATTCAAGAATTCATCCCCTATATGGAGGAGGAAACCCATTTCCATAAGGAGCGACTTAAGAAAAAATGTGTCCATGTACCATAAACATGCTTACACCTAGGTATCATCTTGGTCAATAAATTTAATTGTGAATAATTCTTCATGTTCAAAGGTGAAATGTGGATCTCAAGGAGTGACTTAATGATCATCATATCCTGACTCTGTCATGGTACCCAAATCTCTCCAAAGAATAAGCTAAAATGAGATAGTCATGCCACCAAGGTATCCAGGACCATCATGTGTGAAGTATTAAGGCATCATATGTCTCCATGAGAGACATATGAGCAAAAACATGTATGAGAATCGAGAATTTTATTCCATGAATGGATGATTTTAGAGATAGTAAAGGTGAGGAGATGATCTTTATATGTAGCACCATGTTTCTAAGAATGAGCAATCATCTGAGTTCAATTGATTCAATTCACTAGGTACTATTCGTAAAAACTCATTCAACACCTAGTAGTGTGATCACACCTTAATGAGGAGGAACATTACAATCACCGCATTTTGTCCATAGAACATGAATCCCATTCAGGGAGCAATCCTTTATCTAAAAAGTGAGGATCTCATTTTAGTAAGAAGTAGACAACCATCATAAAGGTGATTCATGGTCACTAAGTGAATTATAGACCAAATTTAAAAATTGGTACCAATTCAAGTAGTGATAGGGCCAAAATCTAATTCAGAAGGTCAAAAAACCTATAAATGACTATATGCTTTCCCAAAACAAAGACCAACTACAATATATATGCCCTGAAAGTTTTAGGTCCTTTGCTGAAATCCTGAAAATGAGTAAGTACTGACCAGATTAGATTTTTAAAAACTATCTTCTAGATTATAATTGTCAGAGCTACAGGACCACTTCCATCAGGTAAAAAGTGACCCTAACTTCTTATATTCAATATAATTAACATTTATTTTAGTAAATATGGCTCCTTTGGGCCCTTCCAAACTCCATACAACTCAAAACATGTACGCATTTCCTAACACTAGAAACATGTGCGTGTTATAACATGTACGAGTTTTGACTTCGTGAATTACCAAACCAAAAAAATCAAAACACGTATTTTCTTTTCTTATTTTGACATTTGTGTTTTCTTTTTGGCCCCCATATTGGTGCACTTACCTCAAGACTAATTAAACTAATTTACCCAAATGAAACTAAATTGCCCTAATTTGACGTAATTACATAATTCCCCCTAGTTTGACTTTAAATGACTTGAATTAACCTAATTGATGAAATTTATCATGTTTTAACACAATTGACCCAATTTACACCCTAAACAACACAAATTCTAGAACCTAAACACAACACAATAACCTAATGTCATAAGAGGGCTCAACATGTTCTATTTGAGTGCTAATACAAGACATCGAGCATTTGGTTAAGCAAGACACTGAAATGGGATGTTTCAAACCCCCTATATGCCAATGTGGAAAAAAACCAATGCAACACTCTAAACATTAATGTTACACCTTACGTTATAGAATTCCCACCCAAATGGACTTGATAATTTCACCCTATTTTGACCAAAATACACTCAATATGACCTTGATTGCCTTGATTTAACCCAATCAACCTAATAGACCTAAAGCGAGATAATTTATACTAATTAACATAATTTGACCTAATTTACCCAAATGAACCTAAACTACCCTGGTTTTTATAATTCATACAATTCCCCTAAATTGTAATCTAGATTAAGTCGATTGATGAAATTGATCATGTTTTGACATATTTGACCTAATTAACACCCTAAAAATATAATTGGCACATTAACCTAAATAAAACATGACAACATAATGTTATTAGTGGGATTGACATGTATTATTTGAGTGCCTTATACAACACATTGAGAATTTGGTTGAGTGGGACACTAAAACATGATGTTTCGAACCCCATACAAGTCAATGTGACACTTTATACATGAATGTGAGACAATAAATTAGATAACTTTTAACCAATTTTATCCAAATGGACCTAAATTCCATCACTTCGACAAAAAATCAATTTAACCTCAGTTTCCTTAATTTTATGCAATTGACCTAATTCAGGGTAATTAACCTAATTCGACCTAAGTTTATCTTAATTTACGTATTTTCACCGATTAAACCGAAAGTACCCTAATTTTATGCAATTCATGAAATTTCCCCTAATTTTACCGAAAATGACCTACATTAACCTAATTTATAAAATTGTTCATGTTTTTTAACAATTGACATAATTGACACCGTAAACAACATGATAGATTTTAAACAAAATATGACAATCTAATGTCATTAGGGAGCTCAATATGTCCTATTTGGTTGAGTGTGGCACTAAAACATGATTTTTTGAACCCCCTACAAACCAATGAGAAAAACACACTTCTACAACACTCTAAACATGAATACGACACCCTAAATTATATAAGTTTGACCTAATTTTACCTAAATGGACCTACATTACCCTAATTTAACCAAAAATCACTCAATTTGACCCTACTTATCCCAATTATATGCAATTGGCCTTATTCAAAATAATTAACCTAATTTTACCTAAATTGACTTAATTGACCCAATTGAACCTCAAATACCCTATTTTGAGGCAATTCCAATTTCACCTAATTTGATGTGTTTCTATTGAAATTGTGCACCCGTGCAAGATGGAAAAGCCTAGGACAAATTGGGCCAACTAAGCAACATCATGAGTTTTTCTCCAAAGCTTGAGACCTTGGCCCTTGACAAAAAACCTCTAGAGAAAGGCCAAATCCTTTGCCTAAATAAATAAAGTGTTATCACTAACCTACTCCTACTTTAATAATGTCAAGGAAAAGCAAAGAGAAAGAAACTAAAAAATGGATAAGAATCTATGATACACTAGAGAAATAAGGATCAATCCTCCTGAGGTAAGAATGGGAGGGAAAATAAAAAGACAAAGGGGAAAATACAATCACAATTAACCTTGTAATTTTATCAGACTCTTCACTCCTTGCATAAATGGCATGGTGAGAATAAACCTTGAAATATTACACACAATAAAGCATGACCATGATAGAGAGGTATGTGAATATTTTTTAAAAAGGGAATATATGATCCACAATCCTAAATATGTTAAGAGTTATAATATATACATAGTCTATCACAACAAGATTTAAAGTTCTTGCACATTTATAAATCCAAAACTAGAGGTATAAAACTTGAAATTTCAAGAAATAAAAAGGGTAGAGTAACTTTACTTTCATCAAAGGAACCCTTCACTAATACAGTTCATTACATTTATATAAGGGAAGAAGGAAGAGAGGATAAAAATATACTTTAGAATATGTCCTTTTCATGCTTATCTCTTTCATTTTATCTTTGAGAGATATTTCAAGGTGCATAACCAAAATGATCCTCCTAAACAACCTCCAAAAATATTCTCTTGATATTTATAGGTGCTAATTGACGATCCATAATCATGGATCATAGTATAGGAGATGTTTTTCAACATACTCTATAAAAACCTCATGATATGGTGAAAATAATTTGATTCATGCTCTCAAATGTGCCTTCACTCGCAAGGAATGAGAAGATAATTCCCTTTTTGATTTAATAAGGCACATAAATTGAAAATATCTGAGTTGGATCCTTGAAGAATAGGAATCTATATAAAGATATCATGGTGTCATTTTCCCAAAGAGTGTGATTTCAGATTTGGGACCACTGAAAATGGTTAATCTTTGGTTAACCACTTGTTTCAACTCCTCCTCTTTGGTTTGGTGGGTCCACAAAGTGTTAAAAACTTGAAGGCATCTCTCTAGAAGAGATTAAAACCCCTCAAAACATCTGAAAATTATTATAAGTACATTGATCAATTATTTTAGCAAAAACCCTAGAATTTATGTCATGAAGTTTTATTTCATCTCTCCAATATCTACTCTAAAACTCTGCTTTAAGTGTGTCTCTCCTTGATATATTTATGTTGATACCACATCTAGGAGAAAAATAGGTCTCAGTCAAAAGTTATGAGCCAATATTTAGGCCACTATCATGTTATCATGGTGTCCCCGAGCTCATTTTTTATTGGATCTAACCATCAAATTTAATGTTACGAGGATCTTTGTCATTGAATCATAGGCCCTATAGATCTTTGTCATATGTACTCTATCCTTCATGCCTCTCATTGATGTTTAGTTTTCATGTGGAGAGTAAATTCAAGGTAAGAATCTTATGGGGAGCTCGATTGATCCAATCACCACCACTTTTCATCCATCGGTGGTATGAAAATTATGGGGGGTGAGCCATTAAATTAATCATAACTTTGAGTCATCCCCGAAGGAATATTGTTTACATATGTCTACCTTATCACTTGTTGTTCATCGATAACATGCAAGGGGTGGGGTTTTACTTGAGGTCAATAGAAAGCTTGAAATTTCATGGGATGCAGGGATGCCAATAGAGTCCACTTGTCATTCATCCGCCCAAGACACAAAAAATACGGAGTCAAAACTTAGAGGTTGTTATATGACTCCACTTGTCCTTCCCCATCCTAATTAATTTCAACGTGCCACCCTTAGTTAAAATTCAAAGGAATTAAATGTTTTTCCATGTCTTGATGACAAAACACAAGATTTTGGCTTTTCTTGATTTTTCTTGTATACATGTAGAGTAAAGGGAGAGAAAGAAATTTATCCAAGTTTTTTAACATCATGGGAGTAAAAAACACCTATTTAAAACCCTTAAGATTTTCCAAGTCCTTGCATTTAAAACATTTGTAAAAAATGGAATAGGTTGTTTATTTTGACAACACAGCCTAAATTAACCTTATTAAAAAAATTATCATGTTTTGAAACAATTGACCCAATTGACACCCTAAAGAACACAAACAACAGAACCTAAACATAATGCAACAACCTAATGTCATTAGGGGGTTTGATCTATCCTATTTGATTACCTCGTGTAACACATCAAGTGTTTAGTTGAGTGTGGATCTCAAACATGATGTTTTAATCCCCCTACAAGCCAACAAGAATAAAAACACCAATGTAACACTCTAAACATGTATGTGACACCATAAATTATATAAGTTTAACCTAGTTTTCCCTAAATTGACCTAGATTCCCCTACTTTTACCAAAATTAATTTAATTTGATCTTAGTTACCCTAATTCGATGTAATTAAGCCACTTTAGACTAATTAAACTAGATTTATTGAATTGACTTGATCAAACCTAAAGTACCCTAATTTGAGGTAATTCACACAATTTCCCCTAATTTGACCTAAAATGACCTAAATTAACCTATTAATGAAATTTATCATGTTTTAAAATAATTGACCCAATCGCCACCCTAAATGACACAAATGGTAGAACCTAAACACAATGTGATAACCTAATGTCATTAGGGAGCTTGATATCTCCTATTTGATTGACATGTGTAACACATCGAGTGTCTGGTTGAGTGGGACACTCAAACATGACGTTTTGAACCCCCTACAAGAGAACAAGACTAAAAAACACCAACGTGACTCTCTATACATGAATGTGACACCCTAAATTATAGAAGTTGACCAAAATTCAATCAATTTGACCTCAATTGACCTAATTCAATGCAATTGACCTAATTCATAGTAATTAATCTAATTTGATCTAATTTGACTTAATTGATCTAATCAAACCTAAATTTTCCTATTTTGATGCAATTCATTTAATTCCCCCTAATTTGACCTGAAATGACCTCAATTAACCTAATTTCCAAAATTGATTATGTTTAGACAAAATTAACCCAATTGAAACCTAAACAACACAAGTGGTAAAACCTAAACACAACATGATAACCCAATGTCATTTGGAGGTTTGACATGTCCTATATGAGCACCTCATGCAACACATATGATGTTTAGTTCAATAGGATACTAAAACATGGCATTTTAAATCATCTACATGTCAAAGAGACAAAAAACACCAACACAACACTCTGAACACTAATGTGACTCCCTAAATTATAGAACGTTGTCCTAATTTGACCCAAATGGGCCCAAATTAGCCTAATTTGACCAAAATTCACTCAATCTGACCTTTGTTGTAATAATTTGATGTAATTTACGAAAGCATACCTAATAAGGACTAATTAACCTAATTTGGCTTGATTTTCCCAAATGAAACTAAAATATTAGTTTGGTACATAGTTATAATAAATAAACTCAAAGAAAAATATATTCAATTAAACACAATACTTCAAAATGAATATCATTCGGTATAATTTCATTATGAGAGTTCTAAATTTTTACAGTTGACTATTCTCCAACAAACAAGGAGATTATTCTTATCGCTATATCCTACTTTATTCCCAACCATCCTAGTGAATCTCTCAACTCCTTATGACGATCCACATAACTTTGTCTATTGTGAGTAGTTACTTAGGTACAACGAATACATAATATTTTAACCAATGTCAGCACAAAATAAATAGTATTCCTAACATTCCTCCTTAGTGTGAACATGGGGAAAACATTATCATGTACTACTAACAAAATAAAATGATGGTTTTTCACTTGGCTAACCACCAAGCTACAAATAACCATGATGGTTTTACACTTAGCTTACCAAAAACTGACAAACAAAGGATAGAAACATTCAAATTCTTCTTTATTTTTGTTAAAAAAAATTATTCTTTGAGTACATTACTATTTCTACTCCCACATCTTCTAAAATGCTTTTCTCTTCTGCTAGGAGAACCGAGATCATGTCTTCTAGGGAATGCGATGGCATTTAACAAAGATTGAATACAACATTGTTATATTTGGAAAACAAGTTGTTTAATAGAATGGCCTTAACATCCTCATCATCAACTGGAGATTTGATTTCTGCTAACTGCCTCATGAAGATCTAATTTCATTTATATGACTAGACATTGTGTTTACTTCACTTATATTTAATGTGAATAAGTGTAATTTTAAATAAAATGTATCATTAATTACTTTGGCACTAAAAACTTATTCAATTTTTCCCAAATTTCATTGGATGATTTTCCTAAATCCACATAATTCAATTTTAAATCAAAAAGTGCAAGGCCAATGATGGCTTTAGCCTTATCAGCTATGTTGTTCAATTCTAGTAGTTTATTTGCATATGTGGGTTGTGTTTCTTTTCCACTAAAAATTCCCCACAAAGTTTTATTCATTAGTTGCATGTGGATTTTATCTTTCCATGTGTGAAAATTAATCCCGATGAACTTTTCTAATGGAATATACATCTAAAGGATGACGATTACTCTAAAAATACGTCTATTTACAAAGAGACGATTTTTTTTGCACTTTAAGAGAAGACTCTAATGACACTAAATATATTTCTACTAAAAACATTAATCGATCTAAAACTTATGCACCCAATGATTTTGAGCGAATATTAAAAAATAAAATATAATGAAATACTTTGACCATATAGTCACAATTTTTCAATATAACGACTAAGTATTAACTAGAAATCGCACATGGGGTATGTGATGATAACACTGAAATCTATGAGGCAGAAGCGAGGAGAAAGAAACTAAAATATACAACAAAGGAGTGACATAAATGGAGGTGGGTAGACAATAATAGGAAGAAATAGGTGAAACAAGGAACAAGAAACAAAATATGAGACGAGAAGAGGATTACAGGGAGAATGAATAGGCAACACAGTTCAAGAGAGGAGAGATGAAGGGAGGGATCGAAGTTGGGATACCTCCAGTAAGAGTGACTAAAGTAGAGGTGCGGAGGATATTTTTGTGTAGCAGTTGAATGAAGGAGGAGGAGAGATACAAATGTCCGAAAAAGAGGGAACTATCAATATAGCCATGAAGGTTAGGCCATGTCTTTTCATTCCTCTAATGTCAATAGTGGCCAGATGTAGAGTAAGCCCATGAGATTTGTCGGTTGAAATTTCCCAAGCCATTTTAAGAAGTATTTGTCTATGGTTTCCTCTAGAAATTTGTTGTACAACAACATGTAAGTGGTTGTTTGCATCCCAAGGATGGCCTAAGTATGCATCAAATCATACAATGATAAATACAAGAAAAGTAGGTGGACCAGAGGAGCCTTTGTAGACAATGTCAACAAAAAATTCAGTAATACCATTGACAAGACATGTTTCAACCCATAAATTTACAAATAGCATGACTTTTTAGATGATACAGAGAAATTTTTGTTATAATTGATTGTCATCAACCTCTTCGAAGCCATCGCGTGTGGTTGTTCGAGTGATTGATCTGTCTACGGGAGAGTAAAGGGACTCTAACATTTAAAGGTTGTGTTTTTTTACCACAAAAAGATGGGGGCATATTTGAATTCACTAATTTCTTGTTGAGAAATTCATGAATGTGTTCTTGACATAAGGATCTCCCAATCTTAAAATAGAGGGAGAGAAGTAAAAATGTTGAGTAACAAGTTCCCAAATGATGCCTTTGTAGGAGTGAAACCCTATTGCCTGAAGATTGCATTGAGGTAGATGGTTTCATGAAGTCTTTTGATAGGCTAGCCGTATAGGATTTGATGACATGTAGAGGTATTTCCATGAAATTTGGAAGTTGTCCAAGGTCGCCAATGAGGATGATAGACATGTTCCCAACTAGAGATGTATTTGAGTGAGGGAAATATTCCTGAAGGCAGTATTAAATTTTACCAAGCAACTTTGGGTTGATGAAACTCCTTTCATCAATTAGAATATATTGACCCTTTTTAAGGGAGTATTTAAAAGATAATAAAGAAAGAGGATCAAATACATCGAGATCATTTCCATATTTAGGTAGACATCAATTTTAAAAATGAAACTAAACTAAATTAATACTTGGTCGTGGCATTCCTTTATCTTTTTTAATACTGGTCCAATAAATAGATAAATCACATGGAAGTCCAAGATCCTATTTTCTAACACCTTCAGTGTAATAAAATAGATCCTTTACCTCTATCTATTAGGTTCCCTCGATTTATGAAAATTAACAATTTTTTACTTGTATGTATTGACTTAAGTTTTTTTATTGAAGGAAAATATTTTTGAAGGGACTATGCCCTGTTACAACAAAGGCTCAACAACTAGATCAACATGAAAAAGCATCAAAATAGGATCTGAATCTAGATATTATGATAAGTCCAACAGTAGTAAAAAAATAAGCTACTAATAAAAAGCAAAACAGGGACATAACTACAACTAAACATCAAAAAAAGAGCAAACTATCAGAATTAAAACAACAACTTGAACTCCTCCAGCCTGCCCATAAGGTATTATTTCTTCGAGGACCTTTCAATCCTTGATTTGATCATCTCCAGGGAGGTAAAAAGTGATAGAGTTGTGACATTTGTTGAGTCATTAACGTTTAGCTACGAGATGACCTAATTTCTCTCCTTTTTCAGTACCCCAAATATCCTCAAGGGCTCCACCCAACAATGTGATGCTTCTAACATGTTGTTCAAGAAACTTATTGATTGATTTGAAGATGGCCATATTGTGTTCATAGGCTATCCTTATTTCTCCCTAGTATATTATCCAATGAGTTCAATTTTCTGTAAATTTCTTCAATATGATTTGTTCCAAAATCCACATCATCATTTAATCTTTCTTTTTCTCTTTTGCTTTTTTAGTTGATGTATCTCTTTCTTGATATTTTCTGACTCATTTTCCAGCATTTCCATTCTAAGGAGAATATTATCCCTCTCATGTTGGGAATCTTTGTCATGCCCTGCATTACTAATATGCAAGATATTGTGAACCATTTCCATATCCTTGTCACTACAAAGGACATGACTAGAGGTAGGTGGGGTCACTTTGTGGAGTGTAGGGTTCTTAGCCTTGACATTCCTGATATTGGAAGAGTTGGCCGGGTTGGGAGTGGGTGTGATTTGAGAAGGATTGGGCTGAACATCGAGGGAAATAGGAATGACATGGAAATTAATAAGGAAATTCTTGTAAAGGAGAAAGATGAGCCCCTGGTGAAGGGGGATGGCCCTAGTATGTTTTTGAAAATAAAGAATGGAGCATTCCAAAGAATTCAAGAGATAGTTTGGGAAGAAAACAAAAAGATTTCTCCTAAAGTGATTAAGGAAAACCAAGTGTTTTGTGGGAACAATAATGTAGCGACCTTTAAGGGATATAAACCGCACCATCATTTTAAGTAATTTCATCAAAAATGTTCCAGAATGGATCTTACCTAAATGCCAGCCATTACTTGAATGTATTGACTTAAGTTACCAATTTTTATAGAACACATTTCTAAATATGTTTTCCAGATATCCTTTGGGAACTCAAGGACCATGTATTACAAGATTAATCCTATCCACCCAACATGTGCATAAGAGGCATAAGTAATGGTATATTGCGGATTAATGGATGAAAAGATGTCAAGTTATGTACAGATCACAAATTTCTTCAATTTATAAAGGGCATGGTTTCTTCATCATACATCAGAGGCTAACGGTGAATAACTTCAAAAATGACAAATGTGCCATTCATAAGAAGGAACAAACAGATGCAATATTTCATTTGACAATGCCAAGTTCCTATGTCTTTCAACTAGATAGTATCACAATATACTACCCTCTTTGTGGAAAAGAAGTATATGGAAGATGACAAATGAATGGTTTAGACATATGAAAATGACATTTAAATCAGGAAAATTTTGCATAGCAACTCAACGTCTCAATCCCTCAACTAAAAATTAATGGCCACATCAAGTTCAACTTTACTTCACTCCTTTCAAGGTGCAAGTACAAGGAAACCTTTCTTGAAGAACTCTCAATCTACAAAAGGATTTTGTGAATTTCAAATCAAAATCAACCAAACCTATTATAGCAGAATATCCAAATTAACAAACAATATTATAGCAAAATATCAAAATAGACAAAACATATTATAACAGAATGGATGTCTTTACCATTACATAGGGATTTCATGGAGGGTATAACTCGTCGATTTTAGGTTCTCAGTTATCTCATGAAAGCTAATAAATTGCAGAAATACAAAATATGAAATATCTCAATAATAGTAGCTAAGGGCATGGTTCCATGGCCAAAAATATTGTTTTGATATTTATACAACACATAGATCCATTAATTTTCATTCAGTTGAAGAATTAAAAACACATTTTGAGAAAACTTGGAATGAATATTGTTTAGGTGGGAGATTTGTAGTGGATGTTAAAGAAGGGAAGTTGAAAGATTTCCGAATGAAAATGTGTATGTGTTGTAAACTTTCTGATGATTTCACTTCAAAATATTAAGTGTGTAGAATTATGAAACTTGTGTGGCTACACTAACAAGGGTGTAAATAGGTAAAGAGGAAAAGATGCAAGAGTTCGTGTGGAGCAACTAATCTCGAAAGAATATTAAGGAAGTTAATATTTATTAAAGATTGACCACTCTCTTCTAAGAATTACATGCTTCCTTATATACTATTAACAACTATACCAAACTTAAAACATAAGACCTAATTTATGTGACTCGGAAAGAAGACAAATTTCATGACAGAGCATAACATTGAATGGAAGTCAAAAGGTAGAGATGGAAATGTTTTATGCCACATCCTCCTTGAGCTTGTAACCACCCTTATCAACGACATTACAAAATGATGCATTTAGTCTGGTCACTGAGGATGTATACAAGGCTACCAATAATGAATCAATCTAAAATGACACCATTTAAACAACTTATATCTAGAGATACGCCCCTTTCTAATTTCTACGTTGGATACCAAATCCAATATGTATGGTGTTTGATTAAATTTGGGTGTATCCTTTATATTGATCCACTTATATGCCACATAATTGGTAGGTGAAATGAATGGTAAAGCCACAACGAATGCAGCATTGCAATTCTAAAAACTATGTTAATCCAAGACCATACGATGTAGAAATATGAGTGAAGTATATTGTCAATGCAAACAAAAATTTCTATCCCTTCAATGAAAGATTTGTGCTCCAAAAATGTGAACTTGTTAGTTGATAGCTTAAGAAGCATTTGAGCATGAATAACAAAAGTGAACAAAAATCGATAATATTGAAGTAGAATAAGATTTAACCCATCTAAAATGATTTATAACACATTACTCAAACAAATCAAAATATCTAGAACTAAATTTATGCCATAAACAATTTCTGAAATGATCATCTTCAAATGACACAATGCATAAACAAGTAATTGAGGGGATCAAAAGACTGAAAAAATTATTATAAAAAAACAAAAAATAAAGCCAAAAACCGTCACCTGCAATTACACATCTAATTATACTTTATTATCGATAATCCAAATAACATCATTTAGATTAAAGTTGTTTGGATTTAATTTACTAACACACAATTATGAGTAGCCCTTATGGATACAACTAAGTCTTCTCCCCATAATAATAACAATATATATCAAAGGAAAAAATTAAAAAAATGTTGTGCTACTATATTTATGCAAAACACAATTTTTCAGCAAACTAAGAACCATTTTTAACTTGTAAATTACTAACAATTTGTTCTCCATGCATACCAATATTATCATGCAAACTTAAAGGTCCAATAATAATCTAAAACAAAAGCACAAACAATTCTTTGTCATGGTCATGGATAAATTTTCTAACATTAATGGAAAACTTAGTGATAACTTTGTACTATAAAAAACTGAGAAAATGTTTCTACATTCCGACAAATATCTTTCTCCATGTGAATAACTTGATCTTAAATAAAATTCAAACAAATATCTTAAACAAATTCCTAATAGATCTTAAGGAAAAAAGAGTTTAATATTTCAAAGGATCACAAAAACATTTCAAAAAGTCATGAATGTGGAACCAAAAGACAACTTGGGAGGACAACAACAACTAGCAGGCACCAAAAAATAAAACCCTCCATATGACCTTACACATAACATCTATCACTAGTCCAATCACGAGCCATGTGACCATGCTCACCACACTTATAGCATTTGGCACCATTGCCGCCACCATGCTGCTAAGGGAACTGCCTTGCCATATGGTCGGACTCTACACAGTTATAGTAACCTCATCTTCCATCACCGCCGCCTCCATAACCACCTCCACCATAGCTGTCGCCACCTCCATAACTACCACTATCATAACTTCCACCACCTTCACCATAGCTATCACCACTTCCCTAACCACAACCACCACTGTTACAGCTGCCAACACCACCACCATAACCTCCTCCACTACCATAACCTCTACCACCACTGTAGCCACCGCCCTCCACCACCATACCCATAACTATTTCCCTAAACATAAGCATCATTGGGTCCACTAAAATTGACTACCTTTGTGTTGTCCACTGCTACTATGCTCAATAGAAGATCCCATTGATTCACCATCATTGGGCCATGAAAGCCATCACCATGAAGTGATGATTGGTGCACAAACATATCCTCACCATCACCATTGGGGGTAATGAAGAAATAACCCTTCTACATATTAAACCACTTCACCGTCTCACACTTTTTATTGGCCATGATAGAAAACAAAACCAAAACAGGAAGAAAAGAAAATTCACAAAATAAAACGAAACCCCTTCTACAAAATTTTGTTCTGTTTATTACAAATTGTTGTTCTATTTACCTGTCACATCCCTTTGGCCATATAAACATTTCTCTCTCTTTCTTTCACACTTTCAAATTAGGTTTTTCTTAGGAATTTTATGTTTACTCCACTTTTAATGGCTTCGATTACGTCATCCTCTTCCCTCGTGTTACCACCATAGAATCATCTGACTCCTGTCAGACACCCTCCAAGATTTCTCATTGATGTTTCTACCATATACTGCCACATGCAAGGTTCAAGCAATATAGTACATCATCGACCAATTCAATCTCTTCTCTCATTGTCTTTGTCTATGTCAAATGGGGTCGGGCTTTCTACCATAGAACACACCTTTCGGTATAAATATATGAAAATCGTTTCACGTAAATCAGGAAATAATCCTATGATCTTACTTTTTTAGCTTTATTATTATTATTATTATTATTATTATTTATATAGTATATCACATGCCAAAAATTATTGGCGTCATTTTCCCCACATTCCTCGAACAAGAAGTCTATAATCCATTTCACAAGTTGAGGAATATACATTCCTCCGCCACTTCTCTTCCTTTCCTACACATGTCAAGGTATTGTTCCATGTGTTATAGTTATTCTTCAAACTGTGCATGTATAAATGACATGAGGACAATACGTTTTTGCATCATCTAGCCATTGCAGCATTTTCAAATTGTTGATTACAAAAACTATTGAAACATTTTCTGATTGTTTGTCTTGTGTAAAATGGCATCCATATCCACCAAGAGAGTTGTTTTGGTTATGTTCCATGGATATTTCCCTTGTATTCCTGGTGGTGGACACAGAGTTTTCTTCAGTAGCCTACCTCAAGCTGGAGAGGTAATCTAATCTAAGTATTTTTTGTTTCAAATTTTTAACTTCTTTATGCAACAAAAGAAGGTATATATTGTTGTTTGTGGTATTTACATGAAAAAATAGGATGGAGTTATTAAATAAATGAGAGATAAGGTTGGTATACTGGAGAGGAGGGGAAAGATAAGGTGCATGAGGCGTGGGAAAGCACCAAGGGAACCAGCCAAAAGCTCAAGGACTCTGTCTCCACAAAAAAAGGAAATGAATGACTCTATTTCAGCAAATATAGAGGAAATAAAGGAAACATTTCTACAAAAAATAGAGGATGCCAAGAGTAAAATTTCCAACTCATGCTAGATTAGATTTCCACTCAACCTCTATTTTTGTGTGATTGTAACGATTAGAATTAAATTTATAAATAATGCCAATCATTGTTTTCCCAAATCATTTGCAGGTTGCTAACATTTCCTTTTGGATGATTCCCATTTCTGTGGGATTCTGTATTTTTTTTATTTTCTAGTTTTAATAATATTTTAACTGACATTTCTACCATCTACTGCCACATGTAGAGTTCAATGACAAATTTTCTGTGTGATGGCTATCATGAAACCATTTTGCTCCATCACAAACCGTTTGATATAATTCAAATATATTATGTCGATGATGTACTTATTCAACCATATCCGCTAATGTGTTATCCATTGTCAGAGGGGGTCAGTGTTTCTCCCAGATAACACCCATTTCGGTGTAATGAAGAATAAAAATATTTAAATGTTACTAAAACCTAAACTATTTACACAACTCTTTGGTGGAAAATGAAATTGATTCAAATATAAACTATTTTTGGACTCAATTAACATTTTTTAATCAACAATATAAAATTATTTCACTAAACAATTCATATAAAATAAAAAATTTATGATACACAATTGAAAGGAAAAAAGGCAAATGGTTACACATAAACCTAAAGCGCAAATCTGATCCAGAGTTTTTTATGATCAAACTACATGAATTAGTCAGTGTACATCAGGTTAGAAATTGTAAAAAGTGTACCATAGACAGATCGGGATCCAAATTTAAACTGAGCAACTCTTTTCACCTGAGATATTTTTAATGCTTGAAAAGTCAACAAGTTGAAAATTGGAGACAAACTCTAGCATCATAATTTTAACAACTGCGTGCTACAATAATAGAGTTTATTTTCCCATTCATGGGAGTCTGGTAGATCTACATGGAGTTGGGAATACTCACAAGAGTATACATAAATGCAATATGGCCAATGAATTCGTTAATCTATACTTGCACAAGGGTCCATGTGTTGAGCATCTACAATAACTAACTTATTTGTGGCCTTAGAAAAATGAACGCCCTTAGCTAAGGATCATACAGGGCTCTGATACTAGATGTTAGTTTGGTATAGAGTTCTAATAAATAAACTCAAAGGAAAATATATTTGATTAAACACAATACTTCAAACTGAAAATAATTTGATAAAATTTCATTATGAGACTTAAAAATTTTTATAGTTGAATATTCTCCAACTAAGGAGGATATTATCCCTATCACTATATCACAGCTTATTTTCAACCATCCTAGTGAATCTCTCAAATCCTTATGAATCTCCACATATCTCTATCTAATGTTCAAGTAGTTACTCGCGTATACCCAATACATAATATTTTAACCAATGTGATTACTAAATAAATAGCATTCCTAACATAAGCTACTTTAATATGATGTAAGTCCCCCTAATTTGATCTAAGTTAACCTAATTGATGAAATTGATCATTTTTTTACATAATTGACACTCTAAATAACACAAAATGTTAGAGTAGGTTGTTTACCTTGGCTCATGTTCACCTAAGTACTTTATTTACCTTCTCTTTTATTTATCCTCGCCCAATTATGTGTGGATATTTCTTTTATCTTATTTAGATTTTAGGAAAATATTATCTAATTGTTAGGTATAGTTTTTTCCTTGATCTATGGTCTTGACTAGTTCTTTGTTGTCTAGTTCTTTCCTAGATCTATGGTCTTGACTAGTTATTTTTTGTCTAGTTAATTCCTTGATTTATGGATTGATCTATGGCCTTGACTAGTTCTTAGATTAATCTTCCTTTCCTATATAAGCAAGGCCCCTTATCATTGTACTACATGTAATTCCATAATAATATATGATATTTTTGTTCATTTGTTTGCAAAGGTTTGTGTAAATTTATTGTAGAGAATTTCTTTCAGCTTATTGAGTGTGATGTTTTATTAGCATCTTATTTCTCCATGGTTTGGAATGATATGTTTATCATTCCTTTTATGGTATCAAAGTGGTAGATGTTTTAGACATCCATATGTATGTTTAATTTTGCAAACAAATGATTCTTAATATTTATATATTTGGAATTTCTTAGTATTATATTGTAACATACATTTCTATGCAAAACAAAGGGATCCATTGGATTTTGAAGGCAACAAACCCCCAAAAAACACTATCAACTCGGTCAATGACGGGGACAGTTCTTTTTGAGTATTTTTGGTTTTACAGAAGTGGATGCATGTACAAACAATGGTACAAATCCACTTGGAAATATGTGTCAGTGAGGTAAGAGATCCAAAAAATGGTTTGGGTTTTCACATTTAGTACTAGGTTTTTCTCTTCCATTTTGAAGAGTTCCTGTTTGGCAAGGATTTAGGGATTTTTGGATCATATGAATTTTCTTATTTGGTTCTACACCCAGATTTTTGTGTTCAGCCAATACTATTTTAGAAATCTAGAAGCTGCTATCTTGGGTGCGATAAGTCATTTTTGCCACAGTCTAGAACTGGAAACGAAGACCCATACAAATCCTTTGCCCTTGGTCATATGGTATGGTCATATGAGTGCTTAAGATTTTAATTCCTACTAGTAGGTGCTTAAGTCCATCTTGATTAGTTTTGATTTTTGTGGTGAAGGCAAAATACTTTTTATTTAAAAAATATATATTAAAGCACAAAGTAAAAATCTTGTAAATTTTGATAGGAAACTCGTAGTCAAGTGCGGTTTTTTCTAAAAGTGCTTATTTTTTCATTCTTATTCCATTGGAACTATTTATTTTTTATAAACACGATAAAATTAGAAAGTCCCATTATTGTAACACACACTCAATTATAAAGTGCCAAATCTGGGGGCATATTGCATTCTTTGTTTCTTGCATTCTTTTTCTCATTGGTACTTTTTGAGAATGGCGTCTTTATTTTATTATACATTAAATCAAATTCATCCATTAAAAACAAATAATTACCACACATGGAAGCCATGAATGGTAATAATCATTAAACGCAAAGGGTTATGGGCTTTAACTTCTGCAGTACAACACATGTTCACTATAGAATATGATAAATTTAGAACTAGTGCACATTTGATGAGTATATGGGTTTGATAGAAACTTATATAACTGATAGTCTTTTGTTTCCTTTGGAATAATGTGATTATCATTTCAAAATAATGGAGAAATTGGAGAACTTATTCGGTAACGTGGATCACATGAGAGACATGCAACTTGAAATTGAGATCACCTCTCTTAGTCATGAAGATTTTCCATCAATTAGAGACTATCTTACTAAGTTCAAGTAATTTTTAACACAATTTAAGGGGAGTGGAAGATATAAGAAAGATGAAGAGAGTGTTTACATAATTCTATCCAAGTTGAGAGCTCGATTCTAAATATTTTCTTCTACCTTTTTCTCTAGAGTGGATGCATTAGGTGACACATTCGAAATGCCTACCTTAGAAATATTTTGTGAAAGACTTACTAGAGAAGAATCCAAAATGTCTAATCTTAAGTCTTCCACCTCTCACAAGGCATTAGTAGCATCTAATCCTAAGGGAAAGGGAAAACCAAAAGGTAAATTCAAGTGCACTCACTCCCCATCTCAAAATTTTCCTAAACCCAAAGAAAAAAACTCTAAACTGAAAGAGTCTTCTAAATCCAAGAATAAGTCTAGATTTTCATTCTCTTTTTTGGGGGGTAGTGGTCATGAAAAACATAGGTGTTACAAGAAAATACAAGCCTTAGAGGATGTAGTCAAGAAACACAAAATATATATCTCTATTCTAGCTCCTTAAAATTAGCATGGAAAATCACTTAATTTTTTGGGTAGATCTCAATCAACTCATGTTGATAGTTGGGTTATAGATTATGGTGCTTCTCATCACATGACTTCTTCTAAGAAGTCTTTTATATCTCTAAGTTTTAGTTATAATTCCAAAATTAAGGTTGGAGATTCTTCTTTTATCTATGTTAAAGGAAAATTTGACATACACTTTGATAGTGGAAGTATTCAAAATACATTGTATGTTCCTAAAATCACTACAATTTTTCTTTCTGCATATCAAATGTGTCATTATGGTGAGGGAAAAACTGTGAATTTTAAACCATAAGGGGGAGAAGTAAGAAACTTGTTGGAGCCTCATTCACTTTTTTCTCAAGGTATTGTTGATCATGATTCTAGATTATATCACTTTGAGGGTTTTGATGAAACTTTCTCCATAGGGATAGGATTGGTTTCTCATGTAGATTCTAATAGTAATCTTTGGCACGAGAGATTTGGACATCTCAACTACATATATTTGAAGAATTTGAGCACTCATGGTATGGTTGATGATCTTCCTAGATTTTTTTATCTTGAGGTGGTTTTCCCTGGCTATGCATTAGGGAAACAACACCAAGATCCATTCCCTAAGAATTTTTCCAAAAGAGCTTCTTCACCACTTGAGCTTGTGTATAGTGCCTTGGTTTTTCCTATCCCCTCTTTCAATGGAGATAAGAATGCACTTACCTTTATTGATAATTTATAAATACATACTTGGGTTTATTTTTGGGTTTATTTTGCCAAGTACAAAAGTGATTTTTTTCACACTTAAAAGTATTTAAGGTTTTGGTTGTGAAAAAATCTCTTAGTTTCATAAAGAACCTTCACACTAATAATGGAGGGAGTACTTCAGTAAATATTTTTTTAATTTTTGGCATCTCATGGCATTATTCACCAACATTTTATTCCTCATACTCCACAACAAAATGTATTAGCAAAAAGGAAACAATGAACTTTGAAGGAAATGGATAATTGCATGATGTATTCTAGAGATTTACGTCATATATACTGATCAGAAGTAGTTGATTGTGCTAACTATATTCATAATCACACACCACAAAAATCACTTGAGCATTTGACTCGAAAGGAAGTTTGGTCCAAAACTAATCTCGATGTATCATTTTTTCAATTCTTTGGGAGCCATGCTTGGAAATTTGTGACAAATAAGAATAGGAAAGCCTTAGATAAAAACATAAAACCCTTGATATTTGTAGGGTATTGTGAAGAAATCAAATTTTATAGATGTTTAGATCCTGATACTCATGAGGTTATTTTTTGAACACATGTTTAGTTTGATGAGAACTTCTCTCCACAAGATTCTTCATCTTCTTCCATGCCTACTTCTTCTTTGTCTCATCTTCAGGATCCCTTCTTTGAGGAATTTTCTGAGGAGTTTATGGATGTCAATGACGATCCTATTCCCACGGATGTTGTCACAATGCCTAAATGGGATCGTACTATAGTTTTTTGAGGCATCACCTTTCATACATGATCTTCTACCCACTAGGCATCATCATGCACATTCTACAGGTTTTATACTTTTATGTCAGGTAGTTTTTAAGGATCCACAGTTGTTTTCACAGGCTCATGAGATACGATAGTGGGATAATGCGATGGTATATGAGTATTCTTCTGTGATGAATAATAATACGTGGGATTTGGTATCTCTTCCTAAAGGAAGAAATATGGTTATGTGTAACTGTGTATACTAAACTAGATACACAGATGATGGGTCCATTGACAAGTATAATTCCCGTCTTGTTGCAAAGGATTTTCACAAATTGAATTTATTTATTTCTCTGAGCCTTTTGCTCCCATTTCCAAGATGGAGTCAGTATGCCTTGTAATTTTTATTTTTGCATCATAGGGGTGGCCCGTATACCAGATGGATATGAAAAGTGCCTTCTTACATAGATATTTATAGGTGGAAATATACATGGAGCAACCTAATAGATTTTTTCATAACTCTTCTCTTGTTTGTAGACTCCGATAATCTACCTACACTCTCAAATAGGCCTCTAAGGATTGGTATGAGAACATGGATTCTTTTCTTCTATCTACTAGTTTTTTTTCATTGCCAGTCTGATCCTACAATATATCTCCAGCATGTTGGTGAGGATATTGTTATACTTTTCTTATATGTTGATGATATGCTACTTACTGGAAGACCTTCTTCCCATATTCAGGCTATTCAGGGGATTCTTTTCACATAGTTTGACATGACACATCTCGGGTTACTGCATTATTTCCTTGGTATGTAGATTTCTTAGACAGATTCAGGGATTCATTTGAGTCAGAAAAAGTACACCCATGATCTTCTTTAGCATTTTTATATGGTTGATTGCAATCCAATTACATCTTCTTTCTAGTTTGGGGTTACTCTTACTTCCATATGTACCACTCCACTTTGTGATCCTACATTGTAAAGGAAGTTTTTTGGTAGTCTCATGTACTTGAACCATACTCGCCCTAATATTTCATTTACAGTAAAGCTTGTATCTTGTTTTTCAAATTTTCCTCATAGTAGTCACTAGTTAGCTACTACAAGAATTTTGCAATGTTCACATGGCACTTCCCACTTCAGAATACACTACACCGGGGGTTTTACTCAGCTAGTTGGATATACATATTCATATGGGGAAGGTTATATTAATGACATATGTTCCACTTCTAGATACCTTTTTTTCTTGGTTCTTCTCCAGTTTATTGGGTGTGAAAAAATTAATAAGCTATTGCAATTTCATATTCAGAGGAAGAGTACATGGAAACAGTTACAGAAAGCCAACAAATTATTTGGCTTCAAAATTTATCAACAGAGTTTTTATTCCCACAGGATTCACAAAATGTACTTTGGTGTGACAAAAAAAGTGCAATTCACATTTCTCGTAACCCTGTCAAGCACCAATAGACAAAACATATTAATATTCACATACACTTAATTTTTTTTTTAATAATGGCAAATAGTTTTTTGAAAGGGACTATACCCTTGAATACAAAAAAAGGCCTTTAAGCCGGAATAAGAGTGAGAAACATAGCAGGACTAACCAAGTCCAAGAGGAACAATGAAAATCAACGTAGCCCAGAAACAGCTACACAAGCGAGGCTTAACAGCAAAACAACAGCAAAAAAAAGTAACCCGACAGCCAAGAAACAGTAAGAATAACAAAAGAGAGCAATAGAAGCATGCAGGACTACTTTTTGGCTGCTTGATCAACACTGATCTTGACTTTTTTCCAAGCATGAAACATACCCAAAGCGGTCATGTGGGCAGCATCCGTCTTATCGAGCTCCTCGATGGTTCTTTTGCTCTCTTTTTCATTGCCCCAAAGTGCAGCCGGGATACCGCTGAGGTTGGAAACACTTTTGGCATGCCCCACGATGAACTCCTCAATGGCCCTAAAGGCGGCAATGTTGTAATCATGCCTAGTCTTAGCCTTCTTAAGGCGGGAGTCCAAGGAGGTCAGCTTCTTGTATATGTCTTCAACCTGACTATTGTCAATGCTTCCCTTCCCCCTCCATGCTTTTCTTACCTTTTTTCTTAGCTAGATTTTTGACCTCATCCTTCAGCATTTTTATCTCAGCCTCTAAGGCCTCCAGTCTCTTAGAAGGGTTATCCATCTGTGCTTCCCGGGGACTGGCACTACTTATGTTCAGCAGGTCACGTGCAATGTCAAGATCAAGAGGCTCTTTCCCTGCTGCAAGAGTCTCAAGGTTGAGTCTCCTAGAAGCCCTGGTGAGAGGTCAGAGGAAGAGGCGAGGTGAGTGCCAGGAGGAGCAGAAGGAGGAATAGAAGGAGAAACATGTGCAGCTGGCATGGGGGTAGCAGCACCGGTGGCAGGGGCAGCAGCAGGGGCAGCAAGGGCAGCAGGGGAAGTAGGACTGGCAGCAGCAGAGCCCATCGGAGCCGGGCTAGGAGAGGAGGGAAGACCGGGGTACTTGAGAAGGCAGTGTTTGTGGATAAGCAAAATAAGCCCTTGATGCAAGGGAACCGCCTGGGTATGCTTCTGGAACTCCAAAATGGAGCGCTCAAGAGAGTTTAAAAGATAATGAGGGAAGCAAACCAATCTATTCCTACGGAAGTGATTTAAAAAGATGAGATGCTTAGCTGGGACAGTAACAAACCTACATTCCAAGGATATGAAACGAATCATCATGCGAGTGACTTCATCAAATGGTGATGGAATTGAGCTTACAAGCAGATCCGCTGTGCTGAAAATAAGCTTCTCATCTTCCTCCACAAATCTTCTTTCTTCAGTTTCTTTGATAACCCTTTTGTTGAAGAAGCGGTACACTTAATTTGTCATCACATACACAATGAATTTCTTTTCTAGGAGTACATTCTGACTCAACAACAGGTTGTCAACATCTTTACAAATCCTTTTGCATCACCTTGCTACCTTGAGTTGCATGAAATGCTTGGGGTTTCGTAATTTGTTATTGGGGGTGTTCGTGAGAACATATTTCTTCTACTTCTTTATTTTTCCTTCTAATGGAATTCTTACCTACTTTTGGTTTGATATTTCTTCATGGATTTATTATACATTCTTATTTATTTTTCCTTCTAGCGGTATTCTCTCCTATTTTTTCTCTGATATTTATTCAAAAAAAAATTGTACATGAGTACCTGATCAGACCTTATTATTGGGACTCATACTCTAGATATGCCACTTTTATTTTGGGCCCATAACTTCACTTGGGGGGTGTTAGAGTAGGTTATTTACCTTATATCATGTTCACCTCAGTAATTTATTTACCTTCTCTTTTATTTATCCTTGTCCACATATGTGTGGATATTTCTTTTCTCTTATTTATATATTGGGAGGATATTATCTGGTTGTTAGGTATAGTTTGTTCATTGATATATGGTATTGATTAATTCTTTATTGTCTAGTCCTTTCCTAGATCTACGGTCTTGACGAGTTCTTTGTTTTCTAGTTCTTTCCTTGATTTATGTCTTGATCTATGGCCTTGAATAGGTTTTAGATTGATCTTCCTTACCTATATAAACAAGGACCCTTCTTATTGTACTGCATAGAGTTCCATAATAATAAATGATATTTTGTTCATTTGTTTGCAAAGGTTTTTGTAAAGTTATTATGTAGAATTACTTTCAACTTATTTAGTATGATGTTTTATTACCATCTAAGTTCTTTGTGGCTTCGAATGATCTATTTTTCACACCTTTTTAAAAATGGTATAACCTAAATGCAACATAAAAAACCTAATGGAATTTGGTTAAGAAGGGCACTGAAATAGGATGTTTCAAACCATGTACATGTCAATGTGTTAAAAACACCAACACAACACTCTAAATAAGAATGTGACACCTTAAATTATAGAACTTGGATCGATTTTGAATTAAATAAACCTGGTAATTTCCCCTAGTTTGATCAGCATTCACTCAATATAAACGTAGTCGCCTTGATTCGATGCAATTGGCCTAAAGGGGCCTGATTTAACATAATTAACTTAATTTGACCTAATTTACCCAAATAAATCTAAACTTCCCTAGGTTTACAAAATTCCCCCAAACATTTACCTAAATTAATCTAATTAATGAAATTGATCATATTTTGACATAATTGACACCCTAAAATACAATATTAAAACATAAACATAAACATAATGTGACAATGTAATGTCATTAGGGGGCTTAAAATATCCTATTTGAGTGCCTTGTGTAACATATTGAGTGTTTGGTTGAGTGGGGCATTGAAACATGGAATTTCAAACTCCCTACAAGCTAATGAGATAAAATACACCAACACACCACTCTAAACACGATGTGATAGCCTAAATTATAGAATTTTAACCTAGTTTGATCTAAATGGACATGGATTTCCATAATTTGAACAAAACTTAATTTAACCTTACTTTCCTTAATTTGATGCATTTTATCTAATTCATTTTAATTAACCTAATTTGACCTAAATTTACTTGAATTTATGTAATTGATTCAATCAAACCAAAACTACCCTAATTTGATGCAATTTACAAAATTTTCCCTAATCTAACCAAAATTAACATAATTGATTAAATTGATCATGTTTTAAAACAATTATCCAATTGACACCCTAAACAGCACAAATGATAGAACATAAACACAATGTAACAAGATAATTTCATTAGGGGATTGACATGTCCTATTTGATTGCCATGTGCAAGAAATGGAGATTTGATTAGCTAAAATCTGGATAAATGTTATAGTTAATTTAATCTAGAACAACATGTAAATACAGTAAATAAGAATAATAAATAAATATAGAAAGTGACCCAAGCAACTAGGCTAATGTAAATAGAAACCCTAATATACAAAGAAGGGTTGGAAGGAGCTTAGTTGATTCAATGAACTCACTTAACTATGTCAAAATTATGACTAGTGAAACAGGAGGAGGAAACGACTATGTCAAGGTCCAGAAACTTATAGATTCACGAAATGTAAGTGGACTAGGGCACCTGGGAGAGTATCATTGTGTCTATGGGTGCCCAAGTCTTCATTTTGGGTTCCTTGGTCTATGCAGGAGGTTCACAAACTAGATATTTTGGGTCGCTAGATGATTGTAATCCTTCTTTATCTGTCACACTAATGCATTCGAACTATGTTGGATGTTGTCGATAGTCAGTGATGAAGAATAGACCTACAAAACCCCAAGACAAGCATCAATACCTTAAAAAGAAAGATGCATATGAAGGGGTTAGATTGATCTCATCTGCCACAATGGTGGAATTACTAACTGAGTGTTGTACTACATCTCAGACCTGATGTAGTTCTATGTGCAAGTTTGTGCAATTGTGCCTTAGGTGCTCTTCTTCCAATTGCACTTTGTGAAAGTAGAGAGCAATAACTATGTGTAGAAAATGTAATCAAATGGTGGATGGAATAGAATAAACTTCCCTCCTATGTAGTGTGATGCAGATAAGCCAACCTTATGCCTTTTGATGAAGCTAGATGGATGTAAATGAAGCCTTTGATGGATGTAACCATAGATGATGATAGTAGTGACTAGTATTTGGTCCCTCATTATGGTTTCATAACTTTATATTTGTATGGTTCTCTTTTTCTAATTTCGTAATCAACCCCAAAAAGGTTGAGCAAAAAAAATATGAAATGTCCAAACAACTATAAAGTGCCCTAAAAGTGGTGGGAAAGTGGAAAGAGGATCAGGACGCTCCGACTTGGACCAAGGCACTTATCAGGGCCCCAGTACTAGCCCAGGCACCCGAATCAAATGCAAAATAGCATGGAATGACAGAAATAAACTGGACATGCATGTGTGAGAGGTCGGAAGCAATGACAGGAAGAAAAGTAAAATGGCCAAAATATGGGGGTTAATTAGAAATTTCTTCACTCAAAAACCATATAAATAGTAGTATGAGATTGGAAATAAATAATGTCTAAATTGTGTGAATTTTTTACTACACTTTCCCCCACTTTGTGTTGGAGAGAAGAAATCTCGGTAACATAAAGTAGATAGAGATGCGTACCGGATAACCCATGTAGAGTAATGTAGAAAGGTGTTGAAGGACTAAACAAAGTGTGGAATGACTAAAAGGTGATGGAGTGAGGAAACTAGAGATGAAAAAGTGTAAAATCGTGATGAGAGTGAACCTAGGGTGGAAACACATTTGTGGTTGCCGATGTGTGTGATGTACTTACATGGTTAGTATGGTGTTTGCTGCTGCAAAATATTGTTGTTGTTTCCCCCATTGTTTTAGTTGTTGTTGTTGCCCCCATTTGACTACTTGTTTCTCATACAGCTGAACCTACAAGGAGAAAATGATCAAGTAGTCAAATATAAATGTATGTACATGTAAAAACACACTATAAAATACACATGTACATAAATGTAAAAATCATGTGAATGTAAAATACTGAAATGAAATGGAAAATGTAAATGGAACATGTGCACCTGATCCATGTCGAGAAAGAGAGTGTAGAATGATTTCTTGTACTATCAGGGTTTTTTGGGTGATCCGACGCCATAGAACAAAGAAGTATAGGGAGGAATTCTATTTTATCCTCCAACCTTTAACTATTTCCCTAAACATGTGTGAAAATATCTCTGTACATCCTAGTTTTTTGGGCAATCTGATGCCACAGGATGAAGAAGTATAGGGAGGAATTCCATTGTATCCTCCAACCTTTACCTACTTCCTAGAATGCTAAGGACAACCATGTTCTATAAAATCCATTATGTATGGGGTTCGTAGACTGGTTTAAACCCACTCGATGTATAACCCATAATGCCAAGGGTAGAAAGTGCACTAAACTAAATTGGTGTAGAAGCATTGTGTAGAATGTAAAACCCCAAATTATGCCCCCCTCTTTGGGGGTGCATGTGACATCACTGATAGGAGAATGTGGCCCCAAAAGAGGACCAACTTCATGAACCCTTTATCTCTACCCTATAAGGGGAAGGGAATGTGCTTCGTAGAAACCAAGGTGCACACAAACAAGAAGGCTAGCCAAAGACAAGTGTTAGTACAAACAAGCATGCATGTATAAGACGATGTGTAATCTACATAAATAATGTAAAATTACCAATCAATGTAGTAATGTAAACATACGAGAAGACAAGTAAGCCACACAAATTGGGCTGTAAACATGGGACATCACTCACGATGTCGCAAGACTCACAAGGACATTATGGATGCATACAACAAACAAGTATGCACACCAAACATAGGGCAAGGCCCGCATACAAGGACAAACAATAACAGACAATGTAACAAAAAAATATGGAAGCAAATGTCCCTGTATAATAAATGTTACACATGAAGTAGCCAGGATTATGTTATAAATATAACTAGTATATCAAAAGTGTGTATAACCGAGTAATGTAAACTGCTAAGTAAAAAATGTAACAATAGCACCTGTGAGAAACAAACGTGGATGCCCCCAGTGACTAGTGTAGAAATGGTAGAAGGTGAGCATCTTTGTTGCATGTAAGATACTTGTACCTACTATCACAACTAAGAAAATTTGATTGCGCATGTGTGGATGATATAGATAAGTGACATATAAGTAATATAACTAGCATGTGTAATAAAGCGACCATGAACAAGAAAAAGTAAGCAAGAGTAAAAGAAACCATAATATGCAGCATGATGTGGATGGATGGAATGGAATACAAGATGGAATGATAAGATCTGTGTGTCCCACGAGTGAATGGAAATGTATGCAGTGATTTCCATTTGGTTTATCCCTCATCACTAGTATTCAAGAATGAACTGTAAACGAGAGTGCGTCATTGGGAAATGGTCAAAATGTGTGTATTGTGTCTAACATGTTGTGATGAGTGTGTATATGTGTTGTGACAATATGTGACCTAAAGATGATGTGTGCATGAATCTTATATCTAAAGTGTATAGCACAACAAGATGATCGAAAGAGTGATGATGTAGCCTAAAGCGTATATCACGACTAAATGAATACACGGAGTGGTGATGTATCCTAAAGCGTATACTACTACAAAATGAATGAATATGTGACCAGTTAGCTTATAACGTATGTCACTAACATATTAATGTCGCATGATAGAAGGTAGATTGATGAATGTGTGTACATGATAAGGTCCATTTGATTTTTAAACCCTCGGCAGTCGAGTATGGATCAAGGGACTAGAGTGTGTCATTGGGTAGTGAGTGCAATGTGTAGAAGATGATGTACTATATGTAATGATAATGATAGATGACCATATGATGTGTATAAATGTTTAAATATGTGATGTACAAAATGTAATGCAATGTTTGCATGTAAACTAAAATTGTAAGGTGTGCACTATGTAGTATGTGTGATGATTAGACGACCATATGATGAGTAGAAATGTGTGAAATACAATGTATAGTCTGTAATATGATATGTGTAGAGAGAATAAATGTGTGCTATGTGATATGTAAGATGAATTAGTATGTAATGTGAGAGTTTTAGATAATAGAAGTGTGACCGATGTATGATGAAGACTAGCATGATGTATGATGTGTAAATGTGTAAATGATGTAAATTAACTATAGAATGTGTGATGTAAGGTGTGCAATGTGTGAATAGACGTAGTGTGTAATACATATTGTGTAGTGTGTGGGATTCATGTGTAATAATCCCTCAACAGTCAAGTGTGAACCGATTTGTGTGGGGTAATGATGATACTAGTGTATGTTGTGTGTAAAGATCTACATGTGTAGTGATGTGAATATAAGATGCGTGTGAATGTTAGAGGGGGGGAATAAGTGTGATTACCCCAAATTTTACTATGATGATGGATATCTATATATTAATGCAAGAGGTTTCATGCCATTATGGGAGAGTTTTATTTATGTCATGATAAGAGAGAGGTCTAACACAATAGTAGGCTGAAGCAATAGTAGGACCATGCGATGGTGGTGGAATTAGAGGTGTGGCTTGTTCATCAGTAGGAGTAGTAGCTTTGAACAAAGTGATTGGTTTTATCTTATTTTTTATTGATGATACTGTAGAATACTTGATAAGAGAATAATGTGCACTGATTTTGAGAGGTGGTTATGTAATTTTACTTGGTAATGTTGGGCATGACTTGAGAGGAAGAGGTGTTCCACTGATTGTTAAAGGAGGTTTCTTATGTTTACTTTTTGATATCATAGATGACTTGATAAAAGGTTTTATATTGATTTTGAGGGGTGGTTTTTTAGGTGGCTCTTGAATTTGCTTAGAAATTATGGCATGATGCTCATTAGATGAATCATATTTAAAACCTTGTTGAGATGTAACAAGTGGAGAGGACCATGTAACAGAACATTGTCTGGTGAACGAGATGAAACCTTGATGCTCAAGAGGCTTAATTATTCATTGTAAATCATAGAAATCATTTTCTATGATAATTATTCATTGTAAATCATAGAAATCATTTTCATTATGTCCATTGATTTTATGATATTTGCACTATGGAAGACCTTGATATTTTGCAAGCCGATAAGGAGGATAAAAATGAGTAGATGGAAAGCTAATTAAATTATGAGTTATGAGTTTCAGAAGAATATCTTGTTGCATAGCATTGATTGTAAACTTGAGAGGTGTGGGGAGTGGAAAGATGTGAGGTGCACTAATATAAGCACATGTAAAATACATAGAATGAAGATGAGATGTAGAAGGAGAACAAACATTATCTTGAGAAGCATCCTTAAGATGTTGGATTTCAGATCTAAGAGATGTAAACATGGATTTCATAGCCTGAAATTTATATTGAAATAAAGAATGAAGAGCTTAAATGGATTTGTAAATAGATTGATTGGGTTTGGAATCAAGGGAGTCCTCCAAAAGACGACCAAAAACATCATTGATTTGAGTAGGGAATTATGTTAATAAGAAGGTACATATAGTCTCTAGGGTTTTTTGGAGAGCATCTTTACAAGATGGATGCATTTGAATCAATTGAAGCAAAGAGACTTGACAGACCTTAAAAGCCATGGTGGAAGAATATGAAAAACATCCTTAGACCGAATGTGGATTCAAACGGTCGGGTTCACCAAAATGATTAACTAAAATGTGGGATAAATGGTATAGTTAATCTACTAGGAACAACTAGTAACTACATAATAAATAAAAGTGGTAAATAAATATAGAAAATGACCCAAGTAACTAGGATAATAAAAATAGAAACATCTAATATGCAAAGAAAGGGTTGGAAGGAGCTTATCTCGATTTCGACGAATTTTTTGGACTGTGTCGCAAAGCTGACTAGAGAAACAAGAGAAGGAAACAAATATGCCAAGGTCTAAAAACTTGCATATCTTAGCAATCTGAGTGAACTGAGGTGCCTGGGAGAGTATCAGGGTGCCTGTGGGTGACCTAGGCTGCACTCTGGGATCCCTAGTCTATACATGATCTCTAAAAACCATATTTTTCAGGTCACTAGATGATTTAAAGCCTTTTTTGTATGTTGCACTAATTTATTCTAACTATGTTGGATGTCGTTGGTAGTCAGTGATAAAGAATAGACCTGCAAAACCCCAAGACAATAATCAAACCCTTAAAAATAAAGATGTATATGAAGGGGTCAGACTAACCTCAGCTCCCGCAATGGTGGACTTACTAACTAAGTGTTGCACTATATCTTAGACCCAATGTAGTTCTATGCACAAGTGTGTGAAATCATGCCCTAGGTTATCTTATGTCAATCGCACTTTGTGAAAGTAGTGAGCAATAACCATGTGTAGAAAATGTGATAGAATTGTGGATGGAATAGAATAAACTCCCCTCATATGCAGTGTGATGCAGATGAACCAGCCTTGTGCCTTGTGATGTAGCTAGATAGATGTAAAGGAAGCCTTTGATGGATGCAACCTTAGATGATGATAGTAGTGACTATTGCTTGGTCCCTCATTATGGTTTCATAACTTTATATTTATATGATTCTCTTGTTCTAATTTTGTAATTAACCCTGAAAAGGCTAACCACAAGAAATATGAAATGTCCAAACGGCTAGAAAGTGCCCAAAAAGGGGTGGGAAAGTGGAAAGAGGATCAAGGCACCCTAACTGGGACCAGGGCACTTGTCGGCACCTCAGTACTATCCCAATCACCCCACTCAAATGTAAAACATCGTGGAATGACATAAATAGACTAGGCATGCATATGTGAGAGTTCAGCAGTAGCAACAAAAAGCAAAGTAAATGGCCAAAAGACAGGGGTTAATTACTACTTTCTTCACTCAAAAATCATATGAATAATAGTATGAGACTGGGACTAAATAATGTCTAAAGTGTGTGATTTAGTGACTACAAGTTTTTAGTTGAGTGTGGCACTAAAACATGAAATTTTGAACCACTTACATGTCAACAAGACAAAAAACCCCACCAACGCGACACTCTAAACACAAATATGAAAACCTTAAATTACAGAAGTTTGACACTTTGACATAAATCAATCCATATTCCCCTATTTTGACCATAATTCACTCAATTTGACCTCAATTTCCCTAGTTCGATTTAGTTAACCTAATTCAAACTAATTATACTATTTGACCTAAATTGACTTAATTGAGATGATCAAACCTAAGTTAGTGTAATTTTATGTTATTCACAAAATTTCTCTTAATTATACCTAAAATGACCTAAATTAAACTAATTTATTAAATTGATCATGTTTAAACACAATTGGCATGATTGACACCCTAAACAACACAAATGGTAGAACCTAAACATAACATAACAACCTAATGTCATTAGGTGGCTCGACATGTCCAATTTGAGTGCCTTGTGAAACACATCCAACATTTAGTTGAGTAGGGCATTGAAACATGGCATTTCAAACCCCCTAGATTTTATGGACGAAAAAAAACACCAACATAACACTCTAAAAATGAATATGATACCCTAAATAATATAAGTTTCACCAAAATGGACTTAGATTCCCATACTTTGACTAAAACTTACTCAATTTGACCTCATATTCCCTAATTCAATGTAAATGACCTAATTTAGACTAATCAACCTAAGTTTACCTAAATTACTTGAATATCCTTTATCGACTTGATCAAGCCTAAAATTTCATAATTTGACACAATTCATGTGATTTCCCCTAATTCGACCTTAATTAACCTAACTGATGAAATTGATTGTGTTTTGAAATAATTGAACCAAATGACACCCTAAACAACATAAATGGTAAAACCTAAACACAACGTGATAACCTAATGTAATTAGGGGGCTCAATATATCTTATTTAATTTACTCATGCAACACATCAAGCATCTGGTTAAGCGGTGAACTAAAACATGATGTTTTAAACCCCCTAAATGTCAATGAGACATTAAAAAAATAATGCAATACTTTAAGCATGAATGTGACACCTATTGAGACATTTTTTTATCTATTAGGGTTCAATTATTCTTGTTCATGCGAATTGAGCCCTTACACACATTTATTTATTGTATTTTTTGTATTAGGGATCAATTGCCCTAAACAGGGCTAATTGATGCTTAATACACAGCGCACAGTCACAAATAGGGACAATATAGACATAAATTATAGACCTTTCTTGGGATGAATGGGTACAGATGAGTCCTAATACACTGAATTTGATAGTTTTATGTGTACTAGGGCTGATTAGCCCCATCTAAGCCAAATGAGCCCTAATACACCAAGTTCAAATGTTAAATGTGTTTAAGGGATTAATTATTATGAATGTGGCCAATAAACCATTAATACATGTCTATGTTTCACATTAGGTATATTAGGGCTTAGTTGGCACGAATGAGGATAATCCAGCTATAATACATACTAATGTGACTCTTTCATGTATATTAGGCTTTATTGGTATCGTTCTCACCAATCAATCCCTAATACACATCAAATAGTCACTTTTATGTGTATTAGGGATCGGTTGACACAAATAGGGCCAATTGAGCCTTAATACACCTCATATTGTCACATTAAAGTGTATTAGGAATTTATTGGCCTCATTTGAACCAACAAATCCCTTATACAAATAATGTAGAAATATATTTTAAAAAACAAGATGTGGTTTGCGAATGTAAGGGCATTGTTGATCAAAGAGATAAAACAATAAATAAACAAGATCAAGCTAAATAAGTACAAACAAGAGTGATATATATGGTCTTTAGAATGAATTAGCTTGTAACTGTAGGTCTGGATTGATCCTGGGATAGAGACTGATCTGGAGCAGGTAATCCTAGACTGTGTGAACTCTGTGTCTAAAACTATGATATGGAAACTGATAGGACAAAATCTCCTAGAATGGGACAAGGCTGCCTAGGTGCTAGTGTCTATTCTATCACATTTTATGCTAGGATCTATAATAAAGAATATTCACATGCATATAGTTACACAAATCCAAGAATATAACAAGTAATGTAATATGAAAAAAACTCACAAAAAGAAGAATGGTGCGAAATCATGAACCTCTTAATAGCTCAAGTGGTGTGTATATATAGGAATGTTGTGTAACTCCTCCATGAGAATATTCCCAGAATATCAAGCGGAGTTACACTCCATAATCGGAATGTAACCCCTATGACACTCATTTTAAAATCAAAATGCAACTCCTCAATTTCATAGTAACTCCTATGACACTCAGTATACCTAAGCAAGATGAGTCACCAAGGGTGAGGATTTATTCCAGGTAAATAAATACGAGGAAAAATAATATCCTACACCAATACCCCCCTTAAGCATACTTCAGTGGGCAGAAAATAAAGGTGATTCCTAGTGACAAGGCCTGATGATGTACCCACATAAAACGTAACTCTCACAAAGTCGAGTAAAAGGATAAACACCAATGGGAAAAAAATCCCCCCAAAAGAGAGACAAATAAGATAAGGTAAGACTAGAAATCCCCACTTGAGGCTACAACCTTCTGAAGCCACCCTGTATCCTGTAAAGAAGCCTCCTAGATTGAATGTGGATCAAAAGTAAATTTAGTTAAGATTTGATCACCATGGAAGAGTAAATGAAAATCCTAAGTGTCTGATGGATCTTTGACCAAGGTTTGGTTTCTATCTAAGGAACTATGCTCCTCATGCAAGGAAGAAGTGCAAACTACTCCATGAAGGGATGGTGAATCCAAAGCAGGAGTAAATAAGGAATGTGGAAGGCCCTGTAATAGGGTAGAAGATAGGTGGATATCTGATGATCCTTGAATCAAAGTTCCTTCTCCCCAAAAAGTTTGTGCTTGACCAAAAGTAGGTGGATAGAGAAATAACACCACAAAATTTGGAAGGTGACAAATAGTTGGTGGAGGTGGGTCCCCATCACTACTGCAGTCATTTTTGTTAGAAGATATGTCCTCATCATCAAAAATGTGCTCAAGCTCAGAAGTTTCATCAAGTACAGGGGAATCTAGTGAAGAATTTTAAGGAGGGACAAAGTGATATAAGGAATATATCTGAGTCTAATGTTGAATGAACCTATTACAATGATATTTTCATTGTACAACTTTCTAACATACACTGAATCTGGAGTGAACTCAACTCGCATGCCCTAACCAAGGTGAGTAATCTGATATAATGATAGGAGATTAGTTTACAGTGATGGAATACTTAGAATATTACTGAATGTTCCTCCAATCACTTCAACAAACCCTCTCCTAAAAACCTAAGTAAAAGTTTCTTCACATAGTCAAATAGTAGACATGTCACATGGCTCCAAGGAAGTAAACTCAACATGTGAAGAAGCCATATGATGTGATGCACCAGAATCAATAACCCATGTAGGATTTAGAGGTACCACTACAACTAGGGCTCTCCTCTTTGTTTTCTCCTTTTTTGATTCTTTCTCTTTCCCTTTTTCATTTTCATTCTCACTTGGAAGATTCATGAGTATATGAAGATGGTTTGATAGATGTAGGTATACCTATGTTTTTCTTCTCAAGAATACTAATAAGGATGTCAATCTACTTCTTCAAAAATTTACTTTCATCATACCTACCTGTGCAATACCCACATTTCATCTTCTCAATCTTAGGCTTAACATTGGAAGAGGAAGTGTTGGAATTTTTTTTCGTAGTGGGTTGATCCTTCTTGTTCTCATGATCCTTATTGTTATGTTTCTTCTCTTTTGAATCCTTTTGTATGACACGCCCCATAAGTAGAACATGTGGTTTAGTGGACTTTAGTGCACCCATCTGAATTAGTTTATCTTGTTCCTAAGTCAAGTTAGCAACAAACTCATCAAATGAGGGCATTTTCCATTGTTCTCTAAGTACCCCTTTGGTTGCATGGAAGGTAGAGACAAAAAAAAAATAGTCAGGGCCTAGTTTTGTGAGGACAGAAAGAATAAGTTGTGAGTCTTTTTGTCAATTCCACATTCTTTCAGTTGCATTCTCATAGATTTGAACTTAGTGAAGTAGTCATAAAGTGTCTCAAAATTGTTGGGACTAAGACTAATCAAATCGTTTTCCATTTTTTGCCCTCTCATTTCATCTTATTTTCCAGTTTTTGCCCTCTAATTTCATCCTATTTCCCACAAAGTTATTCTAAGGTGTCCCATACATCCTTAGGTATTTTGGCAGCAATTATATAAAGGCGCAAATATGGTGACACAGAAAGGCATTAGAAACCATAGACTTTATCAAACTTGTCAAACTATTTCTCTTTATATGCAACATATTTTGGTTTAGTTTGTAAATGTATAGTTATCATGTAGAGATTTTTGCTTAGCAAAGCAAGTGACACGGAATTCTTCCATTCATGATAGTTGAAGGGAGTAAGAAAAACAACTGAATTGGGATCTATTTATATATTTGGTTGTGTTTATAAAATAAAATAATGAATGCGGAAAGAAAGAATCATATTATTTTTTTCAACCCCCCCCCCAAACTTACAGAGGTTTAATTATACACGGAAAAATAATTCCTCTAATATGTAAAGCTTGAAAAAACTTGCACTTTCAAAAAAATGGCACCTCAAAAGAAGCTATCAACTTAAAGTTATAGAAAATCAGAGTTTTAACCTTTCTCAGCACCTTAGAAATCTTGAAATGTAATATGTTGTATTATTCAGCTTTCTGAACACTTCAAAAGACATGAAATGGTATTAGTCTGGGTTTTGGTCATGCTCAACAACTTCATTGGCCTGAAATAGGCTATCGATTTTTTGACCTTGCTAGACACCTTCAAAAATCTGACACACACTATCAGAGTTTTGTACTTGAAAAACAAGTCTCAAAACCCGTCTATTAAATTTGATTTCTACGCACCTTTTTTCAAGGTTTTTTAGTTGTTGATCACCTCTGGAAACACGAAATAGGTTGTCACTTTTTTCAACTTACAAGAAAGTTGCAGAACCCAAACTGTGTTAAACAAGTGTCAAAACTTGACGTGTTCAAGCAAGTTTCAAAATCTGAAGCATGTAAAGCAAGTTCGAAAACCTAAAAATTGGGCGTTGATCAAAGTTCAAAGCTTTAACCACAGATTGTAAAATGTTTTGAAATGCTAATATATCTCAAAGTCTCGAAACACTAAGCGTTGACCAAGGTTCAGAGGTTTAATCGTGGATTGCAAAATGTTTTGAAATATTGAGATGTCACAAAGTCCCGAAAACCCAAAACACTAGGTCGGGATTTTTGACATGTTAAGCACCTCCAAAAATATGATACACGATGTCAAAGTTTAGTACATGTCGAACACCCTGAAAATCCTTAAATACATTGGGGCAGGTTATTTGACTTGACGAACAACCTACAAATCCCGAAATACACACAGATGGCAAGAAAACTGCAAAGAACACCCCAAATCGTGAAAAAAATCTCAAAAAAAAACCTTAAAAAAATTGGTTGCTTTTGGCAACCCCCGAGGTTTTTGATATTTTTATATTGTTTTCAAAACACCTCAGAATTTTCATAAACCCTCAATAGTGAAATTAACCAAACTTGTCATATTAAAAAAACTTGAATAATACCACAACTAACAAAAACGAACAAGCATTTTACTAGCAAGGCTCTAATATCATATCAAAGTTTTCACCAAAATCTCTAATAAATAATTCTTGCACACATGTAGTTACACGAATTCCAAGAAGATATAATAAGTAATGCAATATGAAATTAACTCACAAAAGAAGAATGGTGCAAAATCAGGAACCTCTCAATAGCTCAAGTGGTGTGTATAAATAGGAGTGTTGTGTAACTCCTTCATGAGAATATTTCCATAATATGAAGGGTAGTTACACTCCATAATGGGGAATGCAACTCCTATGACATACTATGACATGTAATACATGTCATCGTAACTCCTATGATGTTCAGTATACCTAAGCAAGATGAGTCACCAAGGGCAAGGATTTATTCCAAGTAAATAAATACAAGGAAAATAATATCCTACACCAACATGTTCAGGGTGTTGGTGTTTGATCCAGAGGATCCTCACAGAGAAACACCGATCTAAGATCTTCTCAAAATAAGTTACAGTCATTTTTAAAGCGTGGAGAAAAATTATACGATTCCGACGACATCTCGTTTGCGGGAAACGGAGCTCGTTTGCAAAAGTTATAGCCCGCTGAAATTTTTGGGCAACTGGCAAAATTTGGAGTTTTGTGCAGGTTGGACGTGTGCACGCTCGCCAAATGTTTCGATTATATTGCGACACGTGGACGAATTGTTTGACGTACTAAAAAAATGGGTTGGAACATCGGTCTTGGACACTCGGATTCGGACAAATGGACCCTGCTATTTACTGGTTGGGGGCCCTCAGCCAGGTTCGACACACTCGATTATGGAGGGGTGCCTTGGCCTCCTTCTCATTTAATAATTAAACCAACTTGTGTATATAAACTTCTATATTTGCCTTTTTTCCATGCATGTGGGACATTGGGCATCCATTATTTAAATTATCCACGCCTATTTACCTATTTCCAATTTTCCACGCATTATCTATTCCATTTTCCATGCATTATTCTACACTGTTCACGCATTAAACTGTATCCATTTACCACGCATATTTCTTGGGATTGTTTTAGCGCCTAAAACTAAACAATGTTCCATCCCCAAGAAATGCGCCCCATATAATGCACCTCCACACAAGAATAAAGGTGGCTCTTTAGCCAATGTAAAACCGCCCTCCATGCATTTTTAAATGCATTCCATTTTTCATGCCCCCACAATGTGGGATAAAACTCTAAAAATGCGCCTAAGGAGAAGGAGGAGAAGTGGAGGAGATTGGAACAGCTGACCTCCCATCCAAAAGTATAGGTGCCTAACCAATGCGCCAACTATTTGGAAACAATATAAAAGGAGGTTTAACATATTTGTATAGTATTCGGGACTGTGTAAAATTATTGTAATGCTCATAACTTGAGCTAGGAGTGGAATTTGGAGGAGATGTAAAAAGAAACCCCTGTTATTTTCGACAGAGGAAGATTGTGAGAAGGTCATAATTTTGTAGAATTATTTGTAAAGAATTATTTTCAAGATTTTAATAGATCGGTCCCATTCAACCGGACCCGAAGACATAGGCCTCAAGCGCCGAACTCCGTTATCAATTCTTGCGTCACATTGTTGGTGAATCCTCTTCATTTCTTTCAATATTTGCACAGATACTTACATTTTTTATTCTTTTATTAAAAATACAAAAAGAAATAATGCTCAAATTTTACATCGAAAATCAATACAAAGCAAGAATAATGTGTGTGCACAATTGCTAGTTAAATTTGGTTTTCAGATCATTGGTATCAGAGCTGGTTTTGACTGATTTTTGGTTCAGTTTAACATGTTTTGGATTGCAATTTGTGTGTTGGATGTTAACAAAGTCTCGATCTAAGAAGGGTGAAGGAGAATTAGTTGAAGGAGATCCCAAAATTGGTACCAGACGATCTCGAAGTCCTACAATGGCGGATCGAGAGGAAGTGGAACAAAACTTTCGTCAATCCTTCCAACAGATGAAGGAAATGGTAGAAGAAATGTACCATGATAGGCAAAGGGAAAAGGGGACTAGAGAAGGTAAGAAAGAAGAAAGCTCTAGTTCTCACATTCCAAAAAGAGACTCTTTAAAATCTGATTTTCTTTCATTAAAGTTAGATATCAAGTTTGAATTGCCTATGTATACTGGAGAGCTAAATGCAGAGAAGTTGGATAACTGGGTCAAGCAAATAGAAGTATATTGCAGGGTTCAAAGAATTGTTGATGATGAAGCAAAGATTCATCTGGAAATTCTTCAGATGGGTGGAACAGCACTCATTTGGTGGGAGAGTAAGCTTCAGGAAGTGGAAGAAAACAAAGGTATAGAAATCACTTCTTGGTCTGAATTTGTTTCAAATCTTAGGAAACAATTTTATCCTCTTGGTTATAAGCAAAAAGCTATGATGGATTGGAAAACATTAAGACAAACTAGGGGACAAAGTGTTCAAGAATACACACAATAATTTAGGAAAAGGGCTCTAATTCTAGGAATTTCCCTAAACACAGAAGAAACACTGCTCAAATATATTGGTGGATTACATAGTTATCTAAGGCATATGATACTTTTTTTAGGTCCTACTAATCTTGATGCAGTATGTGTTCAAGAAACCCATCTGGAAGCACGAGGGAAAATGACAAAGGACTCCTCTTTCTCTTCTTTTAATCATAAGAACAAGCAATCTAAAGGAAAAGGTTCGAAAGAACAAGGAAAAGGAAAGGGTAAGCATAAAACAAACTCTACTGTTAAGAAGGAAGATGAAAAACCATTTTGTAATCATTGTAAAAAAAACCATGATGAGTCTAAATGTTGGAAATTACATCCTGAAAAGAAGCCTAAATGGATGGTTAAGAAAGGAAAGGAAAAGAAAACAAACACCGTAGTGCATGATCTTGGTTCTGATTCAGGTGATGAAACCAAAATCATAGCTATGGGTTTACAAGGTAAATCAACTCTTTCAATTTCCAACAATAGCACTACAGATGTTGCATCTTCTTCTAGTAAACAAACTATACATGACGATAAGAAAATAATTGAGCTTTTCCACATTAGAGTAATTTCAAAGCATACAAAAATTGATACTCTTTTTGATAGTGGATCTCAAGCTAATCTAATTTATGAGGAGGTTGTTAAGAAACTAGGACTCAAAACTAAACCACATCCCAAGCCTTATCCTTTGGGTTGGGTTTGTGATGATGCAAAACTGCAGGTAACTAAAACTTGTACTTTCATATTTTCCATTACAGACAAGTTTATTGATGAGGTTGAATTAGATGTAGTTCCTTTGGATATTTGTGGGGTGGTTTTGGGAAGTCCTTATTTGTATGATCGTAAAGCAATATTCTATAGGGAAGAAAATAAATATTTGCTTGTAAAGGATGGAATTGAGTTTATTATTAGAGCTCACCATGAAAATAATAATCTATCCTTGGTAACTGCAGGTCAAATGAAAAGGCTTGTAAACTCGAGCAAAATTTTTGTGCTCATGGTGGTCAAAGCCAAGGAAAAATAAAATGAGATGGCTTTTGAGACTTGCAATCTAAAACATAAGGATGAATTGGTAAAAATTGTTTCTCATTTTGATGATGTTTTTCAGTATCCACAAGGTCTACCTCCCAAAAGAGGGGTTCAACATGAGATACAGTTGCTTCAGGATGCACCTCTTCCCAATATCGGAATGTATAGGTTGTCAGTAGTAGAGAACGAGGAAATCAAGAGACAGGTAATGGAAATTTTGGCTCAAGGTATAATTCGTCCAAGTACATCCCCATGTGGATCACCAATTATATTGGTTCCTAAAAAGGATGGCACTTGGCGAATGTGTGTTGATTTCCATGCTTTAAACAAGATTACTATAAAGAATCGTTACCCTCTTCCTAGAATAGATGATTTACTAGATCAATTAAGGAATGCAATTTATTTCACTAAGTTAGACTTAAGAAGTGGTTATCACCAAGTAAGAATTGCAGAAGGTGATGTTTGGAAAATTGCTTTTAAAATAAAACAGGGATTGTTTGAATGGTTAGTGATGCCTTTTGGTTTGTGCAATGCACCGGCAACATTCATGAGAGTTATGAATGAAATTTTCAGACCATTCATTGATAATTTCATTATTTTCTACTTAGATGATATTCTTATTTTCAGTAAATCATGGGATGAGCATATTAAACACATCCAAAAAGTCTTAGATGCACTAAGGAAAGAGAAATTGTATTTGAAGATGTCAAAATGTGAATTTGGAAAAACATCTTTAATTTACTTGAGGTATATTGTAGGAAATGGAGAATTGAGAATTGATCCTACAAAAATAGAGGTTATTGTGAAATGACCTAGACCCACAAATGTGACGAAAGTTAGAAGTTTTCTAGGTGCAGTTCAATACTGGAGGAAATTTATTGCTAACTTCTCATATATTGCATCTCCTTTGCATGCTTTGACAAGTATTAAAAAGGTCTTTCAGTGGGGAGGAAAACAACAAAAAGCATTTGATACACTGAAAGAGAAGATAAGTACCGCTCCGATCTTGGCACTTCCAGATTTACAACATTCATTTGAGATTGAGACAGATGCTAGTGACTACGCAATGGGGGCAGTTTTGATGCAGAACAAATGACCAGTGTGTTACCATTTAGAAACCTTTACAAGCGCGGTAAGAAACTATCCAACTTATGATAAAGAGTTGTATGCTTTGGTTCAAAGTGTTAAAAAATGAAAGCATTATTTAATGGGAAAAGAAACAATTATCCATACTGACCATCAACCGCTTCAATACTTACAAACACAAACCAAATTGCAGCAGTCTAGACATTTCAGGTGGATGGGATTTTTGCAACAATTTCATCTTGTAATCACGTATAAAAAAGGTATTCAAAACAAGGTTGCAGACATGTTATCCAAACCACCAGTGGTAGTAGCATCTATCCTTTTACAGCATATTTCTTTGGCTCATGTTAGTTACAAGGAACAATATGCAAATGATGTTGATTTTAGAGAAGTGTATGATGATCTAGTAAGTGGGAAACAAGTAGGAGAAAAATATTATCATTTGCATGAAGGATTGTTATATCATTCTGGAAAATTTTGTATTCCAGAAAAAGAGCGTGTGCATATGATTAGGGAAGCACATACTTCTCTTATTTCAGGGCATTTTGGTGTTAGTAAGACAGTTGCACATTTACAAAAATATTGCTATTGGCCTAGAATGCATGAACATGTAAACCGATATATTAAGGGATGTGTTCTTTGTGCCACAAGCAAGCCAAGTAAAAGGAAATTAGGACTTTACACTCCTCTTCCTGTTCCAACACAGCCTTGGGAAAGTGTTTCCATGGACTTTGTTGGAGGCTTGCCCATGACACGGAAAAAACATGATTACTTATATGTGGTAGTGGACAGATTTAGCAAAATGTGTGTCTTGGTTCCATGTACTAAACAAATAACTGGTGAGGGAACTGCACATTTATTTTTTCAGTTTGTTTGGATTCATTTTGGTTTACCTACTTCAATCATATCTGATCGGAATTCTAGATTTCTTGGGGAATTTTGGTCAACATTGTGGAGGTTAATGGACACAAAACTGAAAAAGAGCACTGCTTTTCATCCACATACTGATGGTCAAATAGAGGTTGTAAACCGCACAGTGGTACAATTACTTAGGGGCTATAGTAACAAACATCCTAAATTGTGGGATGAACATATTTATTATGTGCAACATGCTTATAATCGTGCCTTACATTCTTCTACTTTGAAGTCTCCATTTGAGACTTGTTATGGATATCTTCCTAATTCTCCATTAGATATATATTATGGACATGAAACTGTTTTTAATGGTGTAAGTGATTCTGACAAGGCTAAAACATTTTTACAAAGAATACAACAGGTTCATCAGTATGTCCATGAAAAATTGGAGAAAAGCCAAGCCAAGTACAAAGCTAGGCATGATAAACATAGAACTGATCACAAGTTCAAAGTTGGTGATTCAGTTTGGCTTCACATCAACAAGGAAAGACTAACAAGTGAAGGTAAAAAATTGAAACCTATACGGTATGGTCCGTTCCAAATATTGAAAAAAATTGGTAACAACGCTTTTCGGTTAGATTTACCTCCATATATGCAAATCTACTTAGTTGTAAATGTTGAGAATTTAAGATTGTATGAACCGCCTATGATTGTTGATCATGATGATTCTAACATTATGCCTTCCATTGATGATTTTTCTCCTGAGTATCTTGATGAGTTGTAGGAAGACATCATTTTGGACAGTAAAGTAAGAAGTTCGCGAAGGGGTGATATTGAGTATCTTCGTGTTGGGTTCAAAGGCATGCATCCAAACAAGGCTAAATGGATGGAAACCGGAAAGGTGAGGGAGAAATACCCTCACCTATTCACCAATTAGGTTGACTTTTGGGGTCCAAAAGTTTCTCAGTAGGGAGGAATGATCCAGACGATCCTCACAGAGAAACACCGATCTAAGATCTTCTTAGAATAAGTTTCAGTCATTTTTAAAGCATGGAGAAAAATTATATGATTCCGATGACATCTCGTTTGTGGGAAACGGAGCTCGTTTGCAAAAGTTATAGCCCGCTGAAATTTTTGGGCAACTGGCAAAATTTGGAGTTTTGTGCATGTTGGACGTGTGCACGCTCGCCAAGTGTTTCGATTATATTGTGACATGTGGAAGAATTGTGTGACGTACTAAAAAAATGGGTTGGAACGCCGGTCTTGGACACTCAGATTCGGACAAATGGACCCCGCTATTTACTGGTTGGGGGCCCTCAGCCAGGTTCGACACACTCGATTATGGAGGGGTGCCTTGGCCTCCTTCTCATTTAATCATTAAACCAACTTGTGTATATAAAATCCTATATTTACCTTTGCGCCATGCATGTGGGACATTGGGCATCCATTATTTAAATTATCCACGCCTATTTACCTGTTTCCAATTTTCCACGTATTATCTATTCCATTTTCCACGCATTATTCTACACTGTTCACGCATTAAACTGTATCCATTTACCATGCATATTTATTGGGATAGTTTTAGCGCCTAAAACTAAACAATGCGCCATCCCCAAGAAATGCGCCATCCCCATAGAAATGCACCTCCACACAAGCATAAAGGTGGCTCTTTAGCCAATGTAAAACCGCCCTCCATGCATTTTTAAATGCATTCCATTTTTCACGCCCCCACAATGTGGGATAAAACTCTAAAAATGCGCCTAAGGAGAAGGAGGAGAAGTGGATGGGATTGGAACAGCTGGCCTCCCATCTAAAAGTATAGGCACCTAACCAATGCGCCAACTGTTTGGAAACAATATAAAAGGAGGTTTATCATATTTGTATAGTATTCGGGACTGTGTAAAATTATTGTAATGCTCATAGCTTGAGCTAGGAGTGGAATTTGGAGGAGATGTAAAAAGAAACCCCTGTTATTTTCGACAGAGGAAGACTATGAGAAGGTCATAATTTTTGTAGAATTCTTTATAAAGAATTATTTTCAAGATTTTAATAGATCAGTCCCATTCAACCGGACCCGGAGACGTAGGCCTCAAGCGCCGAACTCCGTTATCAATTCTTGTGTCACATTGCTGGTGAATCCTCTTCATTTCTTTCAATATTTGCACAGTACTTGCAGTTTTTATTCTTTTATTAAAAATACAAAAAGAAATAATGCTCAAATTTTACATTGAAAATCAATACAAAGCAAGAAGAATGTGTGTGCACAATTGCTAGTTAAATTTGGTTTTCAGATCAGTGTTTGCAGAATAGCTCAGGATTTGGTTCTTTCTTTGTCACTTCTTTTCACTTCTTATTTGCTAAAGGTCATTTCAAGTTCACTAAAATCTTGCTCAGTCACACCTGTACATGTAAATTAAACCCTAGATACCTACACAATACTAAAACACACATTATATGAATAAAAGTATGCATATACTGTAGTTAAACTGGCCTTTTCAGACACCAAGCACTACACTCCATTTTAGACTCAATGTAGCTTTAGTGTGTGTGATTATAATAGTTTTTGTTAAGCTAGGATGCCCTAGTGTCAACCACACAGAGAGATAGCAGGATACATTTACTTTGTCCCAATAAAAATGTGTGTTATGGAATTCAAAATAGCTCCCCCTATGTGGTGAAGTATGTAGTCTGAAAACAGTCCTTGATCCAGTACATATAAAATATTATCTCCTTGTAGATGTATGTATCGCATAAACGCTTTCCCCCTAATGAGGTTAAATAAGACATGTATATATATGATTCCTTTTCTTAAGTTTCTTCATTAATAAGTGAAAGGAAAACCAAGGGTGATAAAGAAGACAAGAAAGAAGTAACATTTGAAAGATCAAAAAAAGAGACAACATGGAAAAAAATGCCCAAAGGGGATAGTAACACCCAAGCATTCATATCCCTAATGAATGGTCCTGTACAGGGTGCTCAAAAAGGTAAAAAATGAAAAAAGAGCTGAGAAATATGTCGGCTAATATGTAAAATTACAAATTGTAGGTAAGTAACAACAAAAAATAAAGATGTAAAGAGGTGCATTATTTAGTGGCTACATTTTCCCCCACTTTATTATGGTGAATAAGGATTCAGTAGCATAAAGTAAAAAATAAAAGCGTACCTCAGAGAGTTAAATGGAATAGTGAAAAATGTTTATTATGGAATTCTAAGGGAATGGATAGATAAGGATCCTACGGGTGAAATTCGCATGTATGGAGTGATGTGTACATGTAGTTCTTGGATTATTGTATTTTCTAGAGCGTGCTTGAGATTTACTTCATGGTCGCATGTGTGTTTTGCCTCTATTGGGATATGATAAGACCTATAAAATAAAACAATTGTATTTAATGATCTAGTTAAATGCAATTAAACTTTAACTTGAACAATATGTAAAATTGGAAATTTGTATTGGAAAACTCTAAACCAAGGGGGTAGAGTACACATGAAATGTAAAAAAATAAAGGGGTAGGAATTTGTTCCTTCTTGTATACTTTTTTCTTAGGATATGGTTTGAATAATACGAATGATTTGGGAACACCAAACTAGGGATTTGATAATCCTAACGCTAAACTTCAGATTTAGGCATCATGGCGTTGCTAAGGGAAAGTGTATTGGGAGAGCGGTTTTTTTCCTTAAACCATTAATGTTTCCCCATGGATAAGTGTCATTATAGATGATCAAAAACCTTATTCGTAATTGGCATCAGGTGACACATTATTCCAAACATATTGTTGCACTACATATGCCCTAGGTGTCATTTTGTTGTTTAGTTCCTGAGTTAGTAGTTAGTTCATATTAGTAACCGATTACAATCTAAAACTGGATGTGTAACTACTAAAACTGGAGAATACTATAAATTTGTAGCTGTTGAAACTACTCTGTAACTATTTTTTCCCCAGAATAGGAGTGCTTGTATGGGACACTAGAGTGTAGGCATTCATGTATGTTCTATGTGCTTCTATCTAGGTTGTAAATTTTCTCTAAGTTTTTTTCTGGACCTGTTCTGTAACTGATTTCCATTTTGATCATGTTTTCTATGTTTCTATAACTACTTTCTGTAAGTGTTGAGAGGGTGGAAAGGTTCACTTGATTTTTTCCCCACTCATTTGGGGCACATAAGATGAATAAAATTCAACGAAGCCCTAATGAGGAAGGCTGAAACTGATGTGCACATATAATATAGGAATCTTGTGGTGAGAATAGGGATTAAACATGGTGGTTATCATGGCACAAGAAAAAAATGGTAAAATGCTAGCATACAAATGTTAGTGATGAACAAACAATGCACAAAGAAATATCAAACAAGAAAGAGCATATAGGAAAATAACTAATGACACAAGGAGTAGTCGGTTGCATATATGGGACACCACTCATGATGTCACAAGACAATCAAAGATGTCAAGGATTTTCTAAACAAAGTAATAAGAAAATGTAGGGCATAGCCCTAAATAGTGACAAATAAAGTACAAGAATGGAAGGATTCCTAAAAGGAAAATACTACACATAAAACACGTGTTAACATGTTAGGAAATATAAATAGAATGTGACAATATAATATTTGAATATAAGAATGAAAATGTGAAATATTGCAATGATAGAACCTAATAGGAAGTGGAAAAAGGTAGATTCCCCTAGGACCCTCATTAGGTTTGGTAATGGATAGTACTAAACATCATACATTGTGTAACAACTTGTAAGCAACCTGCATTCACCACAATATACCATTTGAATGCACTTGTGTGTATGAAAATGATAAATCATACAAGGAAATGTAGTAACATGATAAGAAAAGGTGCAACATATAGTAATATAAGGAAGAAAGAGTACATCTAATCAAGATCTAAGAAAATATGTTTTTGGTTTTTTTAAATGTATATGTAAAATAAAAAAGATAGAAGGGAGAAATAAGGATGCCCATGATGTGTGTATGTGTGTGCATAGTGAGGTCCAAATGAATAAACCCTCAACATTTAAGTATGGATTAGGAACAAGAGTGTGTCATTAGGAGGTGTGGGGGAATTAAGATACCCCTAAGTGTGAATTCCCAAATTATCTATGTAATGAGAGTACTAGGAAAGAGTCCATGATCATCTGATGTAAAGTAACTACGCATGTGAACATGATTTAGGGTTTTATGGTCACATGAGAGTGCATGAGGCCAACTATATGAGATAGGTCTAGATTGAGTATTTAGAGAAATAGATCACAAAATACGTCTAGATGGAGCATGTGAAGAATATGTGATACCCCTATAAGGTGGGATATGGTATTTTAGACATAAAATCATGCACTTTGGGTAATTATCTTGTCCTGATTACATACTATTATTCATATGATTCCCAAGTAATAAAATTACTAATCAACCCATGTCTCTGGCTATCTTTTCTTCCTTTCTATTGCCACTTTTGGTCTTACACTCTTACTTGCTTAGTCTATCTTTTCATACCTTGACATTTCTCATCCTAAACACTAGCACCTAGATAGGATGCCAGTGTCAGGAACCCTCATTAACTCTGGGCACCCCTGACCTCTTTGTACTTTACTCACATCTTTTATCTCCTTTCTAGTCGTTTGAGCATCTTATCTTATTGTTAGTTGACCTTTTCGGGGTTAATTACAAAATTCATAAAAAGGAATCATATAAATATAAATTTATGTGATCATAATCAAGTACCAAACACTAAGCATTAGCTATCACCACCTAAGGTTGCCTCCAAAGGCTATTCAAGCGCATTAAAGCATCCATTTTGTTAGTGCTCATTTTGATCTCACCCTTCTATCCTGAGTGTGGCTTCAAAATTCTCCATGACTGGTTTGTCAAAACTAAAAACACATATGCTTGAAGAAAGAAATCCTATTGAGTACAATAAAATTTCATGTTTAACTTGTGAATACAATGTAAATACTCTTTTTTGGTCGAGGGAATTGTAAGATTACCGTTTCTGTGAAATATCCATGAAAACATTATTGAATGATTATGATTATCCTTGTAAATTCATCCTGAGTGTAGTCCCTGTGATATCTAGTTCAAATTGTACTTTTTTCTCTGACGCCTGAATATAAATGGCATGATATAATTGGTGGCACTTTGACAAGTTATGTTTGTAAAATTACACAAATTGCTTAAGGACTGCAGAGTGCAATCCAAAATCCAGAACCCAACAAAATATTCCAAGGAATATTTGAGTTACAAATGCAAAGTGCAAATAAAATCTCTCTTACCAAAAGGAACACATGTTTAAATATGATGGAGTAGCTCAAAGGTGCACCCGTGTCTCAGATCTTGAAAGGGACGAGGTGTCTGAGACCACAATGGAACCATCCCCAAGTTGTGGGACCTTGCACGCTTGGGACAGATCTCCGAAAAAAGGTCAGTTCCTCTACCTACCTTTAATGCTACTGTTACTCCTAATGCTGAAAGCAAATCCTAGAATAAACATGCCAAGGGACCAAGGATAGAAGGATGTGCTAAAATGGGATATCCTAATCTAAGAAAGGTGATAGCGCCATAAGGAAAGGGTTGATCTCTCTCCATGAGTGGCAAAGGAGACAGAGAGGGCACGAGAGAATAGGGTGGACGACGCATGCCACAGATCAACACGTAGGCTTGGCTTTCTAGCACATGCAACACATGAACGTGGGGACTAAAAGCAAAGGAATACACACAACATGCCAGAAAATATGCACATCATGCCAGAAAATGCAAACAGAGAGGTGAGATGCAATTGAAAATGAGAGAGAAAAGACAAGAGTTCCACAAAACCCAATTTTATTGCTTAAGGGATGCACAGTCATTTACATTCACGATAGGAGGTGAGAATACATTGTAGAGGCCACACCAAGGTCTGAGACCCATGGGAAGTCGACCACCATTTTGGCATGGTGTCGTTACAACAAGGAGAGATTTTTTTACAAAGTAGAACTTTGTTATTTATAGAAGAAGGAGAGAAGAGAAGGAGAAGGGGAGGGAAACTCAAATTCAAATCTTAAACCACCAACAACCAGCAATAAATTCCTACAAATCTTCTTACAAGGCTATCAGATGCACTTCCCATGTTTTTTTGGCGTGTGGAATAAGGAAGAAGGAAAGATCTAATGAAATTTGGTGAATGAGGTCGATTGGATGCATGCATTAATGATTTGAAAGATGTTTCCCTATTTTCACCTAACAAATCCCACCTAAATTTGAATTTGAATAGTCCAACATGTATCTTGTGTCAGTAGTTCTCTGGTAAGTCCAGGCATGTGCCAATTTGAGCTCTATAGAAAAATATATGGATCTCAGAAGATGTCAGAGTCGTTGGCACCACGCAAGACATGTGGCATGCGTAGGTTAGCTGAATGATGGCCAACTATTTATTTGTTTGTCTTTTCTACCACATGTCATGCACTGGTTAGTTTTCTAGATTCAGTTCCCTATTGGCACGCTTTGGCTGGTTATGCACGGCACACTCAAGTCTGACAGAAGATGACTTGGCACAGAAGGGCACAAAGGAAGGCGCAAGGCATGGGAGCGAGAAGAAAGCACATAAAATAGAAGTAGAGAGGAAATGCATAAGGGGGCATGTGATGCACGCAGAGAGATGAGTAAAACCGGTGAGAAGAGAATGTATGGTTAAGGTGTAACTATTACAAAGTAATGGGCACGACACACGTAAAGAGCCAAGGAATTAGCTGATAGAAGTAAATGTGAGGCGTACGAGAAGAGAAAAAAGGAAGGAGATAGAAGAATGCAAAGGGGAGAAGGAAGGCATGTAAGGATGCACAGAGGAATGGAAACTATGCCAAGGTGTCAAGAGAACAATATTAAGTGCATGAAACCTAAAATGTGAAATATCATATTTAGGATGAGAATATAAGTTATCTAGATAACTAGGAGAGTTATTTGGATAACATTTTTGGAAAATTTTGAGGGCCATTTGTCTACTAGATGAAGCGACCAATAGCCTTAGAAGTCCATTGGGCATGGATTCGGGTGCTTAATTTTTAATATCTCATCTATAAATTTGAATAACATTCCTGAAGTCACTTGAAGCTCTATTTGAACTATGAACTGAACTGTTACTCTCATATGAAGATATTCTGAATTATATTGATGAGAGTGAAAGCTATGCACTTACCGTTGAAACTGCCTCTACCAAAATTGGACTGTCATCCTAGGAAGCAACAAAAGGAGCACATGGGCATGATAGCAAAGGAAAAGGCACCATAGGGGATGCACCAAAACAAAAGCACAACACTATGTACAAAAGAGGAAAATCATACATGTTCCAAATGGAACATGCAGAGTGTGCACGACAACTTGTGTTACTAAAAGAAAACCTAAAATAACCTAAACTAACAAGAGGCAGGGGGTGCTCAAGTAAAACCTACAACATGTAGGGAGAAGTGCTTCCCTTCCTCAAAATTTGTGACCATGTAGTTGATTTGTTTCTAAACATGGTCAGAAATGATAGTGAGATGGTGTTTCTCCCTGCTCAAAGTATCAACAAACATAACATACACCTCCTAGAGTTATTATGTACTTGGATCTGGGAGGCACTGATACTAAAATTTGGCATGTTGAAGCTCTACCTCATGCTCTGAAATGAGCATGATCGGTGGCAACTCTATTTTTGGCTCTAGGCTAGCCAGATATCTGATTGGACATGGTCTTATCCTTTTAGTTTTTCCATTACTTTAAAGCTTAATCCCACATATGGTATTTTCTTGCAGAATTTCCTCCTGAAGGGGAGTGCTTGCAGTCTTGGGTGCGCATGGTTTTACCTCTACAAGAAACTCAGTCTCCTCCAGAACTATGCCTTTTGGAGCTAACTGATTTTCCTTTGGAATAGGCACCCTTATGATTTCCTATTCCCAGTATGAGTCGCATGAGTCATGCCATTCTTCAAACTGTCGTGCATTTTTCGAACGTGATGATGTTGGTTGGGAGAGGCGCATTGGCTGGGGGTTGTTCATTTGTGGTATAGTTAGACAAAGGGGACTTGAAATAAAATGGGAGGATGGACGCATAAGGGATGGAAGGCATGCATGGAAGAGGAGCAAAGCCATGTGCAAGAAGGGGAATGGAAGAGAAATGAAGGTGAGATGAAAGGGGGGATAAGGTATGGAATTCTCAGTGGGGGCAGTGTGTAAGAATATAGGAATACGTGTAGCATGCTGAGATGATGTAGGTTGGCACAGAGGAGTGGGAGGGTTATAGGATGGTAGTGCAAGGTTTCCCCATTGACAGGGTTATCCCACACTATATTTTGTATCCTCCATTTCTTCTACCCACACTGTAATATAGAGCAGCATCTCAGTGATGAAGTACAACTTCTGTTGGGTGCTAAACCAACCTGGTATAGAGCTGACCCATGGAAAATGGACCTTGTAGACAACTTTAACTTCCTTTATGGAGCACTTGACTCTAATCTGCATCATGTCCATTTCCATCTTTTACACCTACCTCTCAAAATCATCTTCGGCCAAGGAGTTTCGACCATCATCTACATAAACCTGTTCTTCATAAACATTTTGGTTAGAAAAAAATGGGTTATATGCATTTTCGGGATAATGGGGCTTATAAAACTGATTTAGAGGAGGATTTTGAAACTGTGGGGATGGAGGGAAATAGTTATGTTGATGCAAATGAGAATTCCATGGTGGGAAAGAAGTCCTGATTGCACAACTTCAAAAGAGGAATGTGGAATGATGGAAAAAGGAGAAATGAATGGAGGAATGAGGGGAGAGTGGTCTACGCATGAGATAATGGGTGCGTTGAATCAGTGGAGTCACCAAATGTGTTGAAAAAATGCCCCCAAAGGCTGGATCTCATCAATAACACATCAAATTGGTTGAAATGAAGATGTAAAGATCTTCACTCTACTCCCACCGGGCGTGCAAGAAATTTTGGATAGCTCAAACGTGCACCCGCATCTCATATCTTGAAAAATCCGAGGTGTCTGAGACCATAATGGAACTATCCCCAAGTTGTGGGACCTTACGCACTTGGGATGGATCTCCGGAGAAGGCCGGTTCCTCTACCTACCTCTAATGCTACTACTACTCTTAATGCTGAAAGAAAATCCTAGACTAAACATGCCAAGGGACCAGGGATAGAAGGATGTATAGAAAGTGGAAATCCTAAGCTAAGGAAGGCGATAGCACCAGAAGAAAAGGGTTGATCTCTCTCAACAAGCGGAAAAGAAGAGAGAGAGGGCACGGGAGAAGAGAGTAGATGTTACGTGCCACAAATCAACACGCAAGCTCAACCTTCCAGCACACACAACATATGAATGTGGGGACTGCAAGCAGAGGAATATGCATAACATGCTAGAGAATACACACAGCATGCCAGATAACATAAATAGAGAGGCGAGATGCAATGAAAACAAGAGAGGGAAGACAAGAATTCCACAAAACATGATTTTATTGCTTAAGGGATGCACAGTCATTTACATTCATGGAAGGAGGTGAGAATACATTACAAAGACCATGCCAAGGTCTGAGACCCATGGGAAGTTGACCACTATTTTGGCATGGTGCCATTACAATAAGGAGAGATATTTTTACAAAGCAGAACTCTGTTATTTATAGAAGAAGAAGAGGAGAAGAGAAGGAGAAGGGGAGGGAAACTCAGATTAAAATCTTCAACCACCAACAACTAGTGATAAATGCCTACAAATCCACCTGCAAGACTGTCAGATACGCTTCCCCGTGTCTGTTTGGCATGTGGAATAAGGAAGAAGGAAAGATCTGATGAAATCTAGTGGTTGAGGTCGATTGGATACGTGCATTAATGAGCTGAAATATGTTTCCCTATTTTCACCTAATAAATCCCACCTAAATTTGAATTTGAATAGTCAAATGTGTAGTTTGTGTCAGCAATTCTCTGACAAGTCCAAGTACGTGTTGATCTGAGCTATGTAGCAAAAGATACAACTGTGAGAAGATGTCAAAGCCATCGGTGCATGCAAGACACATGGTGCACACAGGTTGGCTGAATGATGGCCAATTGTTTATTTTTTTATATCTTTTCTACCACATTTCATGCACTGGTTGGTTGTCCAGATTCGTCACCCTGTTGGCACACTTTGGCTGGTTACATGCGGCACACTCAAGTCTGACAAAAGATGACTTGGCACAGAAGGGCGTAAAGGAAGGCGCAAGGCATGGGAACAAGAAGCAAGTGCGCGAAAGGGAAATAGAGGTTAGGCACAGAGGGGCACGCATGATGTGTGTGAAGAAAATGAGGAAAATTGGTGAGTAGAAAACGTATGGTTAAGGCGCAACTATTATAAAGTAATGGGTACAACATGTGAAGGGCCAAGGACTTAGCTGGTAGAAGTAAGTGCAAGGCACACGGGAAGGGAAAAAAGGAATGAGATAGAAGAATGCAAAGGGAAGAAGGAAGGTGCGTAAGGGAACGCAGAAGAATGGAAACTATGCTTGAAGAATGAAATCATGTTGAATACAAATAAAGTCCCATGTTTGAGTCATGATTCTAATGTAAATCCTCTTTTTTAGTCTAGGAATGTGATAACCATGCCATCCTTTAGTAATCTATGTGAAAAAACAATTGATTTATTATGTTAAACCTTGTAAATTACATTTTTACATTTTTCATGATCTTCAGTGTAAATTGCATATTTTTCTCCAACGCCTAGAAGATACATGTGGCATGATATAATTCTATGGGCTATGATAACGGGTTATTTTTACAAATATTACACAAATTACTTAAGGACTGCAGAGTGCAAGTCCAAATTGGAAAACCTGACAGAATATTCAAGGAATATTCGAGTGACATATGAAAAGTGCAAAGGAATGTCCTCTAGTCAAAAGGAATGCGTGTTTAAATATGGTTGGAGTAGGGAAATGTATTATTGGCGCACCCCACATCTAAGGCCCAATATAATGCAAAGTGTGAATGTATCTTGATAGCCCGATAGAGGAATTAGTCATGCTTCAATTAAATTCAATAGGTCGGATGCTTAGGTCAATGTAGTTTTGCACCCAGTCAAGAAAATAGACAAAAGTGCAAATAAACTCTGACTCGTCACTCTTTAAAATTGGGACACATGTCATGTTCTCATCAAAAGTCAAGAGGTACGGGGTTTCGGGTAAAATTTACAAACTTACACTCGTTTGAAAAGTAATGCAAAAATGTAAAAATACTCCCTGATCTCGCAAAGCACCAGATCAAGCCACGTGGATGGTCCACATTCAAATGAAAGGAAGCATAGTTGGATGACCAAGATGTGGTGAATTTATGGATACCACCATTAATGCATTTTTGCATGAATTCAGGCATATTTTAAGAATTGTTTCAAACATTTCAAATTGTTACCCTTACACGTGAGAGAATTGGATTCCCTAGCAATGCTAATTCATAAAGGAGTAAAGAAAAATCAACTAAGAAGTGGTTAATTGAGCTAAGGAACTATAGAAGTATGAGAGAAGAGGATAATTTCGTTGAGTTTGTAAAGAAATGGGTAAGTCCTTGTTTTTCCTTATTAATTCTTGATACTCAAATTGGAATTAAAAGGAAAGATAAAATTCACAAGATGAGATCTCTTGGATCGGGTTTCCACGTAAGTTCCAATATTTCCAGTGATTTAGACAAGGTCATGGACACAAAATTGCTAAATTTTGATCTAGATGATTTCCAGAGGAGGCAACATGCTCCGAATAAAAGCAAATGGATGAAAGCCATTGATGTCAGTCACATCACCCTAGTAGTTGCTTTCCCACCATCCATACACTCTCCTAAGCTCGTATGGTTGTGTGCTGAGAATTATGACCTAGAGAAGAAGGAAGTATTGGATGGAAGTGGGGAAAGGGTGATAAATTTAACACCGGAAGCTTTTAGGGAAATATTAGGGTTACCAAGATTGGTTCAACCAATAATTTCAGTAGTTGAATCAACACAGACTGATTATGAGGTGAGACATGATGAATATGTGAGAATGTTAAATGCTCTATGGTTGAAAGAGAAAAGTGCATCTATCAAGAGAATCCCCAAGAAATTGACTAGGACCATGTTTGTTGAAGAAGTTGAGGACCTCATTGTGCTACTAAGCAGAATGGAAGGGTTAGAAGGGGCTAATGATTTTCAAGAGTGGATGTGCCCTTTCATAATGGTTATCCTGGAAGAACAAGGAAATTTTTGTTGGGTGAGCTTTATATCAGCATCCATTCATGCTCATCTTATGAAAATAGCTACAAAGATCAGGTCAGGTGATCCAACTGATATTAAATTCTATATGATGTCCTATCTCATCTATAACATTGCATGTTTCAAATCATTCCTAGGTCTCCCACTACAAGTAAATTTTTAAAATCATAGGGTGTATGATTTGTATCCACAATTAAGATTGGAAAATGGAAAGTGAATGTCAAGTTAGTAAATGATGCTTTCATTACCCTGTAATGATCCTTTTCAAAATAGAATGGGAGCAATACAGATTATCTACTAGTGTTAGGACAACAATTCTGGAGTATGGTTGTATTTTTATACAATACAGATTCTTCACATATTTTAGGGTAAGTGGATTTGAAGGAAACCTTGTAAGTTACCTAGATATGTGAATGAAAAGTGGGATTTAATGGAACTGTCAAGACAGTTGGCCCCTATACACAAAAATATTGCAAGAAGGCACAAAACAAACATAAAATTCCCTCTCCAAATTGGTAGATATTCATGCCAAACCATAGTAAAATCCATATTGATGGAAGAAGAAATGGAGAGGTTTCAAATGGATAAGTTCACACCAAGACTAATTATGAATTTCAGTGGGTTGTTAGTACAGGAGAGCATGAGCCTCATTTCAAAGATTACTAGATGAATTGTATAGATGAAGAAGAAGTCAGATTGAGGGACTATTCCAGAATGACCTTAAGGAAAATTATTGATTTCAAAATTGTTGTAGTTCCCCAAGGAATTGTAGATGATAAAGATGTGGTGGGGAAATATTACCTTGACCAAAATATTGAGTCAAAATCAATTAGTTCTATAGATTGGGAAAGAGACAAAATCAAATGACCCTCATATAAGAATTTCCAATGTAATAAGGAGAACACTGACTTGGTTGACTGGAAAGGGTCTTGGACTTATTTCTACAAAATAAAAGGTATTAAAGGATTTCTGAGAAATGAAAGTTTTGGAGGAATATCTCCCTCCACTGAAGGAAGGGAGTAGACAAAATGGATCCCTTGAATGGACAAGCTCCTCAGTTACCTAGTAAGAAGCCTACCACTGAGATTATTGATGAGTGGACATCAACAACAAGTAAGACTGGAACTTCAAAAACTATCTTGATCCAAAAGGCTGAGGGAATACTCTTGAAGGCTATGCAAGATGCCCCCATCACTGTAAGTAGTGCCAATCCAAGCCAAGGGGAAAAGCTTGACTACACCAAAAATTCCCTTAGAGGTATTACCAGGGTCATCCAATGCACCCAAGAAGATGAGGGGATTTCTGTTCCAGGTACTGATCTAGCACCCATAGTACAAAGTGCTAAGGAGAGGGAAGGCATTAAAATTAAATGTTTTGAAAGAGCTGCAAAAAGGACTAAATTGGTACTGCCTTTGGAAAGGGATATAGGTGGGCATAGTGCAAGGAGACACAAAAGAAAATATCCTGAAGTAATTGATCCTCGTGTTCTAACTGAAGCTCAAAATAAAGTGGTTACTTCATTAGCTCACTAGGTAATGCCATTTTAGAATCATGAAAGTATTCACTCTACTCCTAGTTACACCACCACCAAGTGTAATTTCATCTTTATCCCCCACTGAAGTTGTTCCAGGAATAGTTGGTAGTGCTCTGTGTCTAGTCAATTAGATGATGTTGTGAAAGAACAAATGTAAAACAAACCAGTGGTGAAAAAATTGAGAAAAAATCAAAAGAGGCTATTGAGGGAATTGATTTGGAATTACTTAAGGAGACTCCTGAAACTTGAAATGGTTGATGTGAAAATTGAAACTTATACAAATGAGGGTGTAAGTGTCCCCAAACAAGAAATACATATTCAAGATCTTGATCAAACATCAAGTGCAATATTGGGGGCTCAACCTCAAAGTATTCAAATCAAAGGCACAACCTCTATTATGGATGTTGAAACAATGAATCAAACACTTTTGAATGAAACACCTGTATTAGGTGTTGTCTATACTGAAAACCAACCACCCAAGGATTTAGAGGTAGTCAAGGAGGGTGAGGTTTCTCAAGGGAAAAGTGTCACAAAATAAACTGTGATTGAGATTTCAAAAGAAGTAAGAAAACCTACTGAGATCAATCCTAAAGAAAGTACAGGTAAAAAAGGAATCAAACCTTGAGTCTCAACCGACAAAGCATAAGGTGGTTGAAGAGAAAATTCCAAGAAGACTTATCCACCAAACAACCACTTATAAGGGGTGAAGAAATTTCAAAATACAATGATCCATTTAAAGCTCCAAGTCTGGATAAATATATTCCAAAGGAGGTTACAAATGTGATAGTTACTTCAACAGAGAACTTAGATACAAGTATAATGGCCACTCCTACTGAAAGTCCAAAGGAAGCATTAAATGAACCTGTAGTTTTTCTAAAGAGTAAAGGTCAAGATGAAAAATAAATGACTGGAAAGGGGTCAAAAGATATCACTCAGTCTCAAATTCAGAACCAAGAAAAAGGGTAGTCAGAGATAGTAACATTGGAAAGTGAAAAGAAAATGGTAAGAGTGGAAGAAACATCAAAAGAATTAGTGGTGTATTCTAAGACTCCACACCTCACACCACAAGAAGAAAATAAGGGGAATTCACCCCTATGACTGGTTGGTTAGGAGGAATTCTTCAAGAAAGGGAGAAGGAAATTATTCAAAAGGAATTTTTAGATATCACCAACATTGCATTTCGAAACCCAAAAAAGCTTTAAAGAAAGAAAAGATTCTTACTAAAACACATATAGACCAGCATGGATTCAGGACCTTGGAAATTGCAACTCCTCACCAAGGAAAATCAAAGGATGACATTATAGTAAGTGATTATGATATCAAACACATCTAATTGGGGAGCCTACCCTACAAGAAGTTGCAGGGAACTCTTACAAAATTGATGAAGCAAGAAGTCACAGTGGCAGTTAAAGGCCTGCTACAAAGGTTGATGAAGATAAAATATCTAAAAAAGTAGTTGAAAGAACAGATAAAAACATTGACTTCATGCTTGCAAAAATTAGTAGGGACCCTTAGAAGGAAATCAAGAAGTTTTCACTACTATTACCCCTAAAATGATGGATAAAGTAGAAAAGGCTAGTAAGAAAGTATGAAGCAATGGATAAATGGGTGGAGGAATTGTCTCAGAAAGGCAGAAATACCATTGAAAAGACAATAAAAAAGTATGCAGAATTGACCAAAACACTCAATGACATTAATGAAATCAATGAGCAGTGTGAAAGTGAATTGTATTATTGGGAGGGGATCTTTCCCAAACTTGATACAATAAACTAACTTGATGAGGATTTGGTAGAAAGGGAGGGAATAATTCCACTTGAAGAAAAAGGGAGTCAGTATGTAATGGAATATCTAGCCAAAATCAGGGTAGAAGTTGTAAATTAGGTTAAAGAAAAGTTGGAAATTGAGAAGGAATGGGTAGGAAAGAGTATTGATACCATAGATAGCATATTAGAATAGATGGTATTTGATAAAAATAAATCTACTTATGGGGATATGGAAGTTGATACCCTGATTCAATATTTTGACCAGTACATCAAGGAGGAACACTACTCTTATGAGGTTATCAAAAGGTTCATCTCTGTGGAAACAAGATTGCTGAGCTAACTAAAAATTGAGAGAGTATAAGTAAAGAATGGAACCAAATGTATTGAAGTGCTGAATAGGCATAACCTGATATTCAAATATCACATGGGACCTGATGAAGAAGAGTTGATACAATTGTTCCAAAGATATGATGCATACAAAGAAACACAACCAGATGAAGAAGAAAATGAAAAAGATGAAGATGTGACCATGTTTACTAGTGAACAAGCTTAGGCTTGTTCTTTCTTAACAAACTCTCATCTTTTCATAATTGATACTCTTGTTTTATAATAGTTGAACATTATTTTGAATTGTTAATTTCAAGCATGAATGTAACATGATACAATACAATAGACTTTTATGTTGCTTTAATAGAATTCTAAATCTATTATGAAGCATGTGAATTAATGTAACAATTTGAATTTTTTGTATTGATGAAAAAAAAAATGGGGATTCTATAGGGGCCCTAACCCATGGAAAAGTTACATACATTCTTGTGAATTACATCAAAAATAAACTAGAGAAAAAGACACCTAATCATCTTCCACTACCACAAAATCCTCACTGAAAGGAGGAATTTTGTCCAGAAATCATGTTCTTCCTTGGAACAAACTCCTCTGACCCAACAACCATCTGTGCAAATAAAACTTCCCCTGCCAAGTGTGAGACATCCCCATAGCCATGAGCTACTCAATATCCATCCTAGGGCCATCCAAGATACTCATCAATTCCATCTTCTTCTGATAAGAAGAGACCCAATTTAGGAGATCCAGGCCACCTGTGGGAAATTCTTTCCTCCCTTTTAATTTATAGACAGAGGGTTGAGTAGGAAAAATTGATGTGGCTGGAAGTGTAAGTACAGTGGTCCTTGAAGTTGGCTGAAAGGAGCTTTGGAGATAGATTCACCCTTGTATTTCTGCATAACAGATGGTGACACTTCAAGAGGTTGAGAAGGTGGATATTTTTTGGGCCTTTTCTCCAAAGAAGAAAAATGTTTTTCCAACTCATTCACCTTGTGAAAAAGAGTAGGAATAGTGTCTATACAAACCCCTTCACCAAGCTCATAAGATTTTAAAGGAATCTCCTTCATGTAGTGAACTCTTCATTGCAAATGAAAGGGCATATGTTGTCAATTGCACCTTTCACAGATGGCCTACTCTTGAGCTAGAAATTGCTTTAGTACCTCGGGAGTCTTCTGATGCTCCCACCTGAAAAGATGAAAGTACATCATTTGGAAGGTGGAAAAACATGAATGATTCTAATGAGCCTTTGAATCAAATCCACATGAATAGCTTGGGCTGGTCAATGGCCCATTATAGTCCTCTGGGTCTACAATATCAAATAACATCCTCATAAATGCCTCATCAGGGCCTGATCAAGTCAAGATTTGATTCAAAATTCAGAGGAGACATCCTTCAAGATAGATGCTAATGTCATTCCCACCATGTTGCAGACATAAAAATCCACCAAGATTTTTCACACTCAAAATAAGGGATGTAAATTTGTAGGAGAAGTGATGGAAATTTATAATAAAGATAAAGCTAGTGAGTTAAGTTGAAGCACAATCATGATGAGTTGATCATTGAGATTGTCTGTGATACCCACATGAAGGAGATAAGTATAAACATATTGATATCATACAAAAAGGAGGAAATTGCCTTGATATGATATAACACATGCAAAAACACTCAACTCAGAAAGATATGACAATGAGTGTGTGTATTTGAGGCATGGATTATGAAAAGGCGGGAATGATTAAACATCAAATCAAACCATTTGGAGGTGCTAAAAATCAATCAAAAGTTTCTTGACATACATGAAAAATGAAATAATTAAAGAAATGATACCAAAAGGGTGACATGGCATCCCAGTCATTCTAGGATAATGAAAAAATACAAATCATTTGTAATCCCTCCACATGGCATCACGAAAGTAGAGTATTTTCAAAGGAATAATAGTAGATCATATTGTGTGCCAAAAAGAGGAATATTATTTTAAAAATTCACATTTTTTGGTGGGAAAAGGGAAAAGGGAAGAGAGAGAGAGATAATTGTATATATCTGAGAGGAATGTTCTCACATCAAAGGGGGGTTAAATTTTTCTAAATTCTTAGAGCAAAACCGATTGTACTTTTCTTGAAGAACCTGAATCAAACCGAGAGACCAGTGAGTTATTTTATTTTGTCCAAACCTTCTCATGCCAAGATGATTGCAAGTGTACAGTCATTGGAAAGAATTGAGGCCATAGGATTTATGGCCCCTTGCTGAGAAATTTGAATTTCTTGAAATTAACTATGTTTTTTCTCCTGAGCAATGTTGTCTTTGTTTCTAAGGTAAAATACTTTGAATCAACTACTTGCCTTCCCTGTTGCAATATTATGTTGATAGTTTCTTTGAATTACACTAGATCTTGTCTTAATTAGTGGCATTTTGGAAACTACAATTGCACTGTAGATAGATATTTCTTTCTATGGTGTGATAAACAATTTTAAATCATATTACCTCTATTTGGTTGAGAATATCTTAGTAATCTTTTGAGTGTATCTTGAGTGTAGTTGAACAAGAACTGTTACCATTATTTTATTGAGATTTTAGCCTGAGATTTTGTGTTTAATTCTCAAAGGTTATGTGAAATCTTGTACTCTTGGGCTATTCCATGAGTGCATACCTTCTAGTTAAAGGGATACTATTGGTTGTGTGATGTGTTCCTCTTGCCTTGATGGGAAATTTCCAAACATTTGTAAGGTTTTCTTGAGAAACTTGTATAATCAACTTTATCTTGCTTTAATCTTCCATTCATACACAAAAATTACAACCTGTCCAACTATTAAATCCTTCTGAATTACCCATGTTTTCTACTTTTATAACAATTCGTCAAGGGACTTTTCCATTTCTACCCTCCCTTTCCATAAATATGCAGAAGCAAGATAAGATTTACACTGTCGTAAGTTACTTGAGTCCTATTTTGAAAGACATCTGCATTATTTAGTGTGACAACTCATGAGAGTTAAATGATGCTTAGCATTGACCATGTCTATTCAAGGACTATCCTTCATATTTCTAAAGAGAAAGCTTAGAGACTGCAATTTCATCCACCTTTCTCACAATTACAGGTTACAAGATGGGTCCTCTCACCGTGGATAAAGGTAGAACCTAAAGTAGGAGGGGAGGTCATCCCCTTTGTGAGTGCAATCCAATTTCTCCCAAGCTCAAGTCTCAAAGAGTCTATCAGATATGTCCCCGGATACAAATGACTAAATCTACAGTCTGTCTTTCTCTAAGAATCCATCTCAGTTTGTCAATGTTGTTTGGTTTGCAAGGTGGTGAAATTTTGGGGTACCAACACATTATAGCATCCATTCAAGAGAAAGGGGCTGCATTATACTGTATACACCTTATAGGAGGGGAAGTTCATTATATTCCATGCACACATTTATTACATTTATTTACATCTAATTACTTGTTCACTATCAAGTGTGACATGCACAAGAGCCACCTAGGGCACTACTCCACACACACGCACCTATAAATACATTGAGTCTGAAATGTAGTACAACACTCAGTTATAAGTTCACTCGTTTGACAGTTGAGGAAATTTTGACCCCTCATATGCATTATTTTATTTTTTAGGATTTGATGTGCTTTTGAGGGTTTTACAGGTCAATATTTATTACAGGTTATTTGCAACCTTGGAAAACATTTTGTGACATACTAGCAACAAAATTCAAAGGACATCGAACACCTTATGACCATCTAGTGGAGGTTTTATGAGATTTTTTTGAAGACACAAGCACCCAAAAACCTACCTAGGGTGCTCAGGGGTGCCTCTATCCCTCTCCAGGTGCCCTAGTCTAGGAAGATAGTCATCGTGCATACTTTTCTGAGGCTCTATTCGATATTTTTCCCTATCTTTTCACCTGGCTATCACTTCAACACAATCTAGGATAAATTTTGAAATAGCTAAGTCATCTTATCTCCTCTTTACAACTAGGGTTTCATATTTTCTAGATTATTTTACTTGGCTTAAATTGTATACTTAATTGATTATTCATTTATTGTTGCAATAACAATCAAATTAGGCATATATTTCCATATTTCTCTTAATTAGGGATCTATAAATGTGAAGAGTCTTATGAGTAATAGCCATATGTGAAGTAAATTGAGATGGATGTGTAAAAGGTGTTACAAGAGTAGGAAGGACTACACATACCATAGGATGTGTCAAGGATAAGGAGCCAACATGAATAGGAAAATACACACTAGGATTAGGAGTAACTGAATATGGAATGGTCGAAGGAGCCATAGACAACGGTGTATGTGGTGGAATTCCTCGAATAGTGATAAGATGTCACTCATAGATAAATTTAAGGCATAAGTGAATAATAGAAAGCATGTCTTTAGTATCCAAAGCCAAGGGAGTCCTAAGAGCATGTCAAAATGTGTAACAGTGGATCCAATAGTAAATGGCATAAAAATAGTCTGAGGCACAGTAGTAATGCGTAGAATAACATGGCCATGAGAAGAGGGAGACTTGCATGTCATATGAGATAAAGGGAAGCCAATTGACCACAAGAAATATAATGAGCATGTTTGGTACTTGAATGTAGGATGTACCATAACATTGTTGATGGTATGCGGCCCAGTAGAAGCATTGATATGTAACCTATGCGAGGAGAATGAGGAATGAAAATCAGCATCAATGAAACGGGTAAACATGTGATGGGAGATGAGTAGCACCAACAAGGAATCCAAGGCGATGATCCAAAGAATCATTAGGAGGTACTGCATGGTAGGTATGATTGGAAGATGACTCAGGGGCTGACTTTTCATGCTTAGGTAATGGTTCATTAAAGATTTTTAACTTGCTCTTTTCATTGGTAGATTTGGAAGTGTAAACAGTGGATTCAGGAAACTAGATCTCGTTATTTTCAATGAGGTCTTGAATCAAATGGAAAATATTAAAACACTTATTATTATAAATTCCATTACATATATAGTAATAACAATGTGCGTAATCATAAAAATTCCTGCCATGGGGCCTATTAGGATCATACTCAAGAGGAGGGTGGAAGAGAAATCATATTTCTTTCAATGAGTTGGGGAAAAACATATGTGGATGATTTCTTTCAATGAGTTAATATACACCGAGAGGCTTAGAACTGAAGCTTAGGATTTTAATAAACAACATTGACAGAAGGTTTAACATCATTAGACTAGGGCTTAAAAGGAACCTTTCTTGGAAATTTATAAGAAGAACGATTGGAATTATTAGATCCATATTTGAGTTTTCTCAAAGATAGTAGCTCAGTATCATGAGTCTTTAAGGTATGACATAGATGGTAAAAGGAATGATATGATCCAAAAAGCACACATTCTTGTAAAGGATGCTAAAGAGTTAAAATAAATAGATATTGCAATTCAGATGCAACTAATACATTTTTCATTTTAGAAATATTGTTCTTGTAATGCAATACATAATTACTAATATGTTATTTAGATCCTTGTTTAATTTTATGCATTTGTGCATAAGTTATTTGTGTTCTAATATTCATAGAAAAATGAGCTAGAAACAAATAAGAAAGAGTAGTAAATTATTTAATATAATGCAAGGGAAATTCATAGAACCATCACAAAGTATAATCATGTATGCTCTAAGGAAAAAACTTAGTCAAGGGTGTGTCATCACACACATAGTATAGGAAAGCAATGTGAGAGGCTCTAAGGTTCTCTTGATGATTTCCTTAGCCAGAAATAGAGTAAAATTTGGGTGAAACAAAATTTGCATGGAGTGAATAAGAATAAACTTCGTGTGCAAGAGGATTGTGAAGAATAAGTGAAGAATCAAGGGATGTCCAGAGGAATAATAAGTAGCTTCTTGCAACTAATAAATTTGAGATTACAAATTATGATAAAGATACTCTAAAGCATGGGTTCCTGAAGAGGGACTAGGTTGAATATGGGAGATAAGAGGAGAATAATAATGCATAGAGGGGGGTAGAAATAAACATGTGAACGGTGGAGACTACAATATTGGAAGGAGAGGAAGAAAGTGGGATAGAAGTAGTAGTAGTAGTAGTAGTAGTAGAGCATGCCAAGGTACGAATCATACTACAATGGGTAGCATTATCACAATCACATTGGGAAACCAATAAAGCATAGAATATATGTGGAACATGGGTCAAATGATCACACATTATAGAGAGGAAACTATTAAGGGCATCCAATTAGGCTTGATCAAAAATGGTATCTTCATCATAGGAATGTTCACTATCATATGCTTCAATGTCCTAGAGAGGAATATGCTTGGAATTGGTAAGAATTTTTTCATTGATGGGGTCAGCCATGCTAGAATTATAATGCTGAGTGGAGGGGGAAATCTCTATATAGGATGGTGATTGAAAGAGGCCAATGCGGATAATTGGAATTGTAGTCATTTTTTATACCCTTAGATTTAACAGTAAAATCCCATGCGTGCCAACCTATCACCCAGGGGGCGCTAGGTGTTCACTCGAGGCGTGTGTGGGAGCCAAGCCTCTCAATTATGTGAGTCTTGTGAGAATGAATCATATTATGACATATATTCAAAAATAAAGGAAGAAAACATGCATTCACTCTGAGAACCTATGAGGATTTATCACATCAATGCATCCATAGAAGAGAAATAACACTCAACATATAGAATTGATTCATACATAAAGGAAATACACAAGGATTATACATGTGAACACATACATGATTCAGAATAGAGTCTTATATTCATATTGATGAGTTCAATAACCACATTACATTCCTTGAGGTCATAACAGACCCATATAATAATGCAAAGCAAATTCAAGCATCATAACTACACTATGTCCTTCACATTACAAAAATGAATGCAGACCCATCCCTCTAAATATGCCATCACTCCTAGTTTTCACTAATCCCAACCCATAGAATCCTCCTTTATATTTCTCCATAGCTTCACCCTTATTCCACCACCTCTGCTTGCTCAAGATGATTCCATGTATATATCTCTATCTCTAGTCTCCTCTCTCGTATATTTTCTCCTATTCACGCACCTCTATATATAGCTTTTCTTCCTTCACCACCATGCCTTCTGAGGTAATAGATCAGTTTCCAAGTTTCCAAGTGGTCCTCCAATGGAGCATTCCTCCCTTGATCCGAGATCTCCACTATGAGCAATTATGTTCTTCTGGAACCTTCCATCCTATGCATGGAATATTCCATTTTTTATCCTACAACTACCAAGCTGGCACCTTATCCACTCTGCATGTTAGACAGGTCACATTTTTCTTGTGTGTTGCCTAGAACTCCAAATATGGCTAAGTCCCAAAACATTTCTTGCCTTGTGCACGCACCATGTGTTCTGCAACACCCTGCTAGAACCCTTCCCTACACACCTTCACCTCGCATGCCTTTCTTCAAATAGGTCATGTGTGCCCACATGCCTTCTTGTACTTAGCCTAATTATGGGTCCCAACAGGCATAAAAGGAGAGATCCATAATGGGCATGTAAGATATTGAGTTCACCAAATGATTTAATAAAATTAAATCTAATGTAAGGTAATTGGTGATCAAATAGATGAAATAATAAATAAGCAAGATCAAATTGAAGAAGTATAAGAAAGAGTGAGATATATGGTTTTTAGAATGATGTATCTTGTAAATGTAGGTTTGGATTGATTCTAGACTGGAGACTAACCTGGAGCTACGAATCATGGACTATGTGAACTTTGTGTATGAAAATGTGATATGGAAACTAATAGGAAAAACCACATGAAATGGGATAGGGCTGACAAGAACTAGTATCTATTATGAGCACTGGCATCTTTAGAATAGCTTGGTATATATGGTTCTTTATTTGTTGCTTCTTTTCATTCCTTATTTTATATAAGTCATGTCAGGTTTTCTATAATATTTCTCAATCACACTTGAACCTACAAAATAAACCATATCTTCCCACACAATACTTAAGATCACATTAGATGAATAAAAATATGCATATTCTTGAGTCGGATTGACCTCGACGGTCACCCCAATGTGATTTTCACCGAGTGTTGCACTACATTTTAGAATCATTGTAGTTCTAGTATGTGTGTGGCTAGAATAGTTTCCATTCAGATAAGGTGCCCTAGTTCTAGTTGCACAAAGAGATAGAGGGCTACAGCTACTTTCTTCAAATTAAAATGTGTGGCATGAAATTCATAATAGCTCCCCCTATACAGTGAAGTATGCAATCCAAAATGTGGTCCTTGATGTAGTAGATAGATAATATTATCTCCTTATATATTTATGTGCCTCTTGAATTCTTACCCCATAATGGGATTAACTAAGATGTGTGTGTGTGTGTGTGTGTGTGTGTGTGAGAGAGAGAGAGAGAGGGAGAGAGAGAGATTCATTTTCCTAAGTTTCTTGATTAACAAGTGAAATGCTTATCAAGGGTGATAAAATAAGACAAGAAATAAGTAACATTTGAAAGATTAAAAAAAGAGACAACATGGATAAAATCTCCCAAAGGGGACAATAGCCCATACGCTCTTGTCCCTAATGGGTGGTCCTGTACAGGGTGCTCAAAAAGGTAAACGTTGAAATCAATGTTGAGAAAGATGTGTGGATGTCCAAATGAACTAATCCTCCTACGTGTGTATGTAGAAAATGCATACCCTTGAAATCAAAGTTGAGAAATATGTCAGCTAATATGTAAAATTGCAAGTTGTAAGTTAGAAACAGTAAGAAATAAAGATGAAAAAGATAAAAGAAAATTTAAAACGGTTGTTAATTACTAGTTTTCTTGCTTAGGAATCATGCATATGAATGAAGTATTTTAGAGGATAGATGTACATGTTAAGTACGTGATTTAGTGACTATAGTTTGTACAAAAAAATCATTTCAAGAATTATAATGTTACTCTATAGTCATGGGCTCACTTTTAAATTTTGTCTCAAAATTTTCATAGAATCAACATTATCCATTTAAGCATTTTTTTTAAATTTAATTGGTTCTTAATGCATATATTTGATGGAAAAACATTATCCACAATATTTCCATACACCAAATTTGAAGAAGTAACTTAGATTAAACAACTAAAACTACTTCTAAACTATATAGACAATGAAAAACATAATAAATAATCATGTAAAGTTATAGTTTAGTAAAGCCTAAGGATCTCTCTTGAATGGTGACATTTTGAGACCAGTGGGGGGGAGTAATATTGTTTGGATGAGTCTTAGGAAAATAATAACTATGAAATAAGCCCATGTGAGTAATAAAAAAACATTTTAATTCTTCTAATTATTATCATATGGTCATAATAATAATAATAATAAATTCAAATAAGAACTTTATTTAAGATTTAATTTGTTTAAAGTGTATCCCGATGTGTGCAAGTGTTGTTTCTTAAACTAATGCTAATGTAAACAAAGACTAACACCTAAATAGTCTTAATTATCAAGAATTAAACAACATTATAAACACCATCATGATAAGAATTAATCAAGAGTTAGATGCTAACATTTATCAATACAAAACTATGAAATCAACTATGTTTTTTTTTATTAATGGCAAATAGTTTTTTGAAAGGGACTATACCCTTATACAAGAAGGCTCAAAAAGCCACATGTGAACAAATAAGGCCCAACGAACAAGAACAAGAACAAAAGAAAGAAAAAACCTGCACATAATAAAACCCAAGACCAACAGCAAATCAGCATAAAAACAACTGGTTTATAGCGATCAAACAGCTACTGCTCGACAAAGAAAGTGAAGCATTAATGATCAGCCGAGCAGTACCGAGAAACTAGTAAGATGGAGAAGCGTTATTCTTAGAGAATAGTTTTTTATTTTTACGCACTGTAATCCAGCCTGTAGAAGCCTCCGTAATTAGGGTATTGAAACAAGGAGGCGTATTTTCCTTATCCTCCATAGATCCAACTGGGACAGCGGATTCATTATCTTCTTTTGTATCTTTCTTAATGCCACCAACAGAATGAGATTCTTTGGTGCATTCAACAACTGGAACTTCTGAAAGAGGGGTTTCCAAGACAAAATCATCTTCAGTATCTGTATTTGACTCCTCTTTGGCTTCAAAAATCAGGTGTTCAGGAAGGGCATTTTTCCACCAGTTGTTTTTTCCATTCTTCCGCTTTTCTACTCTGCAAACATCAGTAGTGTGCCCGGTAGCAAAACACTTTCTGCACCTAAAGGGAAAGCCTTCATAATCTAATTATTGTGTCCAAGTTCTGTTTTGGACTATAAGCTCTATATTTGCAGGTAGATTTTTGGATGTGTCCAGCTCAACAAGGATTCTAGCAAAGGTTGTGTGCGTGAAATCAGTGGTTTGCGGGTCAATGAAAAGGGTATGACCCAAAGTATTTCCAATAGCAGTTAGACAAGTATGGTCCCAGAACTGGAGCGGTAAATGGGGCAGTCTAATCCAAACCGGTTTACATGCAAAGGATTCAGTGATTGGGTTAAAAGATGGGAACCAGGGTTTCAAAACCAAGTAGTGGGATTGCAAAGCCTAGATTTTTTTAGCTATGACTTCCTTATCCCTAATTGAGGAAAAAACAACAATAAATGTACCTTTTCGCACATGGATAGAGATCTAATTTACCAGATAGAATCGGGATCCAGAGCTTTGTAATCCAGTCATGAAGGGTAGCTAGGTTTGGCCAGAGCCCGCTGAATCTCCCGATCAGGGCATGCTCTAAGTAGAAACGTTCTGAATCAAGGACTTCATCCCCAAATGAAACGTTGGGATTAGTAACCACAGGGGTCAAAGGTGTGATGGGGCTCATCCCTTGTGCGAGACTCCTGCCCCTATAAAAAATCTTTAAATGTAGCCGATCTGTGTGGGTTATTATTTAGGACATGAACCCTGGTATCAGGACAGTCTGTCATAGTGAGCTTCGTGTGTAAATCCACTAAAGAAGAGCGGTTCAGAGGTTGCATTGGAGACCCGCCACCTACAATTCTACCATTGTTGCAATCACCATTAGCAGCAAAGTGATCAGCACAGGGAGATCGTGCCTTCCATAAAGGTGTCAGATGAGATCCGTCCCCATGAGAGGAACTAGCAAGGTTGGGAGCCGAAGAAGCTGCCTTCGCATCACAAAATGCCAGATTAATCCACGAAAGGAATTTTTCTACACCAGTTTACGATTGTTCTTGTGCGTGTCCTGCCAGCATCTCCACTATTTTTCTGCCCTCCATGGCCGCGCCGTGTTCTGCGCCAGTTTGCGATTGTTCCTTGTGCGCATCTGCCAGCATCTCCGCCATTTTTCTGCCCTCCATGGCCGCCATGTCTTCTCTTAACCATTTAGGGTTCGCAGAGGTCACAGAGAGGTTCACAGAGGTAGGAGAGAATATTAAGCACCTAAATATGTTAAGCACCTATGTTAAGCACCTAAATATCCTCTATTCTTTAACAACATGCAAATGAAAGAACCTAGGTAGGTTCCATGGCTATCAAAAACAATTGTCCTTAATGTTCCAAGAACCTAGGAATGGGGGTTTATCAAAGTTGGGCTACAAGACCCTTTTGAAACCTCTCATATGACCTAAGCACTTTAGGCTAGAATAGGAAACTTAGCTCCACAAGATGATGAACTCTCAAGAGAACACAAAAGTAAGCTCTTAGTCTATTTTGCTATATGCTTTGCATTTGCTTTCTCAAAGAGTTTTGGTGTAAGTAAAAAGGTAGGTGGAGGGCTCTTTATATAGCTCAAAGGATGAAGGATTCAAAACATCCTCATGAATGTGGGATAAAGGTAAAACATGATTAGGAATGGATAAGGTTGCTTTATTAAAGGTAACCTTACTTTAGAAGGGTTTAATACATGTTTAGCAAGTCATAGGGAGTTGGGGGGTGCCTTAATTAATCAAAGGTGATTAATTAATAGGTAGGTGTAAGCTTATAGAAGCCAATTAGAAGAATATTAGTGCAATTTAGGCTATTGTGAGGGGATTAAATCAATTAAATATTGATTTACTAGTTAAATGAAGGGGAAGAATAATTAATTAATCTAGATAGAAGAGGTGATTTAATTAACGGAAGGTCGTTAATTAGGTTGTTAGCTGGATAGGTGACTTAATCAATTAGCATATTTTAATTAATTAACGACAATAAGAGGGAATATGAGTGCTTTTGACGATAAGTCATCAACTTGCAAGAAAGGGGGATAATTAGCACAATTTAAGTATTTAAATTACTTAGGCATAATTATAGGTGTCTACACCTGACACTAACTTGGTGTTAGGATGACACTAGCTTGATGTTGGATAACTTAATGTTAGGATAATTATTCCAATGCTAGGATAGATTCGGGTTGAAAATAAATTTTAAAAATTAAAAATTAAAAAAACCTCCCAGATATTTCACTTCAATACCTCATTCCATAGTACATTTTTTTTCATTTTGAAGCTTGATGGGTAGGTGTTTGTGATTGAATCATATTTGGTGGATGAATAATGAAGAGGATTGTGATTGAATCACATTTGTGTAATGAGGTTTGTGACAGAGGCTTTTGATTGAAGAGGTAGATATATTTGAGTGAAATCTACAAACTTTAGGGCTCTTACAAAATTAGATACAATTTTGAGGCATATGTCTTATTTCATTTAGTGTTTATATTAGGGTTTTGAGATTACATTTGGAGAGGAATGATATTTTTATAGAGATAAGGATGTGAGAGGAAGAGGGTTTTTTCATAATGTTAACTACAATAAAACCAAAAAAACTAAATATCAAAAGAAGGGTTCGTGTTATTAGAGGAGGGGTATGCCTTGTTTTCATTGACCTTTTGAGTGCGCTAGGGGATATGTTGTTACTCAATTAGGAAGAGGTAGATGCGTGAGGAGGATGCAAACATCTGATAGGGAATTATTGTGGGGAAGAATTCTAATGAGGAGGAAAACACTAACAACAATGACTATGATGATGTTATTAAGGACCCCCAATGTAGAGAAAACATTAGAGGGGAGGAGGAAACATGAGGTTAGACAAAGGAGGAAGAATATGGATACATTGCATCATCAAGAGGGAGATAAGGTTTGTAAATCTCGATAAAATTGTGTATCCCAAATACAATATAATAAAAGTTACAATTTTAATTTTACATTTATGAATGTTTACAATTTAATTTTTAAATTTAAAACATAAAAATTTATTTAAATTTAGATTTGAAAGAAAAACAAAGTTCACAAACATATGAGCTCTCAGAGAAATGGACGTGAAGAAACATAGTAAATTTCTAGCCATAGAATGAGATAAAATGCACAAGAATATACGAATTGATATACATAATATTGTATGTCTGATTCAATCCAAAATGAGAAACTTAGTACACACATAATATAATACAATTACTCTACATGAAATGGCCATATGAAATGACAAAAATTACATGACAACCCTCATAAACTATATGAGCTTGGTTGCATGTTAATAAAATGTAAAAGGAAGCTTATATGGTCAGGGTACATTTCAGGGTGTTACATTACTTCAAAGAGTTTGAGAGAATCTTTAAAAAATACACTCTATGTATATTGTGCAAGTATGGTATTCCATGGGATCACATCTCTTTGTGTCATTTTTTTGAATAACTCTCGTTCCTTGTGTACAATTCCACATTTTGTGTACATGTCTACTAGGGCATTTATAACTACAAAATTTGAAAAAATACTTACTTTTCATTATGCTTCTATTAGTGTCCATGTGATGTTCAAAACCGCCAAGTTTCATACAGTTTGGGAATATACTGAAAAATAACACATCCATGCAACAAACACAAGTATAGTTGGCAATTTTCATGGTTTTTGTGAAAATTCTATCTTATGATCATGTATAAAAAATGGTACAAAATAAGGTTTTTGATATGATTTCTAGACCTCCTATTGTAACATCAATTCTTTTACAACATATTCCTTTAGTGCATGAAAGTTATAAGGAACAATATGATAGAGATGTTGATTTTAAGGATGTCTATAAAGATCTAACTCATGGTAAAAAGTGGAAGAATTAGACTATCATTCACATGATGGATTGCTTTATCATCTCAGTAAATTTTAAATTCCTCAAGATGAAACATTTCATTCGATTAGGAAAACACATAATTCTCTTATTTCTAGTCATTTTGGTGTTTGTAAAATAGTTGCACCATTGCAAAGATATTGTTATTGGAATGATATATATGAAAATGTATCAAAATATGTTAAAGGTTGTAATCTTTGTGCCACAAAAAAGCCTAGTAACTGGAATTTGGGCTTGTATACCCCACTTCTCTTACCAATGGGAAATTATTTCCATGGACTTTGTTGGAGGCTTTCTATCAAAAAATAAGCACGACTATTTATAAGTGGTTGCGGATAGATTGAGTAATATGTGTATTTTGGTGTCGTGAAAAAAGTAGATGACAAACAAGGAAATTGCACAATTATTCTTCAACAATGTTTAGATTCATTTAGCTCTACCTATTTCTACTGTCCTCTGATCGAGATTCTCTATTTATTGGGAAACTTTGGTCATCTTTATGGGACATGATGGACACCAGATTGAAGAAAAACATTGTTTTTCATCCACAAACTGACAAAAAAATAGAGGTAGTAAACCATACAATATTGCATCTTCTTAGAGGATATTGTAGTAAACATCCTAAACTTTGGGATGAACACTTATGTTATATGCAACATGCTTATAATTGTGTCATTCATTCTTCAACACATAAGTCTCCTTTTGAGATTTGTTTTGGTTACTTTACTAATTTACCTTTGGAATTTTCTTTTGGACAAGAAGTTGTGGTAGATGGATGAGATGACATCGATAAGGATAAGAATTTCATTTAGAAGATACAAATGGTACATCAAATTTTTCAAGAGTATTTGGAAAATAATCGGTAAAATTACAACGTTAGGCATGACCAACACTAGGTTAATCATCATTTTCAAGTTGGTGATCAATTTCCGATTCATATCAGTAAAGAGAGATTGGAAGGTGAATATAAAAAGTTGAAACCAATCAGGTATGGGCCCATTTAAAATATTGGAAAAGATTGGTAATAATTCCTTCCAATTATATTTCCCATCATATATGCAGATATATTTTGTTGTAATTGTTGAAATATTTAAATTCTATGATACACCCATGATTATTGATCAGGACTAGACTATTCAAGTATCTTCTATTAACAACATTGCTCTTATGTTCTTAAATGAATTACAGGAAGATAATATTCTTGACCAGGATGATAAGGACTTCATGAACAAGTGATGTTGAATATCTTCATGTGGGTCTAAAGGTAATGCATCCAAGAAAATGACAAATATATGGAAATCAGAAGAGTGAGGGAACTGTACCCTCACCTATTATCAAAATAAAATTAAAAACTTTTGGTGGTCCAAAAGTTCTCCTCGTGGGGAAGGATGGATTGATCCAAGATGATCCTCACTCTGAATTAAGTAGATTATTTGTATAAGGAAATTAATTCTATATGGAAGATATCGTCAAGATATTTTTGACGCCTTTTGAACAAGGCAAAATGGATGTTGTACACAAAAGATATTGTCCACTAAAATTAATCTCCAATTGGCAAAAATTAAAAGTGCAAGTTATACAGAGTTGAGGTGGCATTTTGTGAGTGCAAGAAGTGGACAAATTTCATGATGAAAAGTGGAAGTTTGATCATTGCAAAATTTTATTTTGTAGTCTTTATTATTTGATGGTCAATGTGGGGCCCAGTAGCTAGTGGGGTCCACTCTTTTTTTAAGAAGAGGAACCCTGCCACCATTCTTCACATTATATTGTATTGGTTTTTCCTTATAAACCCATTAGGAAGACTAAATTATATTGCATGTGGGATCAAATACCCAAGTAGGTAAAAGATCGTGTAACCAGCTTGGCTAGACATCCATCTCACCACGATGAAGCTGCACAACCAACCATCATACTAAGTGTCAAGTCAATCAACGATTCTCAAAAACTCACGAGTTAAAGGGTCAAGCTAAGTGGAATTTTTTTTCTATTAACAAAACCAATAAATGTGATCGCGGCCACAGACATAAATGGGATCAACAACCACAAATACAATGAGATCAACAAAGGTTTTAAAATCCTACGTCAAACACGTAGGTGGTAGATAAAAAGGAATACGTGGAAGGTCGAGGTAGAAGCAATGACCACCCAAACACTATCCTAAGCCTCTAACCATTAGGCCATTGCCCAACATGGAAAAGGGGATACAAAAAAAAATTTATAAAATTTATTTTTGGAGATAGACCCTCTAAAACTAATGTGACGGATGGGAGATTCAAACCATGGTTATTTGTGGAAAAATGATATTCTTTGGCTGCTAGACCATATGGATAAGAAGTGTTATAAAAGGGCCTAAATTATATTTGAAAGGGTAACTTGTTTTATTGCAGGATCCTATTAAGGACCATAGAGCCATTTTGGAGCATTTTTCGTTACGGGAGTCAAACTGGAGAAGCGATCAAAACCTCCTAAAGACTGAACATAGATTACTTTTGTAGAATAAAAATATTTGTTATATACGTTATTCTTGTATATAGCATTTTTGCATCATAATTTACCAGTTCATGAGCTTATATGGACCCAGAGACATAGCCCATTTGGGTGAACTCTGTTAACACTTGGTTTGCACTGTCTACTGTCATCTTTCTCTCATTTTCTCACTATTTAGCAGTTTTATTGTTTTCAAGCCAAGTATTTAAAAGCTATAATTTGGTTAAGTGAGTCACTTAAATACACATTATGGATCATACTTATAAACAATATCTTAGCATTACTTTTTGAAAAATTATATACATTTGAGTAGTGATTTATTTTTTTAAAATTAATGTTATTTATAAACAATATATTAGTATTACTTTTCTAAAATTTTGATTTATTTTCATTTAAATAAAGATATTGGAAAGCGAGTGATTGTTTTATTTGTACAATAGTTAATTGTTTTTCTCTTCATAATAGTTCTAATTAAATCTAAATATTAATATGGGTACAATATTTACATAAGATTATTTAGATGTGAATCAAAATAAAATATTTAAGTTATTTATAAAAAATACACTACACTAGTATTACTTTTAAAAAATCTAAAAAACATTTGAGTAATGATAAAAAAAAGAATTAATACATTATTTGTAAACAATGTATTAATATTATTTTTCTAAAATTTATGTTTATTTACATTTAAATATTTTTTTATTATTGATAAATGGTTTTTTTAATGGGACCATACCCCAGGGATACAAATGCTCAAAATCCAAATAAACATGAAAAGCAAAGTGGTTATAAGAAGAGGGGACCACACCCCAACAAAAGTGAATCCTAGAGCTCGAAGAAACAAAAAGTAACATATGGTTTTTTTATCAATGGGGGCCTCTCCCCCGCTCCCCCCCGCAAAAAGGTCTTAGCAGACTGAAAAAAAAAAACCTTAGAATCCAAAGGTAGTGTCAAATTACCAGAACAGAGAAAAAAACAATAAAGTAACATAACAATAGTTGCTCATACATCACCAAAACAGCCAGAAACCAAAAAACAGAAGCCAAGAAGGAAAGAACCTTCTAAATAAGACATTTTTGAAAAAAAAAAATCACCCCCTCTAATGCCTTGAAAAATTTCAAAGCAGGTTGCATGTCTGGATCTTTGTTTCTCGATTTGATCACTTTTTGCATAGCTTTTCCTCTTTTCCACAGCTCTTCAAAAATCACACTAATGGCACAAAGTTACTTGACTTGAGTGTTGAGAAAAATCCAATATGGTTTTTTGAATAGCCATGTGGTTGAGTTGTTTTGCGATAATTTTATCCACGGTGTCCTCCAAATCCTTCACCTTCTTGCTTAATTCTTCCAAGTTTCCCTCAACTTTCTTCATGGCATCATCCTTCTCCTCCAAGTCAATGTAACTATCTTGAGGGGGGTATATCCAAAGACTTTCTGATATTGAGTAGGCTATTAGCAACATCTCGGTCCTTGGAAACTACCCATACTACAAAGGGCCCTCTTAGTAGGAGGAGGGGAGGGTTGTCTCTTTATTTTGTGATTTTTTGGAAGGTGGGGACAGAGAAGAGCTGGAACTATTATTTGTAAACATTTCATGGAAATACAGGTGCAGAAACATAATAACCCCTTGGTGGAGAGGCACAACCCTCTTATTTTGATTGCACTTCCAATATGGACTTTTCTAAAGATTGTAAAATATAATATTCCAAGCTAATCCTAGGAGCTCTATGAAAATGGTTCAAAATTAGCAGATGATGTAGAGGGAGAGTAGTAAACCGGCCTTCCAATGTGATATATCGGACCACCATATGAGCCACTTCATCATAGGGCGTCGAGAAGGAGGAGAAAAGAATATCCACCTTGGTGACCTCCCAATTTCTCCTACCCCTGAAAAAACTTCTTCTCCTCTGCCTCCTTGTCAAAATTGTTATGATAAAATTTGATTCCATTCAACCCTAAACCTGTAACATACGATATTAGGTTCTAAGTAATAGGAAAATACTTTCCCTTCTAGCTAACAACCTTGTTATTCCATTGTTTGGTGAAGAGCGTGGAAATGTGTTGGTCAAAACCTTTAATCCTTTGAATAAAATTTGTAAATCCTTCGATTATCCAAGGCATTCCAAAGTTCTAAGTTGGTTTTCAAAGTCGGATCAAATATCAGTTTAACCCTGCATGGTAGACCCCCCCATCTTCGCAGTAATCTAGCCACCAAAGCACCAAGATCGAGCAACTAGAAAATAACATGCAGTGACGATGAAAACCACACAACTAACAAGGTTGAAGAAATATTTAGCATATCGAGGAAATTTCCATTGCAAAAGGAAGGATCTCAAACCAAGGTTGAGATGGAAGTGTTTCATTGGCCAGGGAGTGTCATCAGTACTAGCCCAAGGTACAGTTGTCTCGGGCATCTTTTTCCAATATTTGTTTAGCCACTTAAGGGATATCATTATAATTATTCCAAATCTTGAAATCATTACAGCACACTCCCCACGTTGGCATAATAATCCACCATGGAATTTCCCTCCCAGTATGTGTGGCAGATACTAACCTTTTTCAAACTATTGCAAATATTAATGGCCTCATGAATATAAATGTTTAATGTTCCAATTTGGGGGGGGGTGGATTCCATTAAGGTTGTTGATTATGTTTAAGGAGTCCCGTTTAATTATAAGATTGGAAATATTGAGTTTTTTTACTTCACGCAATCCATGTAAAGCAGCAAGAGCTTCTACATAATGGTTAGACTGAGTCCCCATGGGGCCAGCATAAGCCACCATGAGATTGTCATTATGATTTATAATCACCCTTCCCCCCTGCATTGCATGGGTTTCCTTTGGAGGCCTCATCAAACTTAAGCTTGCACCAACCATTCTCAGGAGGAATCCACTTAACCTTGGATCTATCAATGGTAGTAGAACTGACTTGAATGTTGCTTATATCAATGTCCCAATTCTTGATATATCTATCTTCATTTGGAGGGAAAGCCTGATTTTTAGGGGGGTTTTGCATTTTAAAATGTTCTATTTCAAGTTAATGGAGATTTCTTTCAATATCCTTTTGTTGCTACGTTTAACACCTCTAAAGATGAAAGAATTTTTAGCTTTCTATATTTCTAGATGGTGCGGGGAAATTTACATTTAAATATAGATATTACAAAGTGAGTGATTGTTTGATTTGTATGACTAATTGTTTTTCTCTTAATGATAATTTTAATTAAATTTAAATATTAGTATTGGTACAAATATTTACCTAAGATTATTTATATATGAATAAATAAATAAGAATCAAAGTTATTTATATATAATATATATTAGTATTACCTTTTTAAAAAGTATGTACATTTTACTATTGGAACCCTCCTTTATATTAAATTATACAAAATAATACAAAGTGTTACATAGTAAGGGGCATCCGACAGTGGACACGGCCTCGCAAAAAGCAAAAAAAAATGCCATGAAGGCATTAGAAAATGCCACGAAGGCAAAAACAAAAACTATATACATTTTAGTAATGATTATCAAAATAATTAATGCTTTTTATAAATAATATATTAAATTATTATTTGTCTAAAGTATATACATTTTAAAATATTGAACATTGTAGTGATGATTAAAATCTAATATATAATGTGATTAAATTGTTGGTGGAAATTATTAACTTAACATAAAATATCTAATTATATTGTAATTAAGTAATTTCACGTTGGTAAGTTTTATAAGGAATTTTTTTCCCATAAATGTTTATCGTTTATATCATTTGTATTTATATTTATTCCATCTACAAATTTCTAATTTGTTATAATTATTATTTGTTGAATTCTTGTATAATTTTGTGTGTAAATCGTTCTTTATTTCAATTGCAATTAAATTAGGAACCTCCTCTTCTACATATTCAAAAATCTCATATGTTATATAACATCTTATCTTGGTTTTAACTTTCAAAAATAATTTTCATTATGAAATTTTTTATGTTTATATGTTCTCCATCAACAATGTGATATCATAGGTATTGAGATTTGAAATCAAACGTAATTACATAAAATAATAATTTTGAAGAATAAATATTATTGTAATTCTAGATAAATGAAAATGTACATAGATAACAAGTTGAAGAAGCCCCAAAAAATGAGTATAATTATTTCCATAGGAGTGTCATATAATGATATTATTTTTTCTAAGTTTTTTGGCAAACATTTATGTGACACATATGCAATAAGACCATTTTCATATTGTAATTTATCGAAATCCACTTATGTTGTAATTTAATACGGTGAACAACACTTTCTATCAAAACTAGAATTATTATAGACATTTTAATATAATTAGAAAAAAAAAAAAAATCATTTTTTACAAACACAATTATTGGTTCCACCTTTATTATGTATCAGAGTGTTTTTGTAACAATTGGTGTTATTGCTAGTTAACTATTTTCATGCCTACTCGTTATACAAATGATGTGTGGAAGATATTGACTAAATATTGGGGAAAAAATGGATTGTGATGGTCAAACATCACAATAGAAAAAAGTGGCACAAGCCCAAATCCAATAAAAAGGGAATGTTACCAATCCCGGAGGGTCCATTGGCTTTGAAGGGGCACAAACTCAATTCTGAAGTAAAATTTATTTAGTACTTCTACTAATAAATGTTTTAGTTTAATTTTTTTAATTAACTTCTAAGTAATTATTGCACTTCTAACATGTAACAGGCAGAAAATTATGAAGAAGTTATGCAACATTAGCATAAGGAGCATATCTGACAACTTGGATATGTTTCTCTACAAAGGGAAATGGCAATGCGAGGATGTCAACCAAAACTGGTAAATTGTTTTATATTTTTACTAATATATATGTATATATAACATATATACATATACACATTTATACAAATACATATAAACATACACACACACATATATTATTATAATTTTATTCTATTAATTTTTAAAGAATGTTTTGGTTGTCTTTTATGTAGGCAATATACAATATTGAGCTCGAATCACAATGAGTTAGCGCTTCAAAATTTATGTTTAAGGATAGAGACTTCTGGGATGGATGTGAAAATGTTGATGTAGGAGGTAGTGTTTGGGGGTTTGAGAAATGATTCTGGGAGAGTTGGTGGTTTAGAAAATTGTACTAGTGTTGGGTGAGAAACTACTGACACTGATGATGCCCCTATTTGATGGGGTCAATCATGACTAGGATTTATGCCCTTTTAATAATTCATACAATGATATTTTATTATATTACAATTTTATTATAGTTTTTAATATATTATATGATTGATTGTTTAGAATTGTTGAATTTTAATTTACTTATAATTTTTCCTTATAATTTATTATTCAATGCCATTGAACACAAACCTAGCTCGTGTTTATCTTTAAAAAGTGATTTTGATTTTACATGTAGATTTTATTGATATATTTTACATCGCATCACAATCACCAAGTAAGGTGCATTTTCATGTTCAACAAATATTTCACAACGAAATTCGATTAAATTTATATCCAAACTTCAATATTAAAATACTATTTTACTTCAAACAATAATAAAGTATTGTTTATTAATTTTCTTTAAGAAAATAAAGTTGGATTATAATTGATTTATATTCAAGCTATAGTGAGGTGCTATAGCCAACTTATAATCAGACATAAATCCACATTAGTGTCAACAAATAATCATCTTGTAGTCGTAAGAAAATTAGAATTAGGGTTAGGTTATAGTCTTGATTCACATCAGACTATAGTTTGGATTAAAGTCATCCTATAGTTACATTATAGTCAGGAGCAATGTCAGGTTATAGTCAGGATTATTGTCAGGCTATAGTAAGGATTAACGTCAGGGTTGTCTAGTCAAGATTAATGTTATCCTAAATAGTCAATATTAACATCAAGCTATAATCAATATTAATGTTAAGTTATAGTCATGCTAACATCAAATTGTCAAGGACATGTTACCGTTAGGTGATAGTTAGCCTATTTTCATCCTAACGTTGCGACGTTAGGATGACATTAGGCTAACTATATTTTGATGTTAACCCTTGAATATAGTCTGATGTTAGTGTCTCACAATAAAAATATCCTATTAGTTACACAAATTGTGATGACCAAGAGATATATGGTGTCACCATGTCTGACTTTACATATGTTTTTTTCTTAAAAATATTGAATTTTGTTACTATACTCTGAAACTAAAATGATTATGCCTTGCCACTAAATCCATATTTAAACACTCCAAATGTTGTAGCGGATAGAAGCCCAAAGGATGGCCACAAAAGTGAAGGCACCATTATTTATGACATATTATTGCTTAGAATTGACATTTTGTCATAGAATTTAGATCTCACCCACTTGACAATGTTAGAAGCTAGAAGATCTCTTTGGAAACTCCATGTCAGAAAGTAGGTGCCAAATGCACTTAATGAAGATTGGATTATGTATTCAAGCTTGTTATGCACACAATGAAGAATTCGAGGTTATTAAACCAATAATAGAACAAATATGCTATTTTCTAGATCACTCAAAGGGGCATTCAATTTGATTCGAAAATGTAACTACCATCACCTAATTTTCTAGGAGTAATTGTGTAGTTGGTAGTAGGTTGTGGCTATTTGTGATTAAATTCCATGTAGGTGACATTTATCATAACACTTGTGTTTATGCATTGAGAGATGTGATTTTCCTATAAATAACCAATTGAAAAACTTTGTAAAGGGAAAATTCTTGAAGAAATAAGTTTCAAAATTTTGTTATGCATTTGCCTTAGTTTTCTTATTTCTACTTTTGTTTTTCCCTTAGTTTTTGATGTTTGTGTACACTTTTTCTATCTGACTAGAGTGGATCCCTCTTATTTATCAATTGATATATATTTCAAACGTTGCATTGATTTATTGTTATCCTCTTACATGTCTAACGACCTTTTGTCCCTGTTTTCTCTATAATAAATTTCTCATACTCTCACACCTACTCATGTCTTGATCGCACAAATGTTGGTTTGAATGTGAGTATGGTTCCTTGGATTTATCTCTACCAACTAGAAGGGAGTCCCTTATGCGGCATCAAATTCATTTTATATTTCTCTCCACACCTTCTCTCTTTCTCAATTTTTAATCCCCTTTGTAAGATTAGGATTAATCTATGACTAAAGCTTGTAATCGATTTATGTTGCTAGTATTTATGGTTGCATCTTATACTCATTGTAGAACATACCTTAAAAGGAGATAAAAATATTCAAAGAGTGATCAACCCATCAACCTATGCACACCTTGACTAAATATTCAAATGTCGAATACCAAGCTTTTGCATTGATAAATCATTATGCAATTTCCTAGAACAAACCAACAAACACCCTTAAAACAAAATAGTAAACATCAAGCCTTTGAGTTATTCCTAGAAAATATTTAGCGATCATGACCTAGTGAGAGTTAACCTTGTCAAGAAATGTGCACAATCCATTGCATACATACTTACAAGAAAAGAATTATCCAACCCATTTGTATAGGACTCTAACTAGGTTTTCTATGATTGTGAGCATGATACTTTCACTTAAAGAATCAACATCCGTTGGCATTAGGAGGGAGAAGGCATGTGAAAAATATAGATATCAACATTATTGGTGTGAGAAGGAGGGAATGTCAAGTTCAAGTGTAATGCACAACAAAAATATTTGTTGACATGTGGAAAACATCCTGATAGGGGTGCGATTTTAAAAATTTTACCACATATCATCTAGAAATCTACTCATCATGGATAAGGCTTGGTTTGGAAAAGTTTAAAATCCAATAGTTATCTCAGGAATCTAATGTGACCTACTCGAATATTATTGGGAATGGTGTCCAAAGTATATGTAGAAAGGCATTAATATTGCGGAGAAGTATGATATAACCTTCAAGGATGCTTTAACTAGAAGATCAATCTTTCATGAAGATGTCACCCGCCACATATTTCCTTGTGCCTTGTGTGAACCAGTTTACCAATTATATCTCTAGAAGCTTATTAGGTCAATCACATCTTGGGATATTTTTGAGACTATTTTATTATTTACATAGATCCCACAATATCATATTTCTATATTGCATTTTCTTGTAAAGGAGCAAGTGAACCCATGAGTTATTTCAACATTCATTTTCATTAACTCTATAAGAGGTTGAGGGATTCCTATGTCATTTCCAAGAAAATCATTACTTAGATTTATGTATGTGCTTTGGATCCTGTTTTTCCCTCATTCATATGGGAGGACTCTATGGTCCTTTCCTCCCTATCCTTATTTTTTCTACAAGGTTGTCTTAGTGGAACAACAATGCATTGTAAAAATAATACCTCCACTAATGCAATAGGGAGTTTATTATCAAATGCTAGTGGCCAACCCTAGTTTTTCATAGGGCACCCATCTCAATTATTTTACCAACATTTTTTATTAACCCTACAACCAAAGGTGCACTCCTACACAATCATATGTGGACTATCTTATTTAGGATATTATTCATGTTAAAAATGTGGAGACAAACCAAGCCTTAATAGTTGCACATGATATTAATTCATTCTTGGCTCAAAATAATAATTGTATCATACATTATAATACTAGTTGTGCATTTTATATAGTTATTTTTCTTAATTCTGATTATGACATGGAACTTGTTTGCACAGAATATGAAGAGCCACATGAAAAAGGAAAGGCCTTGGAAAAGAAAAAAATGAAACTTACTATGAACCTGTGCAAGATGATGTAGAATCCCATGTGAAAGATCAAAAAGTGACGAATGAGTTTCTTCAATAGTTCAGAGGAGTTGGATGATATGATCTCTTACGCAAGCTAAGTTGTGACCACCTTATCGGAGGTTTCAATGTATTAGAGTTAGCCCTGCAAAATTGGTGTAAGATCCATTTATATTTGTGCATTCTACAACCCATAATATATTAAGGGATATTCCTTGGCAATGACACCACATAATTTATAGAGAAGTGTGTGTCTTGAAGGAATTGTGCAATTAAGTAAATTTAGAAAATAAGATTTTCTTGCTTCGACTGAATTGTGTTGTGAGATAGAAAGTCTGTAGTGTGCATAGGGTTACATACCACTATCATCACATCCCACAAAACCTGCAACATCCCAGACATAGGGAAACATGGAAGAAGACCTAAAGGAAACATAAAAGTCTTGTTGATGAGGAGTGTTGCATAGTTTTTGCACACATTAATGAACCAGTTTTTCTAAATAGAAATCACATGTGTACAATGTAATGTGAACGCTCGAACGGTATATGTTATTTGAAGCGATAGTTATTACTTTTGTAGTTGATGTTGATAAGGAGTGTGATTGATTTTGTAAGTGCAGGGAATATAGATGAAGCATTACAAGCCTTTTATTGCAAGAGTCGTCTAATCTTGTGTCTCTATGCCTTTGTGGATTGAAATATATTGAAGGGGATCATTTTACATATCCACTATACTCCTCAGATTTCCAAATTCCTCTGGCAGAAACCATTTCAATCTATTTCCGCTCAAATTCCTTGAATTTATAATTGAGATGAATCATCAAGTCAATTTAATGTTCACTAATAAAAATTGGACTTCTTGTTTATGCTCCATAAAATCCTATATGGATAAGACTTACAATTTTTGAAGATGTTCCAAAGTCCCCCACAGATCGAGGAAATGGGTCCAAAAAGTTTATTATCAGAGAGGCTCCCTAAGATTTCATGTCAGAACAGAGATCAACAAAACATTAGGAAGTCTTTCACAACTGTCATCTAGAGAGTAAATTTCTCTCCAAACACAATTCTTAATAGCCTATTGGAAGTATCACCAAAAAATAAAAAATTACTAAACTCACAATGTATCTAAACTTATAATATATCCTAGCTCTATCAAAAATGATCCCTTAATATTGTTTGAGGATAGATTCGTGTAAAAGCAATAACATAATATTGCTAGACCCATTAGACCACAGTTGAATTATATATGCATGCTTAATGTGCTTGACATAACCCTTCCACAATCATCATATACATGATCGATCAGCAACACAAAATAAGTAAGGCTTACAAGCTTCTAGAATTCCACAAATAAGTATAACCATACTCATTATTTTCCACAAATCTTGTTGGAAGAGATTATAGAGATCTTGTGTAGTTTGGGAAAATGGGTAAAAGAGCTTTGATCAATACAGACATTCATCTTTTTCCCCAAGCTTCTGTATGAATTGGGTAGAGAGTGTCTATTAAGGGTATCCTGCACATCTCACTTCAAGCTCAAACAAGTCTGTAATGGCTGGAAGAAAGTGGTAAGCAATTCCCAGTTTTACGAAGACAGGTAACAGTTTGGAATGTGTGAAGAAGCCATCATTTTAATCAGAGGTGATACGAAGATCTTGTTAATTGGCTCCCGAGCCATCCAAACCTTATGTGATAGAAAATCCCTTCCCCGTAAGGGAGTAATCATATATGATCCTGTAGACAACTCGTGGGAGAGGCTCCCTCCCATCCCCTCCGAACATCAATTTTGCTACGGTATTCTTTCTCATTGTGTATACTACAACTATTAATTGATTGTGATGGGGTCCATGAGTGAGAGCAGCCAAGCCCTAACTGGCAGTGTTTTGATATACAATTTAATCTCTTGCCAATGGTAGCGAGGCGTTGACAATCCAAGCCATGTGTGGGGTCCCCTGTGCGCGGTGTTAGCTCGAGGATTGATTTTCATGTTAAAAGGAGCTGATAACAATGAAGAGGGGCTATGCAGGGAAGAAAACCCATGCTCTATAATGTAGGGAGATGGTCGGTGGGAGCCTCTTCCTGGCGTTAATGGAGGAGATGCGGCGGCCACTATTTCTTTTAGCAATAAGTCTCACGAAATTGGGGAAAGATTCGATCCATGTGTAATTGCATTCAGACAGGTATGAATTTTCCATGGAGAGAGTGTATGCTTATGCAATTAACTAAACGTGAAATCAGTGGGTACTTGAAAGTTATGACCTTCCTCTTCCTCTTCCTCAAGGAATTCATGGATGTATTTTGTCATGTGCCACGGTTTGGCGTGATAAGATATTCGTCACTGGGCAGGATGACAATTACACTTCCACTGTGTTTTATTTGCTGGACAAAGGAGCCTTGAATCTCGTCTGAGTATGCAATTGACTTGGTGGATAAATGATGTGCAGTTGAGGGGCTTCAAGGATTATCTACTTCTTTTTATTCTGCGACCACTCTCACCATCTAAACTTAAACAACTTGTCATTCCACTGCTTCCATACATGCCAAAGAGTTAAATATGAATGTCACAACCTATGAAAGAATCTACGTCAATCTAAATATTAATCATCTTTTTTCAAAAAGAATTACTTTTAAGGCACATGAGATCAAATGAATTTAGCCAATTGACTATGAATTTAAACGCATACCTGCAGAATTCAATTTAACGTAGGGGATTGACTGTAACTTGGAGAGCCTAAAGAATGAAATTATAGTGTTGGTGACTAGTATTTAAAGGTTAATGCATGAAAAATCTATAAAATAAACTTTAAAAATAGTAAAGCCAAAGCAGCATGCAAAATCAGAAAAGCAAAATTGTTAGAAAAGAAAAAAGCAAAATTGTTAAAAATAACAAAAGCAAAATAGTTAAAAATAGCAAAATCATCATTGAAGTCATCAAATTTGACACAGTCCCATGAATTTCAGCAAATCCCTTTCCCATAGGGGTAACGCCTTCGTCATAAATATTCATTGGTGTTCTCAACACAACAATCCAGGCAAAGGACTTTTGTGTCTTCAATTGGGTTGAATTCAAGGTAATAGTTTCTCCCCCTCCCACATACTCAAGCTCCATTTTTGGATTTAAAGGTAGTAGTCATTTAAATCATAAGCATATATATCATCTTGAATTCAAAGTATTAATTTATTTATCTCAAGAGTTCAATGCATAACAAAAATAGAGAGGAGCTTGGTATTGACCTTGAGTGGATATTGTTTCCAGATCCACCCTTGAAGGATCAATTGTAAGCGTTAGTTTAGGAGTGGGTTTAGTTTATCTTAGGCTAGTTAGCTTTCTTTCATTAGATTTGTTTTCATTTTCCCTATTTTGTATTTTTCTTTTGTTGGTTTTTATGTTTAATAATATGGAATTGTGGTGCGCAATTGTCATCCCATCTTCTTTATGTTTGCATCTAACCGTGGTTATTAACTCCCATTGTGTGCAATTTCTTAATCTATCTAAGAGATACCATGGAAAAGTGTTTTGCAAGAAAAAATGGTAAATATTATTTTTATTATAAAAATGTTTGAATTTCAAAGGATTGGATAAGCCTAGGATGAATACAATTATTTGTGCTCAACTATTTTACTCTTTAAAATTAAATGCCAAATATTTATTTAGATTTATCATAGAATTAAAATATTTTTAAAGTTGAAGGAGGGTCACCCACACTTTATAAATGTAAGAATTACATTTTGGGTGTATGTGAAAGAATAAGAGGAAAATTTTCTAATCCATCCTTTATCCTAGATAACTTGGTTCCTAACTCTACACACAAAAAAGAAGACATGAAAATTTCTTTCACACGTTTTTTAGCACAAGGGTGATTATGGTAATCTCCATTGGGGTTGTAAACGTCTAGATGACAATGCAACAAGGCCATGAGTGAAGCCAAAGATATTTCTATCAGGATATGAACATCTAGATGGAAGCAAAGTAATGCCTTATCCTTCCACTTTCATCCACCCCCATTAAAATATAAAAGATAGAAAAAGAGAATAAAAAAACCTTGTTAGCAAGTAAGCCAAATGATCACTCTTTGCGAAATATTAGAAACAAAATAGACACAAGGTAAATGAAGTTCACACACACATAAATGAATCTCTGTAAGTATATAAACTTAGTATGTTGTGCAGTAATTTTGAAGACCTTGATTCTACTTTTACTTTGAAAAATTAAAGCTTTCTGAGCATGATTATTTGTTTATTTTAATGTGAATAAGATATTTTAGGTTCTAACCACTTCACAATTTTAAAAATTCTCAAGAGCATTTTCTAGTAGAGTTGTCTTTTGTTGCTGTATCCACACAACACACCCTAATTCCATTTTTTAAGTAATCATGGAACATCTTGTCTTTCCTTGAAAGATTGAATTACTCGCACATTTCCGTTCCTCATTCTTCATGTAGTTCAACTAGTTCTTTTCTTGGGCCCTTTCTCATGTTCCATGGCCTTATACTATGATATCTTCATTATTCAAGTGCACCGAACATTCCCTTGACTTTCATTCCGAGTTTCTAAGTGATTCCTCTATGTGTGTGACATCAAAGAGTTGTGCTGCAGTCTTGCATGATAGTATTACGAGCCTTACAACCTCACAATATTCCACAATGTTCAAACTTGCTAAGAAACATGTGAAATACACTTCCTTCATAATGCAACGCGCCATACTACACACAATCTAAAATTCTCAACGACTCCCTTAGGCAATTTCCCTACCTCATGGCTTGTTACTTTTTGTAATTATTTTCCTTACCTATTAATGTGAAATATATCCCACTTGGGGAAATCTAACACCTAACAATTGGTTTCTTGAATATTCATATGTGCAGATATCATACACACATTCATGATACCTCAGTAGACTACAAATTGCAGTAAAGTGTTGGAGATTCTCCTAATAAGGACATTGTCCATAACTTGGTACATGTAACTCCTTTTCTCACCTTAGATTTAGTCCCACTTTTGAATAAGGGAGGGTCATACATAATGTTTATATACTAAAACACTTCCTATGTATATTGTAGTGAAGGTTTCATGGAACCCAGCCAATATTTGGCGCAATTGCTTAAGTGTAAAGGCTAATGTATATTTCATAGATATTTGACATGTGGCATCCATCTGTAGCTCTATGCTTCAGGAAAACCTTCACAAAAAATGGATAAGGAAAAAAACCAGGTCAAAAGTTCTACATATTTTTGACACTTGTCACCTATTTAGAAGCCCAATCTCTAGAAAAATAAATGAAGTGTTAAGAAATATATATAATATTGTGACTTCATGTATGCTCACCACATAACGATAATATGGAGATCCCAACTCCATGATGTGTAAAGGGCATTGTAAAATTCCCCCAAAGTTCGATGTTGTGGATTCATGACAAGTGATGGTCACCGATGAAATTCTAGACAAGATACAATCTTCAAAGAATTCTACATAAAATTAGCCCAAAATCACACCATATTTTTCTAGGTGGGTGGTGGGGATGTAGTTAGTGGTAAAGGATAAATTTAATGGTCAAGTGGACACCTCTTGAGCAAAAAAAGGTCAAGGGCCCCTAGGATCTTACCACATGTTGACATTATGGTAAGATTTAGAGCTCCACCTGAAGGTTAGAAAAAGAGTCCCAAAATAATATTAAATCTTGTCATGTGTCCTTCTAAGAAACCAATCATAGTTTTCTAAACACAATGTGTAGAAGCAAAAAACATATATGGTCCACTAGAAGACAAAAGGTTGACCAAAAAATTCAAGGCACCACTATTTTTGGTAGGCTAGTGCTTATAATTGACATTTTGACAAAGGATATAAATCTCACCACTTGACAATGTTATAAGCTACGAGATATCTTTGGACACTCTGTGTAAAAAAATGGGTGTTGGATACACTTAATGAAGATTGGATTATACACTCAAGACTCACATGCATGCCACTAAACATTGAAGGATGCTAGACTAGAGATAGATCATATATAATATTTTCCACATAACCCAATGAGACATTCAATTTGATTTGAAAATGTAGTTATAGCCGCCTAATTTTCTATGTGTACTTGTGTAATTACTAGTAGGATGTGGCTATTTGAATGCCATATAGGTGAAATTTACCATATCACTTGTGATTATGCCCATAAGAGTTGATGTTTTCCTATAAATACCTAGTTGAAATACTTTGTAAGGGTGGATCTTTGTAGAAAGAAGTATCAAACCATTTTTATACATTTGCCTTAGTTTTCTTGTTTCTACTTTTTGTTTCTCCCTCAATTTTGATGTTTTTGTGCATTATTTATATCTGAGTAGTGCAAATATATCTTGTTTATTAATCAATACATCTTTCAAACATTGTGGAGAGTTAATACTCACCTCTTACATGTCCAACGGTATTACATCCCTCTTTTCTTTGTGATAAATTTCCTCGTACTCTTGCACCTACTCATGTCTTAATTGAGAAAATATTGGTCTTAGCATGAGTATGGTTTCTCAAATTTGTCTCCACTAACCAAAGGGGTTCCATGTCATGGCATCAAATTCATGTTCTCTTTCTCCTTTCTCTTCTCTCTTTTGAACTTTTATATCCCTCTTCTAGATTAAAATTAATCTAGGACTAAAGCTTGCACTCAATTTATGTTGCTTATCTTTATGGTTGCATGTGATACTCATTGTAGAACATATATTAGAATCATACCACAATATACAATGAATGAAAAACTTATCAACATGTACACACCCCAGATAAATATCGAAAGGATGTATCCCAAATTTTCCCACTGTGCACATTCCTAGAAACAAAGACCCTTAAAAAATAATAAACATAAGGCCTTTGACTTATTCCTAGAAAATACTCTGGCCACCAAGATGTGGTGAGATTTCACCTTAGGGATACATGCATACAATCCATTTCACACCTCCTTTTAAGAGATACATTATCCCACCCATTTGTACAGGACACTATCTAGGTTATTCGCGCTTGTGCACATGATCCTTTCCCTTATAGTATAAATAGCCTTTAGCACAAGAAGGGAGAATGCATGCAACAACTGAAAATATTAACAAAAATTCAAGAATTTTTCAAGTGAAATTTAGGGAATGTAATTATTAAGCATTTAGAGAAATCAAACATTCATTACAACACTAAAATTCATATTATAGAAGCAACACTTAACACATTTTTATTGGTCAAATAGTTATTCCATTTAATGGTTTTTTATTTTCAATTTTATATCAAACTGAGGGATCTGATAAGAATAATCTAAGTGAAACACAAATCCCCAAAACAAACCCCAATTTTTTACAAGTCTAAAGTTGGAAGCTTGTTTAGGGTTAAGATAAACAAGACAAATTTCCCATAGATTGAAGCAAGGTTTCATAAAAATTGAGTGAGGTATCTGTACGATGGAAAAGTGACAAGCGAGCATGGGAATCTACAAGTAACCCTTCCTCGCAGCCAACCTCCCGAGGTCGTGCCGAGACAGCCGGTGGGGATGGAATACGCGTGGGATGTAAACAAACTAGTTAGGCAATCTAATGTCTTCAACGGACACTAGTGGAAACTACGAATCTAAGGCAAAGAAGGCCCTCCTAACCTGAACTGGTGTGATAGATAGATTGGCAAGGATGACTGCTCGAAGGCTCCAATCAATATTGAGCTCTGGCATGATTCGGTCTATGGGTTGTGGGATACGCAAAAAATGACCTGGGATAGTTTCGTGTATATCTCCAGACAGGGTCATAGGGTGGATGATGGGTATAGCGGACTCTACAGATGATTATCTGGTCTAGTCCAGAATTCCTTAGCTTTATTATCTACTACGTCTAACAAGGATAACTATGTGATGATGATAGGTGGAAGTGGAGTGGATCTAAATATTAATGTGCGTAAGCCAGTGTTAACGTCAGATTGACCTGTGGACTCGTTGATTGACCTATGGATCACAACCATAGAATTGAGGTTGTTGTGGACCTCCTATGGTCAATGCGCGGAATCAATCCCTAACCCCTAGTATCCAGTAGTCGTATGCCTTTTTGGCCTCTATATTTAAAACTAATAGTTGTGCAATCTTCTCAGAGTATCTTATAGGCATCCTGACAACTTGAATTCTTAAGCTAGTGTCTATGTCGGTTAGAATGTCTCCTGTGTCTGGCTGTGGGACCAAAGGATCACAACCGAACATTTGCTCTTTTTCAAGCCCTTCTACAGTCATGTGAATATTTATCTAGGGTAGTATGTAGTTTGGCTGATTTGACCAAAACGTATGTGCTAAGTCACCTTCTACGTTTAGTCCTCTTAATTTGTGAGCTAATTTCTATGTAGGTCTGCTGTTGTTCGTAAGACTCAGATTCTGATATTTTGATCTACGTCGGTTATTGCTATAACAAGATTAGGTTGAGGCATGATTGGCTCGAATACGTATTCTCTGGGCTCCCTAGGTCCCATGATTGTCATACAAATGAAACAATGTAAATCTAACTGAAGTAAAGTAAAACTAACTATGTAAAGTATATCTATAACATATATAACTTCTCTATTTTTGTGTTTTTGACAAACTATTTGAATGCAATTAAAAGAGTAATTATTTAAAATATCTAGCAATTGACAACTAAACTAATAACGAAAATTAAAACAAACAAGGCAGCCGAGTATACCTACTTGCCTGTGCAGTTGTAAGTCTATTCTAAATAATGAAATAACTGATCTAATCTATTTGAAAGACTCTCGATCCTACCTCAGAAGTGAGGAATGAATCATAGTTTCTCAGAAAAGTATCAATCCCCAAAGCTTCCCTGGCAATATCGAAAGTAAAATTGACTGAAATAAGATGATTGGACTACTCTATTTGATATGCTTCTAACTAGAACTTTGAAAGCTAGAACCTGGATTTTGTATAGAACAGTGACGAATCTGATGGTGTGTGTGGTTTTGTCCCCTCAGTGTGATCTCCTCGTTCCTTCGTGCTCACGTGGATCCAGAAAAGTGTGTAATGCTAGCATCAACAGAAGTAGATATTTGGAACAAAGGTAGCTTAGGATACAGACCGAATACAATGCGAGTAGGAGAGGGATAGCGCAAGAGTACAGAGCTTGGCTTATGCAATTCCTAGCGGGATTTATTGCGAGTCATGCAACATAAAACGTCCAAAACCTGAAACTATTCTTTTTTTGACGAGCAAAACCTACAACTTTAATGGCTTCTTACTGAAAATTAAACTGTTTCTACCTTAATGGATTGCATGAATTAATGATAGCACTTGCACAAGATGGATATGTGGCTTTCTAATGGCAAAATAACACTAACTAAGCATGCAAAGAACAAAACTATGAATCCTAGACAAAATGGAAGACTAAGCTATTGAAATGAGAAATTGAGAGGCAATTTGAGGGGCCATTTGCTTGAGCACAAGCCAACTATTTATAGCATTTTCATTTACCCAAAGGTAAAAACCAAATTGATCTCTTAAACCATAAACAATGCCAAAACACTATTCCAGGGAACCAGAATCATAAATGTAAGCCAAAGGCGGTGAAAAAAGCTGGTAAACGTTGAAATTTACATGAGTCACGTTAAAAAGAACATTCTAGGAAAACACGTGAAGGACCGCCGCCCTGAGCAGGGTGGCGGTTACAGGACTGCCACCCTGCCTGGGTGGCAGTCACGAGACCGCCGCCAAGGCAAGGCGGTGGTTTCGTAACTGAAGAACAAAACACAAAGAAAAAGAGGGGAAAAGAGAACAAAAAAGCATGCAAAGGGGCTAAGCGGGACATGCAGGATGTTAACACATACTTGGAGAGCTTTTCTGGATCCCGAACACCTTGCGAGGAGACCTGTATCATCATTGGGGCACGTGTTACGTTGTTCTAGCGGTGTAGTACCCTACAATTTTGGGTACGTACATATTGCCCCCTCGGAGAAGCGTTTTAGCCATGAAGAGGTGTAAAACGGTGGGTCCAAGTATGGTGGTCCTCGAAATGGGAAGTTGCTCTGTCATACCTGACACATCCATGTGTTGAAATGCACGCCATCTCAAAATTCCCGCTCACCTAACAAAATGAAAAGAGGAAGTCAAGTGCAGATAGATAAAATAGATCGGAAAATAAATGCTAAAATAATAGTGAAATGAGGACATACCATTTGTGCAGGGGATAAGAACTTACCTCCGTCGGTGCTCTAAACCTGTGAAAAGGGGATTCAAAATGAGTCAGGTTGCTATATATGTAAAAGTGGGCCCATTTTCCTATTCATTTGCACGTGTTGATTTGGTTGATTTTGAGCTCTGGGACCCACGGTGAAGGTTTCTTACGAGAGTAGAGTCAAAACATTCATGACGAGATAGTGATCATGCCTCCGCAAGTGGAACATCGATTCCCGCGAGATCAGAGGTTAGTTTTTCTCAATTTACCATTTTACCCCCAAAACCGTTTAAAATGTTAAAATCTTTGTCGTGGGGGGGGCGGACTATTTTTGAAAATGTTACCCCTATTTAAAAGGTCTATCTAAGGGGGGGGCATGTCCTACTAGGTAGGCATTCCCCAGTTTTAGCTAAAATAGTCCCTTTTTTTCACGTTTCTAGGCCTTTTTAATGGTACAAAACCTACATCGTGGGTATTTCAGGTACATGACCGCCAATCCCTACTGGGTAGCCAAGGGTGGTGGTTACACGACCATCCCTCCCTGTTCATCCTGGAAGTTACAAGTGCTACCACTTTAAGGTATCGGGAAACCACCACCCTGCTCAGGGTGGCGGTTCTTCATCATAATGCCAAACAGAACACTAGTTTGAAATTGTTTTTACATTTTTAGCATCTTTATGTGTTTTCATGATTTTTCTAATGTCATTTGGATGCTAACTTGCTCTCTTTTGTGTACCTTTTTGGGTGTATGCAGGTGAGGGAGGGTACAGGAGTACATTCGATGGAGTCGAGAGAGAGAGAGAGTATGACTGGCTGCCCAGTAAGTGTTAGATGCCCTTTCACAGGATGAGGTGGACACTCTTCAGAGGGCCTAGTATACGTATATCACGGGTTCCACATGTTGCACCGTCCAGTCACATACTTTATGACTTATTTTCATATTGGGATGCTGATTGGAACACCTTCCGATTACCAGGGGTCTGAGGTGAGTGGACCATTACTTTAGAGGATGTTTGCTCGCTATCCATGGGGGTTCCGATCATTCGGGAGATGACTTACCCTTGAGACAGCAGGTTCACGGGCTCAGATAGCGTAATGGGCATCTTACATGGGAGATGCACTTATCTCCACTGGTTCGAAGAAGGGGGTGAGGGGTCCGATATATTCCTAGCCTGCCCATCCCCTTAATTCATCAGACCATTATGGGGATCCTTGCCTCGAGATTGATCGGGGACAAAGGAGGAGACACTCTATTATATTGCTAGTCCCCCATCATTGCACAGATTGAGGGACATGGCTGGATTTACGCCTGGGGAGCCGACATACTTGGGACTACCTACCATGATTTGTATAGGGTGGTCCAATTTACAGGGGTAGTCTTTGAGCCACCTGACCCTGGTTATGAGCTAGGTTTATGAGCGCTTCATCCCCTAATGGCAGAGGTGTAGAGGTGGCAAATCCTCGGAGCTATGAGGGCAGCCTAGATGGACAGACATGTCGGTGCTCAGAGCACCTCACCAACTAGTTACTTCCTTGACCATTAACGACATGGAGGTCACACCATATCAGGCCATGGCAGGTTTATGGGGCGAGGAGGCCCTTACTTTGATTTCCTACTCCACCACGGGGTAGCTTGTTGACAGGGTAGGGAGGGTGGAGATACATCCTTTTGGCCGAGTTCCTCAACAGTTTGGCCTACCCTACATGGGTATGCTTCCTCTGGTGGTGCCAGTATATAGATCAATTCGAGAGTCCAGGGGAGGTCCTAGAGGCTAGGGTTGGACAGTTGTTACTCCTGGTGTTCCTATTGCGGCTAGGCGGGGTAGTACTTGCTTGAGGGAGAGTCAGTGCACCTCAGGCACCCTTACTTCAGATTGCCGCCGGTCCCGCTCACAACAGTGATGACCCTATTGACATAGAATCTGAGTCTGAGGAGTTCACAGGGGGAGAGGAGACAGAGGAGGAGACCAAGGCTGAGGCTAGCAAGTCTAGTGGAGAGGAGGACAACGATCCTGAGTGGCATGACACTCAGGATATTTTATAGGGAGAGAGGGCGGAGCAGAGCGCGGAGAGGGTGACTCTTGTTTCAGAGGAGCCACTCTCCCAGGGCCTTGGTGTGGAGGATGAGTCCGTAGCGGGATGCTACATTGCTCTAGCCATGGGAGGAGTACCTCAGTCAGTGGTAGCATCTGTGGTTGGTGCTGACCCTAGAGATCCATCTTGGAGGCCCGGTGATCCGAGTGAGTTATCTTCCTTCTTTGTAATGTTTGCTTTGAGTTAGAATTGCCTTAATTTCTATCTCTCCCTTTGTTTACATCTATTTTTATCTCTTGATTATTTCTAATTTGTTTTCTCCTTTGTTTGCAAAGACCGCCGATGAGTGGCGAGACCTGATTCGCAGGGTATGCACCGATACCCTGATGATCCCTATGGAGAAGACCCGTGTAGAGCTGTCTGTGGATGCAGGGGAGCCTTCAGCAGCTAGCAGACATACCGACATCTTTTCCCCTGTCTGGCATGTGTCCAGGATGGTATCTACCCTCTTTACTGAGCTGGCAGGGTATAGGACAGCAAAGTGCCTGATGAGAAGTCATTCTCATGGCGAGACTACAACTACTCCTCGGGATCGTGAGCCCTCCGTGCACTCAGAGCGCCGGTGTAGCCGGAGTCCCTAGGCGTGGGAATGCACCCTCAGAGGGATCTTATAGGGGTTGAGAAGCCACTTGGATTTTTTGGACTATTTGTATTATTTATTTTATATTTTCCAGGATCTTTGAGCATTTTGACCATGCTTAGTGCATGATGGCATTGTACAGGAATTTTGACCGTTTATATATATATACTTCTTTTTGGATCAGACTCTTGGTATCTATGACTTTGTTTCCGTTTCCTCACGTAAACTATGATGTTATGTTTATATGCTTTTTAGAATGTATGCAATGGAGAACAAATGATATAAATGTTTACTTTCTTTTTGTATTTCATGATGCTGATATGTGATAATGTAGACACAATGTGACTTTGAATTTTAGCTTCTATAAGCAATTCTTGGTACTTCATATTTGTTTTGACAAAATGTGATGATAAACCGGTATGATGAGTAGATAAACTTGCCCCACTCCTAACTCCACGCAACTAGTAAGATGCGAGGGCTCATCACCGAGAGCTAGAAAGGGCACAAGTTATGAAATGTGTTGAAATGATAGTGATGAGAGATAGACAAAGCTTTGGTGGAACCAAATTAGGATGCTACAAGCCTACTCTACTCGAGTGACTCCATAGTTTGGGATGCAACTTGCTTTGGAGTTTATCTAGACTTAGATCCGTAGATGGCCACATGGTAGACAAAATCTAGGTTTCAGGGTTTTGAATTCTCTTGGAATTTTGGACATTTGATTCATTTGTCTTTGACTCAAAATTTCAAGGTTTATTTGAATTTGATTGCTAATTGCCTTCAATGTTTATTTGTCAAGAGGACTCCCTACACCTTGCCCCATGCTACTAGTAAGAAGTATGGGCTTATCACCATGGACAAGGCATAGGCGAGTAAGGGCATTTCCATCCTTTCCCAACCTTACGTCACTAGTAAGAGATGCAAGCTCATCACCAAAGGTTGGTGGGGCAAGGAAATGTGTAAAATTAAAATTTTCTGTTTGATCTATACTTGACTCGTTTATTTGAGCAAAATGTCAGCATGCTCTTACTTCCAAAGAGATATACATACGGGATAGATGTGACATGATGAAGCTTCTAGAACAGACCATAGGCAAGACACCTATCCTAAGAAGAAACCAAAAGTGAGAACAAGCATGCAGACCTTGGTATGGTTACCATTAAGACTTTGTCATATCTAGCTTTATGCGATGAAATGATTCTGAAACAGTTGATGATATCATGGAAATGGAGAAGTATGATCAGAGTGTTTATGCCAATACCATCAGAAATTTGTAATGAATTGCTTTTAAGAATAAATTCCTTGATCACAAAATTGTACGAAACAAGTGAACAAAATGAACCTAATTATATGAAGATGCAATGTAGATATAATTATACAAATAATGCTGGCTGCTTATGCGTAGAATCGTTTAAGGTGTAGGGAATTGACTGTTTCACCAAATTCCTCACCTTCTAGTGTACATAAGAGATATGCACCATTTCCATAGTCTCTCGTGACTCAGTATGGGCCCAACCATTTGGGCCAGAACTTCCTTCCTTCGCCGGTCTTTTTATCGATCAGACTGTCTAGCCTTAGAACTAGATCACCTTCATATATGTCTCGTTCATAGACCTTCTTGTTATACTGCCGGCACATCTGGTCAGCATAGACTCTATGCTGTTGTTCAACATCTAACCTAGCTTCATCTAGGCTTTCTAGTTGGGAGAGACGTGCTTCTCTATAAGTGTCTTCATCCATAATCCCTTGTAATGAGATATAGAGACTGGGTATTTCAACCTCAAGCGGGAGAACTGCTTCTGCCCCGAATACCAGCGAGAAAGGAGTCACTCCTGTTGGTGTTCTTATTGATGTTCGGTGGGCCCATAAGGCCATGATATAACTTCAAATGCCAATCTCGTTTGTTTTCTTTCACAGTTTTAAGGAGAATGGCTTTTAACATTTTGTTTGTCACTTCAGCTTGTCCGTTGGCTTGAGGGTAATACAAGGAGGCCGTATGATGGCTTATTTTAAATTTATTGCACAATTCGTGAACTTCGTCATTCTTAAAAGAAGTCCCATTATCTGAGATAATGATTTGTGGGACACCATACCTGCAAATGATTTGGTTCAAAATGAACTTGGCGATTACAGAACCTGGTACAGTAGTAAGAGGCATGGCCTCTACCCACTTGGTAAAATATTCGGTGGCCGTGATTATGAAATTATGGCCATCTGTAGACGAGGGAGAGAATTTCCCTATAAAATCTAGGCCCCACGTAGAAAAGGGCCATGGAGTAGCGATTGGTTGTAGAGCTTGTGCCGGCATGTGGATCTCGTGGGAGAATTCTTGGCACTTATGACACCTTCATACAAACTCTACTTGTCGTGTTCTAGAGTAGGCCAGAAATAGCCCATCCGATGTATTTTATGAGTGGTGGCATGGCCACCGAAGTGGCCTCCACATATTCCACTATGAGATTCGTGGAGAATCTTCTTGGATTCTTCTGTGTCGACACATCTTAGAAGCATTCCATCAAACGCTTTACGATAGAGCACTTGCTCTATAATGACGTATTTAGCTACGATAATGCGTAACCACCTTCTTTGTTGTGGTGTAGCACCTTCTGGATACGTATGGTCCATGATATAATTAATAATATCAGTATACCAAGGACACTCAGAGATAGGAGGTCTGGTTTCGATGTAGTATACGCATTCATCAGGAAAGTCCAGATCTACTAGATTACCTCCGTCTAGTGGGTTATCAGCTAACCAATCCACGATGATTTGTCCTTTAACGGATTTCTGATTTACAAATGTTAATTCGAACTCCCCCATTAAGGTTATAAAGCGTCCAGCCTTTTTAGACAAGGACCCTTGTGTGAGGAAAGTTCGTAAATAGTTTGTCTTTACAATGACCCTTGTTTCTTGATTTAGCATATAATGTCTTAAGCGTTTGGTTGCAAAGATTATGGCAAGGCATTCTCGTTCTGCCTGTGTGTAACATGTTTCATAGTCGAGAAACATTTGGCTAATGAAATAGATCATGCATTCTCTCTTGTCATCATCTTCTTGAGCCAGCATACAGGCTAGCGAGACATTGGTAGCTCACGAATATAAAATTAATGGTGGTCTGGCTTAGGTGGCATTAGCGTAGGTGGTGATAACAAGAAACGCTTAACTACGTCGAAAGCTTCATTGCAGTCTTTGGTCCAATCAATACTATAATATTTTTTAAGTAGATTGTTGATTGGATGAATGGCGAAGCTTAAGTCTGGGATGAATCTCTGGATTGCACCAAGCTTTCTGAGAAAAGACCTGATTCCAGATTCATCTGAAGGTGGGACCATTTCAAGAACAACCCTAATTTTGGTTGGGTCAACATCGATCCCTGCATGATGATACAATGTAACCTAGGAGCTTCCCTCCTGTTACACCAAAGATGCATTTTTCTGGATTTAGCATGACTCCGTATTCTATTAGACGTGAAAGAATGACGCGAAGCACTTCTGGATGGTCACAACGCTTCTTGGCCTTGGCCAACAAGTCATCTACGTAGGATTCCACAATTTTATGAATAAGATCATGAAATATATATGTCATAGCCCGCTGGTATGTAGCACCAACGTTCTTGAGACCGAATGGCATAACAACATAGCAGTAGGTTCCCCAAGGAGTTATAAACGTGGTTTTAGCTTGATCTTGTTCAGATATTCTGATTTGATTATATCCTGAGAATCCATCCATGAGAGACAAAAGCTCAAATCCAGCTGTTGCGTCAACAATGATGTCTATGGATGGTAACGGGAAGTCATCCTTAGGACATGCCTTGTTAATGTCTCAGAAGTCTATGCAGATGCGTATCTTCCCATTCTTTTTGAGAACGGGAACGATATTAGATACCCATTGAGAGTAATCGACTGGTTTGATGAATCCTACTTGGAGGAGTTTCATTACCTCCTCTTTCACCATGAGAGCTACCTTAGGTTTCATTGGTCTTGATTTTTGTTTAATCGGCTTTACGTCTTGATTTAGTGACGAGGTTATGTACTGCGATGTGTGGTGCAACCCCTGTCATTTCTTTATAATTAAATGTGAAATCCTTCTGATGTTCTTTGAGGATTCTGAGTGTGTATTTCTACTTCTGATGGAGTTAATGAGGATCCTAATTTCAATATCCTTGGTTCATCCTCTGTTCCGATGTTAATATCAATTGTTTCTTCGATTAAAGAAGCGTTACCTTCTTCGAACTCAGGTGGGGCCGGAGGTAATTCCAGATCATCTCCGTTCTCTACCGTGTATATGCTGAGCTCCTTTTGTGGGGGAAGCTCTATCATGGAATTTCCAAAGTAGGAAGACGAATGCGGGATTAAGGATAAATCTATCACATGATGGGTGAGATGTAACACTGCATAGGCATTTAAGTAATCAAGAGTGGTTGTATCACTATCAATGTGATCTAGGATAGTAGATTTGTTCTCATCTCTTTTTGTTAAAAGAGAGTTTGACATTTTTTTCACTAATGGTTCGGTACGAAGGGATACCATGAAACGGGTATCTTCCAACTCACTGTTTGGAGTGAAGCGTGATGCCGAGGTCGCTATTGAATCGGTGAGAAGATTTTGTTCTCGGGGGATTGCTTCAATTGATATGAAGTCAAACTCCTTGCTTAAATTCAATACAGATGTTTTGTAGAGCTGTAAGTGCTTGGCTCTGGTTTCATACATCTCAGAGACTTGGTTTGCTACCAATTGTGAGTCTCCTAACACCCTGATATTATTAACACCAATCCTCTTAGCTAGGATGAGGCCAAGGAGGAGGGCTTCGTACTCATCGCCATTGTTTGTACATTTGAAATTTAGTTTAAAGGAAAATGGTAGGACTTTTCCCTCGGGAGAAGTAAAGATTACACCTGCCCCAGCTCCGTAATGACATCTAGCTCCATCGAAATGGAGAGTCCAATATTTAGCTGGGAATATGGGTGTCGGGATATTTGATGTGTTAACATATTCTACTTCTACCATGTAGAGATCCTCTGCTGGAAGAGAACCAACACCTAGGGTATATCCCATGCCTACAGAATCAAATGGTAGGAACATTGGTAGATCCTGTTCTAGTAATTCAACGATTTTTGCAGTAGTTCCTAATGATATTGTTTCTACAATCTTAACCTCATCCTTGAGGGCTGGGATCGTCTTGACTAGGCTCATAGTCTCAAGATCTATCGTAGGTACCAGCTTTTCCTCCGGTTTTGTGTCGGTGGGTTTATTAAGTTGGTTTGTTGGGAGTTCAAATTCCAAGTGAATGCCTGGTCTTTTCTTTAAGTCAGCTAGGTGTATATCGAATGGTTTTGGATCACCTTTGGCTATGAACACCTTTCCTAAATGCAAGAATCTTACTTCTTGGAATAATGTAGAAGGGATTGCCTTCATACGATGTATCCATGGTCGGCCAAGGATCATATTATAGTTGGTTTCCCGATCTATAATATAAAACTCAGTCAGGATTGTTTTGGGTCCTAAGGTGACCGGTAGTGTTATAGTTCCAATTGACGTGGCTTTAAGGCTATCATAGCCTCTTAGTGTATTTCGAGTCATGGAACAATTCATTTCTCCATACCCTAGCTTTTGAAGGAAAGAGAAGGGGACTATGTTAACTACTGCCCCATCGTCAACCATCACGCATTTCACATAATTGTTATAAACCCATACTTGCAAATGTAAGGTTGGATCACCTCGGCATGTAATCTCAGCGTCTGTTGGCATTTTGTTTATTTTGAATATGAATTCAGTATCCCTGTCCGGCTGCCCCTAGAGGGTGAATATCAAAGTCTATATGGTTCACCTGTGTTTCGGGAGGTGGAGTGATGTTAATTAAATGACCTAAACCTAATGCCTCCAAAAGAGCAGCCCTGTGGGCAGGAGAATTCTTTAGTAAGTCTAAAAAAGAAATGTGCGAGAAGGTTTTTGTTAGATCATTGATTAAATCATAGGCACCTACGGGTCTTACTAACATTTGTTGGATGTTATCTATCTCTGGTAGGTAACTTGGACTTGGCTGAGAGGAATACTCTCGTGTCCTTGTTACAGCTTCCATGGGTAGTTCAACATCTAACTCCACTAAACCGACTATCTTGGGTCGCGGCTGACTTCCTAATTGTGGCGCAACTAATGGATTTAGTGAAGTTGAGGCTTCATGATCGTTGTTTCCTGTCATTACACCCTTGTTTGTCCCATTCAGATTTAACCTATTGTTGTTGTGATTTGGGAGCGGATCATTGAAGATCTTAAGGGGTGCATTTTGAGGGGAAACTTTCCCTTGTAAAAGTATTTGGTGTCTGGTGACGTAGGATCTGCCAAGAACATATCTATGAAAAGTTGTCTTTGTTCCTCTGGCAAACGTTGCATGAATTTATTGTAGTCATGGCATGTTCTAGTGTCATGGCCTCAGATTTTGTGAAAACCACAATACGAGTTAGGATTGTAATTCCTAGTCTGCTGGTTTGGTGCATATTGTGGCCCAAAACTTTGATCAAACCGTTGCCTGTTAGGATTAAAGTTTTACATTTGTTGTTTTTGGTTTTGATTCTGGTTTTGACAACCAGTTGAGTTTTGGCTTGGACCATGTGTAGGGTTTCACCATTTTTGTTGTTGTTGTTGATGATGATGATTGAAATCCACTGCATTGATTGTTGGGGTAAAGTTGTTATTTCATTGGTTGTTCACTAGTGGTGGAGTATTCACAACATTTACCCTTTTGGCCTGATCAGTTACTCCATCTGTTGTCACTCCGTGATTTTTATTAAGGACTTTAGGTCCTTGATTGGCATTTGTGGTAGTAGGATAAGCCGTAGTATTCTGGTTGGAGGTGATTAACCTCCCATTTGTTCCATACGTCTTACGACCGCTATCTATTACCGCTTGATCTATTCAGAGAGCGCTCTCAAGTACTTCATCGTAAGTCCTTAGTGGGAACTTCTGGACTTCTTCCTTTACTTCTCTACTGAGAGAATGAAGGAATAAATCACATAGTTCCATTTGGTCCATATTTGGAGCACTGGCTAAAGAATAAAGAACTGTACACCACCTCTGGATGAAATGAGCGACAAGATTCATTGTGTTCCTGCTTAATGTGCAAGAATTCCCTGATTCCTATTCTTAATAGTTTGTTCATGTCAAATGCCTTAATGAACTCTGAAACGAGTTGTTTAAATGAATGGATGGAAGCCTCAGGTATTCTATAATACCAATCAAGAGCGATGCCTTCCAAAGTTTTGGGGAATATTTTAGCAACAACCCCATCCCAAGGGAGTAGTTCTCGAATGGCTGTGGCGTAAGCCTTGATATGTGCATTCGGATCTCCCTCACCTTTGTATTTGGGAAAATTGGGAAGAGGTCTTGGAAGCATAATGCTTCGTATGGTGAAATCTAAGGGCTCTTTCAAATATTCTGAATAAGTTCCTATCGCATAGGTTTCGACCATTGATGGTGCTTGCTGAGGGAGCGGCGGTGGAATGGGTTGTTGATATGGCGTAGCGTATGCATTAGCAGGGGTATAAGGAAACCCCTGTGTTTGAGCAACCATGCCAGGGAGAGGAGAACATATCCCCTTGTGGTGATTTGGAGTACATGTTTAAGTATGAAGGGGGATTGTCTAGGAATGGATTATTTTGTACTAGACCGGGAGGTATTGGAGTACGGTGTTAGAAATGGCGGTTCTAGTTGGTGTTTGTTGTGAATACTGAGGAGGCATGCCCAACGTGCCCATTCCTATGAGGAGGTCTATTTGGCTAGGATGGTGTGGAGGATTAGAACTTCCTGCCTGTATGAATTGAGAATGGTGATTTTCCTGAGCAATTTCTAACCCCCTAACTTTTTCTACTAAAGTTGAAATGACCTCATTTGGTGAAGTCACGATATTTTGCCTTAGTGGCGTTTGTTGTATATCCTAGTGTTGTATAGGCATGTGATATCCCGCTATGAACTGATTGATTTCCCTGCCAAGTTTCCCCGAGGGCATTTCCTATATGTAGTGGCATGGAGGTATTTTCTTGAAAAGAGACCTCGGGTTGTGCTTGTAAACTTCCTACAGGTGGGTACATACTCCGAGAGCTTTGTTCATTTCTGGCATAACGCACTGAATGTTCATCATCTAAAACCAGGTATGGGTCTGATTGTCTACTAATTTGTGGTCTAAGTAGTATCTGAGGAGATGAACCAGATTCTCTTGTGAATGTCATATTGTTCGAGCCTGAAGGCTCTATTTGTTGTGTTTGAGCGAGCTGATCCAACTCCTCTGTTTGGAAGGATGAGGTATATCTAGTCCTTGGAGGTGGAGTTTGTGTTGACAACCGGTTGTCCGAATAATTGTCACCCCATACTGAGAATGAGGGTGATGACTGTCTATTCAGTTGAGCGTAGTATGCCTCAAGACCTAAGAGAGGTCTGCCATATGCATCGAATCCCGACATATTCAGGGGGTATATGAATACCCGCAGAATAATGGGAAAGAGAGAAGGGTGGGTAGAACTAAGATATGGAAGAGTGTTGAAGCAATTGATCCTTTCACTAAGGTTCACCAATTTTGTTGGTAAAGCTGATGTGAAGGCTTAATGAGGTAGAAAAGACGAAAAGTATTTTAATTGGAAGAGTAAGTAGAAATATGACTCCGAACCAGAAAGTAGGAACTTTCACGTCAGGTTCACCAATTTTGTATGATGGAAAAGTGACAAGCGAGTGTGGGAATCTACAAGTAACTCTTCCTCACACCCGACCTCCCGAGGTCATGTGCCGAGATAGCTGGTGGGGATGGAATACGTGTGGGATGCAGACAAACTAGTTAGGCAATCTTATGTCTTTGACACGCACTAGTGGAAACTGTGAATCTAAGGCAAAGAAGGCCCTCCTAACCTGAACTGGTGTGATAGATCGATCGGTAAGGATGACTTCTCAAAGGCTCCAATCAATATCGAGCTCTAGCGTGATTGGGTCTATGGGTTGTGGGATACATGGAAAATGACCTGGGATAGTTTCGTGTATGTCTCTAGACAGGGTCATAGGGTGGATAATAAATATAGTTGACTCTATGGGTGATTCTCTGGCCTAGTCCAAGAAATTCTTAGCTTTGTTAGCTGCTACGTCTAACAAGGATAACTGTGTGATGATGATAGGTGGAAGTGGAGTGGATCTAAATATTAATGTGCGTAAGCCAGCGTCAACGTCAGATTGACCTGTGGACTCGTTGGGTTGTGGGACCTGTGGATCACAACCATAGATTCGAGGTTGTTGTGGACCTGCTATGGTCATGTGTGGAATCAATCCCTAACCCCTAGTATCCAATAGTCGTATGCCTTCTCGGCCTCTATATTCAGAATTAATAGTTGTGCAATCTTCTCAGAGTATCTTGCAGGCGTTCTGCAACCTGAATTCTTAAGCTAGTATCTATGTCTGTGAGAGTATCTCATGCATCTGGATGGGACCAAAGGATCACAACCGAATGTTTCTCTCTTTCAAACCCTTCTACAGTCATGCAGATATGTATCTAGGGTAATCTGTAGTTTGGCTGATTTGACCAAAACGTATGCGCTTGGTCGTCTTCTATGTTTAACCCGCTAATTTGTGAGCTGATCTGTTGCAAGTCTATTGTTGTTCGGAAAACTTGGATTCTAAGATTCTGATCTATGTTCGGTTATTGCTATGACGAGATTGGGTTGAGGCACGATTGGCTCGAATATGTATTCTCTGGGTTCCCTAGGTCCCGTGATTGTCATACAAAAGAAACAATGTAAATCTAACTGCAAGCAAAGTAAAACTAAATATGTGAAAGTTTATCTACAACATATATAACTTTCTATTTTTGTGTTTTTGATGAACTATTTGAACGAAAATGAAAGAGCAACTTATTTAAAATATCTAGCAATTGACAACTAAACTAATCACGAATTTAAAACAAACAAGGCAGCCGAGTATAGCTACTTGCCTGTGCAGTTGTAAGTCTATTCTAAATAATGAAATAACTGATCTAATCTATTTAAAAGACTCTCGATCCTACCTCAGAAGTGAGGAGTGAATCATAGTTTCTCAGAAACTATCAATCCCCACAGCTTCCCTGGCAATATCGAAAGTAAAATTAACTGAAATAAGATGATTGGCTACTCTATTTGATATGCTTCTAACTAGAAATTTGAAAGCTAGAACCTGGATTTTGCATAAACAGTGGCAAATATGATGGTGTGTGTGGTTTTGTCCCCTCAGTGTGATATCCTCGTTCCTTTCGTGCTCACGTGGATCCAGAAAAGTGTGTAATGCTAGCATCAACAAAAGTAGATATTTGGAACAAAGGCAACTTAGGATACAGACTGAATACAATGCGAGTAGGAGAGGGATAGCGCAAGAGTACAGAGCTTGGCTTATGTAATTCCTAGCGGGATTTATTGCGAGTCATGCAACATAAAACGTCTAGAACCTAAAACTATCTTTTTTTTATTAGTACAACCTGCAACTTTAATGGATTCTTACTAAAAATTAAATTGTTCTACCTTAATGGATTGCATGAAGTAATGACAGCACTTGCACAAGATGGATATGTGGCTTTCTGATGGAAAAATAACACTAACTAAGCATGCAATGAAAAAAAACTATGAATCCTAGACAAAATGGAAGACTAAGCTATTGAAATGAGAAATTGAGAGGCAAACTTGAGGGGCCATTTGCTTGAGCACAAGCCAACTATTTATAGCATTTTCATTTACCGAAAGTTAAAAACCAAATTGATCTCTTAAACCATAAACAATGCCAAAACACTATTCTAGGGAACCAGAATCATTAATGCAAGCCAAAGGCAGTGAAAAAAGCTGGTAAATGTTGAAATTTTTACGTAAGTCACGTTAAAAGAGCATTCTAGAAAATGCGTGAAGGACCGCCACCTTGAGCCCTGAGTAGGGTGACGGTTTCGTAACTAAAGAGAAAAACACAAAGAAAAAAGGGGAAAAGAGAACAACAAAGCACGTAGGGGCTAAGCGGGGCATGCGGGATCTTAATGCATACTTGGGGAGCTTTTTCGGATCCTGAACACCTTGCGAGGAGACCTGTATCATCATTGGGGCACATGTTACGTTGTTCCGGTAGTGAAGTATCTTGCAATTTTGGGTACGTACAGTTTCCAAAAGTAAAAAATAGCAAAATCCATCCATCAAAGAAAATATGAATTATAAGCACTTTGTCTAAAAGAGAACTTGACAATTTAGACAAGGTCATTGGTTCATCACAAGTTTTTTGGGTTCTCTTTGTTTACTAGGAAAAACCATGTGCACGATATGTTTTCACACTTTTTAAGTTTGATTAGGATTTTTACACTATAATCAAACAAGGAATGAAATAGGAACCACAAGGGGGTATTTTGACTAATTAACTTCCAACATTAACAATTCAATATCAAAATAACACATTCATACTTGCAAAAAATGTAATGATGTGATTGAAACACGCAAATACATGGGATTGAGTGTAATTATCTCATTAAGGTGATTTTGGACTGATCTAGGTGATCTAGATGATGCAACAGGGGTACCTAGACCTGAGAATGCTTTGGAACTAGAACATTGACTTGAAAATATTCCTAGGCAGAACCATACAGTAGGGGCATGAACGTTTGTACATTCTTGACCTCTTTGTATTGTTTTACACCTACTTAGAACAATGGTATGTGACTTTCTACGTTTTCCACTTTTCTGAATCTTTTTGTTTCCCTTTGTAAATCATTGTTGGGAACATTACGAGGGTCTATGAATGCTCTACTCAATCTCTCAAATCATAACCATGGATGAGAATTCCTGCAAAACAACCATTAATTGGGTTGTGGGCATGCCCTTGTGCACCATCGATGTTGGAACTACTTTAAAGAGGCATCAAACCACACATCATTCTCCACATAACATGTGATATATAGTTGTAGTGTAATCAGATTTGACATTGCTTAAATTGAGTTTCTCTCTTGCAAATATACTTGAGTGAGTGACTTTGAGTGCTTGTAAATGTGGGAAGTAGTCTCTTATACATAGTGAAAATCTTCAAACATGTAGATGGTGTTGCCCTAATGAATGTGTAGAGGTACTTTTGGAGTGTAGGGAGCTTTGGGTGCCTTTTGTGTTAGCTTTTGCAATAGGAGTCCATAAGAGTGCTAGGTACTAAATGAGGCGAGTTTTAATTTCTTATATATGCTTCCAAAGGTGATTAAAGTTACTGTTATCCAAAATTCACCCCCCAGGGTAATTTTGATAACATGCATTAGATCATTCAATCCCGAGAAAGTATATTGACTCAAGGCAAAAAAATCATGTTTCTGGGGTCCCCTCGGCTTCTTTCTAACTCTCCTGTGCAAGAAGAAAACCCAGCAAGTTTAAAAAAAAAGTGAAAAATTTGCAAAAGCCAAGCTTGGTGCCGAAAAATGGAGAAAATCGGCTAAGTCTTGTCCTAGGCGGTCCTTGGGACAGTTGAGACGTCAGGGCACAAATCGGCCGAAAAGCCGCCAGGCGATCTGCGCAGCACTTGGAGCACTTGGGACGTCAGGACGTGTGGGACGCGAAAAGCTGAATCGGCTGAAAGAGGAAAAAATTGCCTAAGTTTTGTTTCCCAAACAGTTTGGGACAGTTGGACCAAAAGTACCCGGGCCAAAAGTACGCAGAGGACACGAACCGGCCGGAATTCGGCCGAAACAAGTGACTTTCGTCCAGGACATTTGGGCCAAAAGTACGTGGAGGACGCGAAAAGCCAGAAGAGCCGAGAGTGAATCAAATCTCGCCACGTGTCTTCACTGCCAAAGAGGGACAAGGAAGCCTCGAATCGGCCGAAGCAGGAGATTTTTGTTCGGGACATCCGGGCCAAAGGTACGTGAGGGACACGTGGGACGCAAAAAGCCGAAAGAGCTGCCAACGAATCAAATCTCGCCACGTGTCTTCACCTCATCAGCCCGGCGGGAAAATTTTGAAAAGTTTTCCAGAGGCAAATAAAAGGGAAATGGTCAGGAAGGGCCCGCGTCCAATGAAATCGTGCCATGTGGCACTTGAGTGGCGGAGCACGGGGGACAAGTGAGAAAATTTTCCCAAAGTAAAAATACCCATTTTTAAAAGGACAAAGTGTGCCCCTCAGGCCCGAGCCAATAAAATAGTGCCACGTGTCCAAGTGGCAAGAAATTAAGGAATGGCCCGAAGGGAATTTTCAGAGGATGAACCCGCGAACGAATCAGAGCTTGACACATGTCATCCAAGTGGCAGAGCGCGGAAAAAATTCAAATATCTTCCCGCCGATCCGTTTTGGCCTGTTTTTTTCCCTAAATCTTCAAATCGCCATATCTTTCGATCCAGAGCTCGGCTTGTCACGTTCTTTATATCAATGGAAATCTGGTAAAATTCTCTACATGATTCCAGGGTCAATTTTGCATTTTGGTTCAGCTTGGAGAGAGAAAATCAAGAAATGTATTTGACGCGTGGTAATGGCTAGAACTAACGTTTCAACAACCAGCTTAAATGCAGAATACAATTCGCCGCTTTTGCCAAAGTTCTCACCCACCGCCATAATGAGATAAATTAAAGGCAACCTAGAGGTGGTTGGGGTAGATTCTGGATTTCCTCTCTCTTCCCTCTCTCATTCTTCCTATAAATTGTAAGGAGGGGCTTCTTTCTGGGTGGTTCATCTTTTCGGCTCTGCCCCTCCCTTCTTTTCTTCTCCAGGGTTGAAAATGGAGTTTGAACCTCCTCCCCTACTCTGTAATGGTGTCTTTTTCCTTTTACTATTGAAATGATGTTCTATGAAAACTTTTAGAGCAACAAAAAACATGTTTTGTGATGCATCTATCCATCCCTTCTCATTCTTTTGCTTGTTCTCTTCTTTCCTCTCTTCATTGTAGGTATTCGTGCATGTTCTAATGCTCATTACAGGTCTGGAGCTATGTTCATGGAGTTTTGGGACATTCTTATGTGTGAAATCTATCCTTGGGTTTGTGATGCATCTGCCCATCCTTCCCATTGCTCACCTCTCCTTGTTACATGGCAGTTTTGATAGATGTTCAACATTTTCCTTCTCTAGTGTATCACCGTTTTAGTGTAGGCTCTGTTTTTTCCCCTTTTCTTTCTCTCTCTATCTCCTTGGCATGGTTAGATTAGGTTTATATTAGCTTGGCCTGCACTAGAATAGCTTGTGGCAGGTAGTTTAGGAAGAGGAACCAACATTCTCTGGAGAATCCTTTCTCATTTCTACACGAGTCCCACACTCAAAGAAAGGATTCAATGTTGTGTAATCACACTGGATGCTAGTAGTGATCAAAAATAGAAATCTGATCAGCATCTAGGGGTGCTGTTATTTTACACTAACAGTTTTAGCACACCCTGTGGGACCTTAGAGGTCATCCACTTCATCTTTTGCAGGTTGGTGTGTTCCTGTGAAGATTTCAGCCTTTGGAGGCACTTGCAAACACATCTGGCGACTCCATCTGACCATCAACCCATTTCTGACAGTTGCAGACCCATTTTTCATCCATTTTCCATCCATCCTTCTTTCCATCCCTTTCATTCTTTTCCATTCCATGAAGTTTTGCAATCATGACTTCATTTCCATCATGGAATTCACATTTTCAACAACAGCAACAATGTTTCCCACCTCCAACATGCTTTTTAAATCCTCCAAATCAGCATTTTGAACAAATTCAAAATCAACATGCATACCCATATGAGCAGCAATGCAAAAATCATTTTGGCTATGGTGCTTTCCAAGAGCAAGAGTATGCACATAATGACGACAATCAGATGCAAGATGGCTGGTCTGTTGGAGAAAAATCCAAAAGATGGAGGTAACGATGGTGCAGTCCAAAGCAACAGCTCAAATGAGAGCTTTCAAAATTGGTTGTAGGACTCCTTGTCCATGGGGAGGCCCTTTTCCAAGACACTTCAGCCCTCAGGAGAAGCTGGACTTCATGATAAAGATGCTACCCCAACTTACACAATGGGACAACAGAAATAGAGGCCTATACACTTCTTGTTGAACAACCTTGTCAATGGGTAAGTTCTACACCATCATCTAGTTTTTCTCTTCCCATTACTCAAGCAGCATCATCTCATTTGGAATTGCAAATTCTAAACTCCCCATCTACTGTCCCAAGTGTTGAATCCCATTTCTCCACCCCCTCAGTCTTCCATCTCACATCTCAATTCTTCTTTTCCTTTTTCCTTCCAAATAGTCATCCCCTCCACAAGAGCTAAAAGAAATACGCTCTCCCCCCAAAGAAACAAGAGGTTTTACCTCCTCTACCACCACAAAAAAATTGCTAAATCAATTGAGTTATAATCCACTCCCTCCTCTTGCATTCCCAAATCCATGTTGGGAGGATAGAAAATGCAAGAATCGGCCAGTCAAGGAAAACAGCAGCAAGAAGAGGAGCCCAACAGAAAAGAAATGACAGAGAACTTGAGAATTTGGGCTTCCAAATTTGGGATGACAAAGACCCCCTTGATGGTCAAACCTACAGAAGAGGGCTAAGATTTAACAAATGGTGGTTAAGATTGATTTTGTGGCAGTAGAAGAAGAGCAAAAAGAAGAAGCAGATCAGCAATCAGTTTTCTCAGAAAGTAGTGTCCATGTTGGCACTCTCTTTGAAGGGAATGTTGATTCAATTCAAGTTGCACAATCAGCCATGAAGGAAGAAAGCTCAGAAGAAGATCTTGCAGTCCCAACTTGTCCTCTAGAGCAGTAGATTGAAGAATTTGACTTGAAAAACTTCGTGCTAGAGGAAGAGTTCTATCAAGAGTAAGATTGTCTTCATGTAGTAGAGAAAGGAGAAGCTACTCTAGATCCAAAAGAAGAGGAGCACATTCTAGTTGTGGAGGAGAAAAGTGCAGATCCAAGGGCTTTGAGCACAAAGTAGGCTACAGGAGAACCTTCAGCTCTTCTTTCTACTTCACCTCTCTCAAGTTCTAGTACTAAAGAGGAGTTTGATCTCTCAAACTCGATGTTGGAGGGCGAAAGAAACCATGGTGGTCAAGTTACAGATCAAGAAAGATACCATGGAGGAAGTGGAGCCTTTGCAGCAGGACAGCCATGAGGCAGTTTATCTGTCAGATTTGGAAGACTATTTTCATGGAGAAGAGCCGGTTGAGTTTCCACCATTCTCTCTTTCATCATTCACATTCCAAACACTTGAGTCTGTTGTCATAAAGGAGAACATTCATTTACAGTAGCCTGCATCTTATAGCAGCTCTTTGGAACCAAGATTGGAAGATTTTAATCTTTCATGTTCTTCATTGGAGGAAGAGAAAGGACAGAGGGATTTCACCATTTCTTTCACACCCATCCATTCAAGAAGGTCTACAAGAAGACTCCATTTTTGGATTTGAAAATCAGAGCTATGGGCAATATCAAACGGATCAGATCTTTCCCAATCAGGTATTTGGCTTCATTGGAGCCAAAGGAGAAGTCACAACCAGTCATGCTTGCTTCTGAGAATGAGGGTGAGCTATAAAGTACCAAGGATCAGCTGTCATACCTCTTCAATCCAAATGCAGAGCAACTAAAAGAGGTATTGAATTTACCTGCAGCTGATACCTTGATGATTTGGGTGGAAAGACGAGCTTCTTGTTGATTTTCCACTCATCCTAACAACCATGATTAGCTCCAAATCAATTACATGGCTGCCACTTTTGAGAAAGGGAAGCTATTTCTCACAACCAATTGCAAGGTTTGTTTAGCTTGCCTTTGCTTCTAGTTAGAGTAGAGTAGGTAGGTTTGCTTTCAGTAGAAGAAGTGCTTGTGCACACTCTACATGTTCCATTTGGAGCATGTATGATTTTCAGTTCTATACATAGTTTTTGTGGTGTTGGTTTTGCTCTTACACAGTCCATTTTAGTGGCATTTTGGTGAGAACGACTCCATTTCAGTGGGTTTCCAAGTGGCTCAGAGAGGAGGTTTTCAAAGTTTAGATCAGTTTGCATGTTACAATTCATGACTCCATGCCCAATGGATGCTTCAGGCAACTAGATAACTTCATCTAGCAGGCAGATGACCCCGCTGAGTCACCAAAACTGTTATCCAAAATTCACACCCCCCAGGGTAATTTTTGATAACATGCATCAGATTATTCAGTCTCAAGCAAGCAGATTGATTCAAGGAAAAAAAATCATGTTTCTGGGGTCCCCTCGGCTTCCTTCTAACTCCCCTATCCAAGAAGAAAACCCAGCAAGTTTTTAAAAAAATGTGAAAAATTTGCAAAAGCCAAGCTTGGAGCCGAAATACATGGAGAAAATCGGCTAAGTCTTGTCCTAAGCGGTCCTTGGGACAGTTGAGGCGTCGGGGGTGCAAATCAGTCCGAAAAGCCACTAGGTGGTCTACGCAGCACTTGGAGCACATGGGACGTCGGGATGTGAAGGACGCGAAAAGCCCAAATCAGCTAAAAGAGGGAAAAAATTGCCTAAGTCTCATTTCCCAGACAGTCCGGGACAGTTGGGACCAAAAGTACGCGCGGAGACGCGGATCGGTCGGTTTAGCGCAAGTCAGTCCATTTCGGGTGGTTCGGAGATATTTGTCCCAGACAGTTTGGGACATCCAGGCCAAAAGTACGTGAAGGATGCGAACCGGCCGATTCGGCTGAAACAAGTGACTTTCGTCCGAGACATTTGGGCCAAAAGTACGGCGGAGGACGCGAAATGCTGAAAGAGGCCGAGAGCGAATCAAATCTCGCCACGTGTCTTCACCGCAAAGAGGGACAAGGAAGCCTGAATTGGCTGAAGCAAGAAATTTTCATTCGGGACATCCGGGACAAAAATACGCGAGTGACGCGTGGGACGCAAAAAGCCGAAGGAGCCGCCAGAGCGAATCAAATCTCGCCACGTGTCTTCACCACATCGGCCCGGCCGGGAAAATTTTGAAAATTTTTCCAAAGGTAGCAAATAAAAAGGGAAATGGTCAGGAAGGGGCCCACGTCCAATGAAATCATGCCATGTGGTACTTGAGTGGTAGAGCACGGGGGGACAAATGGGAAAATTTTCCCAAAGTAAAAAATATCAAAAATTAAAAGGACAAAGTGCGCCCCTCAGGCCCGAGCCAATAAAATAATGCCACGTGTCCAAGTGGCAAGAAATTAAGGAAGGGCCTGATAGGAAATTTTCAGAGGATGAGCCCATGGATGAATTAGAGCCTGACACATGTCATCCAAGTGGCAGAGCGTGAAAAAAATTTCAAACTATCTTCCCGCCGATCCGATTTTGGCCTGTTTTTTGCCCTAAATCTTCAAATCACCATAACTTTCGATCCAGAGCTCAAATTTTCACGTTCTTTATATCAATGGAAATCTAGTAAAATTCTCTACACGATTCCAAGGTCAATCTTGCATTTTTGTTCAATTTTGAGAGAGAAAATTAAGAAACATCTCTGACGCGTGGTAATGGCCAGAATTGATGTTTCAACAACCAGCTTAAATGCAGAATACAATTCGTCGCTTTTGCCAGGGTTCTCACCCACCGCCATAATGAGATAAATTAAAGGCAACCTAGAGGTGGTTGGGGTATATATACATTTCCTCTCTCTTCCCTCTCTCATTCTTCCTATAAATTGTAAGGAGGGGCTTCTTTCTGGGTGGTTCATCTTTTCGGCTCGACCCCTCCCTTATTTTCTTCTCTAGGGTTGAAAATGGAGGTTCGAACCTCCTCCCCTACTCTGTAATGGAAATTTTTTCCTTTTACTATTGAAATGATGTTCTGTGCAAACTTTTGGAGCAACAAAAAACATGTTTTGTGATGCATCTGTCCATCCCTTCTCGTTCTTTTGCTTGTTCTCTTCTTGCCTCTCTTCATTGCAGGTATTTGTGCATGTTCTAATGTTCATTACAGGTCTGGAGTTGTGTTCATGGAGTTTTGGGACATCTTCTGTGTGAAATCTATCTTTGGGTTTGTGATGCATCTGTCCATCCTTCCCATTGCTCACCTCTCCTTGTTTCATGGCAGTTTTGATAGATGTTCAAAATTTTCCTTCTCTGGTGTATCACCGTTTTAGTGTAGGCTCTGTTTTTCCCTTTTCTCTCTCTCTGTCTCCTTGGCATGGTTAGATTAGGATTAGATTAGCTGGCCTGCACTGGAATAGCTTGTGGCAGGTAGTTTAGGAATAGGAACCAGCCTTCTCTAGAGATTCCTTTCTCATTTCTGCAAGTCCCACACTTGGAAAAAGGATTCCATGTTGTGCAATCACACTGGATGCTAGTATGATCAAACTAGAAATCTGATCAACATCCAGGGGTGCTGTGATTCTGTACTAACAGTTACAAATTTTGATTAAGGAGGAGTAAGTGACCCAAATAAAAATGTGGAACTGAAAGTTTGGGACCAAAGAGAACAAGTTCAAAACCGTACATTAGGATTATGACCGTGCAAACCTTCCTACCCCTACTGCAGGTTTTTGAGCCATGAGGGATAATCTAAAGTGTGAAGTTTGGAAGCTAACAAGTGGAGTTTCTTAATGGTTTTTATGCATTCAATTCTCATAAAATTTCAATAAATGAATGTGTAAGATCAAACAAGCTAGACAAGAGACCTTGAGATGTACTAGATGAGAATGGGTAAAATGCACTTGTTTGAGCAAGAGAACAATGTCAAGACTAGTCATGGTAAAGAGTAGAATTAGCATATTTGAGTTCTACACGATCTTAGAATATGAGATTGACCTTTGATTACAAGATAATCCAAGTTTTCCCCTTGTTATCTTATTATAATTTTTAAATAATCAATTAGGTCTAATTTATAGATGAATATTTGTTTTGGCCCTAATTAAATCATATACATAAGTTATGTGTGTTTATTTGCATATTTATAAAAAAATTCGTTTATGCAATAACATTTTTGTGAACCCACTCTCTATTATACACCTCTAGGGTTAGAAATCCTTAGAGTTAATATTAGTTTTAAAATAAATCTATTTTAAAGTATTTTTATTTCTTTTACTTATATCAAATTGCCCTAGTTGTATTGTGTCATTTCAAACCCTAGGGTCCTTTCCTGACATGTGTGTTCAATGTTTGATCTTATCTTATGCCACCAACATTAATTAGACATAAGGATCCAATTAAAAAAAGTGTACAAATAATCATGAATATATTGATTTTATTTAATTCCATTTGGTTAAATTATGTATCTTGTTTGAGAAAGAAAATGGAATTTGAAATAACTATTGTTACTTCCACATTTGTGCCTTTAATTGCAAATGCAAGAGTGATTCCTTTGAGTGATAATGGGATGAATGTTTCATAAATGGATGACATGGTCACCGATGTGGATCAAGCGATTTTCACTCTCATTGTTCACAAGAAGGTCAGTAGTTCGAATCTCAATGGTCATTTGGAACATTTCTCCATAAGATGAGAGGAATCACTCACTGCATGAGTAGTCATTAGGGCCGGTACCCACCTAGTTGCAATTGCAAAAGCTTTCAATTAAAAAAATTATGACATTTGTGGTAAACCATGCTAAATAAGTTTACTTATATGAATAAGGTAGGGATGAAGGTATAACACATTTAAGACATTGTCACATGGCCAAACTTAATGATATAGTGGGATTGATGAGTGTATTGAAAGAAGTTGCAAGCATAACCCTAGATAAAGACACCCAAGATAGGGTTATAATATAAGAAATACTCCAAAAAGCATATAATTGATACATCAATTCTCATAATGTAAATCAAGCAACTATCTCATGTTGTGGGTTACGACCAATGCCTTATCTTGTAGTCATTTCTCAAATTGCTTATGAACCTCTTGATATTTCACTCATGGTCAAGCTTCTTCTTGTCCTTCATAAACTCTTCCTATTTCTTAATATATTATTATTCCTTCTCTAATTATTCCTATTTCACGCACTTTTATTGTTTCTCAAAATCTTTCTAATGCAAATGTTTCTCATATTACCTCAATAAATGGAGTGTAGACAATCTATGAGGTTAAGTGAGTTGAAAATATTAGTTGAGTGTAAAATGATTAGTTTTCCTTTCATTAGATAGTTTGATCATTAAAGAACATTTCACAAGAATTATAATGCAAATGCATTTTGTCGTTATCATAGAATTCTAGGATACTCTCAATAGATGCATTAATTTGAAGCATAAGATACAACATCTTAAATTGATAACAATCAGATTCAAGTGGAATGAAAAAATAACGATTTGAATGAATTAGTGGCTCAACTAAATTGACACTTAATTATTTACAAACCCCCCTCTTCTAGCTCATCATACCGGATCAAATGATTAAAGGAATGTTCATATAATAGACAAACTCAAAGCGAAATACCAAATGTTTAAATTGATCATTCACTTAATGTATTGTCTGACATGGTTAATACAATTACAAGAAAGAGTGAACCTACTCAAATTGTGCATGATTATAGTGAAATTCTAAAGACCAACTCATATGATGGACCTTTATTCATAACACATTTCAAAGGTCTTGAACAATAAGTACATGGGGTAATGATTGATATGGTTCAATTTCAAGTATTAATACATGTATCAAAAATTTAATTATTGGTCTTCGAATCTATAAAGGATATTTGGTGAATACTTCAACATCTATTATGGGACATGATGGCATTGATAGAGAACCTCTTGGTTGCATTATATTGCTCATTTGAGTGGGTTGTAAGACAATCTTAAGATTTTTTTCATGTGGTACCCAACAATGGATCTTATGATGTTTTGCTTGGTAGACCATGGATTCATAAAATGCGAGCAATTATGTCCACTTTACACCAATCTTAGAAACGTGTGTATGAACATGAAATCATAATAGTTAAGAGAAACATGTCTTTTCCACTACAAGAAGTTCAGGAAGATATTTTATATGAAGAAATACCAAAGTTAGCACCAAAGGCCATGTGTAAGGCAAGAGAATATAAGCTTCAAGTACATAAGACTACACTTACAAGAACATATTTATCACAACTCATTCCTGCTACAAAATAAAAAAGCTAAAAAGATCAATAGAGAATTATTCAAGGTTATATCAATGAAAAGGGTCATACTGTTATAGAAGATGATGAAAATGAAGGTCATAATCTCTCTCTTAAGACTCATGGATGCCTCAACACCCTGATTTTAACTCTTGACCATACACATGCTTCGACTTCAAATTATATGTCTTATGATTGTTTTCATGACTTGTAATTATAATCACATTATTAATTAACTTTGTTTAACCATCCACTTATGTTTAGAAATGAATTCTCTTCTATATTTAGTTTTGATTACTTCTAACATGTTTTTGTCTATTTTCTCATTGCACTTCTCTATTTCTAAACTTGTATGTTTTGCTTCTTTTCATGTCCCATTTACTTTTGATTTTTCTTCAATATCACGTCACACACTTGGGTTTCACTTGCTCTCATTTTCTTCACTTCCATTTTCTGCATGTTGTCCCTCTACTTAATTCATTATTTCATTTATTGTTTTTATCTCAAACTTCCTCCTTTGGTTTGACGTCACTATTTATTTTGGAGTTTAAAGGTTTTATTTATGGTGGTTGACAATTGTTTTTCCTTTTGGGATTCTTTTCTTCCCTCATTTTGCATGCTTTGTCCCATCTTAATAGACTCACTAACTTCTAAATGATGTCAACCCATTTATTTTGGCAGAAATTCTATTATGCTACGAAGACCATTAGTATTTGTGGGCGAGTATCCCCTTCTCTTTGTTTTGGATTTTTCATTATTTGTTTGATTGGTTGATTTCAGTGATTGTGATGTCTTTAAATAGTTCTTTGCGTGCATCGTTCTAGATGATATTTTGTAAAAGATTAGCATTTTTATGTTTTTTTTTGTTTTTTATGTGATTGGTTGAAAAGATCATATATCTTTTTAGTCATATTATGACTATGTTAGAATACACATTTTATGTTCATAATATATGTTACATTTTTATATCCATGTTATTAATATGATTATTAAGATATGTATTGGTTTTTTTTTCCTTTACAAGTTATATGTTTATGATTATGGATTCACAATAAGCTAAGGGCATGTCTCGTGCTCCCTTGAAAGAAATTATGAGGATTTTATGGGGCATATATTTGTCACGTTTTAAGTTCTATCTTGTTGATTATTATGTTCTATATATATTGTTGTGCTTCAATTGATATTTCATATTTATTATTTTATGTTCTTTTGGTGTTACTATGTTTTATATGATATATGTATATTCATATATTGATGTGGCCTCATGTGCATGACGAGTCTTCAATTATGTTATGAGTCATCGTCATGTTTGTTTCTAGTGTTTGATCACATGGTTGACTAGTTTGCACTATGTCTTATGTATCTTCAATATGTTTCATATGATTTCTCTATATTTGATGCGTATTTGTTAATCTATGTGATTTTATATAATTAGCGTGTATTCATTGTTTTATGTGTTTTCTTCGCGATTAGTGTTTCTGATGTATCTACTTTGAGTTGTATGATACAACTAAGAGTGAAACATATATGTGACATATCTATCTTCCTCAGGTGTTTGATGTGTCTTATGATACCATAATCTATATATTTAGTGTTTGCCTGTCTCCATAACTTATATCATGTGTTTGTTGGGGGAAGAATATATATTTGTGTTCCATATTGTTATATCTTATGATGATTGATACTATATTGCTTACACATTGCTCACATAAGGGCAATGTTACCCTTAAGGCTACATTGTTTATATTTTGCATGGAGACTTGTTACTCCTAATGCTATATAATATATATATGTTACTCACATAAGAGTATATTGTTTTTGTGCTCATCTAGATTGTATCATAGGCCCACATGGGGCAATTTGCTCATAACATTAATGCTTTCAAGCTTATATTTTTGATGTTAGACTTAAATCGTTTTATTGGCTATTATCTTGCACATAATCCCTTATTTTGAAATGCATGATTCAAAAATTCGTCACAAATCTCCAAAGGGGGGCATACATTGCGCTCCATATTCATCTAAGCTTCAAATACTTCTATAAAATGGGGTTGAATCAAATTACTTACTCCCACAAAGGGATGGACTAAGGGTGCGACACCTAGCCCCACAAAGGGAGATGTTTGAGATGTATCTCATTGTTGTTTTTAGATAACACTCAAATCTTAATTTAACTTTATTTTTGTCATTAAAAGTTGTACTTATAAATGTAGGTAGGGTTTAGTACAAAATCTAGAGACACGACTTCAAATCGGGCATCACACTCACCTCCCAGTCAAAGCGAGGGTATTTTTTCTTTTTTTTCTCTATTCTAATACATCATTGACATTGACTCCTATACATGTGTAAATGTTCTTACACATACATTTGAGTTTTCTTTAATAGCTTCAAGTGCACAAAATCTTGTATACATACCATACCTTCTTACTTTGATATGTATGCATGTACACTCATCAAAGTGAGAAAAAAATGTAGACACCAAAAAATGGCCTTACACATTTACTAGTCTTTAGATTGCATGCTTCCGGAGTGTTTGTGTTTTCCAATAATTTGTTCAATTTTTAGCTTTTTAGCATAATTCTTGACTTCCAATAGTCAGTGATCATCACTCCAAATGTCACCTCACCTCATCCCTCCGTTTCACCCTTATTTTCAACCCCCCATGCCAGGATGTGGATGTCATGTTCTTGGTGGGATTTCACTGGGCTTTTCCCTTCTTCACCTCGTTTAATCCTATTCTTGACTTGTTCATGTTTTTATGTTTGGAGGTCAGCTTGCACATTAATAGGGTCCTAATTTAAATTTCAATTGTCTATAATTGTAGACACCTAATTGTGATATGTGACTAGTTATTTACTTTGGTGCTATTGTATTTATGTGTTTATTGATTATTGGTCCAAGCTTGGGTCTTAGAGGCGCGTGTTCCCTACAATTGTTGCTCTGACTTGTCCCTTTGTGTTGTCGACTCTTTATCACTTTCTCATGTCATGTTCGTTTATTTATGTTTTGTCATTTTCTATCTTTTTAAACTCGTTTTTCCCCCTTGTCTCCTAGTTTTCTCTTTCTTCCTCTATTTCTAACACTTTGTTGGGCCTTCACCACTTTCATGGGATATTGACCCTTTTTTTGCCACACGAAAATGGTCACCTTCTCACAAAAATGGCTCCCTTCTCCTTTTGGTTCCTTTTTCCCAAGACCCCTATTTTGTCAAGTTGTGTTTCATTTGGTTGGCCTTCCTACTTTATGTACTAGCTTACATGCTAATAGGATCCTAATTTGAATTTCAAAAAAAGTATAAATACATAGGTGTAATAGTGTATTTAAGACATGAAGAACAAGCCAACCACACATTGAGATATTTCCTTTGCACTAGAGTGGTGCTAAAGAGAAAAATCTATTCTATTTTGGAAGCATTCCCATGTCGAAAGCCTAGTTCAGACAACTAAAGATTCATTCTAGCTTATACTAGTTGTGCACATGAAAAGATAAGGGTTATGGCACATACACAAATTGGATGTTTACTTGGATTGCGTGTTGCTTGCAATTTTATTGAATCATAAAAGACCTCACATAATAATAGGTGGATAACACGCACCCCATAAACATTCCCCTTTTTATGGGTTTTGCAAGGCAATGAGTGCGAGTTAATGTTTCTACAAAGAAGACTGATTTCCTAGTGATTTGAGAGTAAACCAAACAATCAAATTTGATCTTTTGTAAATTAGGGCATGCATAACACAGTTGTCAATTCAAGTCCAAGTTTGCACATACAAAGCCATTTTCTTAGCAACCTTGCCATTTTCGTCCCACGTGAAAATGGCCCTGGGGGTTCTAACAGTTTATTTTTTTGTTTTGTTCGTGCCAAATGTTGGGCCTATTTTCCTCATATTTTCAATGACAAGTGTTCATAAAAATGCACAAAATCAAGTGTTATCCTAAAAACCCTAACTTTGTAGTCCTTCCACGCATTTTACTTTTCCAACACTTTCAATGATCGAAATTGACTTTATTTTTTATAATAGTTATATATTATTAATTGTCATATAATTAGACATAATTACAAATCAGGTGTAATTAGTGCATTTTTGTATCTAAAACCACTCTCCAAACAATAAATGCATAAGCACCCTAGGGCATTTAAGCATCTATCATCTATACTTTATCTAGGATGTGGCGAAAAAATCCATTATTATCAAAGTATTCAAGAAGTTTTCAAGACAAGGTTAGAAAAAGTAATTATTGAGCTTTGACAAGTATTTAGATAAATCAAGCATTCATTGAAGCACTATAATTCATACTAGAGAGAGGCTCCATTGCACTTGTCTTTTTCACTGAAAAATTATTGCATATATTACAAGCGTTTTTTCAAAATTAGATCAAACATGTGGATATGATAAGAATTACCTAAATGGAATACAAATCCCCAAGATAAACCCCACTTTTTCCCAGGTGTAAACTTGGCAGCCCAATTAAGGTTTAAGAGAAAGAACAATGATTTTCTAATGATCAAAGCAAAATTTCAGAAAAAAAGGGGGCAAGGTTCTAAAAGAAATACAAGAACATTGAGAGATCAAAGAAAGTATGAATTATAAGCACTTTGTCAAAACATAAACCCATCGCTGTATTGTCAAATTTTGGCAATTGTCTTCATAAGGCAATTTCTTTCACCCTCTTATCTTGCTCTAGTTTTCAAATAATGATCAAATTAACTGCATAATTTGAACATGGTCACAGACCCACAAGCTCATAAGTAAAGTGCATGGAACCTAATTTGTTTCCTAGATTCATCCCTGCTTCAAGTGTTATCATTGTATTCTTCTGTGTTTCTGTTACCTGCAATTATCGTGTAGACATCCTTTTCACTTTTCACTTGATGTGTTTCATTCCCATCTTTTTTTCATATGGGGTTTCTACAAATAATTGTCAAATCTGCTTTTGGAAAATTCTGATTTCAGGGCAGATTGATGTGATTTTCAGTCTCATCTGAGATTCGGGGGAGAAATGACGTTATCCCATCTGTGTATTCCCATCATAATCAACTCATGTTTTCTTAGGTACAAGCTTTCAAATAAAACAAAGAACAATTGGAACAACCATAATGAATCACCTAGCTTAAAAAAGAAAAACATCTTTGTATGCTTTGATGCAAACTCCAACAGAAATTTCCAATGTGTTCAGAGTAGACCTAGAGCTGTTCAGTTCCAAATTCACTTTTGATGCATATTTGTTGGCATAAATCTCTGGTGTGCAAATCCTGAACACGTTAGTTCAAGGCACTAAACTGCAAATCAAAGTAAAGATGCCAGAATGCAATTATATTCTGAATTGTGGAAATCAAAAGACACCAACACTGATTAAAAAATAAAGGCTGCCATATATTATTTACACTGGCTAGCCATAGACCAGGGCACCCACATTGGTTTAGAAATAAGGTTGTCATATAATATTCAGCTTCATAGCTGTAGACAAGAGTTGTATACCTAGTCAAGATAAGATTTTATGTAAATATGTACGTATATAGGCTAATAATTAAGGGCGTATGCAGAAAAGGGATGGACTTCAGATTAGCTTGCGGGAAGAGTGGCACCAAGCATCATAGCAACTCTCCAGATTGGGCCAGTCAGAAGATGAAAACATATAATCATGCAGCCAATTGGCAAGAATGACCTCCTGATCCATCTCTGACAAGCTTGATATTATCTTCTCAAGCACTCTCTCTACTTCTGCTTTTTCTAATGCAGACAATACTGGAGTATCAATTCCATTCATGGCATAACACATTAAAGGCAACCATAGGATAAGAGATTTGAACCTCGCCTGCTCTGAAATTTCAATATCACCCCTCACCATCTCTTTGAACAACAGAGCTGCAAAACAAGTTAGATTGTCATGATCCTGGTGATGAATTCATAAGCATTCACAAAAAGGTTGATTTAAGAATACGACAGGTTAGTATTCACAAAAGGGTTGATCTGACAAAAGATGGGTCCTGACTCCTCTCAACTCAGCATTCAGTTATGGAGCAAAAAAGGAATGGATAAAAGGTCCTACCTGAAATCTTGACCAGAGAACCCTGCACACGAGGATGTGAAGATATTGATATTGCAGCCAAGTTAGTTGCAGAGCTCCACTGCAAAATTGCTTCCTCCATAGCTAAACATATTCGTAGTTTCTTTGTTATCCACAACAACTCCTGTGCTAATTTCTCTGCCAAGACACTGTTATTGTTGGCGATAGTCTGCATTTGTGAAATAGTCAGTGCTGGTGGAGGTTGAAGTTGCAACCTATTTGCTAAGGAAACCCAGAGATATTCAAATGATGGCATCAATTGAGAGTAGAGAGGGATCATTCGAAATAACTTCCATGTCCAGCTGCTTGTCTCTACATCTCGCTGCATGCCATACAATGATGAATTCAACATCTTCAAGGTACGGGCAAAGCTAGATGAAAGAGCCATACGATTAATCTCTTTCAGTGCATGTTCTCCTTGCTTTTCATTTTCTTCTATAATTTTGTCAGCCAAATCCCTGGGCAAACTCATATTTTCTCGAAGTGACAGGTATATCATTTACCAATGCTAAAACCTGCACAGAAGCAAACCACTTTAACAAAGAGGAATACCTTAATCCTGAGCAACATAGTTGCTATGAGACGTAGACACATGTATGGATACAAGGATGGAGACACCATGTTTCAGAATCAGGGGATGGGCATGTTTGATAAACACACATGCAAATCTCAAATAATTTAATATTAATGAACTGTCATAAAAAGTGTTAATATAAACAAAAATGAGTTATTCCTCTCTCCTATCCTCTACCGTGTCATAATTTTCCTTCGAAATCTATTGGGCCAAAACTTGCAATTTTGAGAAGTCTTGCTCTCCCTTTTTCAAACTTTCAAAAGCTACACTGAACTTTATGGGAAAAGTTCAAACGTCGCCGAACTTTATCCTCGTTGAAACAGAACTTGAACTTCATCCATTATTTTTACTTGGGAAGCTTTTGACATGTTTTTGCATTATTTTATAACCATAAGATTAATATACATATACTGACTGAAAGCAGAGGGTGGGAAGCTCTCTCCACTCTGTGGCCTACTCACATTTATGCAATCATTTTATGAATTAAAAAGCTAAAAAAATTCTATCATTTGAACTTAATAATGTTTTTTTTTCAAACTTTATCCATGGTGAACTTGAACTGAACTTTATCCTCGTCAAACATGAACTCGAACTTGATCTTGTACCTTGTGACTTAAAGCAAAATACTGTGGACGGCTTTTGCATGCTTTCTAGATTCCCTTCTAATTGTTCTTGTTTTGAACGAGTGAGAGAAGGCTTGGTGGGATCTATTAATATTTTAGGGCTTAGGGTGTTGCATTTAACTTTTGGTTATTTGCTTTTCTTTTATTTTTTTTAGCAGGAAGCATCACTTAGATGTCAAGAAACATCAGGAGACTTCCATTGGCTGCTTGAGACCATCTGGAAAAGAGAACCCTACTCCAAGGTAGGCACCTCTGAGTTTCAGTGCTTAGAAATCATTCCCCAATGCACATACAACTGTTCCAAAGAAGATATCAACCACTGTACAGAGTCCATGCCCTTTAGTATCAAAAAAATATAGGGCTCACAGGCAATAAAGGCTCCAGGTATTGCTCAACAGAAACCTAGTTATAAAGCTCACTAAGGTAATAATGTGGCAGACCCTACTTCTTACACAAGGATAGCTATAGATAGGCCGGCAATGACTATACATGCACACACACACAAACCATTCACAAAAAACAGAAAGCATTCCAGTGGATTTTAAACCAACTACTAGTCCTCGTATGCTGCAGGTGAAAGTATTCAGGTATACATGCATTGGGTGAAATCATGTGCAGTAATGAGTAAACCAAGAACTCCCAAGTGGAAGCTCTCTTATCAAGTGCAAGCTGTTCTAAGATAATTTTTGTATCTCCAGGCATGTCTCTCTATCACTCAAGGATTGTCTGAATCAGCGAATTGTAAAAGACTTTATGCCTTTGTAATTCACTCACTTCTGCAAAACTTTACTACATTCCCTATAAGATAACGAGAAAAGGAGAGACCATATCTGAAGATTTCCTGTGGCTACAGACATTTTACTCTTCATATAAACATGGATACAACATGCAACCCTGAAACTCAAAAGAAAAGTTGAGTTCAACAATCCCGTGACAGTTATCAACAGTTTCATGCATCTCCTCTTGCACCAAACCTATGTTATTGCTATACAACCTAAGTTGCTTTTGGGTTCTTTACATTTCCATCTGTGCTTCAATATAAGCTTTTGTCATTGAAGGCCATAGATGTCTTGTCCGTTGCGCAAGCCTTATGTAGAAAACTCTCTTCAAAAAGAACTGCAAATGAAAGCAAATTATATTTGCAGCTGCAAGGCTCATAAAAAACAAATATGTCCCTGCTTTTAGAACTACGTTACATGTGTATGCCTCCAATAATTGTTCCTATTCATAACCAATCCAACAGGCTCCTTTCAGCATCCATTTCAGCTTAATTCTAAATTCTAATTTCCTTTGCCATTGGGCAAATCTATGAGAGTGGAGAGGCAATCAGTTGACCCTGCATGTGAGGGTACCTAGATATCAAAAGATATGCAATTAGAAACGGAGATGAGGGGGAAGACCACTAGATGGTAAGCACAATGACGATACCTATTACACATGACAAAGTAAGGGTCAGAAGGGATCAGCAAGCGCTTAATGCCATGTCCATGTAATCATGGAAGCGAAAGACTCAAATTGCTGCCCAGGGGGGGAATGAGACCTGGGATTAAAGCTACCAGAATCATGGGTGTGACTGGGTTCTGGGTACATTTGCAGCAGAGTCCACAAACTTAGGAAATGAAGATTTGGTAACATACAAAATTTTCAAATATAAAAATGCTAGAAATCAGAAAATCATTTAGATGAGAGCCTGATTCGTTGAAAATGTATATAGATACTGGATTGCGAAAATGTGAACTTGATAAGTGAATACTCAAATGGAATGATAAAATTTACTCTAGGACAATTGCATACAATGTTGGGTAGGCTATATAAAGTAGAGTAGAGTTGGCCCCAACCCAACCCAACCCAAATATATCAGATTGATATCTGTATTCTATATACCCTATAGAAGCAGAGGGGCAAACAAATGTATGGAGATACACCAAGATAATCACCCCCTTTGCATGTTCATATAATCTGTACGGACTGATTCCATTACATCTTTTTTAACAGCCTCGTTCGACCATTAAAAAATAGCCTTTGGACCATCCAATAATCTTATTCAACCCTGATGTAAGTGGATGAAACATCACCAAAGGAAATGCAAAATCACAAAAGCCCCAGCAAGCAATGCTTGATATTGCATTTGTCATTTCCTGCAGTGTGTTCAATCCTGAAATGCTGATTTTTTTCCTTATATGGATTTAAGTATTCCGTGTGTTTTCAATTTGCCAAAGCATCTAGGACCAACTCTGGCGCGTATTGATAATTTGGATTATCCCATAAGAATTGGATTCTTGAAGAAGTATCCATAATATGAGTCTATGATGATAAGAATGTAAAGAGCATATTGACATTTATGCAAATCATAAAACTGAGAAAAGGACCAATGCTCAGTAGAGGATAAATTTTAAGTTCCAATAATTTTATGGTTAGATCACCACAGATCCACTCCAAAGCAGAGATGATAATTTATTGGCACATTCTAAAGATTAGTATTCCAAAGCAGAAACACTTTATAGGCCCATCGTAAAGATAAGTATTTACAAATCTATACCATGTGATGAGATGATTATCAATGTGTTATAGACCAACTTGGTCCTCTAGGACCTAATCTTCTTGATTAGATGATAATTTCCATAGTGTCCAGCCTACCAAATATATGTGTATGCATATGGTGTTTTATCAGTTCAAGATATTAAATACCACTTTTCAGGACTAGCGAAATTCCAGAGGGGCAGTGCTTTATATCCTCATGGGAAGTAGCAGATTTGAGTCCTAGTTGGTCGATGGAAAATAACAAGTAATTCATGAGAACCCATCTTTTATTAGCTTGAGCGGTCTACTTTAACCAGTCGTCTTGACACTAACCAAATCAAGCTCATCTCTTATTAGATTGAGTGCTCTACTTGGACCAGTTCCAGTGGCGAAGATGTGGGATTGAATCTATCAAAATAAAAAACAAAAAATTATGGGATTGAAACTATTACACCAAAACAAATGACTAAAACATATTAAACAAACTATCTCATGGCCTATCACTTACTATCCCCTTTGTGATGATAGATCACATCATCACAAATATGATTCCAAATGTAATAAAAACAGCATAACACTTTTTTTCCTTTGCAGAAGTTGGGCAAGTTAAAAAAGGGAGATTGAAAGATAATATTAAATCTTAGATCAAAACTAAGGTAGCAACTTTGAATGCAGAGTTTTTTTTCGGAAAACCCAACACAATATAGAAATCATAGATGCCAGAAGAGAATTTAAACACTTCCGCCAATAAAGACAACAGTCTCATTTATACAGGGTAAATTTATATGAAATCAAGTTATTTGGCAACAACGAGATTCAAAACAATGAAAGAAAGATTATGGTGCCTACCTTGTGAAAGAGCTCTGCCTATAGCTCTACCAGAGGGAGCGACCAGAATTAGAGGACATTTCTTCCTCTGAAATGGGCAGCACTGCAGCTGTGGGAACAATACTTTCCAAAAATCCAGTGGAGGGAAAGGGAAATTGGGGAGGGAAAATGGTCCAAAAGCGTCCTCAAAATGGACACAGAAAGCCAGACCGTGAACATAAGCATGTCCCTCACCATGTCGAACATATTCCATTTATCACCGTCAAATTTTTCTCCTTTGGGCATCAACATTTTGGCAGCCAAATTGAATGAAGTGCCCACAATGGGTAGTGACAGGGAAGGGGAAGGAGAAGGCTTCCTGTCCTTTATCATCTTCTCCTCCTGCTCTGCCATCTCTGTATCCTTCTACAGACGGCAAAAATCTCCTGGGCTTGACTTCACATATACCTGTCAAACGATTTGGTTTTTCAGAAACTCCAAAACAGGCTTATGGGTGTCCGTATGAGAGGGTAATTACGCTCGTAATGTATGCCCATCTGTGTATGACAGAGGACTGGTGTCGATTTACATGTATACGCATACAAGCTATGCTATCTCTGCTCAGGGGATTCCAGAAAACGAATCTCCAATGGAAAAGGAATCCACCGCTTTGCAGATGCCTCAAGGTTTACGTCTTCTGTCTGCATAAGGAAATTGAAGGGCAACAGAGTCTATGAGGAAAATGTTAACGGTGTGACATAAATTCTCTTATTTTTGGGATTCGGTACAACTTTGGGTTGTTTTTTAATTATTATTCAAATAAATGAGATATTGTTTTATATATATATATATATATATATATAATAAAATTTGGTGGTTTTGGGGGCATGCTCTTATATTATCGATTGGTTGGTTTTTTTTTTTGTTTTTTTTATTTTTATTTTTTTATTTTTTTATTTATTAGTGTAAGGGTTAAATTTCAATTTTTTTGAATTATTTTGTATCGTGTTTATTATTAATAATATAATATAAAATCTTGTTCATAAAAAAAATTGGTAATTAAATGAGATTATCATATATAATCGGTCCTAAAAAGTAATCTTAATATTATATTATATAAATAAAATATATTTATATTTTTTTTCTTTATATAAATACACTTAATTATTTTTTTTATAGAATAATATTTTGGTTATCATTTTTTAAATAAGTTACTTAATTAGTTGGTAAATTAAAAAGTCTAAAGTTACAATTTATTTAATGGATGAGTTTTCAGCCCTTACTAATGTAACTCTCTTATATTTATTAATATAAATTACTTAATTGTTATTTTTAATATTTTATTAGTCTTTCTTTTTTATTTGTATATTTACACAAAAAATAATATATTTAATTTAAATTGATAATTTCATTAAATAAATTGTGATATAATATATAATAATATAACCAATAAATCAAATATAAAATTGAGATGGAATTAAAATCTCTCAATCTGAACTTAAATTTTTTATTAATCTCTACAATTTCAAATTCAATTTAAAAAAAAATCAAAAAACATTCTGTGTTATTTTTTTGACTTTGTGGGTGGCCCCTTACTATGTAACTCTCTTTATTTCATTTTAATATAAAGGAGAGTTCCAATAACAAATTTAATTTAAAAAATTAACAATTTCATTCCATTTTTTATTAATTAATAATTAAATTTTATATCTATCTACAAATTAAATGTTATGATTACATTTCTAATAGATGTCTCTGTCCAAATATGCCTTTTGCAAAACAAATTAATGACATATCAAATGTCTTTTTCAAATACATGTAACATATTAATTTTTTAACGACTCCACATTTAATGTCTATAAAGTATGTCCACTTGTAATGGTTTAATTGGAGAAGATGTGAAAAGTCCCATTGTGATGGTTAAATATTTGGTGGCCTACCCACCCTTTCATTAACACAAACGATGTATCATTTGGAAGAATTTTCCTACCAATAAAAACAAGTTTATAGAGTTAGAAGTGACATTGTAAGTATTATTAGTATCTAAGCTAACACTGTCATCACATCAATTAAACACTTATCCTTTAATAATTAGTGACAATTTTCTTCTATTCTCCTTTATTGAAAAAAAAAGACTTAACAAAATATTTTATGTTTTGTTGATTTGATAGAGGAAAACAAGTTTTTATTGTAAAAAAAAAAGAGTTTTTTAATTTTTTTATTCAATCATTTCATTTACATATTTTCAATATATTGTTTGATTATCTCTATTTAAACTTAAATCACATTGAATTACTCTCATCAAACTATTTTTAGTTGTCATCTTTCATCTTCCATATTAAAACGTGTTAGTTGGATTTGTATAAATAAAAAAATGTTTGTGTAGGTGTCAATTGATAGATGACATGAACATATGACACACCTCAATTTTTCTGGATATCCTCTTCCAAACTCATGTTTTCCATTTCCATTTTAATATATGCAAGGATATATTGCAGTTTTAACATGTTTGACAACCCAACTCAAACCCCTCTTCTATTTCACTCTTTTCCTTACTCTGCTACACACAATCTAATTCCTAACTATACATCTTTACATATCATCCATCAATATTAATTTCGTCAATTTTTTTATGATTGTATGTATTTCTTCATCTTCCTCTCTCATCGCTTCATTTAAGAAAGACTTTTGAAGAAAGCGATGTTGAAGAAATAGAGGAAACATGGAGTTATTTTATGCTTTATATATAACCATTTATTTTTTGGTTAGTCTTTGATTTTGACATGTAAAAGGCTTGGAATTTCAACTTAACCATACATATCAATCTAAAATCATGACTTATTCTTGTATGTAACTATAAAGTTGTTCCATAATAATATATGATATTGTTGTTCATTTGTTTGCAAAGGTTTACGTACTCATTGAAATCCTTAGCCCCTAGTCATATGGTATGGTCATATGAGGGCTTAAAGCTTGTGATTCCTACTAGTAAGTGCTTACCTTCAACCCCCTTTAATTTTATTTGTGTGGTGGAGGCAACACCATTTTATTTTGTTTTAGTGGCAGCTAAAATAAATAGCAAAGCAAAATATTGAAAAGTTTGTAGCTTTTACTCGGTAACTCGGTTTTGAGTGTTGTTTTTTGCAAAAGTGCTTGTTTTTTCGTGTTCTTTCCATTGTAAATATTTATTTTGAGACTTGCACTATAATTATAAAGTGTCAAATATGGAGGAGTGTTGTAATCAATTGTGGATGTAATTTCAGCTGAGCCCGACGTCCTAAACTTTTGGGAGTTAAATTATTCTCTATCATGGATTCTGAGAATGATATGCTTTTTTGTTAAGTATGTGGACTTCAAGAGGGTATTGTAAAATTTTTGGAAGAAAATAGATCGCTCAAGAAATGAAATTCTCTTCTACAATCACTCATTCATGATAAGGATACAATAATCCACTCCCTACAGCAAAACCTTGCTAGCCTACAGTATCACCATGATATTGTGGACAGCTGTATCCATGCTCCTAGTCCACTTGCAACTATTGCTCCTGTACCCGCTGACATTGATTTGTTATTCTTTGAGCATGTTCCTGCTCTTGATGCTTCTAAACCTGTGAGGCTTGTTACTACATGCTCTTCCAAATATGTGCCTATTACAGTACCACATGTTGTGTATTATATTTCTGCTCAACTGCATGGCCTTTTTTAGAAGCATACCACTGCCTTCAATTCTCACATGCTCCGTTTTATGGGTTTTACCAGCGGAGGTATTGGCAGACACTCATAGGGTATTGTTTCCCCTCTTCCACATGTTAATTGGAATTCTCACCATGACATTGGTTTTCATGCAGATACTTCATTGGGATCACACATTGACAGAACTCATTTGTTTGTTCACTCGACTCTTTTTGAGGATCATGAGCAACACATGAGTTCTGCATCTTCATCCATGCTTGAGAAACCTAATATTTCAGTTGTCAGACATGATCAACCTGACACACATTTTGATGTTCTTTTGTATACACCCATTATGCATTTTACACCAAGTCATATGCAGGGATCTTCTTCATCCATTTGTGTTGATTTGGAGTGGATATCTGATCACTCGTGGCAGCGACATAGGCATTTGTTGAGAGGACTCTATAGGTGTGGCTCCTCCACCATTCAGCCTCTTGCTCCACTTTCTATACCTTCTGCATTGTGATGCTTCTTGTTTTGAGCATTTTTCTTTAACAGGTATAGTGTATCTCTCTTGTTTGTTGAGAGATTTTGTATCTGTATTTTTGACACTTTTGGCATGTTGACAGTATCTCTTGGGGGATCTATTATGGTGCATTCCAGTGTTAGTTTGTCATTGTTTGAGTAGTTGTTTTGACAACTAATATAGATTTATAGCGTCCCTCCACCCATTCAGCTGTATATATCTACCCCTAGGTAAATATAGATAAGCACAAAGGAAAATATGTTGGAGAAGTTCAAAAACCCGACACAAAGGAAAATATGTCAGAGAAGTTCAAAAACCCGACACAAAGGAAAATATGTCGGAGAAGTTCAAAAACCTGACACAAGAAAATATGTCAGAGAAGTTCAAAAACCCGACACAAAGGAAAATATGTCGGAGAGGTCAAAAAACCCGACACAAGGAATTTTGGGTTTCAGGTTTCAGGAAACATGAGACATGAAGCATGTAGATCGCAAGGGATGTCCTGATGCTTGAGAGTTCCGCAAACCCGAAACACTACCTAGGAAAATCGGGTCTTGGAGTCAGGGAAACAAGTTGGGAAAGCATGGGGTGAAAACATGTCGAGCCACCTTCCAAACCCGATGCATATGCAAGTCATATTTCTGAACCCGAAACAAAGGAAATCTTGGAGATACCGGTGGAAGTGGGTTTCTGGAAAACACAAGCATCAAACACATGTCGAGGCATCCTCCAAACCTGATGCAAATGCAAAGGAGAACCCCGAACCCGACAGGAAGAAGACCCTGACGCGGGAAATATTCAGATGGCCATAACTTTTCACAGGGAGCTCAGATTCACGCAAGGTTGGAATTTTTGGAAAGCTTACAAGGTCCTCTGCCCAACTACGACTGGATATCTTTAATTGGGTGAGAACAAGTTCTTCAAAAATGTAAAATACAGTTCGCCACTTTTTGGGTTTGCTAGGGTTCTTACCTACCGCCATAATGAGATGAGTTAAGTGCAGTCTGGAGGTGGTTGGGGCAGATTTTGAATTCCTCTCTTCTCCCTCTCTTTTTCCTCCTATAAATTATAAGGAGGGGCTTCTTTCAAAAGGTTGGAAATTCTTGTTTTGCCCCTCCCTTCTTCTCTTTGGTAGGTGAATTTGTGGAGTTAAACCTCCCATTCAAAACTGTAATGCAACTTTGCCTCTTGGCATTTTGTAGTGTATTGTATCAATCTTTGGAGCAAATAATGCATGTCTGTGGATGATTCTCAACCCTCTCAGTGTTCATTTGCATCCTCCTGATCTTTCACTACAAATTTGGTTATCTGTGCATGATCTTGCATTGCATTTTATGGTTTGTGTTTATTGGCAAGACAGGTGTTCTTCATTCCTCGGTGCATCACCTTTGTTAGTTTAGGTTTGTTTTTATGCATCTTCTTACCCTGTCTCCTTGGCAAGTTAGATTAGGTTTTTGAGTAAACCCTCTGCATTTTTATGTGTGCATCTGAACAGAGGAATAGGAACCGGCCTTCATCCGGAGAGCTTTTCCATTTTCACAAGGTCCCACACTTGGGAAAAGCTCCATGTTATGCAATCACACTGAGAGTCTCAACCCATTGAGTTGCAGACATTCAGGGGTGTTGTGATTCACCATCAATAGTTTTGGCATGCCCGGTGGGACCAAGAGGTCATTTCATAAGATTTGAAGGAATTTTCAAGAAATTTGGACTTAGAAATTGCAAGTTTTACAATTTAGGATTTTTCACCTTCCAGGCTGAACTCCGAAATCAATTTTCAAGGGCTTGACTCGCTCAAAACAAGTCAAAATTTCACCAGTTGGTAGATCTAAGGGTAATCTTCAAAAGGGTATCCTTAGTTTTTTGAGATTTTGACTTTTAAAATTTCATGGTTTTTAGTGTTTCAGGTTTTCGAGGTCTGAGAACATCAAAGAAGACCCAAAAGTCATTTCGGGTTTTGGGGGATGCATTGCATGGTCCTATTCTGACAATAGTCATTTCAGGTTTTCTGGGGTGTTGAGCATGTCCCAAGTTCTGACACATGGCATTTCAGGTTTTGTAAGTTGCATTGCATGACCTGAGTTCCACCTGTACCTTTCGGGGATTAGCAGCTGCACAACAAGACCTGAATTCCCAATTGAAGACTGTATCCTCTGGGTCCTTCAAAGTTTTAAATTCCATTTTCAATATTGTCAAGTTTGGTGTGTAACTTGGCAAAATCTAGCCTTTTTGAGGCTTGTTATCTAACACATTTGGCGACTCCGAAGGGATAGAATTCAGCGGTGTAGCAGCACAAGTTGCCCAGGAACATGAGAAGAATTCGAACCAGGTCTAATACTCAAGAAGAGGGGCTATTTGTCCACTTGCAACTATCACCAGGCAGAGGAAGGAGAGGAAGAAGACCACAAAGATCACCATCTCCACCTAACAGGACTTTGTCTACACCTCCACCTGGTAGACCTTTTCTTGCATCAACCAGGGTTCTTAGGCCAATCATAATGGCACATCTACCACCGAATCCCTTTGTCAATTTCACGGGTAGTAGTCCACTTGCCCTAAATGCTCAGAATCAAGTTCCAGTTGCAGCGCTAAAGAATATCCCCTATTTCACAGGAGAAAATCATACTACTCCTATTGATCACATCCAGGATATTGCTAATGCATGTGCAATCCACGAAATAAATGAAATGGATGTTGCAGTCAAGTTATTGGCTTCATCTTTCAAAGGTAAGGCATTACAATGGTTTAGGAGCCTAGCAACAGGGTCTATTACGAATTGGAACCAACTTTGTTCAGCTCTTTGTAACCAATTCGGGGAGAGGGCGGATAATTTGTCTTTATTGGAACAACTGACAACAATCAAAAGGGCTCCTAACGAACAAATGACAGATTTCAACTTCAGATTCCAACGGACATGGGACAGGATTCCAATAGTTGTTAGACCAACCGCCGAAGGTGCATTCCTTTATTTCTTAAAGGCTATAAATTCAGACATAGCCATGATGATCCAATCAATGGGAGGGACAACGCTGCCAGGGGCCTATGACATAGCGATCAGAGTAGAGAACTGTTTGATCCAAGCTGGCAAGCTTGCACCAAGGCCACCAATGCCTCTCTATCCAGATATGGGAAATCCTACAACCAGTCAAGCACCAGAACTGAATCCCATTCCAACCCCTAGAAATCAAAGCAATAATGAGGCATCGACTTCTTCAAATACTTCAAAGGAATTGCAGGAGGTTATGAAACAGCTGCAGAACCTTGGAAATGAGCTAGTGACTATCAAAAGACAACAAGCTCAAAGTGCTAGACTGTATCAGCCTCAAGCACAGTACCAAGCTAGGCCCTCATACCAACAAAATAGACCACCACCTCAGGCTGCAAATCAAAACCAAAACCAAGGACAACCTCAAGCTGCCAGGCCATTTCGACCGTATGATCCAAATGCAATGACATCCTCAAGAGCCTTGGTCCCAACACAAAATAACATGGCACAGGAGTACGACTGGTGTTACCCTTGCAATCTACCTCACAATCAGTCAGCATGTTTCAATGGTGCACTAAATCAGGCCTTGATGGTGCAAACCATTGGTGTTCCTCAAGAACCAAGCCAAGAAGAGAATCAACAGCAAGAAACGCAACAAGAGGGACCTCCAACAGAAACCACATTGGCCAATTGGCAAATGGAAGACTTCTGTGGAGTTAACCAACAACCTTTTCAAGGTGTGGCTGCCAACACATGGTCAAAGAAGAGAAGCATAGAAGAGAAACAACCATCTAATCCAATTGTTTCTCAGCCCACTCCTACACAACAAGGGGTCAGTAGACCAAACGTAGCTCCAAATGTGCAAAATCAGCCTAAGGTACCTTGTTGTAGCAACACATGCACCTGTTCAAGCTCTAGAAAAGGTTGCACCAAGTAAGGGAAAACAAAAGGACAATTCATCCCCTTTCAACATCATTGATCAAATGAAGAAGACACATGTGAAAATTTCCATGTGGGAATCACTTGCGATCCCAGGGCAATGAGATTTATTGCAAGCTGTAATGGCTAATTGGTCTGCCTCAAATGTATCAAATTGGGGACATGAGAAAGTTCTCACTAATGCAGTGCAACATGATGGGGGCCAGATAAGAAAGAATTTGAAGCCTCCACCATTCTATGTGTCATTGGTTGTTGGAAACCACTTGGTACACAACTGCATGATAGATTCAGGGGCAAGTAGTTCAGTGATGCCAAAGCAAATAGCGGATCAACTGGGTCTGAAGTATGAGCCAGTGCTGAAAGGAGTAGTACAGCTAGATGGAACGACAGTAGGAATAGTTGGGGTCATCAAGGGGTTAAGCCTAACACTACATTCCTATCCTAATGTTACAGTTCTACAAGATGTGTCTGTGATTGACCTTCCGCCACTCTTTGTGTTGTGTCTATCAAGAGACTTCACTGTAAAAATCGGTGGATATTTATCTTCAGATTGGTCACACATGATTTTCAGAACAAGGTATGGGGCCAAAGCAACAATCAGGTCAGAACCAATTGCCAATTTCCATATTGAGCCTCATGTACCAAATCCTATCAATGCAAATTGCTCTCAGCTTTTGATCAGGAGGAGTGTTCAAATGATCTAGAAACAGGTACTAAGGTCGAGGGAATTCCTGATTTGACTTTGGATGAATGGGAAAACAAGAGTCATGAATTTGACCCATATAAGGAAATTGAAGAATCTGAATTGGGTGTGTATTGTGTACATGAAGAAAATTCACCCATTCCTGACATCATTCAGCCTAAACAAAAGGATGAAAACAAAGTTTGGAAATTATTTTTCGATGGTTTGAGAAGCAGACAAGGTGCTGGAGGTGGTGCAATGTTGATTTCACCACAAGACATCAAATATTTTTCAGCTTTTCGTTTCCAGTTTTCCTGTTCAAACAACACGGCTGAATACGAGGCATTGATTCATGGACTTCATTGGGCCAGGAAAAAGGGCATAAAGAACTTGCAGGTGTTTGGAGATAGTGAGCTAATCATCAACCAAGTCAGGGGACAACATGCTACAAAGAATGACCTACTGAAGAGCTACAAGAATAGGGTATGGGACCTCATTGAGGATTTCAAAGCTTTCAACATTGTGTCCATACCCAGGAAGAAAAATGAAGTCACGGATAGGCTCGCAGCAGTTGGAGCAACGTTCGATGTGGTTGAAAACATCAAAAGGGAAAAAACATAGCCACATATCCATGTGATTGTGAGGCCAGCAGTTCCAGATAATAACACAAGCTGGCAGGTGTTTGAGAACGATCAACAGATCGTCAATTTTTTACAAGAAGAGGCTGAATTCTCAGCTAGAAATCAGGACAGACTAGAGCAGCAGTATGGGGATCAAGTAGTGTAGCTGCGGACAAACAAGCTTCCTAAGGGTTTAGTAACATTGGAGTCTATCTTCAACCCTAACGACCAGTTCCGTAAGGAAAAGGCTAACATACAGGTCAAGAGAGAAGATTCAGGGCCAATTCTGGTTGGGGAAGGAAAAACACTTCAAATTGGTAAAGTGGCCACTGAGCAGGAGAAATCAGATTTCATACAACTTTGCCAAGAATTTCCAGATGTCTTCACTTGGAGCTATGAGGACCTGAGAGGATTCAACCCAAAGTTGGCACAACATACCATAGAATTAGATCCAGATGCTAAGCCCATCAGGCAGAAGCAGAGACAAGTCAACCCTCACATTGAGCCTCTAATGAAGAAAGAGTTAAACAAGCTAATAGAGGCAAGCATTATATTCCCGATCAAGCACTCAAGATGGGTTGCAAACTTGGTTCTGGTCAGGAAGAAGAGCGGAGAAATCAGGTTGTGTGTGGACTTCCGAGACCTCAATAGGGCATCTCTCAAAGACCATTACCCGCTTCCTTCAATGGAACAAATATTGCAAGTAGTATCTGGTTCAGAGAGATTCTCTCTCCTAGATGGCTACTCAGGGTATAATCAGGTAATGGTGAAAGAAGATGACCAGTTCAAGACAGCTTTCACCACCAAATGGGGCACCTATGCCTACAAGAAGATGCCATTTGGGCTATCAAATGCTGGAGCCACTTTCCAAAGGGCAATGGATATGGCATTTAAGGGGTTGATCAATAAAATAGTTCTGATATATCTTGATGACATCACTGTATTCTCAAAAAATGCAGCGGATCACCTTTGTCATTTGAGGCAAGTATTTCAGAGATGTAGAAGATTTGGGGTATCATTGAATCCCAAAAAATGCATATTCTTGGCTCACGAGGGAAAACTTCTAGGCCATATTGTTTCAAAGGAAGGGTTGACGATTGACCCAGAAAGAGTTGAAGCAATTCAAGCATTGCCATTGCCAAGTCATAAGAAGGCTCTTCAAAGCTTCTTAGGAAGGATCAATTTTGTCTGCAGGTTTGTTCCAAACTTTGCAGCCCTCGTAAAGCCAATAACACTGATGTTAAAGAAGAGCATGGCATTTAAGTGGACATCTGAAGGCAAGGCAAGTTTTGAGGCAATAAAAGAGGCTATATCTCAAGCTCCAACTCTCGTCAATCCAAACTTCTCCAAGGATTTCATGCTATATGCCTTTGGTGGTGGAGACACAATTTCTGCAATCCTGGTACAACAAAACAAAGAAGGATTAGAACAACCAGTTGCTTTCTTCAGTCAAGGCTTGGAGGAATATGAAACTAGGTACTCTTTCATTGAAAAGCATGTCCTTGTAGTAATCAGGAGCTTAAAGAAATTCAAGCACCTAGTCTCAAACAACAAGATCCAATTATTGGTCTCTCATGCGGGAGTCAAGGACTTCCTTCTAAACAAGGATCTAAATGAGAAGCATGCAGGATGGATCACTCGTGTCATGGAATATGACATCGAGATCAAGGTCACCAAACTAGTACGTGGAAAGGGACTATGTGAACAACTAGCCTTGAGTCAACAAGTTGAAGCAGGTGATGAAAAAGAGACTATCTTGGTACTACATGATGGTCAAGAATAGGAAAACGATGATGTGCCTACTCCTTGTTGGACTCAGAATATGATACACTTCCTACAGACAGGCCTATGCCCTCCAGAAATGAGCAAAGCAAAGAGGAGATACTTTAGATTACAAGCTATTCCATATGTGCTTGTTGATGGTGTTTTGTTCAAGAAAGACATCAATGGAGTTCTATTGAGGTGCATTGGGACAGATCAAATTGAGAGGGTGTTACGATATTTTCACGATGGAAATTCTGGAGGACATTTTGCCCCATAGGTAATAGCTCTCAAGATAATGAAGGCAGGGTATTATTGGCCCACGGTGTTCAATGACTGCTATACATGGATAAGAAAGTGTAAGAAATGTGCACTCTTCACAGGCAAAGAAAGACTAGCAGCACTTCCATTGCACCCAATTTTGGTTAACCAACCATTTATGCAATGGGGATTGGATTTCGTCGGGGTCATCAATCCAAACTCAAGCCAAGGCCACAAGTGGATTCTCATGGCAACAGACTATTTCACCAAGTGGACTAAGGCAGTAGCGCTCAAAGAGGCAAACGAGTCTAATATACTAGAATTTTATGAAGGAATAGTGACCAGGTTCGGTGTGCCAGCCACTATCATATCAGACAATGCATTGGCATTCATAGGTTCCAAGATTACAGAATGGGCTATCAAGAATGGAATCTATTTGAGCACCTCTTCAAATTATTACCCACAGGGTAATGGACAGGCAGAGTCCACAAACAAGAATTTTCTATGAATCATCAGAAGGACTCTGGATGAAAACCAAAGAACATGGCATACCAAGCTAAAATCAGCATTATGGGCTGACAGGATAACGCCAAAGAGGTCTATAGGTAATTCTCCCTACAAGCTGGTCTATGGGAAAGAGGCAGTATTGCCTATATCATTAGAACTACCTGCATTGGAGTTCATGAAGCAGTTGGAGTTGGCTGAGTTTGAACCAATGGAGGCTAGGTATGCAGAGTTGATGGAATTGGAAGAAATTAGAGAACATGCAGTTCAAACAATTGAGAAAGATCAGGCCTTAGTAAAAATATGGTTTGATAAGAAAGCAAGAGCAAGGACCTTCTAGGAAGGGGACCTAGTTCTAAAATGGGATGCAGATCGGGAAAAACCAGGAAGGCATTCCAAGTTTGATGCCATTTGGAGTGGCCCCTACATGGTCACGGGATGTAAAAGTAGTAATGCCTTCCAATTGTCTACATTGGATGGAGAAGAACTCCCGATTCCGGTTAACGGAATCTATCTTAAACATTGCTACTAAAAAGAAAAGGTTTACCCTTGTAAATATTAGCCTAGATTTCAATTCCTCTAAGTGTGTATGCACATTGTCTTGTTGTAGTTAGGTTTCAGTTTCCCTAAGTGCTTTGGCACAGGTTTTGTTGCTCCTAGGTTGGATTTCTACAGTTCAGCATGCTCTCGGAGAAGGAGTTGTGGTATCAGGCTCGGGATCAGATATCAGGTTGGTTTCAGGTTATTGCTTATGACTCCATGCCCAATGGATTGCTAAAAGGCCACTGATCTTCTACCTAGTAGGCAGGTAATCCTGTTGAGTCACCAAATTGTTGTATATATCTACCCCCTGGGTAAATATAGATAATAAACACAAAGGAAAATATGTCGGAGAAGTTAAAAAACCCGACACAAAGGAAAATATGTCAGAGAAGTTCAAAAACATGACACTGACACAAGGTCGGAGAATCAAAAACCCGACACAAAGGAAAATATTCGGAGAGGTTTCAGGTTTCAGGAAACATGAGACATGAAGCATGCAGATCGCAAGGGATGTCCCGATGCTTGAGAGTTCCTGCAAACCCAAAACACTACCTAGGAAAATCGGGTCTTGGAGTCAGGGAAACAAGTCGGGAAAGCATGGGGCGAAAACATGTCGAGCCACCTTCCAAACCCGATGCATATGCAAGTCATATTTCTGAACCCGAAACAAAGGAAATCTTGGAGATACTGGTGGAAACGGGTTTCAGGAAAACACAAGCATCAAACACATGTCGAGGCATCCTCCAAACCAGATGCAAATGCAAAGGAGAACCCCGAACCCGACAGGAAGAAGACCCTGACGCGGGAAATATTCAGATCGCCATAACTTTTCACAGGGAGCTCAGATTCACGCAAGGTTGGACTTTTTGGAAAGCTTACGAGGTCCTCTGCCCAACTATGACTAGATATATTTAATTGGGTGAGAACAAGTTCTTCAAAAATGCAAAATATAGTTCACCACTTTTTGGGTTTGCTAGGGTTCTTACCTACCGCCATTATGAGATGAGTTAATGCAGTCTGGAGGTGGTTGGGGATAGATTTCGAATTCCTCTCTTCTCCCTCTCTTTTTCCTCCTATAAATTGTAAGGAGGGGCTTCTTTCAAAAGGTTGGACATTCTTGTTTTTCCCCTCCCTTCTTCTCTTTGGCAGGTGAATTTGTGGAATTAGAACCTCCCATTCAAAACTGTAATGCAACTTTACCTCTTGGCATTTTGTAGTGTATTGTATCAATCTTTGGAGCAAGTAATGCATGTCTGTGGATGATTCTCAACCCTCTCAGTGTTCATTTGCATCCTCCTAATCTTTCACTGCAAATTTGGTTATCTGTGCATGATCTTGCATTGCATTTTAATGGTTTGTGTTTATTGGCAAGACAAGTGTTCTTCATTCCTCGGTGCATCACCTTTGTTAGTTTAGGTTTGTTTTTATGCATCTTCTTACCCTGTCTCCTTGGAAAGTTAGATTAGGTTTTTGAGTAAACCCTCTACATTTTTATGTGTGCATCTGAACAGAGGAATAGGAACCGGCCTTCATCCGGAGAGCTTTTTCCATTTTCACAAGGTCCCACACTTGGGAAAAGCTCCATGTTATGCAATCACACTGAGAGTCTCAACCCATTGAGTTGCAGACTTGCCTTGTTGCTTTGGTTATTGTTCTTGGATCGTGACACACCTATTTGCAGCAGTTGATCAAATTATATTTGGTATTTTTTACACTTTTGACATCACTCCATTGACAGTCTCCTTGTATGGAGTTATTATGGTGAAGCCCAATGTCAGTTGTTTTTGAGTTTTGTGATCGAACAGTGGATTCAAATCATAATGCACACCAAACTTCTTCAGCATTATACAAGTTTTTTGATTCGAGCTTCTTGGGATTCCTTAGAGAGGGTTTTTACTCTCTTTACTTTGTTGTTACTGGTTTTGGGTACCTTGCGGCGTCCCTTTTACCCAGTTATTATACATGAGTACCTCATCAGGCCTAGTTGTCGGGACTCATACTGTGGACATGCCACTTCTATTTTGGCCCCTAGCTTCACTTGAGGGGGGTGTTAGAGTAGGTATTTACCTTAGCTCATGTTCACCTAGGTACTTTATTTACCTTTATTGTATTTATCCTCACCCACTTATATGTGTGGATATTTCTTTTTATTTATTTAGATATTAGGAGATATTATCTAGTTGTTAGGTATAGTTATTTCCTTGATCTATGGTATTAACCAATTCTTTCCTAGATCTATGGTATTGACTAGGATCCTTGATGTCTAGTTCTCTCATAAATATATGGACTTGACTAGTTCTTTGATGACTAGTTCTTTCCATAATTTATGGTTTGATCTACGATCTTAACTGGTTCTTAGATTGTTATTCCTTGCCTATATAAGCAATGCTCATTCTCATTGTATTGCATTGAGTTCCATAATAATATATGATATTGTTGCTCATTTGTTTGCAAAGGTTTATGTAAAGTTATTCTGACGAATTACTTTCATCTTTTAGATCGTGGTGTTGATTAGCATCTGTGTTCTTGGCTTGGTATGATCTGGTATCGTTCCTTTTAACGTTTATATTTATAAATACAAATGTTATTTTTTAAATTGAGAAGTGTATTTTTATTTGGAGAAGTGCTCTAAAATATATGATCCACTAAAACTTTCCAGTGTAATAATTTATTAGTACAACATACTAGAATTTTATTGGTCATATACGATGTAAAACATCATAAACATGATACAAATTGTCAATTTCCAAGCCGATTTTGTATAATAAATTTAAGAAATAACTTAAAAAACCCTCTCAAGTATTACTTTTTATTCTCTCCATTAACTCTTTTGATTGGATTCCAATACTAGTACAAATATCTATGACAAGTGTGAACCTATGACAACTCAAGATATTTAGAATGCTCTTGAAGTTGAATACAATTTAATACAATACAATGTATCTTTCGAAATATTTTCCTCAAGAGCATGTCACATATTCTAAACCGACATAGAAGGCCAATTTTTTTTTACAATGGCAAAGTACTGAGATTAAGAAAATTTTGACACTAACACTATCTACCTATCTCTTCGTCATAAATATCATTTTTCTCTCCTTATGAAACTAGATGTGAATTGAGTGCATAGCTTATTCTCTCCTATTATGACACAAGACATTCTCCATTGATTTTTTCCTATCTTTCCATTCATTCATTTTACATGGATGTGTGTAATTTCACTGCCCACCTTTCTCTATGTGAATCAACCTATCATTATTAGCATGAATTATTTGGCTAATTTTGTTTACATGTGGGCCCATATATACTTTTGTAAAGTATATTCTTTAATCTTAATTAGTTTTTGACTTCATTTTATTTAGAAATGGTTGTTTATCATTCTTAAACATGACCCATCTAATACGAAATCTAATACTACGTGTTGTTTCACAAGAACACACTGCATGACACCTTTATTGATTTAGGATACGAAATTTTGTATAATAAAGATGAAGACATTAACTTACAACACTTGTCGTATTTTTCTTGTAGAGCTGAATAATAACACATACATATCTAAGAATTATCATATGGCCCACTATTGTTAAACATTGATGTCTAGACTTCTCTATACCTACAAGGATGCCCAAAATTTTTATTCCAGATATATAAAATCCAAACAAATTAAAATAATGTCTCGTTTGTGTGTTTACATTTTAAAGTTATATTTAATTGCCATCATCAAAGATCTTACTTCGATACTTGACCTAAACTTATCCTTTATCCTTTAGTATAATTTTCTTCATAGCTTCCCCAATATCTTCTTCTTTTTTGCCTTATAAAGTAAATCAAATATAAAGGTGATGAGAAAGCAACATCATACAATGGAAGCAATTACAATTACCAAATGCACAATTTTCAATAATGTTAAAAGAACTAAACAAGTTCTTGTATTTATGAGTAATGAAGGTAAAATGAAATGCAAGTTTAAATAATTAAACACGCTACCTTTGTCAGCTTAAGCACAAAAAAATAGAAATCAAATAATTTTAACTTTTTTGGACACTAACCGTAGATACTATGGCACTTTGTGGCCTTATTAATATCCTAAAATAATTTAGTCATCTACTAAATCAATTAGTATTATTTTCTACATGAAACCCTCATTTGAGAACAATATGTCCTAACTCAAAGAATTCATCCTACCACAATCTAAGGGATGATAACAACACACTAACAACTAAGCTAACTATAATTTAATTAAATAATCCACTTTTAAATCCAAATAATTACACATTAATCCTCACCCATATGGTGAATTAAGTGTCTCCATGTTATTTGTAACTATTCCCCCCCTTAAAAATTCACCATATTCTGAATCCTGACCCACTCTTTGAGAGAAATACTCCTAATCACCTCAAATCCTAGGACGTGTAAGAGATTAAAAATCCAAGATCAAATCCTACACGCTAATGTTCATGGTCGGACAATGCTGAAGTTGAATGTTCTTGTTCTGAACATTGTTCATGACCATGAAATGTACCTGCATTATTCTAATGTGTAATTGGTGCCCCTATGCTATAAGATTGGATTCCGAGCAAGTTTTATTACTCCCTTCATTGTCTACATGTAGGATAAGCTTGGATGATCCTGTTTGAGTTCCTGCATCCTTTGAGTAAAGAACATCCTTCTGTCTTATCCTAATGAGCCAAATAGCCTCATCTTGATAGCACCCCCAACTACATAATGATATTCCTGCTTCTGGTGCAAAGTAAGTGGATCCTTGTTATAGGAGGGCCTTGTTCCTTGCTCCCCCAGTTAAATAGGTCCAGATCCCACAAACGGAACACAAATCCTAAAGTGGACTTTCTAGCCCATTTCAACGTTTTCTATGGAATGCGAAGGATGAGGTCTAATTGTCTGGTATTATACTTGTCATGTTAGAAGTGTATTCATTCCTAGCTTGTATTCTAGGCCTAAAGTTCATAAAATCCTCTGATGTCGTACTCCTAGAAAACCTCTTTGCTGTTATCCAGTGTAAAACACCTGTTAAAGAATCATATCCTAATGTACCTTCTTCTAGAAAGATTTTAACTGACTGCATAGTTGATATCTGGCCTAGAATAATTTGTTAAGTAAATGAGACTCCCAGTACATCCACTGCCTAAGTAAAGATGTTAACATTTACATGTTCTGATGGATCTGTGCGAGATCCAATTGAAAATCATTATCTCCATAGGTGTAGCCATTAGTACACTATCTGTAGACATCCCCGAGCATAATTACACGAGCTATCCTAAGTCACTTAGGTTCCCCTTCCTGATTTCCCACAACTATACACTTCAAAGTTAGTCAACCCCTATGCTATTGATTAATGATCCATTAAATAATATCTAAGAAATTATTGGATCCTCACCACTTGTCAGTTATACTTCATGTTTTACATACTATTGAATTAAAGATTCAAATTCAAATCCTTACCCATCATTTTTAGTATAACATTGCTAGTTAATAGTTGGCTCTTACTTATGAATTATATGTTTGATTCAAATAGTCACCCATTCTTCGTGGTCCCCACTCACCTAATCTTGCCATCAACACTTATGAAACCACTCACTTGGAATCTTAAGCCCACATTTATCAAACCACCCATTTAATTTATGGGCACATGTTCAAATGTAATGGAATACATGAGAAGTAACAATAAGCTAATCACTGTGTTAAGGGATTGGTTGTATACTTTAGCTTCTCATCTCGGTAATTACCTAACCATGGGTATTGAATGTGGTTGATTTTCCATATCTAAGTGGGGGATGCATTCTATTGAGGAAATGGTCATACTAGTGCCTGGGTGGTAGTGCCAAAATGGATTTATCAAATAATACTTATTCCTATCTAGAAGGAAAGTTTGGGGATCGTTATTCACAGAGAAGAGAAGTCTGATGCATTAGTCTTGAAGAAAATCACCATGACATATCACAAAATTAGGGCTGAATCCAAGTTTACACAGATATGCCCATTCTGAGGAATTTTCTACGGAACGCGAAGTAGGAGGTACGATTATTTTTACCATTTCCTTGACCTTGACATAGCTAGTAAGACCCTAATTCTCTTTGGATTATGTTGTACATTGATGGCACGCATGGTTATTAGTTCAAGTAATGGGGCTGATGTGGTGTTGTATTTCCCTGATTAGAGGATCCTATCAATTCTTTCCTTTAAGATGTGTTTCGGCTGTACTGAAAATCCTTGTGGAATCCTGATGGCACTCATACTTTGGCTTAAGAATCACGCTTTGAGGCATGAAATTAATAATGTTGTATGGTGTCAAAGTGGTGTATTCTGAGTTGGTTGTGAAGCAAATCAATAAAACTCTGATAGCTCAACCAAAAGTCTTAGATATCCTCGAAGCAATATAGGAATGTTAACTTCCTAGACTTATTGAAATTTGCTGTTTACTTGTCATATGTAGAAAAAAAGGAAAGGAGCCAAAATGTAATTGTTGATCAGGCTTACTGTCATGTTATCTTCACAATCCGGAAAATGATGTTGTGACCCCATATTGCTAATTTGCTAAGTTGAGATGTTATCCAGGCCTTCTGTAACTGATATTATTGAATCATTTGTTAGGTAATTTGATGATGACCGTCATATCAAGAGGTTCCTAAATTATGAAGTTTGAGTTCTCTAATCAGTTGATTGATCTAGAGCTCATGGTGGAAACTTGCTGAAGGGAAAAAAACTTTAGCTTCTCAGGAAAAGTACAATAAGTTAGAAATTAAAAATAAACACAATTCTTGGAGACGTTAGTCATCACGTTGAAGATTATTCATTCAGAGTGCTACCGTAGCCCATCTTCCGAACGTAATGAACTAAATCTCCGAACTCGGAATGACTTCATTTTTTTTTAACGGATAAGATATGTGAAAATATCTAAATGCAATGAAAAAATAACTTTTAGTAGTAGACTTACAGGATCCTAAAAATTTGGTTTCATTATTGGTAGACACCTTTCTTTTTAACATGAATATGAAACGACAAAATCCTATACCAAAATTTTGAATAAATATCAAGACTTCTTGGCTTGGTCATATTCAGAGTTGACAGGCTTATAAAGAAAATGCTCTTTCAGTATGTCACTTCCATTGTGAGCCTGGACATAAGAAATTTTAGGCCACTCGGACTCTGCACAAGGACATTTTTATTTTTATTTTTTAATTTTTATTTTCCTTTGCCATACATTATGCAATTTTGAACTTAAGAACACTTCAAAGATGGGGGAATCGTTTTCAACTAACTAGATCTTTCATTGTGGGTTGCTAATTTTGGTCTCAGTTATAAATAATCATTATCACTATTTTGCCATCATGACTCTGTATTGCAATAATTATTAAAATTTGAATAAAGCTCTATTCCAATTGGATCTGTGTATACTCTTTTCTTGCGCCTTCAAGCAATCTGGATAATTGATCAAAAAAGGGTAACATTTGTATTAGATGCTTGTTCTAACATTGCAGGATCCTCTAGATTTGTTCATCCATACAATCAAGTGGTGGTCAAGGATTATTTTCCTTGAACAATATTATTAACTACTTTGTACCACTCCTTGGGAAAGTGTATGCTCTTTTCATGCGCAAACTTCGAGCGATCTAGTTTAAATCAAGTGTAGCCACAATTACTTTTTCTAACATTTCAGATACAGGATAACTACTAATTTTGGTTCTGTAGAACCGCGTTACTAAAAAACCCTTGTACAAAAAACAGGAATCACAGGTTGACAAAAACCAACAAAAATCCCGCAAAAATACCACCAGTCAAAGGCAATTGCTGAAATAATAAAAAAAAGGAGTATGCTCAGGTACGCAATTATTTTATGAGTAGTGATTATTTCAAGTTGGAAAGAACCCTATGTTTAATCACTTTATCATATTGTTTTTACACATAGACGAGGTGGATTTCATCACCACCAAAGCTACACCGGTGACGTGGACTTGACTACCATGCACCAACAACATTTGCATCTACATTGCACTTTGAGACCTAGTCTCATCACATCGTTCGGTATTTACCTCGCCGCTGCTCTTCACTTACAGGTAATGTTGTCGTGCAGCGCATGCGAGTCACGCCTAAATAGCTGTAACAACGAAGCCTAGGCATCGTCCCTATAAATATTTGGGGAGTTATAAAGGACACCATACAAATTCATCCCTCCATCACCTTCCACCTTTTCATAAAACCTCTTCTGGACGTGGTGATTCACTCTGAAACAAGCAAGTAAGAATTGGTGAGTCTCCTCCAGTGCTCTAAGGGTTCCCCATACCAATTATGTCCCCATACAAAATTAGGTATATCAAGACTAGGATATATCGGAGGATGCATCTTTTTGGAGTAATAAGAGCCTTCATCCATCAGTCCACAACATACTTGTATAATTGCATGAAACAATGATCATTCCTGAAGAATTTACCTCCTAAGACAAAATAATTGGATCCACATGATTGCTTGCTGTGTGAAAACAAAATAGTTTAGCATTGTTTTATCATAAAACTTGGTTGATATCAATGTGTTCATTGTAAAAGTTCAAACCCTAGTTGTGTTCCACAAAAAAAAATTAGTTCTCGACCAATTCAATACCAAGCGAAAACATCCAAACAATCCAACAACGCAGACCAAAACATCGCACCAATTTCATTAGCTTGCTTCAGCTAACAATACATCTGTCATAGCTTGTCTTCGGCTATATCCAATTGATATTGAGTGACTAACATTTACTCCCCATATCATCAATTGTCAAAACATCATTCATAGCTTGTTTCCAACTATATCAAACTAATATTGGGTGACTTATTTGAGTTCACTCATTATTCTATCCACCATCACGTTTATCCAAATCACAGCCAACACAAATCCTTTCATAACTCATTTTTAGTTATATCACAACCATATCACGATTAACCTGTTTGGGTTACTCTCTCTGTCAACAATCAGAGCTTGTTTAAGCCAAATCTAAACCATTTTCATTATAGCTTATTTAAGCTATCACATATTTATCTCGAGTAGTTTTTTTAAGCTTGTTCCTTATAGCCTTACCTGTTAAAACTTGATTGAGCCAAAACAAAGATCACAATCAATAGGTTGAGTTATTTATCACACCTTTCTTCATTCTCCCTCTCTTTCAAACATGACGAATTCACAAAAAACATCACGCAATGAGCTATTAGAATAAATTAATAAGTTGACAACACAAATCTCTTATATGGCTACCCAAATCAATGAACAATCACCCAAACAGCCAATCATACAACCTAATGAAGACGTCACTTCACATAAAGTCCAACATCAGTTTACCCCCTTGGAGAAAGTCTCTCTAGTGTTTTTCATCAACTAAAAGAGGCTAAACTGATAAGATATCCAATTACAAAACCCTTTGCCGAAGGAGAAGCTAAGCCATGTTGGTACAAACCTAACACATACTATGAATTTCATCGCATTGATGGTCATCACACAGATAAATGTGTGTGATTTAAGAATTACGTCCAAGACTTAATTGACGATGACATCATCTCTATAGAACTTGATGACAACGCTCTTGCAACCAACGGCACATCCAATACGACAACTTTCCATGAAGAGCTAAATACTTTTGAAACTCCTATATATACTAAAATTCCACGATATCATGACGACAACAGTTAAGAATCTCTAATTCCAAACCAATCCATATCTTCTTTAAATTTCCTTCCATTGGTTCAAACATACATTGAACCTATTTTAGACAACAACATTCTTCCAACATCTACTGAGCACTTGAACTTATTTCGAGACTCTCTTTCAACCCAAACATACATTGAACATGTTTTGAACAGCAACATTCTTCCAACATCTACTGAGCACTTGAACTTATTTCAAGACTCTCTTTCAACCCAAACATATATTGAACCTGTTTTGGACAACAACATTCTTCCAACATCTACTAAGCACTTGAACTTATTTCAAGACTATCTTTCAACCCAAACATACATTGAACCTATTTTGGACAACAACATTCTTCCAACATCTACTGAGCACTTGAACTTATTTCAAGACTTTCTTTCATATATTGAACTTGTTTTGGGCGACAACATTCTTCTAACATAACAAAACCTTGATCCCGTTTCAAGGCTCCCTTTCAAACCTTGATATTACTATAGACACTACAAAAGAAGTTCCATCAACAGGTACCTTTAATTTTGATTCTATTATTTCAATATTGGCTCTTATACCTAACATATCTAGTCTTGTTGTCGAAACACAACCACATCGAGTTTGGACACTTGTGACAATGCAACCTGTCGTATCCATCATGCTTTCAACAATCGATCTTACAGGCATCTCATCACTAATTATTCTCACATGTCAAGACTTCTATGTGCATACATTATACGAGGTACTTATACCCAAGAATATCTTTACACAACCTTTTCCATCTTTAATCGTGAATCTATCCTCAAAACAATCAATTAATGGACAACTAGAAGCAACAAACCAAATAACACAAACTATCATTGTCAACACACATTGAAGCTATTGGCTTAACCAAATCTATCACACTCTTTGGGCTTACCGCACATCTTATCACACACCTAACTGAGCCACTCCCTTCTCCTTTGTTCATGGTTAGAAATCTCTTTTACATGTCAAGGTTGAATTTCCATCCTTCATAATATCCTTCAAAGATGTAATCAATAAAGATTATTATCGAAACTCACGTCTTAATGAACTCGAGCTTCTTGATGAAAAATGACTTAATTCCCTAGATCATCTTCAAGTATATCAAAATTGACTACAGCATAGCTACCATAAAACATTCCAACCTAGAAAATTTAAGGTCAATGATTTCATTCTCAAAGAAAATCGAAAAAATGCACCCAAAGAATGAGATAAACAAGACAAATTTGAGCCCAATGAAATCATAGATAATTTTGGGTTTGGAGCTTATAAATTGGCCATTGACACAGGCCAAGTCCTTGAAAAACCCATGAATGCATTCCATTTAAAAAAATTCTATTCTTGAAAGCACTCTCTATTCCGAGAAACAACAAAGTGTACATTGTTCCTTCTGTCTTACTTATCTTTGAATAAATTTATTTATTTCCATTGGCAGAAATTTTCATTATCAAAACCACATCTTCATATTTATCATCATGAGACAAGTGCTAATGTAAATCCTATTAAGTTTGTGAGCGTCTTACTTCTTATAATATCTCCCATTTTTAGTCGCTTTCACTTATGGTCATACCTAGAAGCTTATTGATGGTAATATATTCCCTTCAAAGACATTCTCTCTTTCATAACAAAGCTCTAAAATTCTTTACCCTGCTCGTTTGGCCATCCATCTCAGTCTTCGGTGTTGAACCCTAGCGTCCTACTAGTCGTGTGGGGTTGAGATTGGGGGCAGACGTTCCTTCCCAAATACAAAGCACTATTGTAAAAATCCATTAATTTAATAACTTATGAATAATTCATCATCACATCTTTCATCCTTCATAGTCTTTGGTGTTGAGCCCACACTTCTTTCTGGTAGTGTGAGACAGGGAATGAAGGAAGGTGCCCTTACTCGTCTACGTATTGTCTTCGGTGATAAACCATTGCCTCTTACAAGTGGCGTGGGGCAAAGCGTAGAGGGTCATTCTCATAAAATCATAAAAACATTGCAAAATATTCAAAAAACAAAACAAAACAAAACAAAAAAGACAAAAATGGAATTCACTTGCCTATATTTTGCCTTTGGTGATGAGCCCTTTGCTTCTCACTAGTAGCATGGGGCAAGGCATAGGGAAAATTTTCAAAAATACAAAATCTTACAGTGCTTGCAAATTATAGAATCCCCAAAGAAGTAATTTAGATGCTTAAGTGAAGAGAGAACTATCCCTTCACCTCATATCTTACCAATCAGCAAGCTACATAATTGTCTAAGCCTAGCACGTGACTCATAAAGTGAAAGCCATTTTTGAAACTGGTTCAGTACCGTTATGAAGAATGGAGTCACAATTTTTCAAAGGGATTGTTGTTAGCATTTGTCTCTATATTAATTATCTACCTCCTGCGTCCTTCTTGATTCTCGGTGATGAGCCCACGCATCTTACTAGTTGTGTGGAGTCAAGAATGGAGCTGGACTTCTTTTCATCATATCATCACCACCATATCCTGCCAATGGAAAGATAATTTTTGTTATTCTGAGCATAAGTTACCACATGGAACACGGTACATATGGATAATATCCTAGTTTATCGCCTCTCAAAAATAAGTCTGCACTCTTGTCCATAAATTGCCAGTCACAGTGTAAAAATCCACAAACAATGTGAAAATCGTCAAAAATCCAAAAATAGTGTAAAAATCTAAAAACATTTGAAAATCATCAAAAACCTAAAAACATTAGAAACAATCATCTAAATTCCAATAAAAAAATTAAAACTCGTTAAAAATCCAAAAACATTAGAAACACTCGTCAAAAATCTAAAAACAATAGAAAGAATTGTCAAAAATCCAAAAACATTTGAAAATTGTTACAAAAAAAATCAAAATAAAAAAAAATTAGAAACAATTATCAAAAATCTAAAAAAAAAATAGAAAATCTATATATCTATATGTGTGTGTGTGTGTGTATCATAAACAACAAATAAAAATGTTGTAAAATCGTAAAAACTCTAAAAATACCAACACAATTCAACCTTTGAACTATTATCCCCAACAGATGATCCAATCACTTTATGACTACCGAATTCAAAACACATCTCCTCACATGAATCCTCGCTTGGGGCAAACTCGACTCTCATTGTTTCCTTGTTTGAAGACAATTACTCAATACTTTATTATGTCCTCATACCCCTGCATGGGGGCACATCCGATCAATCCTCACTGTGGAACATGTTAGGGACATGTTTATTGGTTCTTATGTTGCATTATTAGTTATAAATTATTAATTACTTTCTTGTATCTTGATATATTACAGGGGGCATCTTGATTTTATGTATCCTGGTGTTCTCTCTAATATTATTATGTTATCTAATTGCATGTCGTACTGGGGCATCATACTTTCTTGATGGCCTTTGTCTATGCTCTCTTCCATTTACATATCGTACTGGGGCATCAAACCTTTTTATGGCCCCTGTCTATGCTATCACGCATATTATAATCTAGTCATCCTGATCTTTTATATCACGATGCATCCTGTTATGTGCTATATTAAAATTAAGATGTTTTTCATCATGTGAGTATCTTCCTGCATGATCAACTTCTTACTTTGCACCCCATCCATTCACCCATACTAATACATTCTCCAGTTTGAGAATCCTACTTGATCACTGTTGCAATTTACGAATCCTACTTGACGATCTTTCTCAAGTAGCATTCACTATCCAACAGCTCCTTCTCCCCCACCATGATCACCATGTATTTGATCCATTCATCCTCGCTCCTCATTTTTACTCCTCCGCCACTTATCCCCATATTACCTTCTCACCATTCCTATCCCCTCTCACCCATTTATATTCTTTCCTTTCCCCCTTCTGCTTCCTCCTTGACAATCTTATTTAATAACCCCTTCTATATGGGATCCTCGGTGGAGGTTTACTCTCTCCCTCAGCTCTTCCCGCTGTAGAATCTTCTTCACCACCTCCCCTCTCATCAAACAACAATCACCACCAAACACATCTTCCCATTCCACCTCTTCTGCTTCTCATTCTCGCATTATTACTCTCACCACGTGGGCATCCCAATTAAGGATTCCCCTCACACTCTCCACCCTCCACTACATATATTCCTTCATCCATTCATGTTCCACTCCTTTGTTTCCTTTCTTTCTTGTTATCACCTCATCTCATATCATATACCACTCAGGCATACCTCACTCACTCTTTTCTCATCCTTCCCCAAATCCATCTTATGCCTGGTCATCCTACTTACACACTCTCGTAGTATGGAAAATTCAATTGAGGGTTCCCCTCAAGTCCATTTTGTCATACCATATTCCCACCAACTCTATCATCATCTTTCTTCTTCTTCAGCTTGGCGATCTTACATAACCATTACAGCCGCATGGTAATCTTACTTAAGACTTCCACTTAAGGTTGATCTACCCTATGGCCTTCCCCCATCCCATCATATTTCTCCCATATTATTTCTCCCACCTATCATCATGATCGTCATCTTCAACCTAACATTCCACCTCTGTCCCCAATATCATTTTGTCTTTCTCCTTGCATATCATCCATGTCAGTTAGGTGATCTTACGAAACCTCTCCGGTAGCATGGCGATCTTATTTAAGAGTTTCTCTTAAGAATGATGTGTCATCTTACACTCACCCATCACTCTACAATCTCACCATCCATCTTTCCTCTTCATTCACCATCATCACATATTTTTTACCACCACTATCACCATCCTTTGCTTGGCAATTTTACTTAACCACTCACCCGGCATGGCGATCTCACTTAAGAGTCCCTCTTAAGGATGATCCATCTCCTTGCCTTTCCCCATCACTACACACCCTTCACCCTTCACTTTTTCTCAACATTCCCCATTATCACATCCTTTCACATCCTTTTCCATCCTCACAAACACCACTTCTCGCTTGGCCACTTGTCATTTCCAGTTTCTCTCACTTGGCAATCTTACTTAACCACTTCCGTCACATGACAATCTTATGTCAGGGTCCTCCCTCCACTTAACTTTTCATCGTAAAATTTTCCCCCGCCTCATTCTTCGTTGATCGCTTCTTCCACCTGGTATCTCCTACTACCCACTTTTTTCTCCTCCTATTATCCTTTCTCCACATATCCTCTTACAACATACATCTAATCTCTTCCACCTACAATCATGTTCTTTTCCCCCATTTTCCCCTTCTGATCCATCATCCTTCATACCGTTTCTTCCCATTATTTTCATGTCTTGGTTCTTCATCCTCACCTCATTCATCCTCATCACCCACATCTTCTCCTCACTTTCACCTAGTCCCAACTCATCCCTCCCATTTTATTTACTCTTTCCACTTCATCTTCTCAAATCCCCCCCACATTTCTACCCACACACGCATTCACCATTATTGTTAACATTCCTCTATCATTCTTTCAATCATCATCTTCTATTCCCACGCTAATAATTGTAAGTGGACTTTCCCTAAAATCAATCAATCCTCATTCCGCACGACCTCATTCACCTCCCTTGGACCTTCTAGAGTTTCCCTTCATTCCTTCCCTCCTCTAAGCCCACCACTCATTGTAAGGGGGATTTCCCTAACGTCCCTTTGTTGGCGTCACCCTTTCCAATCCTCGTTAGCTTTCTCCTTTTCTTCATTTTTTCTCACACCCTTCCCCACTACTCATTGTAAGGGGGATTTCCCTAACGTCCCCTCATTGGCATTGCCTCTTCTATCCCCTATTCTCTTTTCTCTCCTGTTATTTTCCCTCAATCCCACCCTTTCTTGTCACTTCTTACCCATCTCTCCATCTTCTCTTTACCCTCTTCAATATCTTTATTGTCTTCATCATACATCCTTTTCTATTTTCTCGTCATCCTAGTATCCTCATTTCATGCATCTCTGCATCTTTTCCAATCGATGTCATTCATCCCCTCTTCCTTCTCTGAACATTCCTTATATTGTTCTCTTTCCAATTATTACCCCCTTTCTTTCTGTATTCCTTCTTTCTACCACATCTTTTATTTGTTATCATCCTCTTCTCCTCCCCCCCGACTTAATTTCCCTTCCCTGTATCATCTTCTTCCCATTTTTCCATCACATTTCCTCCTTACTTCCCCATCAATAACTTAGCTCTTTAGCGTTGTCCTGCCTTTTTTATCATACCACCCTCCACATGCATCTCCATACGGTCTGTTCCATATTCTTTTCCTTGGTCTTCCTCGCAATGACACGATTCCTTCAATCTTATCCCTGTATTTGCTCTATCTTCCTTTCCTCTCCCCTAATTTTCATGTTTCTTCTAACCACTTCTCCTTTTTCTCTACCACCCCTACCTTTTCATTCATTATGTATTTGTTTCTCTTCTTTTCTCTACTCTTTTTCACACTTTCCTCATCCCTCATAGTTTCTTTTTTTCTCCGGTCTACTTTTTATTTTTTCCTCTTTTCATTTTCATCCATTTCACCCCCTACTCCCACCTCATTTTCTCCTTCTTATTTATTCTTTCTTGTTTCATGTTTTTCTCAGCTCTATCATTTCTTTCACTTTCACACATCCCTCTTTACTATCTCTATTGCTTCCTTCATTTTGCACATCTCTCTTTTTCATCCCTTCACCCTCTACTCTGTCATTTTCCTGTTTTTTCCTTGTTTTTCCTTCATCATTCCCTTCTTCCCCTATCATCCCTCTCTCTTATTTCTACCTCTTTCATTCCTTTTTTTACCCTCCCCTATATCCCTTACTCTTCTCGTAATCAACCCCCAATCCTATCCATTCCCTTTTCTCTTTCCCACACACCCTCAGACCTAGCATTCAAGGCCAATTGAATCCATTCTCCATTTGTGTCGTGCGATCATTCCAATCTCTTCCACTCCATTATCGTCCTCTTCTCTGCATAATTAATTTCTCTTCTTTTCGAGAGTTATGTCATATATTCCATTCTCGTCAGTCCTCTCAAGGGGGCATCATCACATCTATCCATAATCACATCTTCTCATGACATTTTTGTCTTGGAGGATACTATGACATCCATCACTTACCACTTTCTATTCTCCCCAACAAACATTCACTCTACCTTTTTCTTAAGAAAAGTAGATTGAATTCTTCCCCCATCCCGTCTACTTTCTTTGAAAGGACACTACTTTCATAGTACCCTTCCAAAGAGGGGTAAATGTAGACACCTACTTTCACATCTATTCTAAATCAATTAATTCCCCTTCCTCATTTCCCACAAAAATACACTTCGAATTAATCAAATATAATTTGATTAATTATCCATTTCAAAATCCAAAAAATAATTCAATCCTCACCACATGTCATTATTCTCCATGTTTTTCTACTATTGAATTAAAAATTTAAATTCAAATCCTCACCCACCCTTCGCGGTCCCCACTCACCTAAAATCCTCCACTTATGAATTAAAAATCTAAAATCAAATCCTCACCCATTCTTCGTGGTCCCCACTCACCTAATCTTGCCCACATTTTCAAACCATGATTACTTAAATTACTCTAAGTTAATCACTCCCCCAAGCTATAAATACAACCTTACCCCTCCCCTCTAAACACATGGAGAATAAGCTTGAATGCCATATATAAGCTCTTGCATCCTTTGAGAAAAGAACATCCCTTTGCCTCGTTCTAATGCCCAAATAGCCTCATAATCCTTTTCCCCATCTGGTGCAAAGTAAGAGGATCGTTGTTGCAGAAAGGCCTTGCTTCGTCTTGAAGAAAAGCACCTACATATCACACAATCAGGGCTCAATCCAAGTTTCCTAGCCCATTTTGAGGTTTGCTATGGAACGCGAAGGAGGTATGATTATTGGTATTTTACTTCCTTGTTAGTAGTGTATTTTTCCTAGCTTACACTAACCACTCTCAAGGAAAATTAGTTATAACACTCAACTTAGTTACTATAATTTTAACTAATCAAGTGACATTACACTATGTATCCCATTGAAAATTATAAAGTTTTAGTATGCAAACATTTTGGAATATTCCTTTTAAGATTTTATTATAGAATATTTCATTTTATTTCAGTTGACATATGTAAATTTATTTATATGATATACACTATAGTATTTTGAGTGAATAATGACAAATTTAAAGACAACTATAAGTTATTTAGAGTTAGTTTATAGTTAGAAAATGTGAGAATTTTGAAAAATATTATGGCTTATTAATGTAGGATTTATTTTCCTCACTTTATTTGTATTATCCTATTCAGAATATTCCACCTCACTTGGCGTTTCCCTACACTTATGGATATGTTTTCTTAGGTGTATACTTGATCACACTATTTTAGTTAGTGGTATTTACTACCCTTGGCCATTTGTTTGTTGACTGGCTATTTTGGGTATGAAGGTTACCACTATTCTAGGTGGAGATTGTCATGATTCTAGGAGGAGGTTACACATCCACCTCATATATGTACATCTCTTACATTATTCTATTTGATTGTATTGAGTTGGAGTTATTTCTGTGTTATTTTAATTATCTGTCTTGTGTTTTCATACTTTGCAATCTTGTATGCATGCTTTGTTTTGTCTTGGAACAATTTACGTCATGCATCATTCACATGTGCATTCTTCAAACAAGCAAACTAAGATTTAAAATATGAAACCCTATGCACAAGAGATAGATAAAGAGACTTAGATGATTTATGCTCAATCTAGAACTAATATTTATTGGGGAAAGTGTTGAATAGGCTGGGTAGAGTGTCGTAAAATATTATTATAAATTATGCAACTCATAAATAGAGTCGTACCTAAGCGCCCACACTAGGGAAAGGGATCCTAGGCACTGGAAACTGCTACTCAGTGCCCATGACTGCAAAAATGGTCAGAATCAAGTTTTCATTGAGTCACAAGAGTGTTGTAGTTTTTTTTGGTTGATCACCTGATGGACTCTCTTTGAATGCCAAAGGTACATGTAACCTATAAAAGAGAAGTTCACCTACACAAGCCCACAAACCACATCAAATCTAAAAAAAGATGCAAAATAGGGAGTTAGACTGACCCCGATGGTCACCCTAAAAGTGAACTTACAACCAGGCATTGCACTACATCTCAGATTCCATGTAGTTCTCATGAGTGTGTGTATAAATTGTGCCTTACCATGCCCTTGTGAAAATTTCACTTGATAGCAGGTTGTAGCTAAAATGTAACAATGTAGTAGAATGTGTGGACGGAATAAAATGAACTTCCATTTCCTATGATGTGTATGTAGAGTATGCAATCCCTTGTCCCTTTAATGTATGTTAGATGGATGACTTGGAGTACTTTAGGTGCCTTTTGAATGCAAGTTTGGGTGATGATAATAATGCTTAGTGTTTGGTCCTACATTTTGAAAACATAACTAAGTATTTATATGATCCCCTTGTTTGAATTTTGTAATTAAAAACTAGAAGACCGACCCATAAGTGAAAATGATGCCCAAAAGATAAAAACAAACCCAAAACCAAAAGGAGTGAGTAAGGTAAGAAAGGGCCAGGAACACCTAGGTGCTACTATCTTGGCTTTGCTTTGGTTTCTGAAGCTATAAAAGATAAATAAGTTAAGTTATGATTGGGCTGTAGGGTGTTGTAAGACCAAAGAGAAAGAATAATACAAAGAAAATAGGCCAAATATAATTTTCAACCACTAATTTTCTTGCTTATGAATCATGTAAATTCTAGTGTGCTTTTAGGACCAAGAAATGTACCTAAGTGTGTGATCTTATGTCTACACCCCACCTTAGTCAGGGCATGTGGGTTGAGTTCACTCTAGATTTAGTTTATGTCAGAGAGCTACATAGTGACACTATCATTGTAGTGGGTGTATTTGATCATCAGATGACTATATTCCTTCTCTCACTTTGTCCCCCTTCAGATTCTTCGCCAAATTCACCTGTACTTGATGACACTTATGATCTTGAGCATATTTCTGATGAGAACTTATCTTGGGGAAAATATGACTATAGTAATGATGGGAACCCACCTCCACCATTTACTTATCACCTTTTAATTGTAGAGGATTTATTTCTTGATTCACCTACTTCTGGTCCACCTTAGAATTTTCAAGGAGCAAGCATCTTGATTCAGGGCTCATCAGACATCATGCAATCTTCTACTCAGTTATAGGACCCTCCACATTTCTTTCTTCACTTCTATATTGGATACATCATTCCTTCATGGAGAATTTTTCATTTTTACCTTGCATGAGGAGTATAGTTCCTTGGATATGAACCATACCATGGTTAGAGATCCATCAAACACTTGACGGATACCTTAACTCTTCCATGGTGATCCACTCTTTACTACATCTACTTTTGAGCCACATTAACTCCAAGAGGTTTTTTTACAAGATACCGGATGGCTAATGGTAGTTGTAGTTTCAAGTGGGGCTTTCTAGTCCTACCTTCTCTTCTATGTCTCTCTTTTGGGGGAGTTTTTTCCCATTGGGTTTTCTCCTTTTACTCTATCTTTTTTATAGATGCATTTTATGTGGGTACCTCATCAGGCCTTGTTTTTAGGGACTTCGCTTTCCTTTTTTTACTGTCCACCTAAGTTGTGATTATGGGGGTGTTGGTGTAGGATTTATTTTTCCTCGCTTTATTTTTACTATCCTACTCGGGATATTCCACCTCACTTGGATTTTCCATGTACTTAAGAGATTATGCTTGCTTAGGTGTACACTTGATCACATTGTTTTAGTATTTACTACCCTTGGCCACTTGTTTGTTGACTAGTTATTTCAAGTATGGAGGTTACCACTATTCTAGGTGGAAATTACCATGATTCTAGGATGAGGTTACAAATTCACCCTATATGTACATATCTTGCATTATTTTATTTTATTGCATTGAGTTGGAGCTATTTTTGTGTTATTACAATTATCTCTCTTGTATTTTCATAATTTGTAGTCTTGTATGTGTCTTTTTTTTCTTGGAACAGTTCACGACATGCATCATTCACCCTGTGCATTCTTTGAACTAGCAAATATGTGGCACTTCTCTTATATGTCTAAAGTTGAAAATAGTGATTCTATAAGGCTTAAAGCGATCACTAAATTCATAACTAAATATTAGAAAAATAATTTAAAGTAATTTGTTAATGGACTAGGCAATGGTCAGGTCTCAACATCCAATTTATATTCATTGTAATCTCTACCCATAATCAATGACTATAGGTTGATGTTGTACTGACTCTTTCTCAATGTTAGAAATATTTTATGTTCATGACCACATCTTGATGTTAAATTCTAACTATATGTTGACTTTTGAAGATGACTACGGGTCTTGTTCATATAATTTGACTTTATGATCCGATTATAAGCCGATTTCTTGACTCGACAATAATTCAACTTCAGAATTTGACTATAGTGCAACTGAGGGGACTTGACAATAGCTCAACTATGAGACCAAACCATAGCCCGAATTTAGGTCCTAACTATAACCTGATTATAGCATCCGACTATAGATTGACTATATCGACTTTATTTTGGAAAATAAATATCAAAAATACTTATTTTTTGTCAATCAAAATTATATAATAGTATACTGTTATATTTTTAATATAAAATTATGATAATTAGATAATGTTAAATATAATGTTAATTTTGGATAGAAACCACATTATAATTTGTTGTAAAAGCGTCACTAAACAAATAGTCTTACTTGGTGATTGTGATGGAAGGAAAAGATATGAATAAAATAATTGCATTGCATCACAATCAATTGCTAAGACATGCCAAGGATAGGTTCATGTTCAATGAAATTGATTAAATGTAAATGTTAAAGCACAAGTAAATGTAAATTCAATAGTTATAAGAAAAGGACCATAATGATAAAACAAATATTAAATAATCATAAAATAGTATTATATTAAAAAGGTATCATGCTGATAATTTTTAAAAAACATAAAGCCTAATCATGATTGACTCCAATAAATAGGGGATCATCAATGCCAAAACCACCATTCCACCTAACATCACTACAATCCACCCAACATCACCGCCCCCAACATCACTACCCACACCATCAACACTTTGATGACCACCATAGAAGTATCTATCATGTCAAGTGTATAATTTGAAGTGCTACTCCATTCTAAAATGCACTTGATATCACATTTTTCTTACATAAAGGACAACAAAAACATCATAAAAAATCTCATCAAATAAATGAATAATCCAATATATATTTTTTTAACTAATTTAAAAAACACACTCGTTTTGAAATTGGTATCCTTGGATTTCCATTTGAGTTCTTAACCTTCAAATTCCTCTCCCCTCTCCCTCTCTAAAAAAATCAAATAAAAAATAATCAATATGTTGTTTGTTCCAATGTTGGATCAAATATTCATAATCTTCTTCCTTTTAGAAAATACAAATACAATATAATTAATGATGTATGCTTATTAAAAAAATCAAATGAAAACATATATTAGTGGAAAATAATTAAAAACTATTGCATTTATAAATTGAGACTATACTACTCCAAATCCCATGGGCCCTATGGGATTAACGACTTTCATTGTTTGGATTCATACCATATGCAATTTTTTTCTTTTGGGATGTTTGACCCTCACAATCAAGTATGTCCCAATAGTTAATGATATTCTTCAAGGCATTAGGTTTATAACAAGTGGACCTACAAATAATTAAAAAAATAAAAAACTCTGTGAGTACTACATTTTTTAAAAAGGAAACATAAATAATTTTAAAATATACTACATTTTTAAAATATTAGTTAGTTGGCACATAATTTTATAAATATAATAAATAAAATATGACTAAATCACAAAACAAGACTTACCTTCCATTAGATTTTTTCTCTGATCATGGAAGTATCTCAATCAGATTTCTCTTTACAAAGTCCCTCTCTCATCATAGGGAATCATTTTCCTACTTTTTCAATACATCTATATTAGGAAAAAATGTTAGAATGCAAAATGGAGCATAGTAAAAAATTACACAAAAAAATATGTATAGTACATAATATAATGTATTGTATAAATGTAATGTATAGTATAAATGTTCCCATTAGATTTAATTACATAATGATTCATGGAATGTTTTAGTCTCATGATCATGGATAATGTAGTACTCTTTACAAAGTCAAACCTAAATCATCATGCAACAATCATTTAAATCATTCATTCCTACATTAGCCAATACACTTATATACTTAATTGAACTTAATATGTTAGAATGCAAAATGGAGCATAGTAAAAAATGTAAATTCCTGCACTTACACATTCAATTAGGTATAGCACTTATCATATCAACTGTAGCACTGTCTGGAACCAATGTAATGTATAGTATACATGTAAATTACATCTATTAGACTCCTAGAATATTTTCCTTGAAGTATGGATAATCATAGTACTCGAAATTCAAACCTAAATCATTTGCATAGAATCATTTTTCTTCAGGAAAAAATAGAAGAGGACAAAATTCCAACTTGCATTTCTATCCCAGGGTTAACTATTTTGTCTGTTATACTTGTACTTAATCTGAAGGCATCTTTGTAAAATTCATTGCATGGTGGATTACCCATATAATTCAATTTTAGGAAGTTAGCACTTATCACCATTCTGCCAGTGGTAACCCTTATCTTGCATTGAGGTAAAACAATGAAGATATCCCTCCAAGCACTTGCTTACCACCTTTGTTTTATTAGATTGGGGATGATAAGAAACACAGCTGGTTATGTGCCCAAGTATGAGACAGTCTAAAAATTACTAGTAAAGATAGGGTCTCGGTCACTTACTATATCTTTGATCATACAGCTTCTTGAAGTACACATTGTACTTGCTAATCATTTGGTGATTCTTTAATTGATTACATCTTAGTTATCCTGTGATATGGACAATCAGCTAGGAATAGATAGAGGTTGCAATATAGACCTGGGGACTGTAATTGTTTCACCCTTATTTTGCTTGCATTTACTAACTAAAGTTTTGGATATCCCCTTTTATCCTTCCCAGAAAAAATCATGCTTACACGATGATAGTCTTGAATCTAGAATGCCCCCCTACTCGTTAACATGCTAATAACCCTATTTTTATTCAATTCTTACATAGATATAATCTATCTTTATACCATTCTCCTTTCCATGCAAATAGTCTGACATGTTTGGATTGGAGATTCTGAAAGATTTTGTGTACCTGGGTCATTTTTCCATTCAGACCTTGCATCCTCTATCCAATCCTCTTGTAATACAAATTGGCACACAACAATGCCTCGAGTCTGAGATAAAGCATCAACAAACACTTGTATATTATCTCAAAATCATACCCCCAACATTTTTGAGACCCATTTTTGTTGTTCTTTAGATGATAAATGTTGCTCTAAGAAGTATTTAAAACTATCAATCTATCTTTACTTTGAAAATTAGATATGGTCTCCATTCTTCACTGCATAGTATGGCTGCATTTCTTTCTCATAAACTGGTTTACATATATTCTTACCTTTGAACTAGCGACTCTCAAAGGCAATTGGTTGACTTTTTATTCCCCGAGGACTAACTACCCCCATACCATACCATTGATCAATGAATGTTTTGGAAAAATCTGGGGTGGCTAGAACCAGAGTGGTGCACATGGCCTCCTTTAAATTCTCAAAATTCCAATGGAAATAGTCCTTTCAATAAAGTTGTGAGTGGTGTTGCAATGTTGCCATAATTCCTTAATTTTGGGGTGGCTAGAACCGAAGTGGTGCACATGGCCTCCTTCAACTTCTCAAATGCCGTATAGCATACTCATTCCAATGGAAAGATTCCTTCTTCAATAAAGCTGAGTGGTGTATGCAATGCTGCCATAATATAATAACCTATAAGCCCCAAAAATCCTTGAGATTTTTTAGGGTTTTGAACCTTCCATTCAAGCATACTTTCAAAGGATCCATTTTAACACCTTCATAAGAGACAATATGACTCAAATATTCAATATGACACCAAAAGAACACTTAGAAGGCTTTTCATAAAGTTGACGTTGTTCAAAGAATTTCCCACATCTTATTTACATGATATGTTTCCTCCCATGTTTTGCTATAAATTAATATATCATCAAAGAACACTAAAACAAATTTCCACAAAAATGACTTAAATATGGAATTCATCAAGCTTTGAAATGTAGAGGGTGCATTTGTTAGTCCAAAAGGCATTACCAGGAACTCATTGTCCTTCATGTGTCCTGAAAGGCAGTTTTATGAATATCTTCATCCCTTGATTCTAATCTGATGATATCCAGAACGAAGATCAAGTTTTGTAAAATAAACAACACCATGTAACTCATCTAGCAAATCATCTATTACAAGAATAGGAAACTTAACTGTGTACTTATTGAGTTCCCTGTAATCTGGACACATGTGCCACATTGTCACCTTTCTTCCGTACCATCACTACTAGAGAAGAATAAACACTCTGAGTATGAAGAATAAGTCCTACTTCCAACAACTCTTGAACTATCTTTTCTTCACTCTTTTTCACATAAGGGTACCTATAAGGTCTAATGTTGGGTGGTTGACTTCCTTGGTGGGATAACTGAATAGCATGATCATAGGTCTTTTTTTAGAGGTAAGCCCTTTGGAATATTTTCAAACACCACTGGATTCTCATAACTGCTTGCATATCTCAGGGTATTAATGTTTTAGAATGATGTGCTTCCAATGAAAATAGTTGTGTCAAAAAACCCTCTGCACCCTTTTCTTAGCAATTTTTGCATATGATGAGAACTTACTATGGGACTTTGCTCTTAAGTTCTTTTAGTTTAAAAGTCCTCCCTTTTGACTGAAATCGCATGGAACTCTTGGAAGTTCATTTATAATGGTTCCCAAAGGTGGTAAGCCATTGAAATTCTAACACAATGTTTACTCCTCCCATAGCAATGTACATGGGACTATTGTTATTAGTAATCTCCTATGGTGAGATTAATGCTATGGAATTTTCCTGAACAAGTAACAATTTTCTCCATTAGTGATCATTACTTGACATTCTGGAGCTAGATAAACAAAGAAGTTCAGGCGCACTACCAAAAACTTATGATTGATGAAGTTTTGAGTACTTCCCGAATCAATCAACACTGTTACCCTCTAGTTTTTTAAGAATCCAAGTACCTTTAGGGTTTGGGGGGTGATACCTGAAATTGATGACATGATATTATTGGTTAAGGAAATCCTCATCATCTCAACCAAGACCTCTACTCTGAATCTTCGTCCTTCTCTTCATCTTCACTAGGCCCATCAATGTAGAACAACTTCTTTTCAGCACACTTATGTCCTGGTCAAAATTTGTGTGTCACAATTAAAATATAAACCTTTGGCTATATTTTCTTCAATTTGTTGAGGTGTTAGTCTAACTTCGAGGGAATGATGGTGGCCAAGGTGTTACGATCTCTAATATTACTAGTATTGTTTCCTACTGGAAAGAATTTTTTCCTCTGCCCTTCGTGCCATGATCATAAAATCTGAAACTTTATGAGGATTAAACATACACACCTCATGCTCAATGTGATCTTTAAGATCCCTGAGAAATAAGTCATTCTTGATTCTCTTCAGGTAATATTTTCCAACCGTAGAGAAATCTTTTAGAATTGAAGAATGTGATCTTTGACAGTTCCTATTTGTCTTAATTTTGCTAATTGGACTGAAGTAATTCTCTGACACACTAGAACTATAGTGCAATTGCAACTCTTCAGTGAAGACTGTCCATGTAACATTGAGGCCACTCTTCTGCCTTTGAGTACATAACCAATATCACGAATTGGTCAGGTTCAAGATACAATGATGCCATGGTAAACTTTTGTCCATGGAATCTTGATGAAGATTCAAAAAAATTCTCCATCTATGGTTAATCCAATTGAGTGGATCCTTTCCATCAAACTTACACATCTCCACTTTTGGAAATCATGTTAGTACGGGACTGTAGATTGTTTGTATTTGAATTGGCACATGCTCGCAGATCCACCCTCGCTCAGTTTTTCTATTAGTTGACATGAAGATCCACCTTGGTTGATTGAGTATGATTAAGTTGTGGCTGATTAGGAAGGATATGATGACCCATTGTATTACATAACTAAATTGGTGAATGTTCAATCTTTTCTACATCTTCTAGCCACTCTACCCTCGAGGAGGTTCAAACTCAAGATTGCTTATCTTTGTGGTCCGTTGAAGTAAACCCTAACCCTGAGGACTCTGTAGTTTACCCCTTCTGACTCTAACTCCTCAACTATTACCTCATCCTTGTCAGGGGTTTTACCTGGAGTGATGGGATTCTTTTTTCCTCTTGTCAAAGGCCCCCGCCATGATGCCCCGAAATAGTAGGATTTAGGGATCACAGGTAAAAATTTAGGGTTTCATATTTCAATAGTGAATTCGGCCAAATGTGAAAAACTCAAAGAACAAAACTCAAACTAATTTTTAATCCTGCTTTCTGGAAATGTAAATAACTTGGAATAATTCCACCAATTACACCCTCCTAGGTAGCCGATTTTATGAAAAAACACAAAACCACTAATAAATTTTGCAAAACAAGTCAAAAAAGTCTTGAAATTTTTAGAGGAATCTTACTTGACTAATGGTTTCGCCAACTCTGGTAAAAATTATCTCCCACAAAATTCGCTTTGGTTCCAATATTTGAGATATGGCCAAACCTCAAACAATTAGGGTTTTTGCAGCACTAATTTTGGCCCGAGTTCACAGCTCTGATACCACTTGTAATGGAATTACTTGTATAAATCTGATTATTAGCAGACAATAGAACGTCACCCATGATCACGATATTTCAGAATAAATGATCTCAATATGCAAGTATAATAGCTTAGACACTTTGAGGAGGCAACCTCCAAACCATACAATAAGACTCAAATGCTCCAAAATGATGATGAACTACTACCTACTAATCCCCTATATTTACTATTCATATGCTATGGCCAACACAAGGCCGACCCACTAATGCATAATATAACATATATAAAAGATGATACATCATGATAAGAATGTTATAAGCAACAAGCTGGCTACTCAATCCTAATACAAGGATATAGGTTAAGGGCGTAGCATGGAGACAGTCACCTAAATGACTATCCAAAAATTGCAATATCAGAAAGACTTGTTTCTTAAATAGCCACAAACTCCAAAACATTCAAGTGTATATTTTTGGTGCAAATAAGAAATAATTGATCGATTTATGAGGCAAAAAAGTTCTTAATCAAAGGGAAAAATCTATATAAATGGGTAAAATATAAGACTTACCTGTTCACTTGATCACATCACATGGAGCTGACAAATCACTTTGATACAAAGTGGGCAAAATGAACAAATAGTACGGTCTTGTCTTATAAATTGGAAGCCCCCATATGTTATGCATGTATCTAGACTTTGATCATTGGGTTTTAGGGACAAGGAATGATATTAAGTGACCAAAATCAAATCTTTCTCAAGGGCCCATACTATGCATTGAGCTATGTCCTACTTTTAAAAATGGCAATCCGAGCTTGATATAGATTAATGTTATGAAGAAAAATCTATGGGGATATGGGATGTTGATGAGAAGCACAAGTCATTGTATGACTCAAAATTTTTCTATTCAAGAAATCTCAAGAAAAGGCTCTTGATATTGGTTTATTCCTAAAAAGAATACTCATCCTTAAGTCAACACCCAAGTGTGAAAGCTTTCAGACAACTATAGAACACTACAAGAGGCTGATACTAAAATTCAAATAATTTGCAAACATTCAAAAATAAGATCAGTAAAGGTCAGCCTATGGGAAAAATGCTTATATTAGCGGTTGATAGGACTCACTAAATTGTTCCTACTTTTGACGTTTCAGCTAACCATATAATGCTTCTATAGTGGCTATAATGACATTTTGATCCACAAGAACAATTTCATATCCCTCATGGGCTCTTGTTTCATGGAATATAGTGTAATGACTAGCACAGGTTCATGAGCATTTTTGTTAGTTAGCTCAAGAGTTGTTTCTGGATCTCTGATGAAAAATCGAATAGCAATTGTAGAAATTGAAATAACTAACAATAAAATGTAATATGATCAAAAATCACAAGGCACAAATGGACTCCAAATCAACTCAAAAATGGCTCCATATTGCTCCATAAGATAGATGGTATGCAAGTCAAGTACATATAGGTGGTGAATGTGCAACCTCCTCCTAGATTAGTGGGGAATAACTCTCACTGATATTATAAGTAAGAGTTGACTCCACACAACTAGTGAGCTAACTGAACACAACTGGTAAGCTAAACAACTGGTAAGCTAACTCAACATAACTGCTACAACTAAGCAAGCATATCCCATGAGTGTAGGAAAGCTCCAAGTAAATAAACAAATACAAGGAAAATAAATATCCTACACTAACACCCCCCATAAGCACAACTTAGGTGGGCAGTGAAAAAGGAAAGTGAGTCCCGGGCAACAAGGCTTGATGAGGTACTCACGTACAAATGAAAATCTCTCATAAAGTGGAGAAAAGGAGAAAACCCAATGAAAAAAAAACTCCCCCCAAAAAGAGAGACATGAAACTCACTCAAGAAAATTAGGAGAAGAAAAAGTGGGTCCTAGTAACTCGACATGATGAGGTACCCACGTACAATGATCATCCCCCAGAGTAGAGAGAGAAAGAAGTGAGGACAAGAAGGTCCCTTAAGAAGAGTGTTGATGATGTGGTCCTCTGTGTAAAGACTGAAGAGAATCCATCTGCACCAAACAACGTTCCTGCCCTTGGGAAGGAAAAAAAGGAGCACTGAAATTCAGCCCACTCCACAAAGGAAGAAGAAGCCTGTAGTACTCTAATCTCTGCATCTAGTCTGCAACTGAAAGGTGGCATAGGTCTAGGAAAATGTGTGCACAAAAGACAATGGTAATGCCATTATAGTATACATGTTTGAGAGAGAAGATGGTGGGGGACCCAATAACCCTCACAAAGGGATCCACAAGAAAAGGTGGATATTGAAACATCTCTGAAATAGTGGAAGTGACAAATGTCCCAAGGTGGGCACTCCCAACAAGAGAGATGAAAGGGTCCTCCAAAATGTGTGATGGCTCAATCAAAGCATATTCTTGTAATGCAACACAAGTGGAATCTGCAAATAGAAAACTTAGGTTAGGCAGATACTCATCCCAATGGGGTTGCTCAATGAGAGAAATGTTTGACAAGAATGTATTAACATCACAACATGAAGTAGGAGGAGAAGACTATTGCGAAGAGCTACTAGAAGTCCAAGATGAAGCAATGTTTCACTCAAAGGTAGCAACCTATGTATGTGGAGTGTCATCAACTGAGAAATCAAGATGTAACAGAGCACGAGAGGAAATAGTCACATTTGTCTCAAAGGAAGGTTCTCCAATAGAACACTACTGCAGAGAGTGAATGGAAGCATGAACATGAATGACAATGAGCTCTATGGAGGCAACAATAAGGAGAGTGTGCTCAATAGCAAGATCCTGTGGTGAATGGTCAACATGGGACTCATGAGTAGCAATAGGTACAGAGGAACACTCAACAATGAAAGGGATGTGAGAAGGGGGAGAATCTATGGAGGCACTAGAGTGGTCCAGGGAAGCGTCGCTCTTAGATGGTGAAATAAGGTCGCCATACAGTTGTCGGATAATGTTCCAGGCAGTGAAAGGGAACTCAGTATGCTCAAACAAATGCAATGTATCCCTAGAAATAGTAAGACCGAGAAGGCCATAGACCTCATCATTGTGGTTAAACCACTCATACTTCTGTAGAGGCTCATCAGGCTCAGGAACAAGACCATGGAGGTAGGGCAGCAAATCGATGCATAGTGCAATGATTGATAATGCCTACCTTCCAAGACATAAAGTTCCTAGAGTCGAGCATAACAACAAAATGGTGCAATTGAAACTCCATAATGCAAATAAACCCCCAAAATTATCCCAAATGGCACTTTATAACTTAGTGTGAAAAGTACAAGTCCCTGGTGAGTTTTGCAAAAACCCCCCTAAAAAGTGGCACTTTATAAAGTAGCTTATTTATAAAAATAAATGAATTCATCATGTAGAGCATGAGAAAACATGCACTTTTGACCAAACAGTGCTCAAATTTGAGCTACCGATAAAAAGTTATAGCAAATTCAATTTCCAATAAATAATGGCTTATTTAATTAAAATTTTGCAAACTGATTAAAAAAATGCTAGAAATGAGAGGAAAGGGGGGTCATTCATATACTCATTGGAATAAGAAAAGAATGAAGAATTAAATGGTTTAATTTGTGAGGGGGAATTGGCCTCCTATCAACCCCGGGCCTCACCCTTCATTTTGACAGGAGAAAATACAAGGTTTAAAAAACCGCTTAATTCTCCCTTAATACTTTAAATCAGTTCAACTTGTATTTTAAAAGCATAAAATGCTAATATAAAAAATTTAAAATGAAAAAATTAATGCTTTAATCCTTAAAAGTGGAGTCCACCGTGGAAGGATAAGTTGGAGAATTGATTTTAGATTTGGAAAACCTAAAAAAAACGTTTATACTTTGTTTTTGGAAACTTTTTTTTGAGCTGCCATCCAAAACAAGAACTAGAGCAAAGGTAGAGTTGTCAGTCTTCAATGATGCCTCCAATGACTGCAAATTTCTCCAAATAGAAGGATTTGTTTCAGACTGTTAGATGTCATTAGGTCTTCAAGGGCATGAAAATACAGACATGAATGCATTGCAAAAAGGTTGAAAATCAATGCCTAGGTTGTGCAAAGGCATGTAAAATCCCACATTGCACTATTCAGATGAAAAGTAGAAATATACAACAAAATTACTCAGACTCTGAGAGGCATTTAGCTAAAGATGGAGAGAAACTAGTTGGTGAGGATGTCCCAGAAGTGGAAAATATCTGAATCTGAGCACCCAATACCATAGATCTGCAACGTATAAGAGCAAAAAATAATGTTTTTGGAGCTAAAGTGAGTATTTCAAGGGAATTTAAACCTCCTTAGACCTGCACGCCCAGTATGGGCCAGCTAAATGTCACAAAGAAGCCAAAAAAATGTTGAACAAGACTATGACAACTCTAATACAAATTTTAAAATGTAATTTTCAAGTCTTTTAATGTCTTCACAGGTCTACAATACCAAAGCATCCAAATAGGTTGTACACACTAGAGAGGTAAGATCCAATAAACCATGCAATAACCCTTGAGTGAACTAGTAAATCCGCCAAATAGGAGTTAAAAACAATGCACCTGCCAGATTCAAAACCCATGAATAATTATATTGGCTAAAATACTCTTAGAAAGATCCCTACCAAAATTTTGTAAAATTTGTTTTTGGAACCCCTGAATTTGTAAACCTTCAACGTATCAATCTGTAAACACCAAAAATTCACAACCATACTAGAACCAAGATGGATTCCGATCTATTTGCACATGAATTGTTAGTTTCACAAATGAAGTATTCAAAAACTTCAAATAACTCAGAAATGACAAATGTATCATAGAATTGCTCTGATACCATAAAATTTTTTGGATCTCTGATGAAAAATGAATGCACAAGAAATTGTAAAAATCAAAATAACTAACAATAAAATGTAGTATGATCAAAACTCACAAGGTACGAATGGCTCCAAATCAACACAATGCTCTTTATGATCCATATTCACCATGAGATAGACTGATGCAAGTCAAGTACATATAGGTGGTGAAAGTGCAACCTCCTCCTAGATCAGTGGGGAATAACTCTCACTAACTGATACTAGAAGTAGAGTTGACTCCACATAACTAGTGATCTGACTAAACACAACTAATAAGCTAACTCAACCTAATTGGTAAGCTAACTCAACACAACTGTTACAACTAAGAAAGCATATCCCATGAGTGTAGGAAATCTCCAAGTAAATAAACAAATACAAGGAGAATAAATAACCTATACTAACACATAGCCTCAAAGAGTATACAATAGATTGGTTTTATAACCTTCCTTAAATATCCAGTAAGGCCATTTCATGATTTATCTGATTGCTTCCTTACTCCTTTCTTGATCAACATTATCCAACGTATCTCATTTTACCAAATTAATCAAATCAAGGAACAATTTAATGAAAGGGTCATTGATTAATTTTTGTGTTACAATAACATGATTTCTCGAGGGCCTAAACACATTGATGATGGAAAGTTAATTAAAGTATTCATTTATATCCTTATCCCAAATTAAAATAAAAGGTCATGTTCACTAACTTCACATCCTTTGAATACCTATGTCAATAGGTAAGGATCTATAATACTAAGCTCATAATAGCTAACACGCTTACATATGAAAGCATGCCTTCCTATAATAGCAATAAATTCCAAGAAAATCCCTCACAAAAGGTAAACTAAATGATAGAAATAAATTTTAAATGGTTAATGTCACACAACAGAAGCCCACAATACTCCTTAACCCACCTCTGCTACACCTTTAACCTATTGCTTGTATTAGGATATGAGTAGCCAACTTGTGGCTTACCATGTGATTTTATTATATCATTTATACTTTCTCATCCTTAGTAGTTCAGCCTTGGTGATGGCCATAGCATATGAATAGTATATATAGGGGATTGTAGGTAGTACTTCATGATCATTTTGAGCATTTGAGTCTTATTCTATGGTTTGGAGGTTGCCCCCTTGAAGTGGCGAAGCTATTCTAATTGCATATTGAGATCATTATTCTAAAATATTGTGTTATTTGGTGTTCTATTGTTGCTCATAATCTGAATTATACAAGTAATTTCATTACAAGTGGTATCAGAGCTGCGATCCGGGCCAAAATTAGGGCAAAAACCCTAATTTTTTTGTTTCCTCTCTATCTTACGAACCACATCGAATTTTTTGGTGAATTTTTTAGTGGAGTTGAGAATTAATTCCAGTAAAAATCTCTGAAAATTTTAGACCTTTTTGATATCGTTTGAAAAAGTTATTGTAAATTTAGGGTATTTGATAAAACGCTCCCTAAACCAAAATTTGTGGAATTGTTCATATTTCTTTACATTTTCGGAAGGCTCTCAAAAAAATAGTATTATTATCATCTCTGTGTTGTTTCCTATTCAGTTGAATTTGTATCGAAACCCTAAACCCTAAGGTTTAACATCATGGCGGGGCCTTCCACAAGAGCAAAAAAGAATCCGGTCACTCCGGGTAAAACCCTAGATAAAGATGGGGTATGATTGAAGAGTTGGAGTCAAAAGCGGTAAATACAGATTCCTTAGCACTAGTGTTTACCTCAGTTGATCATAAGGTGAGCCAACTTGAGTATGAGCTGCGAAATGTACAATCTGAGATGGCCTCTAAAGGAGACATAGACCAAATCAATCAGTGGTTGGATGATATCATGCAACATGTAAAGGGTAAACAATATAGCAAAAATCCACCCCATATCAACTAAGTATGGTCTTCAGTTCAAAATCATGGACAAAATAACCATGTTGGATCACTTTTCTAGCCCAATCAGAATCCAACTTATTGTGGTAACCATAGAACATGATGCCGAAAGTGGATATGCGCAATTTTCATGGTAAGGATCCCCTGAATTGGATAAATCAAATGGAGAACTTATTTGAGTTACATCAAACACCATCAGGACAAAAGGTGACATTGGCATCCCTATATCTTGAACCAGACCAATTCGTTTGGTATCGATGGTTATGTGCTCAGAGGCAGAAGAATGGTCTCAGCGTCATTTGGACAGTTTTTACCGAGGAGTTACAATTGCACTATAGTTCCAGTGTTTCAGAGAACTACTTTAGTCAATTAGCAAAGTTACAGAAAATATGATCAGTCAAAGATTATGTGCATCAATTCCAAAACCTATCCTTAAGGGTGGAGAATATTCCAGAAGAGAATTTGAATGACCTGTTTCTTGGGCGTCTTAAGGACCACATCGAGCATGAGGTACATATGTTTAATCCACTCAAGCTTTCTGATTCTATTAGCATGGCACATCGAGCAAAGGAAAAAGTTATTTGTAGTAGGAGGTCGCCTTTCATTAACACCAAAGACGGTAGTATCTCTTCCCCTTCATTTGCTAGGCCAATTAGATTGACTCCTTAACAAATGGAAGAAAAGAGAGCAAAAGGATTATGTTTTAACTATGACAGTAAATATGGACTGGGACACAAATGTGTTGAGAAGAAGTTGTTCTATATTGACGGAGGTAATGAGGATAATGAGGAAGCTGAAATTATAGGAGAGGCTGAGGAACCAGTAGAAGATGAAGTAGAGGATCACCAATCTACAATTTCTTGCCATGCATTGTCAGATATTAGTACTCCTCAAACACTCAAGGTTATTGGATATCTCAAAAAATAGAATGTGACGGTGTTGATTGACTCGGGGAGTACTCATAACTTTATAAATAGTAAGTTTGTTACACACCTCAATTGTTTTATTTACCCATCTCTAGAAATGCCAAGTTATGATTGTGGATGGTGGGACAGTCAAGTGCACAGGAAAGTGCCATAGTATCAAGCTTTCCATGGGATACTACACATTAGACTCGCCTATGTTTGTTATTTCTATGGGAGGGGAAGATATTGTTTTGGGTGTCCAATGGCTCACAACCTTAGGTACTATAGAGAATAACTTCCAAGAATTGTTCATGCCATTTCATTCATATGGAAGGACAATACAATTGAATGGGATGGTAGCTAAGTCTCCACATATTATTATCTCTCATCAGATGTAGAAGGTTCTCAGAAAAGGAGTAGATGGATTTATAACAAAGTTATTTTCCATAGAAGTACAAAATACAAAGTCTTCAATGCCACCTGATCTTCAAAAGATTGTTGATGCTCACTCATCTGTTTTTGATGCAATTCCAAAGGGATTACCACCAGTTAGGAATCATGATCATATCATTCATTTCATTCCAGGTAGCCAAACACCTAACATCAAACCATACAGATACCCATATTCCTAGAAAAGTGAGATCGAGAAAATGGTACATGAAATGTTGAAGGCAAGTATCATCAGGCATAGCCAGAGTGCATATTCTTCACCAGTGGTCATGGTACGTAAGAAGGATGAAACATGGAGGATGTGTCCAGATTACCGAGAACTCAACAAGTACACCATCAAAGATAAGTTTCCTATTCTAGTAATTGATGATTTACTTGATGAATTTCATGGTGCTATTTATTTCACAAAATTAGATCTTCATTCAGGGTACCATCAAATTACAATAAAAGAGGAAGATGTTCATAAAACAGCTTTCAGGACTCACAAGGGTCATTATGAGTTTTTGGTAATGCCTTTTGGTTTGACAAATGTACCCTCAACCTTTCAAAGCTCGATGAACACTATTTTTAGGCCATTTTAAAGTAAATTCGTATTAGTTTTCTTTGATGACATATTGATTTACAATAAGACATGGAAAGAACACTTAAAACATGTAAATAAAGTATTAGAAGTTTATGAGAAACATACTCTCTATGCAAAGCCATCCAAATGTTATTTTGGTATACAAGAGGTAGATTACTTGGGTCACATTGTATCACATGAAGGTGTCAAATTTGATCCTCAGAAGATCAAATCTATGGTGGAATGGCCAAGGCCCAAAACTCTCAAAAATATTCATGGGTTCCTAGGACTAACAAGGTACTACAGAAGATTTTTGCGGGGATATGGTATAATAGCAACCCCACTCATTGCATTGCTAAAGAAGGATGCCTTCCATTGGACAGATGTAGCCACTAAATCCTTTGAGCAACTAAAGGAAGCCATGTACAACACCCCAGTTTTGACTACTCCCAACTTCTAAAAAACATTCATTGTTGAATGTGACGCTTCAGGAGCAGGATTGGGATCGGTTCTAATGCAGGAAGGAAGACCAATTGCATTTGAGAGTCACCAATTCAAAGGAAAATATCTGCTCAAACATATCTATGAGAAAGAAATGATGGTTATTCTTCATGCGGTCAAGCAATGGAGGCCCTATCTCATGGGTAGACACTTCAAGGTAAAAATGATCATGATAGTCTCAAATAATTTTTGGAGAAAAGTTTATCATCCGAGGAACAACAAAAGTAGGTAACAAAAATGTTGGGTTATGATTTTGAAATCATATACAAAAAGGGTAAAGAAAATGTAGTAGTTGATGCGTTGTCTAGAAGGGATACATCCGCATATGCCTTACTATGTGGAATGCCTATGTTTACAGATGATTAGGTGGATGAAGCAAGATTGGAATGGGATCAAAACACTTATACATAATATATAATACAAAATATCAAGCAAGGATCTATGACATCTAAAAAATTTGAGTGGAAAGGTAATGACGCTATGGTACAAGGACAGGTTATACTTGAGTAAAGATTCTGAGTTGAATCATAAGATTCTTGCATAGCTACATGCCTCACCTGTCGGAGGACACTCTGAGTTTTTGAAGACATATCATAGAATAAAAAGAGAATTATTTTGGGAAGGACTCAAGGGGGATGTACAAAAATTTTTATCAGAGTGTTTAGTGTGCCAAAAAAACAAAGGGGAAACAATTAAGACACCAGTTTTGTTGCAACCATTACCAATTCCTAGATAGAGATGAGAGGAGGTCTCCATGGATTTCATCACCGGATTTCCTTGTTCAGAGGGTAAGAATTTTATTTCTATGATTGTGGATAGGCTCACAAAATATGCCCATTTTTTTCCCTATCACATCTGTTTGCAGCTATTATAGTCGCAATTGTTTTTTTGGAGACAGTTCAAAGGCTACATAGAACCCCAAAGATAATTGTAAGTGATCATGATCCTATTTTCAAAAGTAATTTTGGATGGAATTATTTTCATGTTTGGTTACTCAGCTAGCTCATAGTTCATCTTATCATCCTCAAAATGATGGGAAAATGGAAGTGGTCAATAAATTCTTAGAGGGGTATCTACGTTGTTTTGTATCAGATAAGCTAGAAAGGTGGATTAAATGGCTACCACTTGCAGAATGGTGGTATAACACATCTTTTCATACCTCTTCTCAAATGACCCCATTTTTAGCATTATATGGTTACCATCCACCTTTTATCACTTCCTCATTGAGGGTGTAAACTAAATTCAAAGATGTTGAGGAACACATTCAACATCAATAACAGGTTTTGGCTAGTTTGAAGGAGAATTTAGCATTGGCACAAAACAAGATGAAACAACAAGCAGATCAACACTGTAGTGAAAGACATTTTGAAATTGGTGACTGTGTTTTTGTACGTCTCCATCCTTACAAGCAGATGTCCCTAAAGCAACAGAAAAAGGACAACAAACTTGCTCCTAAATATTATGGCCCTTATTAGGTTCTACAAAAAATCGGCAGTGTTGCTTATAAACTAGAGTTGCCTCCATCTTCACGCATACACCCAGTATTCAATGTTTTCTACCTAAAGAAGGTTATTGGATAGAAATTTGAAGCCCAAATAGAGTTACCAGAACTTGATGAGGAAGGAAGAATAATTTTGGAGCCGGAGAAGATTCTGCAAACACTTACTAAGAAGCTGAGAACTAGATACATTAAGAAATATCCGATCAAGTGGAAGAATCTGAGCATAGAAGATGCAACCTGGGAGGATAAAAGTTTTCTACAGCAACATCCAGGATTATTCAACATTAAGGACAATATTGATTTGAAGGGGAAGGGCATGCTACGCCCTTAACCTATTGCTTGTATTAGGATATGAGTAGCCGACTTGTGGCTTATTATATCATTTATACTTTCTCATGCTTAGTAGGTCGGCCTTGGTGATGGCCATAGCATATGAATAGTATATATAGGGGATTGTAGGTAGTAGTTCATTATCATTTCAATTGAGTCTTATTCTATGGTTTGAAGGTTGCCCCCTCGAAGTGGCGAAGCTATTCTAACTACATATTGAGATCATTATTTTGAAATATTGTGTTATTTGGTGTTCTATTGTTGCTCATGATATGAATTATAAAAGTAATTTCATTAAAACCTCCAAATAAGTAACATTCCTACTTACCACAACCTCTGGACATGATTTTACAAAGACTTCTTGAATGCTATCTGATTCAATTACCTCCACCTAATATCATTGATATGACAAACTCAAAAAGTTTTAGTTTCAACTGTAACATGTCTTGTGATTTACATCAATGTCCTAAAAATTACATGAATATATGTTTTTACTTTATGTCAAATGATCTAAGAGCTCATTGACAACAACATAATTTCTCTACAATACTTAGAGACTCTTGATAACACAATAGTATCCTAGCCAATAATAGTGTAGTTTGTAAACAAGCAATGATAGCCAAAATAGTAGTGTAGTGTGTAAACACCAAAATAACCTTACAAACACCACAAAACACATGTCAATTTAGATAATAAGCTCTACAAAAAAAGTCCCCATAGGTAAGTGAGGGGAGAAGAGGGATTGAGTTAGGATGAACATCTATGTATGAAGAATATTACAACTAAGAGAGTCTACAACTGACACAAATAGAGTAAAATGATCACCTAGTATACTAATGTCATTAAAATTGTGTTGTAATATGTTTGAAAATTTGACATCTCTAGTTTAGTGGCATCAAAAGATATTCTCTCAGTGTGGCCTCACGACTCAATTATATATTCAAGTTATGTGTTTTTCTAGTTGTTGTAAATAGATTTTGAAGCATGAAAACTATTTTTTTTAGATATGGTATCAAAGAATCCAGCGTAGATGAGAAGTGGAGCTTACGGAGAAATATATTTATTGAGTTTGGTTTGATAAAAAATTATTCAATGTAATTTTATTTTATAGAATGTACTGCATCCTGAACATGCCATTTTCATATGCGGTAAGAGGAATCTACTTCATCCTGAGTAATCTTGTTGGATATTTCACAACTCCTTTCCCAATGGATTCTAGATAAGTGGATTTAAAATGATAATGCTTTTTAGCTTTTACCCAAGCTTCAATTTGTGTTTGTCTTGTTCAAAGATTCTAAGTTTTATTCTATGGCTTCTAATAAAATAATGGTTTAATGACAATGAGTGCTTTTGACATGTAGAATAATATGTCATTTCCACTTTTCAATCTTGATGCCAAAATTGTTCGTTTCCATTGCCCCAAAATTGAAGTAGAAGTATAAAGAAGAGGCATCTTCATACAAAAATGTCTAAATTTTAAGGCTATCATTTGATAATAAGAAATGAGTTATCTAAGTTTCCTATGTGTTGTTCCTTTTATATGATTTTGATGCAAACCAAAAATGTAACTTCTCATATTCTTATTGTTTTCTAATAAACCCTAAGGGCATATTTATTGTATATACGCAACATTATAAAACCTAAATGAACCTCTTACCACACAAAGGAAGAGGGAGTTTCGTCAAAAAGGAGGTTTCTTGTCCCACTTTATTGTGAAGGTGTGTGAAGCAAAATAAAATTGAATTCATAAGCTTCATAAATTAACAAAATAATAATAAAAAGGGAATTTCTTGTCATGGAATACCTAATCCCTCCAAATATTCTAGGGACATATATGTCCTTTAACTCTTTACTAAACTTATTTCAAGAATAGAAGCACTTTTGGCAATAGGTGTTCTTGTTGATAACATATATAATGTGAAGTGTTTGAGAATTTGTTTTGGTGACATACCAAAAAAGAGAGATAACATATTATTGATAATTGTTTTGCAAACATATATAACACAATCAAAAATATGAAGGTGTACAAATATGATAGTAATCCTACTAGTATGAACATATGATGTGAATATGAGAAAGAGAATATTTTTGTTACAACAAACCTACAAATAATGGTGACACCCAATTCATTCTTGGTATTCAATCTAAATGGATATTATAAATTATTACAAAACATTCACACAATAATGCCATTTCCATATATTCAAATTTCGTTAGTCTAGGGTTTTTTATTCCATTGTATCGATTTTCCTAAATCATTATTTAGCTTTCTTAGGTTTCATTGTGATAGATGGGAGTTACACTTATCCAAATTTTTAAAGTAGAAATTACACCTCTCTAGTTCCTATTTATGTACATCTTTTAGAGCTATTTTCTCATTTTGAATAAAAGTTATTTTTGCTTCATGTTTGGTTCCTCTCCCTCAAAACAATATTTTTGCACTCACATTTTGATTTTCTTCAAAGTTTAGTGTGTTCGTATTTTAATAGTGCTCAATCTTGTCCCAAACTCTCATGAATTTCGACACCAAGAGGTATGGAATGAGTTTAAGTTTATTGTATAATTGTGTCTTGTATTTATGGTTTAAGTGTATATATTTTTCTTTAAATTAATAAAGTTGGAAGTATGATGTATTTATAATTGTATTGCACATTTTCATTAGAATTTTCATTTGAAGGCTTAGATATATGTTTTTGTACACTTTACATTAACAATTTATTCATTTTATTTCCATGATATCTAGTTTCAATCATATACCAAAATTTTGATATCTAAAAACGGTTATAAAAGCTATGTGATTGAGGCCTTCAACATTGACCTAGTTGTAAGGTGGTGACATTCACGACTAATAATGTTGCAATTGATTTGTTAATAGGTTAATTAATCTTGTTTTAATATGTAAAACATTAGGAAACCCAAATGAACCTAATTGCAAGCTTACATATATCTCTATATTCTTTTTTTCCAACATAAAAGGACTAGAATTTAATTATTCATATCTACATATCTCCACTTTCAACATAATTCTTATTATGTTCATATTATGTATCATGTGAAACAAAAAATGAACCCAAATGCATTTATATTCTTGTTTTGAAACACAGATGAACCCAAATGTAACTATTTAGATATAAAATTGTGACGATATATCATGAAACCTTTCTTTATATATTATGAAAATAATACCTATAGACATTTTCAATTATTAGAAAATGTAATTTTTTTGGGCTTCTAGAAGGACTAATAATGTGATTTCTCCTTATAGTTCTTCCATAATTGTAGTAGCTTTAGTCGATTATAATTATGGTAATATGGCTAATTGACATTGGGGTGAGGGTTGATTTTGAAAGAGAGTGAATAATTGACCATGGAAGAGCACTAGAAGGATAAATAAATATAAAATTACGAGGTTTTTGACTAAACACTAAATCTTCATTGAATGAACTCTTTTTTGGTTATTTTGTAAGGTACTTCAAACTCTTCTTGGGTGAGAAAGATAATGTGGAAGCATAAAAATAATAAATTGTTAAGTTTCTTTTCCTCACTATATCTTTATATTTTCATATTATTCTTCACTTACATACAATTGTTTAGATGTTGAAATGTTATATTCACTTGTCTTGACTAAATATTTTATGAATACACTATTTTTAGCATTTACTTTTCGAGGTAATATACTCTCATCACGGTTGAGCAAGGTAATGATTTTTTGAAATGATACATTTCATGTTTTCATCTCTTTTTATTTGATAGTGTACCAAACCCAAATTACTTTATATGAAACTGTTCAGATGATTCTCATGTATCAATAATAAAAACAAAACATTATAATATATACCTAAATAAAAAATTGAGCTTCTATTTATTTTTTTCACTGAAGGGTCTCCAATGGATGTTTGAATCATGAAAACATTCTTATAGCTCATTGAAGGGAAAAGGAGTTCATCATAATATTAAATTTGAACATGTATTAGTTTCTTGTTGGAACAAAAAATTAAATTTTAATAGTACATGGAGTATGTGACCATGCCCATACATATAAGCCATGCGCAATGTTTTTTCCTATATGCATTAACAATAAATGAAATTTTGTTTGATGGATAAATAATACATAACTTCAGTTTTAGAGAGTTGACTATGGGGCATTATGGTTTCCACATATTTTAATCCATTTTACAATTTTTCATGTGATTATATCATATTATTACTCATTTGAAACCAAAATTAACTGAAATACAAATATTAGTATTATTCTTAATATATTTCCTTTGGTGGCACAATAGTTTATCCCATGTACAAATAGAAATTCTAGATTATCCATCAACATATAAAAAACATGCTCGCAATTCAAAATGACCAAATTCATTCAAACAAAAAATTAAAAAGCTTTTATTATAATATCATTTTCTCTTCACTGATGTGATTTGATATCTCAATCATGTGAAAGTAGGTTGATAACATAAACACGCCACATTTTTACCATTAAATCTTTTTGAGATATAATTTTCCATTTAATATCATGATGGCATGGTTTCTTATGATCATGTAGTGAGAGGCATGTATACTATAACTATTTAGTTTTTACAACACAAAGGAAACTAATTGCATTTATTCATATGTTCACATTATTTTTAACTTGTAATATTTAATAATTAATTGAAATACTAATGTTAATATGATTCTTACTATATTTCCATATGTAACACCACTAAAACATAGTAAAACCCTTTTTTTAAATATGATTCTTATTATATTTCCATATAAAAATCTAGTAACTCCACTGAACCCTGAATTTATTAGTACCAAACCAATTCAATCCAAATAAAAACTATTCATACATTTGATTGACATATTGTTTTGATTGAGATGAGTTATTGATGAAGAGGGGCCACTTAAATTGGTGGTATTTCAATACACCAATCCATAGAAAATAGGATACATGGAACTAAGTGTTGTTTACACACACACACACACACACACACACACACACACACACACACACACACACACACACACACACATTACATTTTGAATCTTAGCTTAACATTATGTAACTGACCTAGGAACATCAACCTAATGACACCACAACAATGAGAAGATACCTTGCATACAATTGGAAAATGTGCACTATATGATTGGATCCTTGATTTAATAGGATTTACATCATCATTTTATGATGAAGGATGGGGTGGGTAGGGCCAATTAATGCATCCCAATGATGGCTAGGCTTAGGCTATACCATTATGTTTCTCTTGTTCATCAAAATGATATATATGGACTATTTGGGGGCTCTCATCATTACTCTATTGTGATTCCTTTATTCTATTATGTCACTCTATATCATAATAATTCATTATGACTAATTTATGAATGGTAAAGTGACTATAAATGTTATGTTTCAGTTGTATAAATGCCACATTATGTAGAATAAATACCATTCTCCATCATGACATGCAGAATAGTGACACACTTATTAAATTAGTAGATGATTTATTGAGAATATTAGAAATTATAAATGTATTAAACATGGAGTAACATACATGGTTTATATATTGTATCATCATTTATAAGAATCTTGGTAAAATATGAAGTGAATTTTCTTAACTAAATCTCCACTAACTATAAGTTTTTTACATGTTTATTTTACTAGATACTATGTGATCTTCTCAGATGAGTGAGGTAATGACTTATTTAAATTCATTGTTTCTAATATCATTGGCATATAAAATAATAAATTTTGAAGTTACTTATATTCACTAAACACTCTTTTTATGTATGTTTTGCAAGGCATTACACACTCGGAATTTACCAAGCAAGGTAATTAATTGTTTCTTGTAGTGGTGGCATACGAAACAATAAATTTTGAATTGATTTTTATTCAATAAATCTTCCCTTGCTGCAATATTTTTTTGTTTATTTTGTGATGTAATACATAATTTTCTCATATGAGCAAGGCAAGACTTTTTTTACATTCATTATTTCTTAGATTAGCAACATCTGATAAATTAAATGTTGAACTTACTTAGATCCACTAAATATTCACTCACTACAATATTTTGTGTTTGTTAATTAAGGCATTGTAAATACACTTATATGAGTGAGGTAATGACTTGTTTACATTCATTATATTTTCTATTAGTCGAATATCTAGAAAAAAAATGTTGTAGTAAATTTTATTCACTAAATATTTTATGACTACAATGGTTTTTTTTGTGAGGTATATCATTATATTCTTAGATCATTCATTTTTATTTTATTTATGACTTCCAAAACAATAAATGTTGAAGTTACTTGTGTTATCCAAAATTCCTCCCCCTTTGCAATTTTGGACAACTCATCAAGTACTTGGTTGAAAATCTTGGTCCAGAGATGGCCATAAAATTAGTCTGGAGATGAAAGTTGTAGAACAAATGGAGCATCAGTTTGGACTTAGGTATAAATATAGTAAGGAGGCACATGGGACATTGAATTTTTAGGTGTTGCACATAATTGGTCTGGATTTGGCCATAGAATTGGGTCCGAAGTTGGCCATATAATCAGTCTGAAGCTAGCCATATAATTGGTCCATAATTGGCCATAGAATTGGTCTAGAGCTAGAAGATGCAAAATAAAGGAAATGAGCGCAAGGGAACTTGGTGGATTTCAAGAGAAGGAATTCATGGGGATTTGAGTTCAGTATTTTTCTATAGACACCAAATTTGGGTCACACTCCCCTTGGTCCCCTTCGATCAATTAACATAATATATTTAATTAATCATGACCCCTTCATCCTACACTAATATTTATCCTCATGTTATTAATTAATTTAATTAATTTAATTAAGTTAATTTCACCCTCACACCTCCACCTCATCGTTACACCTCACCATGGACCCATTCTAGGGGCATTTAACTCGTAATGACCGAGTCGTCACTCTCAGCACTGAGTCATCACTCCCAGTGTTGAGTCACCACTTAACCTAACTAACTAATACTTCTTTCTAAACCTAATTAGACTTCTTCTATGAGCTTTATGCCTTCTCTCACATGAACTCTACTTCCCTAAGCAGACTCAATCAAAATCATGCCAAAAATAGCAAAGATATGCCTATTTTTGGTAAACCTAGACTTTCCCACCTTAATCAACATTGGTTATCCCTCGACCGACATTGGTCACCTAACCACCATTGGTTACCTTATATACACTTTCACAACTCTTTACACGGGTTGGTAATTCATTTATTGGAGCCTAATTGCATTCAAGTGTGAATCTTCAAGCCCTCTTGTATCCAAATGTCGAACACACACAACCACAGTGCAAGACAAGCAGCCGTTTTCCCTTCCAGAGCATTGGAATGCTCATAAGAGCACATAGACTATATTGCTACGGCACTAGACTCAAGCACTTCTTCTCTGATCAACCATCAACCATTCCAACTCCCAAGATCTGTAAGACATCAAGTAAGTATTGTGATTCTAATCATTTGGCTCATTCCTTTTGTAGATCTTTTACTCCTTTCAGTAGTTTATTTCCTCTGTTTCCTGTACATCACCTTCTTCCCACCAACCCACTATTCAACCATCCCAATCCTTTTCATCATTCCAAACCTCCTTCTTAGTATCCTTGAGTCTTCGCATCCATATTACAGACCAAACCACACTACCCTCACTCTCTGTGTAATCACAGAGAACCTAAAAACCTCTGTTTAATAATTTACTATCAAATTGCCCCTACCGATGTCGGTCACGTTAACTGTCATTGGTCGCCCCCTCTTTACCAGCATTAGTCACCAAATTGATATTGGTCACTGTGTTTTTTGTTAACCTTCACCAAACTGCCTCTAACATCACCTAAAATCCACTCAAACCTTACCATGTACCTCTGTGAACTTACCTAACACCCATGTGACATGTCCCAACCAGAAACATACCTTGCCTGATGTTAGATTATTTTATATTTTAATACTTTTCTTAATTTCAGTTTGTTGATAACATTTTGAGATACCTAAATCAAATTGCTAGCAATAGGACCTTTATTTCTCATATTTATTTTCATGGATTTAATAAAAAAATAGTGGATTGACAGCCATCTAGGAAGTATCACACTTCCCAGAACTAGCAATCGCTAGGCAGTCCACTGTCATTTTCTATTTAATATCATTTGGTGGTCTTACTTTGTATCTACAAGTAGCCCTTCCCAGAAAAATGTTGATAAGGAAAATAGAAAAAAAAATGGTGAGAGAGAGAATTCTTGGAGGAGAAGCAAAAGTTTGAGAGAAAGAAAGTATTGTATATCTGAGAGGTGTGGAAGATTGTAAATCTTCCATTGTATATCTTGTCAAAGCTTTGGATAATAGATTGGCTTGTTTCTTGGTGGACATAGCCCACACTGGGTGAACCACGTTAAATCTGGTGTTGATTTATTATATCTCTTGTTTTGTGTATTTCTTCTGGTAGAATATCCGCTTTTATTTGCATGTATGCTTAGATATGATATATTGTCTATACAACCGATGTGCTAACGATTCAAAAGAATTAAGAAGAAGTTGAAAAAGTTGGTGAGAGAGATAATTCTTGGACGAGAAGAAAAATCTTGAGAGAAAGAAAGTACTATACATCTAAGAGGTGTGGAAGATTGTAAATCTTCAATTGTATATCTTGTCAAAGCTTTGGATAATAGATTGGATTGTTTCTTGGTGGACGTAGCCCACACTGGGTGAACCACATTAAATCTGGTGTTGATTTATATCTCTTGTTCTGTGTATTTCTTCTAGTAGAATATCTACTTTTATTTGCATGTATGCTTAGATCTGATATATTGTATGTACAACCGGTGTGCTAACGATTCAAAAGAATTAAGAAAAACTTGAAAAAGTTCGTGAGAGAGATAATTCTTGGACGAGAAGAAAAATCTTGAGAGAAAGAAAGTACTATACATCTAAAAGGTGTGGAAGATTGTAAATCTTCAATTATATATCTTTTCAAATCTTTGGATAATAGATTGGCTTGTTTCTTGGTGGACGTAGCCCACACTGGGGTGAACCACGTTAAATTTAGTGTCGATTTATATCTCTTGTTTTGTGTATTTCTTCTAGTAGAATATCTAATTTTATTTACATGTATGCTTAGATCTGAAATATTGTCTGTATAACCGGTGTACTAACCCCAACAACTGGTATCAAAGCTTTGTTTGAGGGTTTTGTGTGTTGACAGATTTACTCACAGAGGGTTTTCTAGATTGAGTGGGAGCTACAACAATGGTAGAAGAAAATAAATACAATGTAGAGAAGTTTGACAGATGAAATTATCAATTATGGAAGATGCAGATTGATGATTATCTGTATCAAAGATATTTGTATTTACCATTGGATGAGAAGTCTAGACCTACAAAGATGACTGATGAAGAATTGAATATTCTTAACAGAAAGGCTTTGGGATCTATAAGATTGAGCCTGGAAACATCTGTGGCTTCCAATATTACAGAAAAGACTTATACGGTAGGGTTAATGAAATCTCTTGCTAATTTATATGAAAAACCTAGTGCTTACAACAAAGTTTATTTGATGAAGAAACTATTTAGTTCTAAGATACATGAAGGTGGATTTGCATCTAATCATTTGAATGATTTCAGATCTATTATAAATCAATTAAAATCAGTTGATATACCATTTGATGATGAAGTGAAAGCACTTTTATTTTTATGTTATTTACCTGATAGTTGGGATAACTTGGTAATGGTTGTTAGTAATATAACATCTGCTAATAATATTTTGAATTTTGATGATGTGGTTAGTATAATCTTGAATGAAGAAATTCGCAGGAAGAGTACAGAGGAATCATCATCTAGGAATGATTTGAATGTAGAAAGTAGGGGTAGGCAGAAGGAGAGATCCAAGAGTAAGAGTAATGGGAAATCAAATTCAAGGGATAGCAAATCTAAATCCAGAAGTAAGTGAATTACTTGTTGGAAATGTGGAAAGAAAAGACATGCAAATAAAGATTGTTGGTCAAAGGATAAAGAGAACCAACAACCAGATAAAGATAAAGAAGTGAATCTTGCTGCATCAAAGGTAATGCAAGATGCTCTGATTCTTTCTTTAGATAATAGAATTGAATCATCGGTTTTAGATTCAGGAGATTCTTTCCATGAAACCCCTAATAAGGGTTATTTCAGAAATTATGTCCAGGGCAATTTTGGGCATGTTTATTTGGGTGATGATGAATCTTACAGTATTACTGGTAAAGGGGAAGTTCATCTAAAATTACAGAATATAAATACATGGGTATTGAAAGATGTGAGACATGTGTCAAGCCTAAGGAGGAATCTTATTTCTGTAGAGCAACTAGGTGAAGTTGGTTGCATAGTTACTTTTACATGAGACTATTAGAAAGTCACCAAGGGTGATTTTTTTGTGGCAAGAGGTAAGAAGGTAGGAACATTATATTTATCTACATGTGTTATTGATTTCTTTCTGCTTTATCTACTTCAGATTCAGATGCATGCATGTGGCATAACCGGCTAGGCCATATGAGTCAAAAAGGAATGCAGATCTTAAAGGCTAAGGGTAAGTTATCAGATTTGAAAAATTTAGATCTTGATTTCTATGAGCATTGTGTCTTTGGAAAGAAAAAGAGAGTGAAATTTCTCAAAGTTGGGGCAACTAAGAAGGAGAAAAATTTGGAGCTTTTACACTTAGATGTGTGGGGACCAGCTCAGGTAGCTTCTCATGGAGGATCCCAGTATTATGTTACTTTCATTGATGATGCTACAAGAAATGTATGGGTTTATTGTATTAAATGTAAATATGATGTTTTTGAGACTTTTAAAAGATGGAAAGCCCTTGTTGAGAATGAAACAAATTCTAAGTTAAAGTGCCTTAGATCTAACAATGGTAGTGAATACTGTAGCAAGGCTTTCAATGATTATTGTTCATTGAATGAGATACTTAGAGAAAGAACGGTTCCAAGAACACCACATGAGAATGGTGTTGCAGAAAAAATGAATAAGACAATCATAGAACGTGCTAGAAGTATGAGGATACATTTTAGACTGCCCTTGCAGTTTTGGGCAGAAGCAGTTGATACAATGGTTTATTTGATTAACCATGGGCCTTCAAGTTCACTAGATGGAAGAATACCAGAGGAAGCTTAGACCGGAAAAGAGTTAGATCTTTCTTTTCTTAAATTTTTTGATTTAGAAGCTTTTTTGCATGTTGATAAGGAAAATATAAAAAAGTTGGATGCAAAATCCAAGAGATGCACTTTTATTGGTTATGGATCTGGTGATTTTGGTTTCCATTTTTGGGATTTAGAGAATTCTAAAATTATTAGGAGTCGTGATGTTGAATGGAATGAAAAGAGAATGTACATGGATCATATTTTAGTACCCAAGGATGAACCGGTTGAGAATTTTGTGAATGAAAATGAACTCTCGGATTTAAAAGTATTACCTACATGGTTACACAATAACTGGTGTCAGTTTACCCCTGACCGACATCAGTTATCAGAACTGATATCATTTATAGAAGATCCAAACTGACATTGGTTAACAGAACCGACGTCGATTACAGGTGACCGGCGTCGGTCACTGTCAGATTTGGATACAAATGTCCAGGAGGTCCATATTGAGCCTATGGTACCCCAAACTCCTATGAGAAGGTCACAAAGGGTAAGTAAACCTCCAGAAATATTTACACCTTCTCTATTTTATTTATTATCGACTGATAATGGTGAACCAGGGAGCTTTAAGAAGCAATACATGATAAGACACACATCCAATGGGAGCATGGCATGGATTTGGAAATGGACTCCTTGGAACATAACCAGACATGGGATTCGATTAAATTACAAGTAGGTAAGAGAACATTGTAGAATAAGTGGGTTTACAAGATCAAAGAAGAAGAGGGTGGACAAAAAAGATACAAGGTAAGGCTTGTAGTAAAGGGATTTACACAGAAAGCAAGTATTGACTTTGGTGAAATATTTTCTCCTATTGTTAAAATGAGTTATATTCGTACTGTATTGAGTTTAGTTATAGTATAATATTTTCATTTAGAGCAACTAGATGTGAAGATGGATTTCCTTCATGGTGATTTGGATGAAGAGATTTATATATAGCAGCTGCTTGGGTATGAAGTCAAGGGTAAGGAGAAATTAGTGTGTAGGTTGAAAAAGAGTCTATATGGGCTCAAGCAAGCTCTAAGGCAATGGTACATGAGGTTTGATAGTTTTATGCATGAGCATGGTTACTTGAGATGTGAATCTGACCATTGTGTTTATTTCAAGAAGCTTGAAAATGGGAGCTATATTATTTTGTTATTGTATGTGGATGATATGCTTATTACAGGATCCAGTATGCACGACATTGGTGAGCTTATGGGAAAGCTAGCTCACACATTTGCTATGAAGGATTTAGGAGCTGCAAAAAGAATCCTTGGCATGCAAATACACAGAGATAGGAAAAACAAGAAATTGTATTTGTCTCAGGAAGATTATATCTACAAGGTGTTATAAAGGTTCAACATGCAGAATGCAAAACTTGTTAGTACACCTATGGCTGGACACTTCAAATTAAGCAAAGATCATTGTCCATCATCACATGAAGAGGTCAAATATATGACACGAGTGCCATATGCTTCAGTAGTTGGGAGTCTCATGTATGCTATGGTTTGTACCAGACCAGACATTACACGGGCAGTGGGATTTGTGAGTAGATATATGGCCAATATAGGTAAAGAGCATTGGAAAGCAGTCCAATGGATACTCAGGTATTTGAAAGGGACATCTAGCATGTAGTTATGCTATGGATGTTCAGATATTTCATTATGTGGATATGTTGATTCGGATATGGCTGGAGATCTTGATGGTAGAAGGAGCACTACTGGATATATTTTCATAGTAGGTGGGATGATACAGTTAGCTGATTTCAAGATTACATAAGGTTGTGGCTTTGTCTACTACAAAGGCAGAGTATGTTGTAGCTACAAAGGCTAGCAAGGAGATGATATGGATGAGTAGGTTCATGAAAGAGTTGGGAAAGGAGCAAGATGATTGTAAATTGTTCAGTGATAGTCAGAGTGTAATTCATTTGGAAAATAACTCAACTTTTCATTCAAGAACAAAACACATTCAATTGAGGTATCACTTCATACAGAAGGTATTGGAGAATGGGCAGTTGAATCTGGAAAATATTCATACGAGCGAGAACCTTGTGGATATGCTAACAAATCCATTAGCAAAGAAAAAGTTGGAGCTACACTCCACTTTTGTTGGTCTTCAAGTTTGAGACTTGAAGAGGAAGAAACAAAGCTAAGGAAGGATCCAAGAATGACGGTGTATATGTATGGTGTAGTAATTAATCTCCAAGTGGGAGATTGTTGAGTTGTGGAGCTCAATTACTTTAGATTAACATGCAATGTAAAACTTGCTGGAAAACACAACAACCGTCATTGGTCACCCATGAATGGCATCGATCAGGCAAGGAGGAACTAACATCGATTAAGGAGAACTGACATCGGTTACCTGTGCGAGGATGTTTTAATTAACTCTCGGGAATTAGATCTATTTTTAGCATTAAAGTATATCTATTGATTGTAATTGCATGTCTAAGTGCCCTAAGTTTATAAATGCCTATATAAGCATGAAAGATAGGCTTTAGAAGTGAGAGATTCAAAATAATTAAGAAGAACTTGAAAAAGTTGGTGAGAGAGAGAATTCTTGGAGGAGAAGCAAAATCTTGAAATAAAGGAAGTATTGTACATATGAGAGGTGTGGAAGATTGTAAATCTTCAATTATATATCTTGTCAAAGCTTTGGATAATAGATTGGATTTTTTCTTGGTGGACGTAGCCCACACTGGGTGAACCACATTAAATCTGGTGTTGATTTATATCTCTTGTTTTGTGTATTTCTTCTGGTAGAATATCCACTTTTGTTTGCATGTATGCTTAGATCTGATATATTGTCTATACAATCGGTGTGCTAACCCCAACAACAAAAAGGAGTTCTCTACGATCAGCTTGGATAAATTCAGTAACGTGCATATTCATCCTTCGACCTACATATCACAAGTATTCCTACCTTATATGTTTTATCACACAATTATTTAGTGAAACATCTACGGAAAAGGAGATGTAAGGTTTAAATATGACCAAGGTTGAAGCCACATAACAATGTCCTGGTGTTCCACATACTTCTCAAGGAAAAATTTTTCTGTGGAATCTCCAAGTCCACGGAGCAACGGAAAAAATCCCACCAAGAAAAATCCATGTTAAAAAAAGTGAAGACCATCACTGCATGGGAAAAAGTAGACAACTACGAAACAAAGGTGAATCACAACCAAATCTACAGAATAAAGTATTTTTTCAATAGGAGGTAGGGTTTGATTTTTTTAATGATATATTTTTTTCAGAGCTCCATTTTGCCTTAGATTTGATTCATCAAGAGATTTTTAGAGAGGCATTTCAAAAGAAGGAAACTTTACAAGGAATGATCGAGTATTTTGGGAGATTAAAGTTGAGGATTTTGGGGACATTTCACGTCGCTTTCAGAAGTTAGAAGATGTCATTTTTGGTTGTGAGATGCTCATTTTATCCTTCCTCTCCTTGAGATCCTTTAGAATACTTCTAAAGGATCATATTATTCCCATGCTTAATTGAAATGATGAGGACTGGTGATATGTGTAATGGATTTGGATATTTGGCAATGTCACATTCCTCCATCCTCTTAACTTCATGGGCATCCATTGATTTACAAGCTAGCGCTCATCCACAGAAAATATCTAGAGGTTACTTGCAAGCTAAAGTAGTACCAAAGGAATGAACCATCATGAGGTGTGGAGGTTACCTACTTGAGGCAATTTATAAAGTTTCAGCAAGGTTTAGCAGGTCGAGCATCTTCTCCAACATCTTCTGATCCCTTATCCTCTCCCCCTTTCTATAAAATCTAACATGTTTCTTCATAAAAACCATCGTCTCTCTTTTTAGTAATGTTATTATGTTAAAATATTAATAGAACCAAAAGAGTTGTAGACCCTGACATGATTTCCTTTGTAATGTGCCTTACCCTCCATTGATTGTAGCACTCTATACATAACTTAAAACACTAATATAATGTCAAATGTGGCTTGAATCTTCCCCTTGTGTTGCATTATTGTCTTCTGTTCCTTGTGTTCTTTCATTTGTAATGTGTATCAACTATGTTTTGTAGATTTTCATGTCATCTGTGTTCACTATACAACGTTGTGAGTTGATTTAGTTGCATATTTGGAAAGTGGCAAACATCTGCCCCTCTAATCTTGCATTATATCTTCTTACTTCTCTGAGACTTCAAGAGAGAGTGATCACCTTCATATGGTGCATCGTCATTCCTTTTATTTTTAGCTTAGTTTCTTTTCATGCATTTCATCCCCCCTTTCCATCTACAATTTGGCTTTTTAAACATTATTTTAGGAGTAGAAGTAGTGTTGGTCATAGGAACGAGAGGAAGCCAACCTTATTTAGAGGTTGATCTCACCCATTCTAGTCCCACATTGTGGATATCATTCCATGTTGTTCTAGAATTCAGAATCTGCTATGATCTAGACAATGTTGTAATTATGAGCTACAACAACTTGTATTCACTAAATATTCACTCAATATGTTATTCTTTGTTTATTTTGTCAGGTAGTGGATACTCTTCATGAATCGATTAAGGAAATTAGTAACAAGTGAATGGTTTCTTCAAAAACTATATAGCATATATCTTGTACTACTATAATGATAAATGCAGTTAGTTGTATAATTCATCTAGACAAATGTCTTTATAATGTACTGTGAACTTGATTTTGTAAATAAATTGGAGGAATTCCCCACTTTCTTGCTACCAATCATTGATAATATTGTATTCATTACATATAAAATGCTAAATTTTGGACTCATATCGAAAACAATTTAATTCAAGAGTTCCATAGTTTGGAATCTTCAAATTAAAACTAACTCACATCTTGTAGTAATTATAATTATAGTTAGTATATTATAGTTGATATCTAGAAAATATGTTTTTTTTATAAATCTTCCTCCATGTTAAATGTTTGCACTTTTAATTTGCAACACTATACATCGATGTTGTTCTTTATCATGTGAGTAATTGAGTATGAATGTGAAGGAGAGATTTCCCCTTTCACATTTTATAAATCCATAAATCATGAATGGAAATTGAAAGGAGACTCTTAAATTTACTATGGATGTTTTTAGTTATGAGGATCATCCACATTCTTTTTCACATGCCATTAATAAATGTATATCAAGGTACATGAAAATTTTCAGCCATGGTCTTTATATGTCTAGATAGCAATATATTCAGATACATTTTTCAAAGTGAAACAACATAGAAGAAGGTTTTGAATGGGAAGATAGGCCAACTGGCTCTCACCATTTAAAATATAATTCCCCCAATTGATTTTGGAACAAATTTTCAATCCTATGCAACCTTTGCCTAGTAAATGGTGAACATCCATATGTAATGACAATTAATCATAGATTCTAATTTAGTAAATAAATATGGAGGAATGGCTTAGCACAATATTCTCAAAGTTTTTACGGATTCAAAGACATCCTATAATGGAAAGACATCTAAATCATGTTACAAAGTGGTACATGTTTGGGAGTTATTTGCAAGATCTGTATTTCTCATGCTAATATCTATATGAAGATTAGAAGTGTATTGAGTAACTTATCATCTCTTCTGGGTAAACCATGAAGAAGCCATTTCACAAGAGCATGTATATGATGCAGATACATGGATCTTCAAGCTTCAGGGGTTTGAATTCAGTCTATTATTCCAATGATGGTACCTACTTCTCCCAACCTGTTGCCAGGTATGCATATATTTATGATCCCCAGGCATTTGTAAATTTAAATAAAAACCTTATAAACGACATGTTTTCCCTTCATACTATTTATGCTTTGTTTTTCCCAGGTCTAGTGTGTAAAATATCCATTTCATTCGACATGCTAGTGGTGACAGAAATGAATCTCATTGGCCCAATGGATTAGACATTATTCCACGTAGTGTCTTGATGCATTATGGGGTTTCTGCTTAGTCCTATCCTCATCCGTATGGGGATCCAGAACTATAGGTTTCATGTCCACGAGCTAGAGTTAGCTGTTTGTCATGTGCCAAAATGTGGTAGCATGCACAAGGAATGTCAAATTTTTAATCATGACATATCTCTATGCCACATTTGAAAGTCCTATACTCACTAGTGTAATCTAAACATTTTCCTCTAGGCACATAAACTCAGTCATAGTGTTAACCTCTTAATGTCCAAGAGGAATGTGCACATAATGTGATTTTACAAGTAATGTTTAAATTTTAGGGGATGTTATTCAAGTTGATTCATGGAGGTATTTGGATTAAATGAGAAGACAAGTGCTCTTGAAGGCTCCAAAACAGTTATTTTTGGCCTTTTTGCACATGGCGAACACCCTATGGGAATGTAAAGGTATAAATAGAGAAACATCAAAGAAGTCATGATGGTAGAGTACTGTAATCAATTATGAGGTAAATTAAGTGATAATTTTTGCAAGAAAAATCAGGATTAGGAATAACAATATGTAGACATAAACGGGCTAGTTATAGCATTGGTGTACGGAAATGACCAGTAGTTGAAAAAGCTAGTTGGCAATTGCTCCATAAAGTATCTAGGATGCCTATAAGATGCCACTATTGTAAAACCTGAATGAAGACCCCTTATTTGGAAATAGTAACCCATAATGAACACTACATAAAGTGTAGTGTAAAATGTTTTAAGAGATTATAAGGAAGCAGTACATTTTAGAAATTGGGCCGAAAGATGCACAGTAAATATCTACTGATTGTTGGTGAAGTAATCAACTAAAGATTATACAGATGCTTCTAAGGAGGTTCACAAGATGATTCATAGGCTTCAAAGTACAATAAAAATTAACCCAATTAAATATTCCATGGTTTGAGTTAGACAAAATTTTAGATTTCTCTTCGGTGGTAGTCTGATGCAACCTTTTGGGAACCCTTGCATTACATATGACCAGATGTAGTGAACCAATAGGGGCATGAATTGTAAATGTACATATGAGGTAGATATTAATAGGTCTTTTGTAACACAATTGTGGACCCTAATGGATTAATTTGTATGCTTATATTTCAACTCAAAATTATATAAGTGCATTTCCTATGATTATTTTGTGAAGTGTGAGCCTATCTTGGGGCAAAGAAGACACTCTGATCAAGGTAGTTGATTTAGCAGTGTAATGGTTAAGGATTAGCTATCCACAAAGTGGAAATGTATCACACTTGAGAGATCCCCTACTACCCATTTGGGGGTACCTTTGAAAAAAATTCAAGGCAAAAACCAACCATATAAGGGACACAAATTGTATTTTAATATATTCATACTATTTTAATATTTTTGTATTTGGGCATGAGCATGAGTTGCAAGTCACCCTCAATATTTATTTAGACATGTAGAATATAAGGGCCTATTCAAACTGCATGCAAAAGTTACAAAAAATAGTTTCTAAAAGTAGCAAGTTTAGTTAAATATAGGATAATTTTTTTGTTTTGATAGTTTTTAATTCTATTAGTTATTTTAATTATGCATAACAACTAGACCTTAGAGTTGTGTTTTTATTTAAATACTCTTAAGTAATTTTTAAGAAATTAAAAAACAATAGAATTAGTCGTCTCTAGGTCAATAAGTTTTGTATAATTTATTTATTTTTTCATATTATTGCACTTTAGATTCATCATTTTGAAGAAAAAAGGAAAAAATGCATATTTTCATAATATTTTTTATTATTATCACTAAACAGACCAAATGCAACTACTCGTATTCTTGTTCATGTGTAACTTGTTGAACCTTGACATGGTTATTGGAAAATTCATTTTTATCAAAGTTGAACTCATTGAACCATGTAAAAAAGTGAGTTAATACAATATGAATTTGTTGAAGATGTTGATTGAGATTGTAATAAAAAAGGTCATTTTTTCCAAAATGATGATGTTGAAAAATGTCATGGCATTTGGAAAATTCATTCTTGGAAATAAGACCCTTCTAAACCATGACATAAATGTTAGAAAAATCATTATGTACAAGATGAACTTGTTGAACCATGTCATTCATGTCGTCCAAATTTATTTTTTCTAAGAGGAATTGTTATCACCAAATCACTGCACCCTCTAAATGGCCAGAATGTGAATAGGAAAATCGGTGTGATTGGGTAACATGGGATCACCTCTCAAGTTGTGAGACTTGGGCTCGAGGTGAACCTCCAGAGAAGGTCGGCTTCCTCTTCCTAAACTAAGTGCTATACTACTCCTAGTGTAATAAAACAGTTAAGTAGACCTATACTAACATTACATGGGATTAGGGAAAGAGATTTTGCAAAAAATAGAACCTACACTAAGGATAGTGATGCACCAAGAAAAAGGGTTATTGCTAGAAAACTTTTTGATCTTCAAATAAAGAAGGTTTGATTTGAAGAGGGTGAGAAAATACACCACATTCCAATTTCACCTACTGCAACTTAGAGAGGGTAAACAAGAAACCACAGACTATGAAGCAAATGATCCCTTTGTTAAGCTCAATCAAACAAACAAGTCTTCGGTCTTCCAGTGAAGAAGGATGAAACTAAGAAGGATGAGAAAGAATCACAACCCAACCACATACTAAACTCCACTACTAGATAAGCACATAACCTCCAAAAATTTGCAATGGAAACTTGAATTTGCACAATGTACCTACAAGCATGAGAAAGGCACAATGACGCAGATAGAATGATGAAAGGACCAATAATAGTCACAAAACACACACTTTTATTACTTCAAGAATGTGCACAACGGATTAATACATTCAGGAAGAGGCAACATTTGCCATTGCAATACTGGAAGAGAGGATTGAAAGTTCCCAAATCCACAAAAACTAGTAGAAAGAGAGAGGATTCTTAAAAAAGGTGCACTTGTTCAATTGTCCAACCCTTTGGAATGAGCTTCCAACTTACATTTATAGAAAACCCTATGAGAGAAGAGAGGAGAATTATAAATTCTTGGCCTAAAATGAAGGCACGTGATTGTCAACATTAATTATAGAATTAGTTGCACCACTTAGGAACATTCCATCATGTCTCATTAATGCAAGGTTTGAACTTACCCATTTATCTAATTAAAAGAATATTTAAATAACATATTTTAATAAAAAAAAATTATTTTATTAAAATATTTTAATAAACATATTAATTTAATTATATTTAAATAAAAATATCAATTTGATAATATTTCAGGAATTTGTCGACGAGTTGTTCTCCCTATGTTCCACCACATCGAGCTCAATGACTCTCCTTACATGAGCTCGTACCATACTCAACCAAGTTTAACACCATCACTACGAACATCTCCCACAAACCCACTTTGAGCTCCTTTAATGTTTCAAACATCAATGTCGAGTCCATATTCTTTAAGTTTAGTGAGCTCTTAGAGCAATCCTCACCTTGGCTCAAGCTCCTTCATACTATGTTATTTCACCTCGGTGAACTCACCTCATTGGTTCTATGCTCGAGTTTATTTTCATAGTCTCATCAACCCACGAGATCCTTATCATGTTACCTTGGCAATGCTCATCTATACCATCGAGCAAGCTAACCTTTTCCATACCAAGTCAGCATAGCGAGGTGTCTTCAATGACATGGCTAACACATGTTAACTCTTCGATCCCCCTGAGTAACTCAAGTTCCACCTCGCCATTTTTTGAGATCTCTCAAACCAATCGGTGAGGTGCTACTTTGAGCCACCACTTGATTCATTCATATTTCCAATGTGTCATAGATCAAGCCCCTAAATGCCTTACCAGTTTCCCTTGGGCTCGAGCCCAATTACTTGCCAACTCAAGCCTTGCTACATTTAATAAAATGATCCTAATCCTCGACTAGAAAGTTACTCACCTATTGATCTGAGCCCTTACTTCTACGCAGGTAAATTTGATCATGCCATCTATGTGATCATGAGCCTTAGCTCATTCTATTCATTTTTGTCTCATCACAATCATCCACCAACCCACATTAAGTCAACCTCCACGAACTGACTTGATAATACACCGAGCTTACCCATGAGTTGAACTCCCACCATTAACTCAACCTTCTAGACACTCATATAGCTCGATGAGTTATGCCTAGCTCTACTCTTATACATAAATTCTAGCCCATCCGAGCTATTAGAGGTTTACACTTGGTATACATAGTGCTAGCTCTCTTTGAGTTCATGATCTCAACTCAGTTCTTAAGTTACTTTCAGAGTGATGTGCTCGTCCCTGAGCTCGAGGTAAAACTCACTCACAAACATGGACTTTTTCAACTATTGAACCCAAGTGATTTAGTTATAACAATACTCTTCTAGCATATATTGAGTCTATGTTGACGTTCACCTATATGCCACAAGCTCTAGTGGTTGAATTTCCTTCAACCTGTCTATATGCTTCATCTGAATCATTTGGGCATGTATGTGGCATTACCCCTATGCCTTTGACAAACTTTCCCTATCTATCACACCAAGCCATACATTATTTTTCTCGAGTGACCGGCTCATGCCAGGCTTGATGAAATATTGAGATGCCTTTCATTAAATGCTAACATACCATTCTTTGAATCAAACACCATCTTCTCAACTTCGATCCTGCAATATTCACCATGACTAAGTTTTTCGTGAGCTACTCTTCATGTAAGTCATCGTTCTCCATGTTATCTCTAACTATTAACTCATCACTCAGACTTGCCAACGACCTTCCACATATCTTGGCAAATGACTCACCATCACGAGCATAACCACCCAATCACCCTAACATGATTTAACTCACCTGGAGACTCACCTGGTGAATTGGAAACCAACTTGGACTCCTCCCATGCGTGGAAATATTTCGTTGGCTTTTCATCTCGACATTCCCACATGGAAATTCTTTCCTGATTTCCCACGTTCTTGGAAATGCTTTCCCGAAACCCCCCCCCCCCCGAAGTGTAAATCTTGTGTTGGCTTGTCATCTCAACGTTTCCACCATGGCTGTCAACCTCCATCATTCCCTAATCATAGAATTTTCATCTTTCTACCATTGCAACTACCTGAAAATTTGGCATTGAATGCCTGCCTTTCCACGAGCCCTTCTGGATGAACCAAGATTTCCTTGTTTTGCATTAGCTCCGAGCTGAATCTGTAATGCCGATGCACCTTGAGATACCATACTCAAGTTTCATTCAACACTGGCCCAATGACATGGCTCAACTCGGCCATGAATACCCGCCGAGTTGGTCGCATAATGCCAAAGCACCAAGCTATGTCTCACTTAATTAGCTCGACTCGGTGCTGCAACATTGGGTGAGTTCTTGGTTCCCTTCAAGGAATCCTACACGAGCAACTTTCTTGGATCAAATTCTACCCTTCCACTTTGCATGGATATTCATGATGACTCATGACCCAGATCTACGAACCCAAAATACTTCCACAAGCTCTTCCAATTGACTCACTCTCTTCAGCTCTATACATCAATCTCTCCATTACACTGTGACTCATGAGTCATTAACTCCCTTTACTCACTGATTCATTGAGTTAACACGGTCAATGCTCCACTATGCATCTCTTCCTAAGCTCAAACTCAACTATTCCAACTGAGTTCCATCATAAGCTTCTTCATTGCCAGGCTTAATGTCAATTTCCACGACATGATATGGTCACATCAAATCTTAATATAAGCCCATGTGATTAGCTCGACCGAGCTAATATATCCCAGATCTGACTCGGCCTTGTTGGTGCTCAAATTTGCCTCACCCCATTTGTCATTAAAATTCTTCATATTGTGGCCTTTGTTATGTTTTTTCTCTCCCCGGGCTCAAATGGTGGTTGTCCTGCATTTTACGGTTTGACGGGTGTAATTTCCCGGTCAAAATCACTTCTTGGCATCGGTTGAAAAGTGGCCCTTTTTTATTGGATGTGGCTTTACGGGGCACTTTAAAAATTATAAGGCTCACTTCGACACAAAACATGTCCACGTGGAGGCTTCCGTTGGGCTGTCCCATACTTAGAATTTTCACACAACTTCCTAAAGGGGCCTGGAACACGTGGAGGGACCGTGCATGTTTGGGGACCGGCCCTTGAGTTTTATTTTGAAGAAGCGTCGGGATGACACTTGGAGACTCTACTGGACTAAGACACATGTTGGGCCCGTGCTTATTTGGGGTCTCTACTTTTCGAGACCATCTCAAAGTGCGCCATTGAGACACGTAGCAGGCGGGGAAATGGAGGTGCGGGCCCGCGGGGAAAATATGGAACTTTTTCCTTTTTGGAAAATAGGAATAAAATTTGTAAGTTGAAGCGCGGCCCTGACAGAAAAGTAATGCCAGCGTGAAAAGTCAAAAATGGAGGTGCAGGCCCACAGGGAAAATGTGGAAATTTTTCCTTATTGGAAAATAAGTAAAAAATGAAAAAATGAAGCGCATGTCCACTGGGGCCCACATCAGAGGCTAAAAGAGGAAGGGTGGAGCTGCAGGGAAATTTTGGAAAATTTTCCATTTTTCCAAAAGTTATAAAATGTCAAAAAGGTGCCCCCAGACCCATTTCTAATTGCAGTTTGCCATATGGAGGGCTCATATTAAAAGTTGAAATGCATGATCAGCGGTAGCTGTGCATTTCATTTGATTTTGCCACCATTGAAACTCCATGATGTTTGGAGATGCATCTTTGCATCATTATTCATCAATTTTTTGGCAAATTTGTTTCATTTGGGTGTATAAAGTTTAATTGAATCAATTTGGGAGCTCGATTTGTAGATCTGAAGTACTCTTAAAGTGGATTTTTTGCTTGAGTTCGTGCAAGAAAGTAAGACGCCAGATCCAGAAGTTACAGAGTAAAATTTCAAAGGGAAAAAATATGAAATGATTAAAGGGACTCCCAAGAATTTGTGGCATGACATCCTAGTCAGTAGTCGAGGGCCCAAGAAATGTGATCTGTTCACGGTTGGTCCACCTGGCAGATTTCAAATCTGAATTTGTTAAATGTCTCTATCTGAAACTAATTGGTGACAAGAAAAGGTCCCTCAAATATTCTTCTCTTTTGAGGGGAAAAGGTGCTATAGGTGCCAAGGATGAAGAATACGCCTCCAGTTAGAACAATGATAGCAAATATTTGCAATGATTCACCTTTTGAAAACACCTGGCAACTTTTTTACGAATATGTTGAATGTCACTTTCTGTAAATCATGATCCGATATGTGCAACAAAGGTGCTTCGAATATTCCTCTTTTGGGGGGAAATTGGATGTAAAGAGTGTATTATAAATGCAATGAGATTACTATTTCAAAAGTTCAGAGTTCATTTTCACGAGAAAATTTTGAGAAAAGCTCACCCTCTAAGAAAACTTTATGAGAAACCAGGTTAACTTCCTCTATGTTAGATTTTCATTCATGTTGAGTTGGTTACAAGTGTATAACCATCAACAAGCTCTGAGATTGTTTAAATAAATCCCCCCTACTAATGAATCTGATAAACTTTGAGTTAATTTGTGTTAAATCTCTGGCAAATTTTGTGTTTATTTCATTTTCAGAATGTCTGCAAGTAGTTTTTCTTGTTCCTATTGCAATATTGTATCAAAATCTCTTTGAATCACATAGATCTCAATCCTTGTGATAGTTTAGTGGCATCTGCAATTTCATTTTTTATAAGATCTTTCATCTAGGAATGGAATAAATGATTTAAAATCAGTTTACTTTCATCTGTTGACAAAGATTATTTATAAGCCTCTGGGCATACCTCAGGCGTGATTGATCTTAGATTTTGATGTTTTATTGGGTCTTATAACTCGAGCCTTCATTCTAGAATCTCAAATATTGTGTGAAAAGTGCTTGTTTGGGCCTCCATTGATGCACACCTTCTAATTTAAGGAATGTTTTAACTATTTTGAAGCTTTCTAATATTGAGTTCTCCATTTGTTGTGAAGTTTCTCAAGGATTTGGCAAATTCCAATCTCTCTTGTTCATCTCCCACCAAAAATTATTTCAACTAACCATTCCTACCCCAAACTACCCATGTCTTGCTCTGTATATCCATAAAAGAACAAAATCTATTTGCTAAAGTATGCAAAACAAATCAGGGTTCCAAATGTCTTCAATAACCTTAGCCTTGTGTTGAAGATATCCCCATAATCTGGAAGTGACAACTCATGAGAGTCAGATTTGATGTGTTGATCATATTTTCCTCAAGGTATTCTCTATAAAATTTGTGCACAAGAAGGATTTATGAGCATCCTTAAATAATCAGAGGTTACAAAATAGGTTCTCTTACCTTGGTTGAAAGGCACAACCTAAAATAGTTAGGATAAGATCACGTCCTTTTAAGGTGTTATCCATCTCTCCACAAATCTGAGTAATAAAGGGTCAGTTAGATTTCATCCCCAGCTATAAAACAATACACATTTATGATCTATCTGCCTCTAAGCTCCCTGTCGAATCTGTGTTGTTGCTCAACTTGAAAAGGAGAACGAATTTGGATACTAACACTAATGACATTATTGTCAGGGAATAGTTTGAAGAATTTAAAATTTTCCAAACCCTGGTAATGTTTCTTTCAATTTTGTGGGCAAATACGTTTTGTAAACATCATTCTCTGATTAGATCTATAAGAATTAAACAAAGTTATAAGTTCTATGTGTTGTCTGTCCAATTTTTTCAGTAGTTATTATACCAAGTTTGCCTCACCATTGATAAATTTGGTTGAAGGAGGGTTTGATTTGTAAAGATTTGCATGATTTTTAGTGCTGACAAACATTTGACAGATTATTTTAGTGCATTTTCACAACTAGGGTGAAAATCCTTATTGGTGACTCTGGGTTGTTTTGATTTTGATAAATTCCAGTGTCTTAGCCTCTGTCAATTGTGAATTTACTACTAATCTTTGCAAAGCTGGAAGGAAGAAGATCTTTCTTCGTTGCAGACCCTAGTAGAAGGTTGTTTCTAGAGTTTGAAAAGTCTAATCCAGAAGGACAAATTTGGAAGGTTGTGGTAGATCAAGCATTAAGAAAAGATATCTCCATTGGTGAAATTGATCGGCACGAGGTTGAAGATTGCAATACTTCCTCAACTGCTTCTGAATCAGGTAGCATCTCTATAAATCTGAATTCTCCATGTAGAGAGGGTCCATCATTTGTATTTGAAACATTTTCTTCTTGATCTGCCCTTGTGTTTTAGAAATCTAATAAATTTTTCCAAGAGACAGAGCCATTAGGGGATAGTCATTCTGAAAATTGTATCCCTGTACCACACAGACCCCTCACTCCTCATCACTCTATTTCTCCTGTAAGGTCACCTCCTCAAAATAATATTGCTCAGCCTCCACCCAGACCTCCATTTTTCGTTAATACTTGTGGTCCCATAAGTTTTAGAGGTATGGATGGCTATCTGAATGTTGTGCCACAAGATGTAAGAAACAGATGTAATAACTGGTAATCAGCACTTGAAACTCTTTGTCAATATGATGAAGGATTTCAAAATAGAGTTTGAAGATGTATAAATTAAATTGTTTATTCATATAATAGAAGAGGATGCAAGGGATTGGTATAAATCTCTACCTGATAGCTCTATTGACTCTTGGACTCAAATGAAGAATGCATTTAGATTACAGTATGGTGACAAAACAGACCCTAGGTTTCTCTTGTCAGCATTCGAGAATATTAAAAAGAATCATAATGAGTCGGTGAATGACTTTAATACGAGATTCAATAATACATTGAGAAGGCTGCCTGTGAATTTGAGACCATGTGATTAATCTTGTCTTATAAAGTATTCTAATGCATTTGACAAGAAGGCTGCATACTATTTGAGGGATAAAAACCCTAGCACTTTGAGGCAAGCCTTTACTATGGCTCTGTAAATTGAGAACAACATCAAGGCCATTGGAAAACCTCCTAAGAGGGAAGGTGTTAAACTAATAAACCCAGAAAAACCTCAAGCAAGAAAGAGTGTGGATCTTGAAAGGTTGTTAAAACTTTGATAGGGGTTGTCAATGAAATATCCTACAAATTATCCCAGAAAAAGAAAGGAATTGGGCAGAGTTCACAATGCCAGCAAAAGGCACAAAATCATGACAGATTTGACAATCATCCTAGGGGTGCTTAGAGGTTAGAAGACAGAGGTAAAGGACCCTTGGGATCTGCAAATAGACATCCCCAAGCACATGAAAGTAGAATGGTGCCTGATCCTTTGACTGCCTTGGTTATTATTTTGGATGTCACCAATGAGATTGATTGGTGTGATAGATGCTTTCTGCCTCATCCTCCATGTGAAGTAGATTATAAAGTAGAAGAAGTTGATAATGATGATAACACTGATGATGATGCATGCATGGTGGATTCCTCTACGAGTTCACAACAAGGAGCAAATTCAACCAAAGTTATGAGTGTCAGAACTGCTAAAGATTTCTGGGATTGCATTCACCAGGCATTACCTCTTCCTCCCACTCTTACTTCTGAGATAGATATGGTACAAGCATTTAAACTTCCTAATAATGATTTTGAGTACCTAAGAGATTTAATGATTGAAAAATACGATGGAGGAATCCCTTCTGAGGAGGATAGGTAGTTGTTAATGAATGTTGTGGCTGGCCATGAGAAAGAATTCAATACCAGGAGTAAGGTTGCCAAAGGGGCGGGGCCTCAGGCCAAAACAAAAATTGTAGTGCTTACTAGTATTTCTAAAGAGGCTCCTAAGAAAGATACACCTTCCAAATGCCTTGCTATCCAAAACAAGATTCATACTTCTCCTCATGCCCAAACTGTCAAGAATCTCATGCCATCTGATGAGTTTTCTAATCTCCCTTCCAATGATGCCTTGCCAAAGAATGTTCCCTATGACATTGCCCAAATATTGAGTCAGATCAAGATTTATGTTCCTATTGTTGAATTACTCATAATCCTTGAGCATAGGAAAAGAGCATTCAAATATTTGGGGTTTAGAGAAGAAAAGGTCACCCAAGGCAGAAATGTTGAGATTCCTCCTGCTATTGCAGAATTGAAAATACCCCAAGTGCTAGAAGAGATAGGTGAACCACCTAAAGTTTACTTGGGGACATCTTTAGTTGAGTCTCAGTTAAATGTTGATCCATTTTTTACAACTTTGATCATTAAGGACAGACTGTTGCACAATTGCATGTTTGATTCTAGAGCATCATGCAATGTCATGCCTCTTGAGGTCATGAATGAGCTGGATATCAAAGTGACAGCAGCATATGGAAGATGCACTGCCATGGACTCTAGAGAGGTACCCGTTGTTGGATGTGTGAAAGGATTGGTGGTATAACTTGTAGCTTATCTAGGTAAGAAACTGAAACTTGACGTCGTCATTGTTGACTGCCCTACTAAATGGGGCTCATTGTTATCAAGAAAGTGGGCTACAAGTGTTGGTGGAAATTTTAAGATGGACATGTCTTATGCCACCATACCAATTGAGGGAAACCTTATGAAGTTACCTAGTGAAAAGAAGATGTTATATCTCATTGAGGACCCCAACAATGCTTCTTATGAAGTATTGTATGCAGATATTGATATTGATAACTTTGTGAGCTAAGTTACTTTCAAGGAATATGAAATTTATCAATGTAGGTATCATGAGCAGGATGATTTTCCTAAGACTTTGATGTTTGATGCATCCCTGAAAGATGTTAGAAAACTTGACCCAGGCACAAAGGATAACCCTGAAGAAATGTGGTCAAATAGTGACTTAGATGGAAAAGAGAGGCAATCATATGACCAGTTGTTAAAAACATATCAGAACTGCTTAGCATGGTCATATCAAGAATGGTAGACACTTGAAGTTTTTCCTTGATTATTTTCTTTGAATCAGGATGCTCACCATTGTATACTGTATATTTCTTTGTTCTCGTCTGATATTGTGTTTTTGTTTGTTCTAGTCCTTGGTGACCTATTTTTTCTAGTTTCTCGGTTTGTTTTTTGAGGATGGTTCTAGTTTTCTGATCTGCAAGCTGACTCCTTTACCCAATGGATATTTTTGGCACTTGGTCTACTTTTGTTCTTGTGGCACTCACAGGGAGTGCCCATCCCCGAGTCGGCGCCTGTGTTGGTGCTCAAATTTGTCTCACCTTATTTGTCATTAAAATTCTTCATATTGTGGCCTCTGTTATGTTTTCTATCTCCCAGGGCTCAAATGGTGGTTGTCCTACATTTTACGGTTTTACAGGTGTAATTTCCTGGTCAAAATTACTTCTTAGCATCAGTTGAAAAGTGGCCCTTTCTGGTTGGATGCAGCTCTGCGGGGCACTTTAAAAATTCTAAGGCTCACTTCAACACAAAACATGTCCACATGGAGGCTTCCATTGGGCTTTCCCATACTTAGACTTTTCACGCAACTTCCTAAAGGGGCCTCGGACACGTGGAGGGACCGTGCATGTTTAGGGACCAGCCTTTGAGTTTTATTTTGAAGAAGCGCCAGGATGACACTTGAAGACTCTACCAGACTAAGACATGTGTTGGGCCCATGCTTGTTTGGGGTCTCTACTTTTCGTGACCATCTCAAAGTGTGCCATTAATACACGTAGCAGGCGGGGAAATGGAGGTGCGGGCCCATAGGGAAAATATGGAACTTTTACCTTTTTAGAAAATAGGGATAAATTTGTAAGTTGAAGCGCAGACCTAACAGAAAATTAATGCCAGCGTGAATGGTCAAAAATGGAGGTGTGGGCCAGTGGGGAAATTGTGGAACTTTTTCCCTTTTGTAAAATAAGTAAAAAATGAAAAAATGAACCGCAGGACCAATGAGACCCACATCAGAGGCTAAAAGAGGAAGGGCGGAGCTGCAGGAAAAATTTGGAAAATTTTCCATTTTTTCAAAAGTTATATAATGTCAAAAAGGTGCCCCCAGACATGTTTCCAATCGTATTTTCCATGTGGAGGGCTCAGATTAAAATTATAAATGTACGATCAGCGGTAGCTGTGCATTTCATTTTATTTTGCCACCATTGGAGCTCTAGGATGTTTGGAGATACATCTTTGCATCATTCTTCATCAATTTTTTGGCAAATTTGTGTCGTTTGGGTCTACAAAGTTTAATTGAATCAAGTTAGGAGCTCAATTTGTAGATATGAAGTACTCTTGAAGTGGATTTTTTGCTCGGGCTTGTGTGAGAAAGTAAGACACTAGATCTAGATGTTACAGAGTAAATTTTCAAAGGGAAAAAATATTAAATGACTAAAGGGACTCCCAAGAAGTTGTGGCATGACATCCTAGTCAGTACTCGAGGGACTAAGAAACGTGATCTATTCATAGTTGGTCCACCTGGCAGATTTTGGATCTGAATTTGTTAAATGCCTCTATCTGAAACAAATTGGTGACAAGCAAAGGTCCCTCGAATATTCTTCTTTTTTTAGGGGAAAAGGTGTTGTAGGTGCCAATGATGAAGAATATGCCTCCAGTTAGAACAATGATTACAAATATTTGTAATGATTCACCTTTTGAAAACACCTAGCAACTTTTTTGCGAATATGTTGAATGTCACTTTCTGCAAATCATGATCCGATATGTGCAACAAAGGTGCTTAAAATATTCCTCTTTTGGGGGTAAATTGGATGTAAAGAGTGTATTATAAATGCAATGAGATTACTATTGCAAAAGGTCAGAGTTCATTTTCACAAGAAAATTTTGAGAAAAGCTCATCCTCTGAGAAAACTTTATGAGAAACCAGGTTAACTTCCTCTGTGTTAGATTTTCATTCATGTTGAGTTGGTTACAAGCGTATAGACATCAACAAGCTCTGATATTGTTTAAATAACTCTCCCCTACTAATGAATCTGATAAACTTTGAGTTAATTTGTGTTAAATATCTGGCAAATTTTGTGTTTATTTCATTTTCAAAATGTCTGCAAGTAGTTTTTCTTGTTCCTATTACAATCTTGTATCAAAATATCTTTGAATCACATAGATCTCAATACTTTTGATAGTTTAGTGGCATCTGCAATTTCATTTTTTAGAAGAGCTTTCATCTGGGAATGGAATAAACGATTTAAAATCACTTTTCTTTCATCTGTTGGCAGAGATTATTTGTAAGCCTCTGGGCATACCTCATGCGTGACTGATCTTAGATTTTTATGTTTTATTGGGTCTTATAACTCAAGCCTTTGTGTTAGAATCTCAAAGATTGTGTGAAAAAGTGCATGTTTGGGCCTTCATTGATGCACACCTTCTGGTTGAAGGAATGTTTTAACTATTTTGAAGCTTTATGTTATTGAGTTCTCCATTTGTTGTGAATTTTCTCAAGAATTTGGCAAATTCCAATCTATCTTGTTCATCTCCCACCAAAAATTATTTCAAGTAACCAATCCTACCTCGAACTACCCCTATCTTTCTCTATATATGCACAAAAGAACAAAATCTATTTGCTAAAGTATGCAGAACATATCAGGGTTCCAAATGTCTTCAGTAACCTTAGCCTTGTGTTGAAAATATCCCCATAATTTGGAAGTAACAACTCGTGAGAGTCGGATTTGGTGTGTTGATCATATTTTCCTCAAGGTCTTCTATATAAAATTTGTGCACAAGAAGGATTTACGAGCATCCTTCAATAATCAGAGGTTACAAAATAGGTTCTCTTACCTTGGTTGAAAGGCACAACCTAAAATAGTTAGGATAAGATCACACCCTTTTAAGGTGCTATCCATCTCTCCACAAATCCAAGTAACAAAGGGTCAGTTATATTTCATCCCCATCTACAAAATGATACACATTTATGATCTATCTGCCTCTAAGCTCCCTCTTAAATCTGTGTTGTTGCTCGGCTTGAAAAGGAGAATGAATTTGGATACCAACATGCCTTATATATGATATCAACTCACTGAGTAGCTCATCAAGCTACTCGGTGAGTTGATTGAGCTCGAAGACCCTTTTGGGGCATTCCCACACTTGATATTGAAAACTTTGGATCTCCTACATTCTCCTTAAAACCTGAGGATCATAGAGATATATTAAAAGCTCCTCAACATGATGAATCAATTTTAATTATTTTATCTCCATTACAACCAGAAGTGTGTGCACCGGGACCAATGTTTTGTTTTGAGCACAATCTGAACTTCAAAAACCTAAGAAAAGAGAGAACAACCTAAAATGATTCAAAAACTAGACAAAATATTGAAAATTTCCCTAAAGCACAAAGGTTTTCCTATATTCCAAAAGTTTTCCCATGAAGACTTTTTCTCAGTCTCAGAGCACAATAGGACCTCGTTGTCCAATTTTGCCATGTGTGCAAAATAGGAATCACTATAACAAAAACACTTTAGATGAAAAAGTGATGAAAATTTGGTGATGCACACTCTATGTTCATGGAGAAATTAAAGTTCATAGTTTTTGTGTCCATCGAAGATTACAATATTTAGACATGTTTTTGGTGTTGCTTCTCCAACTCATGTGTGTAAGATCAATTCAATATATAAATTTTCAATATTATTAGCTTACTACTATATCTGCAAAATCTAACCAACATATAGTGAAAACCAAAACATGATTTCATATTTTTACATAACAATTTACATAGACAAAATGCATTTAAAAAAATCAAAAGATGCATTGTTTACACTTACATATTACCTAAATTTGAACCTATTATAGACACTAAAAAATTAAATAAATACCTTGTGGGTTGGTCCCTTAGTCAAGAAGATCTGGTTACACTTCAACGGTGATGGTATGTTCTCATGATTTTAGTAACAATGGGGTCTTGTATAGTAGGCTTGACTCACCTAAATCAACATGTAATTATCTTTGTTACATTTTTATTCTAGTTTAGATTTTGAAAGAACAACATAGTAACTAAGAACTAAGTGTTTATGAACTGATTTATTACTCGGGACAATTAAGTTGTCATATCTACTTTGGTTTTCTAAGTCTTTTAGTGAAATAAATGTACTAAAAAATTAAGTATCTCTTCTTCTGTAGACGTTAATTGTTCTATCTTCATAGTTTGTATCCCAATTTCTAGGACTTGGAGTTAACCAAAATGCAAGTGATCTTGTTTTGTGCAAATAGAAGTGGGTTTATTACTTACCATCCCTATCTGGTTAATAAGGTGGTTTACTATTGGTCTGGTCATTTAATTCTTAACCATTGTTTTAAACAAAAAAATGTCTCAATTTTTGTTGTTGGTCTTTTGGTTGGATATTTTGGGGCACGACAGTGATGGTGCAGTCATAATTTGATTTTAATCTAAATATTGGTGTAAACATGAGGCCAAGAGTGGCCAATCAAAATGGATATCAACTTGAATGGAAATGTTGAAAAGGTAACAAAGGCGTGAGGTTTTGGGGGTTCATTACAACCAAAGACATGGATTTTTGGAGGGCTTGTTTTCAATACTTTTATGGGAATATTGGGTGTTTTTATAATTAAAAATCATGCATATGGTTGAGTGGATATTAAAATAAATTTTATATTTAAGTTTAATATAAAATTATTAAGACAACACAACGATGGTAACAATTAAGTCATCTTTTTGTCCAGTGTATGATTTGATCAATTTTTTATTATTGGTCATTAATTTATTATCAATATACATCTTTTGATTTGATGTGTCTTTGTCTTCATCTTTGTGCTTTTAAAATTTATATTTTTTCATGAAGTTTGAAAGATTTTAAATTAAATAAAATTAAAATCATTTTGCTTACGAACTATACATATTTAATTTTAATTGTTTAAGTGTACATATGTGTAGACAACCCTACAATTCCTATTTATATGTTTATATATTAATGTATTCTCATAATTATTATGTGTTTAGAAGGTCTTTGAGAGATGGTGGAGAAGTATTTGAGTTATTAAGGTGATCTTCATATGGTTTTCAAATGTGCCCAATTGATGTAATTAATGATTGTAAGTTTTATTCAGACATTTCTCCCTATTAGACAAACACACCAAGACAAACAAAAGGGATGAGCTTAAAGAAGGAACATTTTTGGCATTTAACATTCTGTTTGTAAACACCATAGCATTTGTGTAACCCTTGGAAATGGGTGGTTACAATACTATCAAAGTAGTTACACAACCGTCGCCTACTGATAGTGGTTGTATAAATGCTATAGCATTTTCGTCATAGTATGGAAAAAAAATGACACACCCAAAATGTGAAAAATCAAGAGATGTACCTTCTTCTGCCAAACCTTTTCAATTCTCTAATGCATAGGAGGACATTTTAAAGTTGTTAAGTCAAAGGAAGAGCTCAAAAATATATAAGTGAGAGCTGCGAAGTTGGACTCCCATTGTAAACTTTTGCAATATGGAATGCTTGTTCAGAATTCATTGTTTATGCAATTATGAGTGTTATTTTAAGTGATTTTGTATAGGTAAGTGCTTGAGATGCTTAATTATTGTTGTGCAAGCTTTAAAGGGAATAAATTTGTCAATAAAGGTAATCATTTACAGTAAATTATACAATTTATTGGATTACATACTGGAAGGAGATTATAATTACCTCACCCATTGGAATTTTTCCCACCTTGAGTTTCTTTGGGATAAAAATACTTGTATTCATGTGTAGTGGTGCTTACTTTCTTTTTTATACGTTTTAAATTCATTCATAGTCATTTTTAACTCTTCATAACCCCATTTTTTAGATTTGCACTTGGAATGAAACCACAGTCAGGGGACAAGCAAGTCCCTCCTCTTTAATGGGAGAGGTTCCCTTATTGAAAGCAGGGGACAAAACCTATGTACAAATACACAATCTTTCATTCAATGGTGGTTTCCTGATATCTTGAAATGTGTTTTATGCCATGGAAAGTTATCAATACGTGAGGATAGAAGACTTGAAGAGAGGAGGGAGGTAGAAGAAGACAATACTTTCAGGGAAAAGAGATGGCAGAGAAAACCCTTATATGTATTGAGAAAATGAGATATAGAGTAGAACCATTCATGTTTATAACAGGCACAATCCACAGACTCAAAGTTCTTGAGATTGTATAAACTAGAACACAAAGTTTCTAAGCATGCAAGGATTAAATGATTCACAGATCAGAGCAAGAAGGAAAGAGAAATAGAGGAAAAAGGGGGAAAACCTTTGTATTGATTTCTTCCAATTCGAAGTTACAGTTTCAGAATATCAAAATTCCAACCTGTACAATGGCTTTGAAAGCTCATGATATAGCTTGCAAGAGATGGTTACAACTTCCTCGAGCAAAAAAGAGAAAACAAGAAATAGTTACAAATTATTCCAACCACTCGCGCCCTTTTGAATTCTTGATTCGCAAAGAAACGTTAATGGCGGAAAAACCAGGTTCAAATATATGGTCATTACATTATTTTGCCAGTTAAAATATGGGCCATTCGATTTACTTTTACAACTTTAAATCTGGGCCACCCACATGGAAGGAATTGATTGGAGTGGGTCTGTGGGCACCTTTTGCATTTGGTGCCTTTGAAGCTGCACCAGACTGACACGTGGAGAGCTCCGCCAGTTCCTTTATACTTAGCTGAATCAGGCCAATTTCCTGCTTGACCCATGTTGACCCCTAGACACGTGGAGGGTTGGCGCTCATTTGAGTTTCCATTTTGGAAACACCTCTTAAAACTACATCAAGCTGACGTGTGTCTCCTTCCGCCGGTCTTGGACTTTTCAATGATCAACTCTATCTCCCCATTGACTTTAACCACGTGGCAAGCTGGCGCTACTTGGAGACTGACCCTTTGATTTCACTTCTGAAATGGCGTCGTGCTGACGCGTGTCTCCTTCCATCAGTCCTGATGTGGCAACCTGGTGCTCATTTGAAGATTGGCCCTTTGGTTTCATTTTCTGAAATGTGTCGTTGAGGCACGTGGAGGCTTCCACCAACCCGCTCATACTTAGTCAATTTCAACAATCAGCTCTGTCTCTTTTTGGACCTGGGACACGTGGAGGACTGGCGCAAGTTTGAGAACTACCCCCATCTTTGACTCTTGAAGCTACCGATGAGGCACATGTGGCTACCATCCACTGAGCCTTCCATACTTAGCCGATTTTAGCTTGTTTTGCCTTCATTTTGATCCTGGGACACGTGGAAAACCTGCACTTATTTGAAGGACTATCCCTTAGACCCTGCCCCTAGAGTTGCGTCATTTGGATGCATGGAGGCTTCCACTGATCATTTGAAACATGACCAAACCACATCCAATTAGAGATGCCCACGTACTACCCATGGATGCTGAGGTAAAAATTGATGGGGAAGATACGCCCCTGTCATTCCTGACTGTGGGAAGAAAATAAAAAGAAGGGGAAAGACTCCACTGTTATGCCTGACTTTTAAACTGTTCTCCATGAATGGGAAAACTGCAAACAATTCTAGGCCCAACGTGATCCAATACTCCAAGGAACAGACTCAAAATTTTGAAACTTGACTCCAAAAGAGGGGAATTTTGAGGGCGACAACAACTGGCTCTTTCTGGGGATGACTTGGCTTGGAACAAAGACACAAGGCAAGATCAAGAATTACAGATAACTCTGGGAAAGAGGACCAGTGCCTTATCCATTGGGCAATAGAGTTGAAAGAAAAACCAATACAAGGAAACACACACAAGATGGGAAAAAGGAAACAAAACAAAACAAACCAAAAGGGAAGAACAAAAATGAAACACAAAGGAACGACCCAAAACCAAAACACTTGTACAGAATATACAAAAGGACCGCCTAGTCACCTAGGACTTGAACAACTTTAGATACTTCCCACTATAAGGAAGTGGGAGAGGAGAACCATCCATGTAATCCAGATAAAAAGAGTTCTCTCCAGAAAAATGTCTTGATTCTAAAAGGACCAAGCCAAAGAGAATCAAACTTACCATGACTTCCTCGTGGCTCATGTCTTTTTTCCCAAAGTAGCACAATGTCTCCCACTTGGAAAACTTCTGGGTTTGGCTTTCTTTTCAAACAAAATCCTTCACTTTCAACTGATGAGCTGTTATCCTGTCAACCACTTGCAATCTATCCTCATCAAGCTTCTGAAGGTACAAAATTCTCTTGTCCAAAGAGCTACTGAAACTTGAATCTTCAATGGTTTTCATTAGATGCAAGGCTAGAAATTCCACCATGACTGGTAAGTTGAGCTTCCACACCATACACCACTTGGAAAGGGGACATTCCAATTTCTCTCTTGGGTGTAATTCTATCAGCCCAAAGTGCATCATATAGCTTCTTATGCCAATTCCTCTGAGAATCATTCACAAGCTTTCTAACTATGTTCACCAAGTTCTTGTTTGTTGATTCTACCTGTCCATTCCCTTGGGGGTAGTAATCTAAAGAATGAGCAAGTGAGATCCCATACCCATAGTAGAAGTCCATCATCTCAACAGAAGAAAAGTTGGAAGCATTTTCAGTCACAATTTTGTTTGGGGTCCCAAACCTGATCAATATGTTCTCCTTAATGAAGTTGCAAACTACCTCGGAAGTAGTGCTCTTGACTGGGATGGCTTCCACCCACTTGGTGAAGTAATCTATGGTAGTCAACACATGGGTATGTCTAGCACTAGAAGGTGGGTTAAGAGTTCCAATGAAATCCAATCCCCACTGTTGAAATGGATCTTCAATCACTACAGGCTTGAGAGGCAAAGCAACCAACTTAGGTCTTCCAACAAACATTTGGCATGCTTCACATTTACCAACCCATTTTGATGCATCTCTGAATAGAGTGGGCCAATAATAACCAACACAAAGTATTTTATGAGCTGTTACAGTAGAGGAGAAATGACCTCCACAATCCTGGTCATGAAAAGTAGAGAACAACTTCTTTTGTTGCTCCTTGTCTACACACTTCAAAAACCTTCCATCTATGCCTCGTTTGAACAAAGCATTCTCCCATAGCACATATTGTGCAGACCTCAGTTTAATGGCTCTCTTCTCTTTGGCACTCAAGTGAGATGGACACTCTCCATAGGTCAGAAAGTGAGCAATGTCAGCATACCATACATCTGTCGAAACTGAGGAACAGAACAATAGGGACATCAACTTCATCTTTGGACAACTCCTTGGTAGCTCCCTCAGCAATGAGTTCACACAGGCCCTTACCCCGAACCAGATTTGTTGGCCTGATGTCAAGATCATACTCTTGCACCTTTGCTACCCAATTACCTCTCTTGGTTCCAAATTCTTGCTGAGTAAGAATGGATTTGATTGTTGTATCAGGAACCAACACCACAGAATGAGAATTAAGAATGTAAAACCTAAACTGCTTGATAGCTTTGACAACTGCAAAAGCATGTTTCTCCATCATGGTGTACTTCAGCTCATGATTTTTCAAGACATAACTCATGAATGTAATTGGGAGCTCATGATCTTCAGCATTCTTCTGGGCTAACACAACAGCTAAGGTATTTTCAGTGGCATAACAATAGATAATGAAATCTTTGCTAAAGTCAGGGCACGCCAAGACTGGAGTCTTTGCAATAGCCTGTTTAATGTCCTCAAATGATTTCTTCCCTTCAGAGGACCAACCAAAAATTTTCTTCCCTTTCATCATGTGAGTGATGCTCATAGTAAGTTCTGCAAAATTGGGGATGAATCTTCTTAGGAAATTGATCTTACCAAAGAAAGAATGGACACCTTTCTTACTTGATGGAAGAGGAATTTGCTGGATGGCCTGAACTCTCTCTAGATCAATCTTGATCCCTTCCTTTGAAACAAATGTGTCCCAACAAATTTCCTTCTGTGACACAAAACACAAACTTCTTAGGGTTTAAAGAAATCCCATGCTCTCTACACTTCTGCAATATTGTTTCAAGGTGTTGGAAGTGATCTTTTCTTGCTTTAGAAAACACTGTCAAGTCATCCAAATACACAACAATGCATTTCCCTTTCAAACTACCAAAAGCCAAGTCCATGGCCCTCTGGAAAGTAGCACCAACATTGATGAGACCAAATGACATCCTCTTGTATGCAAAGGTGCCCCAAGGAGTAGTAAAGGTAGTCTTATGTTGATCTGCAGTATTCACCTCTACTTGATTGTACCCTGAGAATCCATCTAACATAGATAACATCTCCGAGCCTGTGACAACTTGCAATACTTGGTCCATCATGGGGAGAGGGTAGTTGTCCTTCAAAGAACCCTGATTTAGATTTCTGAAGTCCACACAGATCCGGATCTCACCATTCTTCTTCCTGACAGGCACTATATTAGCAATCCATGTTGAATGGTGGATGGGGAAGATGATCTTAGCCTTCAAAAGCTTTTGTATTTCTTGGAAAATTGTATCAGCTACCTTTGGATTATATTTCCTTTGTTTCTTTTTGAAGGGTTTGATCCCAGGCTTAAGAGGAATGAAATGTTGCATTTCTTTAGGCTAAAAAGCCTTAAGATCATCATAAGAGTAAGCCAAGAACATCAACATACCTTTTCAACAGATTCACCACCTTCTTTTTCTCTTCCTGAGTGCAGTCATTTTCCAATATTGACCATTTTGGGATCATCAAGACTCCCAATATTCACTTTCTCAGTCTCAGCAGATTTCGGGCTCCTTGGGAAACTTTAGACTTCATATATCTATCATGTTTATCAAAAAGATCCTCCAAACTCACCAGCCCTTTAGGAATTTTGTTTCCTTTCAGTTTGATGCATCCATCTTGATCCATCTCTTCTTTGACACCCTCTTCATTTGATGACACACACTCTCTAGGTAGATTGTCACTTCCTTCAAAGTACAGTTGATCAAAGTTGTCTCTGAGCTCCAAGAAAGAAATCAAATGTTGGTCATCATTGAAAACTTGCCAATTATTTGCATTATCAGGCACACTGGGTCTATGGATCATCTCAATGGTGAATTTCTCTTGAGGGAAATCAGGATGAGGAATCAACAAGGACCCAAAAATAGCTAGAGAGTCAGCCCTAGTGTTCCTTTCCCTTGGCACAACTTCAATGGAAAAAGCATCAAGGAATTCAATGGAATCCCAGACCAGATTCCTATAGTGTTTCAACCTTCTTGTTCTTTACCTGATAAAGGTCTCTAACTTGTTTTACAATTAGCTCTGCATCTCCACGAGCAAGAAGGTTCTTCACTCCCATTTCCTTCACCATGCTCAACCCAAGAATAAGGGCCTCATACTCAATAGTATTGTTGGTATTTTCAAACTGAAATTTGAAGGAGAAAGGATGAACCTTACCCCCAGGAGAAATGAGCACTACACCAGCTCTAGAACCAGCTGAAGAACAGCTTCCATCAAACTCCAAAGTCCACACATCATTAGGATCAAGAATCACTCCCTTTGGTAGACTTGTCTCTTCTTGTGACATGATCATGTAGTTCCCATGCCCAATGTCTGCATACAATATTTGTGCTTTAGGATCATCTGTCTTTTGCACAATATACTCTGCTTGTTTCTCAGGCAACAAATTCTTCATCTTCCCATTGACAGGGATCAAGGCATGTGACCAATCCATTTGGATTTCCCCTCCTACCTCCTTACAAAAATTTCTACTCAGCAACATCCCATATGAAGGAGGAATATCAGCTACCAAAATGGTGGCTAAGACCCTTTTCTCTGGGAAAGCAGCAAAAGCTACTTGTGCATCTTTAATTCAGCCAACCAAAGGTACTTTCTTACTCTCCATGGAATAACAGGAACCAAAGGTACGTGTTAGGGTCAAACCCAAAGCATGGGCTACCTTTGCAGGCATTACATTATCTGATGCTCTGAATCTATGACATAGTTACTGAGTTTATGGCCAGCTATGAGAAGGGTCACATAGAATGGTTCAATTTTCTCATTAGGGGAAGTGAATGGCCACAAGGCTTGATTGAGGTGAGGAAGAGGGAGTGGGAAAAAGGCCTTTAGAAGAATGGGTTGGGGTTTTAGATTTAGAATTTACAAAGTTAACCATTTTGGCAAAGGCTTTAGGATGGGTTTGATAGAACTCTACCTCAGAAATCTGAATCTTGGTCTTTTTAAGATGGTCTATAATGTCAAAAGATCTAGATGTGGATGGGGAATCACTACTAGGAGTAGGAGGAGCTTTTGATCTAGCAGCTTTATCATTTGTTGGACAAGAATTCCTCAGAAGTAGAAGTAGAGGGAGAAGGACTAGCAGAGCTTACCTTTTGAGTGGAAGTAGTAGGAATAGGAGCTCCTCTTCTTGCAATCATCGGGATGGTGATGGGGGACTCCTTGGATCTTTTTGTAGGTTGCACCACTTTTTCCTTTTTGTTGGTCTGCTCTCAGGTCATAACAACATATGACTCACTGTTCATCTCAGCCACTACATCATCATAGTCATCTTCATCATCCACACCTTCAGTGGTGAGGAAATGAACTCGAGAACCACCAGGCTCCTCCAGCTCTTCATCATCTTCCTCTTCTTGTTCATCATAGAGCCCATTTTCTTCCTCATCATCAGGCTCAAGAACCTCACAAGTAGCATTGAAAGGCACCTTGAGGGGTGGACCTTCAATGGCCAACCTGGTTTGAGAAGAGGGCAAGTGGTTCCTAGGCTAAAATTTCTTCCTTGGAACATCTTGATATGGAGCATGTTGAGCCAATTGTTTCTTGATGGCAATGAGGTCATTAGCTAGCTTTTGCACCAACTGATCTACATTACCTCCAAGGAGGAGAGGAAGAAGAAGATGCTTTGGATTTGAAAGACTCCCTTTTCAGCTTGTCAGACATGATCAAGTCATCTTCCACACTGACAGCCAATCTCTGATCAACATCCAAAGTTACAAGATTTTCTCTCCTCAGGGCATAGCTTACTTCTGGAAATTGAGCATTCAAGAAGAAACACTTCTGAATCTGATCAACAGGCCTAGTATTTACTGGAATCTTGTTAATCAACTTGTTAAACTTGGCCACAAATTCTCTCATAGGCTCATGTGGCTCCTTCTTGATTTGAGAAATATGAGCTAACAAAGCATGCACATCTTCAGCAGGTTTGAAACGCTGCTCAAATTGAGTCCTCATAGTAGTCCAATCGATGATGGTCCCAGCAGGAAGATGGTAAAACCAATCTGCAACATTGTCTTGCAAGGTCTCCACAAACAAGCCTAAACAGAGACATCCTCATGTTCAACTCCAAGGACCCCACATGCAATAATGAAGGCTGCAATGTGTTCATCAGGGTGTACTTTTCCATCACCTCTAAACTTGGGAAAATTCTTCTTGTTACCCCTAGGTAACTCATGCAATGGTTGAGGAAGAGCCAGAGGCCCAACTCTTTGTCCCCAAGGCCGAGGTGTTACCATCCTTGGAAAGATTGCTTGAAATGGAACTGAGACACCAACAAGAATTAGGGCATGGAGATTAGGGCTAAGTTGTGCTTGAGGAATGCTACTACCAAAAGCTCTGTCTTCAACAGGAGGTGTGCTTGTGGAATGAGCTCTTCTATTTCTTCTTGTTGGAGGAAGTTGAAAACCTTGTTGATCCAAGAGTTGAAATTGGGGATCTTCAATTCCAAGAGCCCTTCTACCATGAGTGTATCTTAGAGTTGCTAGATCAAAGAAATGATCAAATTAGTTGTTCTTTTTAGAAAGGAAATTTGTTGAAAAAATTCCCCAGTAGAGTCACCAAAAACTATTGGGTTTCAGATTTGCACTTGGAATGAAACCATAGTCAGGGGACAAGCAAGTCCCTCCTCTTTAATGGGAGAGGTTCCCTTATTGAAAGTAGGGGAAAAACCTATGTACAAATACACAATCTTTCATTCAATGGTGGTTTCCTGATATCTTGAAATGTGTTTTATGCATGGAAAGTTATCAATACATGAGGATAGAAGACTTGAAGAGAGGAGGGAGGTAGAAGAAGACAATACTTTCAAGGGAAAAGAGATGGCAGAGAAAACCCTTATATGTATTGAGCAAATGAGATATAGAGTAGAACCATTCACGTTTATAACAGGGCACAATCCACAGACTCAAAGTTCTGAGATTGTATAAACTAGAACACAAAGTTTCTAAGCATGCAAGGATTAAATGATTCACAGATCAAAGCAAGAAGGAAAGAGAAAGTAGAAGGAAAAAGGGGAAAACCTTTGTATTGATTTCTTCCAATTCAAAGTTATAGTTTCAGAATATCAAAATTCCAACATGTACAATGGCTTTGAAATCCCATGATATAGCTTTCAAGAGATGGTTACAACTTCCTCGAGAAAAACAAGAAATAGTTACAACTTCCTCAAGAAAACAAGAAATAGTTACAAATTATTCCAACCACTCGTGCCCTTTCAAATTCTTGATTCACAAAGAAATGTTAATGGTGGAAAAACCAGGTTCAAAAATATACGGTCGTTACATTATTTTTCTAGTTAAAATATGGGCCATTCGATCTACTTTTACAACTTTAAATTTGGGCCTGCCCACATGGAAGGAATTGATTGGATGGGTCTGTGGGCACCTTTTGCATTTGGTGCCTTTGAAGCTGTGCCAGACTGACACGTGGAGAGCTCCACCAGTTCCTTTATACTTAGCCGAATTGGGCCAATTTCCTACTTGACCCATGTTGACCCCTAGACACGTGGAGGGCCATGGCGCTCATCCAAGTTTCCATTTTGGAAATGCCTCTTAAAATTGCACCTGAGTTGACATGTGTCTCCTATCACCGGTCTTGGACTTTTCAACAGCCAACTTTGTCTCCCCATTGACTTTAACCACGTGGTGAGCTGACACTACTTGGAGACTAACCCTTTGATTTCACTTCTGAAATGGCACTGTGCTGATGCATGTGTCTCCTTCCACCAAACCTGACGTGGTGACTTGGCACTCATTTGAAGATTGGCCCTTTGGTTTCATTTCCAGAATGCACCATTGAGGCACGTGGAGACTTCTACCAACCTGGCCATACTTAGTCAATTTCAATGATCAGCTCTATCTCTTTTTGGACCTGGGACATGTGGAGGATTGGCGCAAGTTTGAGAACTACCCCCGGCTTTGACTCTTGAAGCTACACCGATGAGGCATGTGGTGTTAATCCGCTGAGCCTTCCATACTTAGCCAATTTTAGCTTGTTTTACCTTCATTTTGATCCTAGGACACGTGGAAAGCCTGCACCTATTTGAGGACTGTCCCTTGGACCCTACCCCTAGAGTTGCTGTCATTTGGACGCGTGGAGGCTTCCACTGATCATTTGAAACATGACCAAACTGCATCCAATCAAAGATGCCCATGCACTACCCATGGATGCTGAGGAAAAAATTGACGGGGAAGATATACCCTGTCATTCCTGAACTGTAGGAAGAAAATAAAAAGAAGGGGAAAGACTCCACTGTTACACCTGAATTTTAAATTGTTCTCCATGAATGGGAAAATTGCAAACAATGTCAGGCCTGACATGATCCAATACTCCAAGGAACAGACTCAAAAATTTGGAAACTTGACTCCAAAAGAGGGATAAAGTAGATAAGATATGTGTACCTGATAACCATGTAGATTGATGGTGAAAACATGTCGAGATACAAGGAGAAAGCGTGGAGTAATAAAAATGTGAAGTGTGGAAACTAGAGAGGAGAAAGTGCAAAAAGTGATGATCATGATGACCCTAGGGAGGAAACGTATGTGTGGATGTTGTCATTGTACCTGTTGTTGATGTTGATGTATATGTGATTGATGTTGTTGATGTTGGATGATGTTGACTTTTTTTTCCCATAAGGATAGACTTGCAAAAGAGAATAACAATCAAGTAGTGAAATACGTGTGTATATAATCTAAAAATGTGTAAACTTTATGTAAGAAAGCATGTAAAAATGTGAAAATATGAAAATGGAACATGTACACTTGATATGTGATGAGAAAAGAGTGTAGAAATGTAGTCTCTTTTTATTTCATCTAACTGTTATGACACTAAGGAGAGGGCATACACAAAATATTCGTGTGCACAGGAACAAGGAACATTTGAAGGCTAGCTGGAAGGATAGGAAAGGAAATTGTCTTGCACTAGGACAAGCATGATTTGGGGAATTACTAGTTTTTCATGGTTTCGGCCTATTTTTGGAGATAGCATGAGGAGCACACAACAAGATGGAGACTTTCACGAAATCAAATACTATTTTGAGGATGAGCAATTACTGGGCACATCATGCATGAGTTCAGGATAATAATAGGATTACTACTTCCAGTTAACTGTAGGAGATCTATTATTAGTGCACTTACCATGTGTGCATATTATTGTAAAGGCGCATGGCTATTTTTAGTATGTGACCTATTTTAGGAGGTACATCAAGTAAATGGTGAAGGGAAATTCCCCACCCCTATAAGTATGTATTAGTCTGTGTAGTTAGAGAGAGAGACACTGATGTATGAGCTATTGTAGAGTTATGCTTGCCAAATCTGATACGCGCATAAACTTATGATAATATTTATGATGTAATGAAGCTTCTAATGTATTTATTGTGTTTAATATATTGGAGTGTATTGGGTGGATAAAGGTGTTAAACATGAATGTAATGGTTCTTGCATGGTTGATTTCATCATGATTATCTATTTAATTCATGATTCTTTAAGTTTCTAGATCTTGAATATGCAACTGTGGAATGTTTATGGTTAGTTAGGGTTTTGAAATGCATGTTTTATCTTCAACACGTTGACATCCTACACAAGCCAACTCTAAAGAGGGGCCTAGTACCTTTGTGTGCTTCGGGTGAGAACTCATCTCAGGATGGGTGATGTGTCAGCATGCCTAGGTTGTTCATGGTGAAGATTCTAGTCTACATCATTGGTTCCGTTGTCAAGACCTCTTTTCTAGTTGTCACTTCAGCATGGTTCGTGATGAAGACGTACCGGTTGACCCTAGAAAGTGTTCGAGGAGTGGATAAAATATCTAGAAGAAGAGTACACATGGAGGTTTAGCAATTACGATCTGAGTTTGACGCACGTGCGGTGAAGTGGAAAAGAATCTGTATGACTATTTGTATGAGAGCTTCTTTGCTATTTTCCAGTAGTAATTGTACGAGTGGTTGGTTGCTTATGTGTCTAAATGAAATTATGGAGGCATCAACACACTTGTACTGGACACAAGAAGAATTTCAGGCCTTATATGATGCTAATATGATTTGGACATGCATTATGGATACTTGGTTCTGTGGTGTTTTGAACAACTATATTCTAGATTACTCAATGGTCCACTTATTCTTTCCCCGAGGTAGCAGAGTTCCATTTTTTATGTTATCCTAGGGGAACCTACTTGCAAGGAAATTCCACTGGTGATCAAGATCTTGATGGTGACCCTGAACTTGGAAGAAAAATTGATGGCTAGCTAAACCCCACCACGCGTGGGGGCAGGAGCAAGTTTGGTGAAATATGGCGGACCTAGCGGCAGAAAGGAAGAGAGAAGAAAGGTTTCTTAAGTATAATGAGGTGCGTGAAAGGGAGATGGAAAATTAGTGGGATATTGTAGATTGGATGGCGTTGAGGAGAGAGATGACTCATGAAGGATTTAAAATGAGCTCACGCAGAAGGCATGGAGCCAAGAGCATCTGGAACTCCCCCATTTGGGCAAGCATGACAGGGAACCCTCCTCGGCCTCACACAGGAGCGCACCATCAAAGACGACCTGGGTCATACGGTGCACATCTGAATCTACCTGGAAACCTATCCCTTACGCTTGGTTTTCTAGTATCTAGTACATCTAATAGTCAACAAGCTAATTTGGGCAGTAGGGAAGTAGGGGTAAGTCACATAGCAAGTACATCTATGGCAGGGAAAATGTCTTTGTTGTTGTTTGGAGGTACCTTTTCAGGTGCATCATCAACATAAAATTTGAGCACATAGAATTTTGGACTCACTTCTGGGAGTAGTACCACCACACAGACTGTAGGAGTTTAGTTCAGTACTACTATTGGGACATAGGGAAGTACATCTTCTGGTCCACTTCTGGCTACAGGTGGAGGATCAAGGGGTATAGGTGGCTCTAGTTCTGGTGGATCTGGTGGTTCTGGAGGTAGAGGTAACACAGGAGGTTCTGGATCAGGTGGGTAGGGTCTGCACCAACCCCATAATATTTACATGGAGATGTATCTCCATCTTCTAGAGTATAGGGGCATAGAGGATGTTGTTGAACACATGCACATGTGTGAGATATTGTGGCACACAAAAGGGATCACAACTTCTGAGTGCAAGGCAAGTCAATTTGTAACTACATTATAGGGATGCACACACAGTTGGTACAGGAAGTTTGACCCAGATCAAACTTGTGTAGATTATGCAGCATTAAAAGATGCATTCCTTAAAGAGTTCTATATCCCTGAATTTGAGTAGAAGAGTATAAGTGCGCTCAAGGATATTAAGCAGGGCACTACTGAAAGTGTCTGGGAGTATGATTCCCATTTCAAAACACTTTTATCTAAGATTTCTTATGATATTCATGCAAGCCAACATGCACAATGGTTCGTTGGAGGACTGATCACACCTTTTAGAAGGGCTTTGTCACATAAGACATACACTGATCCATGTGAAGCACTTGAAGAAGCTTTGTGTGTTGAGGAAGTTAGAAGTATAGACACTAGAGTCAGCCCATTCTTGGAAGCACAGATTTGCAGCTATGGACAAAATAGTTGGAGAAACTATTGGTGAATTCAGCACATGAGATGCGCAACTGGGATTTGGTGTATAGACTGTGAAGTGGAAGGGCACACCAAGGATAGTTTTCCCCACAAGGTCAGTGCATTCATTATTGCTAGACTGTGAGATATGTCATCTGAACCATGACACCAGCCGCTGCCCATTATTACAACGCATGATAAGGAAGAATGTATCCTGCTATTGTAAAATTTTTGGTCCATGACTCATGATACAGAATACTACAGGTTGATTGGTCAGATCCATGATGTTATAGATATTGGTGTGTGATAGATAAGGAGTATCAGATAACTCTAAGGGTAAAGGTGAGCACCAGGATTGGGATCACAATCAAGTGCATTATGATCAGAATGAGGGGTGCTATGAAGGAGGATGTGGAAAAGGTCGAGGATACCATGGTGGATTTGGGGGTTCGAGGCTATGGTGGTGGATGAGGTGAGTTTGCCCTCACAGGAATGCTTTACATGTGGATCACCTGACCACTACAGGTGTGAATGTCCTCAGAATATTACATGTTATTTCTATGGGAAGAATCATAGCTATGAGGAATGCCTAGATCTATATGAGCATCTTAGTAAGCAACATAAATAGGAAAACAAAGGGTGCAGGGATGGTTAGGATACAACGCACTATGGAAAATCAGTGGATGCCAAAGTTGGCACCGGAACCTGAGGTATTACCTGTGAAGATTACTACATGCATTGAAGTTGTGCGTGCCAGAGAAGTGTTACAGTAGAAGCCTACCATCACTAAGGAGGATGTTTGCATACAAGGTATCCAGATCCTGTGCACCAGAAGGAGGTTTATCAGGAGACCATGGAGGTACTCAGAAACCTTTAAGGGGAAATACAATGTTTAAAGGAGAAATCATGGAAGATGGAATAGAAGAAGGTAGCAGAGACGGTCCAGTCGGATATTGATGACTTGAAGGAGGTATGCAAAATGTTGCCATAGGAAATATCATTCCATTACTAGGGAGTTGGCTAAAGGGAAACACTCCACGTGTGAATATTGAGAATGGATGTCAAGATCCTGCATGTAAATATTCCCCCTCATAGCTTAGATTACGACAAGGAGATCACTCTGAATGTTGTTGTGGATGGATGGCTCTTGAGTAATATATTGATTGACACAGGGCATGGAGGTAAATGTGCTTACTTTAGATGCATGGGTACAGATGGGGAGACCTCCATTGCAGCCATCTTCTAATGTATTATTTATGGCTAATCAAACTAAGGCCACTCCTATCAGAGTTTTAAAAGATGCATCCATTACTATACAAGGGGCCAAGTTCACTGGGGATTTTGAGGTTTTAGCACTTGCAGAAGTAGACAGTTTCCCAACTCTGCTTGGGAACCCTTGGTGTTACACAAATAATGTTGATCTTGAGTTCAATAAAGGATATATAAGTTTTGAGAACAAGGAGGAAAGATTTATTATCCCTTTAACGGATGGGAAATATTACACCCTATGTTGAGCCTTTGAGTGAAGAAGATCTGAATAGGATTTATGTACATGCCATTTCGGGACCCAAAAGTACTCGAGCCATCTAAGGAAGGAATCCTCTAGTGGGAAGATGCACAATCTATTAGTGATACCACAAGTATTGCTTGTGATAATTGGGCTCATGGTACTTATGAGATGGTTGGGCAAAGTAAGGAGTACATTTTCATGGAAATAAAACCTTGTTGCATTAGGAGGATAGGTAACAACTCTGTACCTTGTACACTGGAGAAGGAGACCCTACGGTATTCCTACATGCCATGGAGGAATAGTGGACAAACCAATTTGAAAGAAGAAATATGTTATCATATACCCTATGCATGGGACAACAACAAGCTAGTGGGTGGTTCACAGGGATAATCTTGTAGAATGGAATGAAGTCAGGATTGCTCTAACAACTCGGTTTTCTAGGAGCAATGCACCTACTCAAATCTACACATATCATGGTAATCAACCTGTTCAGCACCACATTCAGCAGTGTGAGAGGCTCTGGATAGAGGGGTACAGAAGCTTTACCACCTTCATTATGGGTGCACAAACTTTATTCCACTTTACAAGGTTGTGCACGTGCTTGGTATGTATATGCAGAGCTACATAGAGAGACTGGAAATTGGCAGGATTTGATTGCAGGAATGGTCTAGAATTTTGACTACTTCTCTACTAACCCTCCAGTGGAAAAGGCATTAAGGGTTATAAAGTGCTTAACTATGGGAGACAGTGCAAAGGCAGAAGAACTCATTCAGGAGTTATTTGGTGAGATAGACTCAGGGGCGTGCTTTGATAAAGAAGAAGAGATAGATGTCACGCTACTTAAGCACTTTCTTAGAGAAAGAAAAAGGAAATATGGTCTACATAGTGGATGATGAGGAAGTATAAAGATCTGGATATAGATCATTCAATGGGTATGCACAAGGTGTTAGACAGTGTGGATAAAATGCGTGCGCACCTATCATGAACCCATGAAGATAAAAAAGTGAATATTGGTACGGATGTTGAACCTAAGGAGGTAATAATTGGGGATTATTGGTCTGACTTTGAAGTGGAAAAAATCATTGAGTTACTACGTGATTTTCAGGACTTATTTCCTAGGGGATACCATGAATTAAAAGGAGTGCATGAATCATTAGGAGAGATGAAGATCAAGCTTAAGGAAGGTGTGCACCGGTCAGGAAAAGACCTTACAGGAATGAACCCTAACCTGCACTGTAAAGGTTAAGGAAGAAATTGACAAGATGTTGAAATATGGCATCATCAAGCCCCTAGAAGAATTAGAGTGGGTTAGCCCCATGGTCATCAGTATAAAGAAAGATGGTGGATTAGGATTTGTGTGGATTACAGGGAACTGAATGTTGCATGTGTGATTGATCCCTTTCCTACACCTTTCACAGAGGAGATATTAGAAGGCATTGTAAGGTGTGAAATCTATTCTTTTACAGATGGATTCTCTGGGTATCATCAGGTCAGGATTGCACAGGAGGATCAAGAGAAAACAAATTTCACCACTGAATGGGGAAGTTTTTCATATACTGTGATGCCCTTTGGTTTGAAAAATGCACCTGTTGTATTTTTGCACATATAGTTTTTCAAGCATTCTAGGATTTTATTCACATTTTCTTACAGGTTTACTTGGATGATTGGATGGTGTATGGAATGTTAAGGATCATTATGACAATTTGCAATTAATGTTTGAAAGATGTAGACAATTAAGCATCTCTTTAAACATCAAGAAGTGTGTGTTTGCTACACCTTTTGGCACTTTGTTAGGGCACATCATCTACAAGGAAGGTTTGTTAGTGGATCCAGCTAAGGTTGTAGTTATTGTAGGCCTAGAAGAGCCTACCAGTCAGAGTGAGGTGCGTGGATTCTTGGGTCACACTGGATATTATAGAAAATTTATCAAAGGATATGCTAAGATTGCCACACCCTTGGAAGAGTTACTAAAAGGAAAAGGGACATTTTATTGGGGAGAACTGCAACAACGCGCATTTGAGGCATTGAAGGAAAGACTTACTACAATGCCTATTCTATGTTTTCCCTCATGGAACCAACCGTTTCATGTACATGTGGATGCCTCTAGCATGGCCATTGGTGCGGTGTTAGCTCAGCCTGGAGAAGGTATTATAGATCATCCTATCTGTTTTTCTAGTAGAAATTTGACTCCTATGCAGAGCAGAATTATACAACTACTGAGTGTGAAGCCTTGTCAATGATCTATGCACTGCATAAATTTAGACAATACCTACTAGCAACACCATTTGTATTTTACACCGATCACATGGCATTGAAATACTTGGTAGTAAACAAGCCCATTTTATAGGGGCACATATGTCGATGGGTGCTCTTGTTCCAAGAATTTGATTTCACAGTTGTGGTAAAACTAGGTAAAATTAATTATGGCCCAGACCATTTATCAAGAATTCAGTCAGGGGAGGACGCACAGACAATTGAAGATACAATGTTGGATGCATAGTTGTATAGGTTACAATGCGTGCCTTCAGAATTGGAGGATATTGCTATATTTTTATGTATACATGTATGGCATTAGAAGGAATGAAATCCTTAGAGAAGAAACAACTTGCAATTCATGTGACACCTTTTATGTTGATTAGTGGTGACCTATACAAGTTAGGTCGAGATGAAGTATTGTGTCGGTGTGTACTAGAGCATGAGCACACAGATATCATGGAAGAGGCTCATGGTGGTATTGCAGGTGGGAACTATGCAGGTGATGCCACTACGCGCAAGATTATACTCACTGGATTATGGTGGGAGACCCTCTACAAAGATTGTAAAGCATATTGTAAGGCATGTGATCACTGTCAATGCATTGGTAAACCTAGGAAAAGAGATGAAATTCCCTTAAGACCTATTCCTAGTGCAGAGCCATTTGAGAAATGGGCTATAGAATTTGTGGGTCCTATTTTTCTAGCTGCGTGCACATAGAACTGGATCACGCTACATCATCACTTACACAGATTATCTTACAAGGTGGAAGAAGCAACACCTACCAAGGATTACAACAACTACAATAGCTAGGTTCTTATGGGAAAATGTTCTTACAAGGTATGGATGCCCGCTAAGCTTGACAAGTGATAGGGGTACACATTTTTTGAATGAGACAATCAGGATACTATTGGATGAATTTATGATTGCACACCATAAGACTACACCCTATCATCCTCATGAAAATGGGACTACTGAGGCCTTCAACAAGATTTTGAGCCAGACATTGAAAAAATTTGTGATGTTGGAAGGAAAGATTGGGATGATAAAGTTTCTATCATGCTTTGGGCATATAGAACAACATATAAGAGGTTGAACAAGGCCACACCCTTTCAGTTGGTGTTTGGCACAAAAGAAGTTCTTCCTATGGAATTCATGTTACCTTCTTTGCATATTGTGTGCACTGGAGGTCTAGCCGATGAGAAAGCATTAGAAGAAAGAATTGATAAATTGATACAGTTGGATGAGAGGCATTGCCATAGCACGTTGGAGTTAGAAGTAGGAAAAGGCCAGGTAGAAGGCATGGCATGATAGGCACATCAGGGACAAAAATCTTGAGATAGGACAGATGGTGCTTCTTTATGATTCTAAGTTTCTGTGCACCATCCAGGCAAGCTTAAAGTGCATTGGTTGGGACTGTATGTTATCACTCATATACTTGAAACAGGTGCTTTCCAGTTAGAGATGCTTGATGGAATACAGTTACTTGGTTACTTCAATGGGAGTAGGCTGAAGCCCTACTATAAATAAGTCTTCTTGGTGTTTGTAATAAGGAAGTGTTGCCATTTATAATAGGATTTCATTTTATGTATTTCCTTCTTCGTCACTATGCTTTGTCAATTTAGTTTGGTGTTTTGTGTAATAAACACATTTACGTGTTGGAAGCTAATTACCATTTGAAGTATTTTTATGCACAGAGGACTACACATACCATTGGTGTGGGGTGGTTACTCACAACTGGGTACACATGAGAACAAAACTATTACAGGTGCTAGTTAAGTGTGGAAAGGATTGTTAGAAAGGAGATTGCTCTAAAAATATGACCATAGATGAAGATAAATGAGGGAACAATATAACGCGAGGTAAGCAACAGCCATGGAGACTACCAGGGGAAGGCACAGTGGTGAGGTACTTGAGTGACATGGAAGCATGCTAAAGAGAAGTTTGTAGCCAGAAGGTAGGAAGGTGCACTAGAAGGTTATAGCTGGGGTGTGAAGATGTACCACACATGGATATTGTGAAAATGGTCAATTAATGAGAGGATTGTTGGTAGGTGAAGGAGTAATAAATGCACTAATTTTTTGAAAATCTATATAAGGATGTGATGCGGGTTCATTTTTACCTTTGTGATCATAAGTATTTGAGCAAGCTAAGTGTGATCGAGCCGAGTGAATTATGTTGAGGTGCAGAGAGTTGTGAAACCAGACATGGAGAGAAGACTATTACATGGAAGAGGCTTGCATCCCCATTGGTGAAGGGTTTGAGTGAAGCAGGAAGCATTGAGAAGGAGCTAGGGCACATGGTTTCAAGCTAGGGCATGTAGATTTGAGCTAGGTTTGAGTTTTCTCATTATAGAAGAAAAAAGGTGGGATTTTTATGATGGCACCAAAGAAAGCACCTACAGTAGGCACGAAAGGAAAGAAGAAGGTAGAAGATGAAGTTGAAATTGCTCCTGAGAGTAATTTTTCAGAGATGCAATACCTAGAAGGAGTAATAGTCAGACAAGAGTGGGATTCCCACATTCACAAGATGCAAGATAAGTGACTACAACCACCATACCTCTGACAATAAGGGAGATTTGGACGCATTGCTGAATAAGAAGACCAACAAGCGCACGGTGGAGGATATGCCAGTGTATGACGACGCTGGGGAGAAATTATTGAAGCAGGTAGGAGTTTATCAGTTGTATGAGCTCCCATATTTTTGAAAATATGAACCCTTATACCAATGGTTGATGAGAAGAGTCCATGAGGACTTCTTTTATTTTTCTAGAGAAGGGTTAGGATCACAACATCCCTGGTTTTGACACTAATAGGATTGAAGGGCATAGGGGTAGACCTTGTTAGTGATCTGACTGATAAAGAAGTGGTCATAGAAATAAGAAAGGAGTTGGGTATACCAAGGGTCCACGTAGAATGGAAATTGATAAACTGAAGAAGTTTCCTATGGTGCAGGAAGCCACACATCTACTAACCAAGTTGAATGACCAAGAGAGATGGTCACAGGTAAACACCATGTGGCTTCACATTGCAAAGAAAATGTCTCAGGAGTAGTATACAACCTAGCAGACTATATTGCAGACACCATTGTTGAGGAAGTGCACATAGGAGAAAAGATAAGTTTTGGTGTTATCCTCCTTTCTCTTGTGTTTTTAGAAATTGGAGTGCCCGATGGGCCAAAGAAAAAGATCTGGGAGTACCCCTTGGAAAAGAAGTCCCTCACGGAGAGGTTTGAAAAATATTTATGTGAAGGATCAATGAGTGGGCCATTTAAGTAGAGGGTGGAGATGTGGTATGACTGAATTTCACATGACATTTGAGGAGGAGTGGCACATTCCCAAGGAGTCTACCTTCAGTGGTGGGCAAGGCAGTACAGTTCGTGGTGTACCAATACTTTTGCATCATGCAGTTTTCTATGAGGGATGGGACATGGAGCCCATGGTGAAAACTTCCCTATGCCTTCACAACATGTACTACTTCCAGGCCTCAGTTCATTGATTTACTGATGCACATCATCTAAACTTAAACACAGACAAGGTAGACTATGACTACCACACCCTCAGGAAGACATATGTGTATCTAGGCCAGACTACCTACATTGAGAGGCTCATCTCAGACGTCATAAGTATGAAGACAAGTAAGCTTGGCTATTAGGGATAGTGGAGTTGTGCTCATATACCTTCAGCTTAAGCCTAAGCTAGAGAATAACAAGTATGTGGAGAATGAGTTCACGCTCCCAGGGCCACCTAAGGGAAAACATATAGTGGAGAATGTGCCAGCTCCAAATCCTATAATGACTATAGAGGTAGACGAGGAGGAAGAAGAACATGAAGATAGTGGTGGCTTAGATCATAGAGGTTAGAGGTAGCCCATAGATAGAGTGGAGACAGAGCACGCAGATACTCCACCTCAGGCACAAGAAGGAGATGAGGACTTGGACATGGAAGCAGTCCATGAAGAGCACCTTTTTAAGAGGGTATTCATAAGAACAAGACCCAAGGCACGGGAACTCCATAGACTTGTAAGAAGATCACCATGAATCTCCCCTCAGAAAGAGGCAACTGAGAAGAAGAGGAGAAAGCTAAAGCTGAATGAGGAGGCATAGGAGTCTATAGAGAGCACGTGCCTAGAACCCCTAGTGTAGCCAGAAGATATGGAGGATCCCAGAGATGAGGACATGAAGGATGAAGAGGAAGGTGTGAAGGAGGAAAAATAATTAGAGCATGAGAAACCTCACACACATGACACTACTCAGGACGTCAAAGGGCCAACTCCAAACCTTGGTGCTTAGGTTCCTAAGGGACCAAGAACAAGGATGAACAAGTGGAGAATACATTGTGCTGAGTATGGGCTATGCTGAGGACACAAGAAAAATCATTCACACCCATTTTCAAATCACAGTGGACCTGAAGGAGTTATATGGGTGGGAGATGATGGACCTAGACATGGCCACTATATGCACAAGGAAACAACTATCCTGGTCCATGCAGACTCACATGGATGAGCCAGATTTTGATGTATGCGAGGAGTCTTGTGTGTCTAGAAGAGTGAAGAAGGCACCTCAGAGCAGGCACATGACTATAAAGCCCACTCTCATGTATGATGAATAGGTGAGTAATTCCTTGGTTAAGGTATCTACAGAGGTGGCACGGAGGAACATCGATAAGGATGCCACTATTAGAGCGCTACTTGAAGATAACAAGGTAAAAACTATAGAAATAGTGCATCTAAAAGGAGAGAAGGATCTAGAGAAGAAAAAGAATGAGGCCTTCATCAGCATGGAAGAAGAAATTGGTGACTATGTCTTGAAAGCAAGACCACATCTAGAGTCTAAGGTACTTGAAAATTTTCCTTCAGCTATGCATTATGTGTGCACATTAGTTGATTTGGTGCTTGAGGATGGACCAATTTGAATGCCAGCACCAAAGGATCCTGAACAAGAAGCAGAGAGAGCCAAGGCCTCCATGGCTAGAAATATTTCATCTTACAAGGCATTACTCCAAAATTTACAAGATGAGTTGAAGAAAGCAGATCAAGCTCTGAACATATGTGCAGCATCCAGAAGCAGTGATCAGGATCAGACTATAATAAAAGATAATGAAGTTATGAAGGTAATGAAGGATGAGAATTTAGGGCACGCAGAGAGATTGACATTAGTAAAGAAAAAGTGTGAAGCCCTTATAGCAACACAAAACCCACATAATGAGAGGCTGAATGATATTGGGAAGATCATAACACAAAAGATGGATCTTCTAGAGGGAAGGATTTCTATTATGGCCAATGTTATCCTAGTACTATAGAATAAAAGGTAGAGAAAACCTAGGATGAGTTGGATTCTATTGCCATAGACGTTCCAGAGAAAATGATAAATGTGCGTTGGATGACTAGAAAACATTGGAGGTTGAGATTAAAACATAATATCCATAGTTGATCCTCCCAGTTAAATCATAGGGTGTTGCAAAATAGAAGTCCATTCTTTGCATAGTAATTCTTTACATTCTTTCCATTCTTATTCTTTATTGTTTAGGAGCATCAGAAGGAAACCCCATTACTAAGGGTAGGAAATGTAGTTTAGTGTGGGGTAATGTTGAGCAAACAAAGTAGTAGACACTAAGGAGAGGGCACATGAAATATTCATGCGTAGGAATAAGGCTCATTTGAAGGCAAAGAAGGATAGAAAAGGAAACACACACCAGGACAAGCTGATTTGGGACTTAGTCATTTTTCATGGTTACAGGTTATTTTTGGAGATTACGTGTAGAACACACAATGGGATGGAGACTTTCATGACACACAAATGTCTATTTTGGGATGAGTGTCTACTAAGTTCCATGCATGAGTTTTAGGATAATAATAGGATTACTACTGCCAGTTAACTGTAGGAGATCTATTATTAGCGCACTTTCATGTGTGCATATTATTGTAAAGGTGTATGGCTATTTTCAGCATGTGACCTATTTTGGGAGGTGTGTAAGTGGTGAAGGGAAAGTCCCCACCCCTATAAGTATGTATTAGTCTGTGTAGTTAGAAAGAGACACTGTGTATGAGCTATTGTGGAGTTATGTTATCAGAAATGATACGCGCATAAACTTATGATACTATTTACTGTATGAAGCTTATGTATTTACTGTGTTTAATATAATGGTAGTGTATTGGCTGGATAAAGGTGTTAAACATGACTGTAACGTGGTTCTTGCATGGTTGATTTCATTATGATTATTATTTAATTCATGATTCTCTAATATCTAGATCTATTTATGCTTTGTGGAATGTTTATGGTTATTTATGGGTCTAAATGCATGATATATCTTCATCACGTTAACATACTACACAAGACAAATCTAAGGAGGGGACCTGGTACCTTTTTCACACTTCGAGTGAGTGCTCAGCTTAGGCTGAGTGATGTGCTAGCATGCCTGGGTTGTTTGTGGTGGATTCTAGGCTGCATCAATCACAAAAATACTAGACAATAATAACACCAAGTTAGGGATCAACATGTTATTTGTTGTACTTAGAGCTCTTTAAAGAGAAAAATAAATAAATTTGTGACTAATAACTAAATCAATTTTCTACTCTTGGTTGTAAAGATTCAGTGGTGTTACAACAACCAACCATGGTGTGTTCTGAAAATATCGCAAAATATAGAAAATCTATAGCAAATAAATGTTGAATTCATTTAATGTTTCTATTTCCATTGTAATGCAAAACACACAAGAAGAAATACCTCAAGTAAACCAAATGAATATCGATTATAGGAAAATTTTATTTTCTACAAAGGGATAAAAGGTTTTGCTTACTACCAACAAGTGGGTATAGGCTAGGCTTGTCAATGGTGTAATCGAACAAGTTCAATATATTGTTTATAAAGTTGACACAAAACTGCCTAACCTACCATGTTTTGTGTTATTGAATTCAACAACTACAATGGATCGAAATGGGATGTCAAGCTCCCTATGAGATGATTAAGATGATGCAGTGATAGTGATGATTAAGCCATTTTTTTGTGCAGCTTAAGATTTGATTGATTTTTTATTATTTGTCATTTTTTTATCAATATATCTTTTTTGATTTGATTTGTTTGTGTTTTAACCTTCCGTGCTTTTAACATTTGTATTTTTTCCTACATTTGAAATATTTTCAATTAAATAATATTAACATTATTTTGCTTATGGAATTTGAAGGTTTCTTTTTAATTATTGAAGTGTACATATGTCTAGACAAACTCATAACTCTTATTTATATGTTTAAACATTAATTTATTTTCACGAGAATTATGCATTTATAAGGACTTAAAGAGATGTTGGAGAGAGATTTGAGTTGCAAGGGTATTTTAACTAGGTTGACTATCTCCAATTGTTTCACCTTTTAGATCCCATTTGAATTTACTTGCATTGTGTGCACCTCGTGCCATGTGCAAGATGCTTCTTTAAAAATATTATTGAAGGAATGTTGGTGAAATAATTTTTCGCTACGACAAATTAGTTTATTTTCACCAATGCTCTGGGAAAATGTCCCTCCTGCTTAAAAGGTGAGGATCCCTTATTGTATGTGAAATAAAAACAACTCTGTGGTTGTCTAATAAGTTGGTGATCCAATAGGCACACTCCATTGCACTTGCAGAAAATGCTTGCAATTTTGTGCAAGGGAGGAATTTGCAAAGAAGGCGGGATTGGGAGTGGGAATTTAGAGAAGGAGTTAATATTTCAAATAGGCTAAATCATATTCTTACAAGCATTAACCATAGATATATTAACACATAAATATAAGAAATAATAACTCTTCTAATTATATCAAGACAAAATAAACTATGAGCATAAAATCTCGTTCATTCATTCATCCAGAAAAGTTGAAACAACTTTCTTGATTGGCATGTTTACAAATCCGTAAAATGAGAGAGAGAGGTATGAAGCATATGGAAAGGGAAATATAAGAAGTCTTATATTTTCTTTGATCTTTGTAGTTATCTACTCTTGAATTCACAAAATTGACAACCCCTTACAGTGAGGAAATCACTACAATATGTAGTTTTCAAAAAGGACTCTTCACCTACCCCAACATGTCTTTTCACTTGTCTTTTACAACTTGTGACTCTTTGCATTCCTAGGAAATAAATTGAGTCCCCTTTTATTAATTGAGGGAAACTTATTACAATTTTCAACTATAGTCGCATCTTAATGAATAAGATGAAAATGAATAAAATGAAAATGAAAAGTGTAACCTCCTAATGAAGAAATAGAACATAAAATAAGAGAGGAAGGGGGTGGGCAATAGAGAAAGGGGAGAAGTTAGCTACTTGGATGAAGACAATGTTTTATTTTCCAATGGATATTCCTTTGATGATGGGCTCTTGGAAAGTTTTTCTGGAGATATCTCAATCCCTTTGAATTCTTTGTTATACCAAGCTTCCATGGGCGCAACCTTCTCATCTCGTGAAATGTGGACAAAGCTAAAGGACTTGACCCAATTTTCAGAGAGATTATTGATGTTCTTACATTCCATGAACATTGAATCATGATCCTTTACGGTGTTTAATATGAAAACCCTTATCTTAGCAAGAGGCTCCATTGTGTCTTTGTTGAAGGAAAATGGATCTTCAACCTCCTTCTTGAAAAGATAATCAAATGGCTTCAACAGATCATCCACTACCAGCACTCTAAGTTTCTGTATTTAAAAATTGACATCCCCTTGCATATTTGAAGTATGTTCCTCATACAAATACAATTCACCAAGAGCATGGTTTAGCATTTCATAATGAGCAACCAAATTTCTAGCCCAGACTTGGGACGAGTCTTCAGATATATAATTGAATACTTTCTTGCTCACCAATAGGGAAGAGTTGACTTTTTCCCTTCTCAATAATCAATGGAAACACCTAGTCCAAATGCTCATTTTATTTTTCAACTTATTCTCTAGTTATGCTTACTTTCATAGTAGTTACACTCATTTACTTGAATAATGAAAGGATCTTAGGAAGCAATATTTTACCTTTTTCTAGAATCTTGCTTACCTTTTTATCATTTTCTCTTCCTTGCATGCTGAAACCTTATGTTTTTCTGAGGATTCTGGGTCAAAGCTACTTATGGGATTAACTTCCTTAGATAGGAGAGATGGGGTAGCGTTCAGGTCCATGAATGTTTGCACATGCGAGGTGAGTGTCCTTATATGAACTTCTAATTGATTAATTATTTCCTTATACTCTTAGTTTATGGCAAGAAGGTGAGCATCTCCCTTATATGTTTTCAATCTAAGAGGAATGGTGTTGATCTCATAATAATATGGGTCCATCTCACTGATAGGCTTGATTACTTTAGGCCAACCTACCTCCACATACCGATTTCTCAAAGTGCCACTCAAAAAGCGAAAGGCATTTTGAGCTTTCTTCCCTTTCTTTGCTTTCACCATTATAGATGTAGCCTGGAAATGTGGGATCACCACATGTTATACTATACAAGTCTCTCCTCCAATCATATCATGTACCCATGAGAATGTTTCATTTGCTTTAGGTTCAATATTGGGCATGATGGCAATTTCTTGCTCTGGTTGACAAGGTGCATCTTGGGCGGGTTGAATAGGTGTAGTTGTTGAAGAAAAAATGCTTTGAGTTCTTTAAAGGGTTAGTGGCTGAGGTAGATCAATTTCACCTTGTTCCATACCTTATGTAGGATCTTGGGTTGCACTTTCCTTCTTTTTTTTCCTCTTGTAGTGAGTTAGCTTAGATTCCATTGACTTTCTTTTTATGAGCCTTTTAGAGTGGGTGGAACTTAAAGCTTTCTCCGTTATCTTTGAAGTGTAGAGAGGAGATGTTTGTTTCTTGAGAGCTTGGAGACATCATGACTCGATGAATTTTATCTCTTATTCTTGAAACACTCTTTATATATTTGAATTATTTCCTTAGTCTGTTCATAGATATCCCTCGATTCCCCAATGCTCCAAAAAACTTGCGGGAGAGGTGAAGCTTTCACAGCTGGATACTTAGGGTCATATGGATCAATTCCATCATCATAAATTATTTCCTCGAATAAATCAAACCCAAAATTCCTCATTTACCCAATTGTAATCCTCATATGATCCCTTTCCCTAACTTTAAGATCATTAGAACAATTCACCCAATAATCCTCAATTTACGGAACATGGTGTAAGTCACGGATATGGAACATATCAAGAGTGCTTTGAATGTAAAATTTAGATCTTGAAGTGTAGGAATAGATATTCAACAGTGATAAATAATCTTCCAAATTTTATGCATCAACAAGAGACTTGCATGAGAAAATTCCCAAAGAGATAGGGAAAGACACACCTTTCTTTTTTCGGCTTTTGATTTTTCCATTAACATGATCAAGTTGTCTACAAATTTTGAACATGAAGATATTTTAACTAAGATACCTTGGAAGTTTTTGTGAAGTGAGGTCAAATCTAGATACCTTGATATATAAGAAATTTGAGAACTCTGTGAAGGACTCGTATCTCTAGATCAAAGCGGCAGCTTGCAAAGACAATCTTTGTCTCGGATTTCCTTTGAGCAATCTTATGAAAAACATGGTGAATGCGTAATTCATTATTTCAAAATGGTGATTACTTTACTTTATGGTCAATTGTGCATATCTCTCATAGGCGAGGACCTTTTGGGAGATGTTTTTTTTAGAGTTAGACCTCTGAAAGATCTTGTACTTGTGAGAGCATACACTAAGTATGATACCATTACAAATTTCCTAGTGACTGGAAGGTGGAGCAACTGAAAGTGGAGATTATCACTGGTTATTTGACCCTGGTCAATAATTTTCTTACCCTTAATGATGGTAACGATGAACAATGTCATCTAGTCCTAAAATTCCTTAGTGATTTCTTCTCCCACCCTACTCAATAGGATGATAGCATCCAAAAATCCTTCACAAAACTCATGCCTAGACAAAACCTTTGGTACACGAGAGGAATTTATTACCTACTTCAACCATGACCCTAATGCGAGGCCCTAGAGGTATGAATCCATCTTCGATCATTCTCCAGATGCAAATTCTTTTGGGATGATTACCATGTTGCTCTAAGTCATAATCTGCATACATTGTGATATTCCTCTGGGGTGAGCACTACCAAAAATGAATTTTCATTTGCCCTTATGATTCTCAAATCCGGTTCATAGTGTTGAGCACAAGACATCACCAATTCTATGCTTTGTATGGATAATGGGTGACCACCTACAGCACACAAACCACTTATGTATACTTTGTCTTCTACAGGGTCCCTGGGTTTGCCAAGCATTCAATTCTTTAGATCCTCCAAATCCATATGAGTGACATCTATGTCACCCACATCTAGATACTTTGATGCAAGGGTAAAAATGGGATCCAAAACAAAAAATTTGAACTTCATTATTGCAAGAATCAACTAGGTGAAAGAAAATGAGGAAGACAACAAATTTCTGCACCTAAAACAAACACTTTCTATTTTTAGAAAGTAGGAGCTAGGGGATGTATTTTTCTATTTATTTTTATTTTTGTTGATTTTTTCAATCTCTTGAAGCTCCTAACATACTAAATACACTTTTTTCAGTGTATCTCTGATGATTTATGATAGTTACTATTTTTAGAAAGTGTTTTCTGATATGCTTTTGGGGCCTTGACCTCTGAAACCTTCCTAAATATTCCTAAACCTGCTCTATTGCATTTCAAACTCTTAAATAATATATCCAGATATTTTTAGGCCTATTGATAAATCATGTAGGATGCACGCTTATCTCATAAGGACTTAATAATAGCCTTTCTAGGCTTACTGAAGAATATATCATTAGAAGCACTACATCGAAATAAATCCATGAGATTATTACCATGTTTCAAATGCTTGGGAAAGGTTCTCACAATACATATGAAGTTTTTCAAGGAAGGGGTGGTCATGACACAAAAGGAATAATGATCCAAAGGATACTTCAGGAGGGGTTTCAAACAACTTTTTTGACACAAGGGTAAAGTTGTCATGTTTTCAACTTGAATTTTTACCTTGTAAAAATGCATGACAACAGTTGGCTCTCACTTGGAGACTTGTTCTGAATCAAACTAAGTGAGGACATAATAAGAATTAACTCCACAATCTCAATACACAACATAGACTAGTGTCTAATCCATTGGGTTATACAAAGTCTCATTACAGACAACAGATAGAATGAATGAATGAACACACACACAATAAAGGAAAGCACACCAAACTATGAAGATTAAAACACACACAACGGGAAAGGAAAAAAAATATTATAAATTCACCTATGGTACATGTGGGGGACAACCCGCTTTCAATTTTTATATAGCTTCAAGTATTTCTTGTTGCGAGGCATTTCCAAGTATGTGTCATCTAGTTATGAGAGGTATAAATTATTTTCTTTGCATGTTTCCCAAATTTGGAATGGTCATAACCACAAGGAATCAAACTTTCCATGACTTCATTTTGGCTCTCTCCTTTTGTCCCACAATAAGATAAGATCGCCAACTTTGAAATATCTTACCTTTGTTTTTTTATCAAAAAGCGTCTTCACTTTCAATTGATGTTCCTTTATTCAATCAACCACCTTGAATTTGTCTTCACTCAACTTTTCAAGAAAGATTCTCTTATCAAGAGACTCATGAAATTGGCCATTTTCAATTGCTCTAACTAATTGGATGGCTGAAAAATCAATAGTGACTGGAATCTTGGCATTGATCCTGTAAAGTAGTTGGAATGGTGACATACCAATTGCCTTTTTTGGAGTAATCATGTCTTCCCACAGTGCATCAGAGAGCCTCTTATGTTAGTTTCTATGATTTTGGTCAAATAAATTTTGGACAATGGTCACTATATTCTTATTACTAGACTCAATTTGACCATTCCCTTGCGGGTAGTAGTCGTATGCATGAGAAAGTGAGATTTCATAGCCATAACAAAATTCGGTCAACTCCATAGAGGAAAATTATGTTGCATTATCAACTAAAATCTTCTGAGGAATTCCAAAACAAATGATAATGTTCTCTTTGATGAAGTTACATGCCTTTTTAGAATTGGCTTGTTTAGCCGGAATATTCTCCACCCATTTGGTGAATTAGTCAGTTTTCATGAGTACATAGATATGCCTTGCACTTGAATGAGGATTGATAACTCTAATGAAATCAAGGCCCCATTGTTGGAAAGGTTCTTCAATAACTACTAGCTAGAGGGGGAGTGCAACAAGTTATGGTATTCTAAAAAATTGTTGACAAGTTTCACACAAGGAAACCCATTTTTGAGCATCTGCAAACAATTTAGGCAAATAATACCTAAAATGGAGGATTTTGTGAGCAGTCACCATGGCATAGAAATTCCCACCACAAGCATGGTCATGATAATTTGTTAGCAAATTTTCTTGGTGCTCTTTGTCTACACAAGTCAAGAAGCATCCATCTAAACCTCTCTTGTATAACACATGATTCCAGATGATGTATCTAGCTGATTTTATCTTGAGATTCCTCCTTTGCTTATAGTTACGATAAGCTAGGAACTCTCCATAAGTAAGGAAGTATGAAATATCGAGAATACCACTTGTTGGTGGTATTTACAAAAAAACACTTGGGGCAAGTCCTATACTCAGACATTCATAGCACAGACACTCCTTTGCATGATTTTGAGTCAATAGAGATTCATCCTTGTCCAATAACCAGCACAATCCATTTCCATTTGACAAAGATTAGATTTGAAGGTCAAATTTCCAAGTCATACTCTTAAATCCTATCTACCCACTTACCTCTCTTAGCTCTTGGATCTTGCTGAGTTAGAATTGATTTTATTGCTATGGACCCCTGGAAATCATCACTACATTGTGTGGAGTTAAGGATGTAGAATATGAAATTTCTTTACTTACTATAACCATGTACATATGTATGTTTATCTATTTTATTATATCTCAATTCATGATCTTTCAGTGGGCAAGTCTCATAAAAGCAATAGGTGCTTTAATGCCTTCTTCATTCTTTTGAACTAAGATGGCCAAAAGTATGTGTTTCTCGAAGCATATCAATACAAAATGAAATATTTATCAAATTTGGGACATACCAGAGTAGGAGCCTTATACTATTGCTTATTTGATTGCATCAAATGTTGCCTTGCCTTCATTATTCCACTTGAAAGCTTTTTTGAGGATTCATCATACTAGTGATGTGCTTAGTCAGCTTGGAAAAATCCTAGGATGAAGTGATGGAGAAAATTTACCTTTCCGAATAAAGGAATGATACTCCCTTATTTCTTATGGGCAAGGATAAATGCTTGAATTTATTTTATCCTCTCTGGATCAATTTTGGCTCCCTCCTTTTTCACGATGTGTCTAAGGAGTTTCCCTTCAATAACATCTGAAGATGCATTTTTTAGGATTCAGGGAAATTCCATGCTGTTGACATCTGATAATTATTTGTTCCAGATGTTTTATGTGATCCCTTAACCTCTTTGGAAAATACCATGAGGTCATCAAGATAGATGAAAATGCAGTGTTTGAGGTCTTTTAAGTAAGATCCATTTCCCATGTAGAAAATGTTTCTCCAATGTTCATAAGACCAAAATGACATTCTATTATAGGAAAAAGTTGCCCCATGGAGTTGTGAAGGCCATTTTATGTCTATCCTTCTTTTGCTACCTCAATTTGGTTATATCTAGAGAAACCATTGATAATAAAAAGTCATCTCAGATCTTGTAACTACCTATAGGATGTGATCCATGATAGGAAGTGGGTAGTTATGTTTTAATGAGGCCTAGTTCAAATTCTGTGAAATCTACACAAATCCTTATTTCTATGGTATTCTTCCACATTGGAACAATATTGGCCACCCACATGGAGTGGTGGATGGGGAATATGATTCTTTCATTCAACATCTTTAGCACTTCTTCTTTGATTTTATCTGCAATCTTCAGGTTATACTGTCATTACTTTTTCCTGAAGGCTTGGCTTTAGGATTAAGTAGTATTGAATGATGCATCTCTTTGGGCTTGAAAGACTTGAGCTCATCATAAGAGTATGTAAAAACATCATAATATCTCCTCAGCAGGGAGATAAAACTTCTCTTCTCTTCTAGGTGAACAACACTTACCAATATTTACCATTCTTGGTTGTTCAAGAGTACCAATGTTCTCTTTTTCAAAATTCAGCAGTGAATCGAGAGGACTCTTTAGCTTTATCCTTGATAAACATGTCATGTTTATCAAAAAAATATTCGAGAGATACATGAGGAATATTTGGAATCTTGTTTCCCTTCAGCCTGATGACCCTTCTGAATCAACTCCATCTATCTCCCCTTTATCTTGCATGTGTACAACACAACTCTCTGATTTAGAGCATCACTTCCTTCATATAAAATATTGTTGAAGTTATCTCTTTATTCCAAAAAGGAGAGAAGATGAATTTGCGTCATTGAAATACCTACCAATTATTTACATTATCCGAGAACACTTGGCTTGAACACCATCTCAAAAGTCACTTTTTCTTTTTTAAAGGACAGATGTGGGGTCATGAGGGAAGCTGAAACTGTAAGAGAGTCGTATTTCTCATTTTTCTCATGGGGAATAGTCTTGAATATAGAAATCATCAAAAGATTCAATGAAATCCCATACTTGGTTCCTATAATGTATTGAGCCTCGGGTTCTTAACTTGATATTGATTCCTTACTTGCTTAGAAATCACCTCAGCATCGCCAAGGACATTTTAGCTTCTTGATACCCATCGATTCAACAACATCCATCCCTGAGAGAAGGGATTCATATTCTTCATTATTATTGGTGTTTTCAAATTGTAAGCTTGTAAGATAAAAGGAAGAAAGTCACCATTCAAGTAGGGAAGTTAGAACCAATGTCACTCCAGAACTTACACTAGAATGGCTTCAATAAAATTCCATTGTCCATAACTGATCTTCTTAATCTTCCATAAGGAAAGGAATCATTCTCTGTCTCTTTCAGAATTCAAGAAGTAGTTACCCAGTACATTGTCTTGAAACAATATATCAACCTTTAGGATCTTCCAATTTTTGGACAGTGTACTTCATCTTTCTCATGGGTAATAAACTTATTCATGTCTCCTTTCAATGGAATGGTTTCCAAAGACCAATCCATTTGTATCTCACCACCTAAATCATATACAGTTCATATCTTACTAAACAACATGCCAAAGGATGGTTGGAATGTCTGCTACCAAAATGGATCAGAAAAACCTTCTTGTTTGGAAAATCCGCAAGGGCCACTTGATCATCTTTAATTCTTCCTACAAGTGGAACTTATTTAGATCTCCATAGAATAACAAGAACTAGTTAGCCCATGTCAAGGTAAGTCCCAAGGAATTATCAACTTTTATTGGCATACATTATTTGAAGCACCTGAGTCGTATTATGCAATTGTTCAATTGGTGGCCTTTGATTAGAAGGGAAAGGTAGAATGGTTATAATATTTCTTGGTTATTGGATGCACTTAGTGAAAACATGTTTTAATGATGGAGGAGTAGGTGGTGTTGGTAGTAACCATTTGGAAAGTCACAGGGTTAAACCACTACCTTTGGGATGTAGCTAACAAGTCTTTCAAATTGCTCTTTGGGTGGGTTTGTTAAAACTCGGATTCAAAAATATGAACCTTGGACATGTGCTCACATGTTCAATGATGTCGAACATAGTGGAAGTAGATGAGGTATGTATTCCCAATGAAGATAATGGATGATCTTGGTGGGTGAAGGAGGCACAACCTTAGAATTTATGGGAAGCTTTAGCAAATGGAGTGGTTGATTGGGTTGGCTGAGTGGTTGATTTAGAATAATAATTTGAATCATTTGCAAGATTAGTCTTAGATACAAAGACTAAAAGTTAGGAGAAGTACTATAAGAATTATTTGGTATGGTAGAGTTCTTCTTGCATCACCACTAGGTCTAGCTTCTATTTCGCAGACTCCATAGAATGTGGAATTAGAGATCCTCTGTTGATTATTTTTATTATGTAAAGTCATTGCCTAAGGATCATTTATCTTCTTATTTTTTGTAGTAGTGGAGGATGAAGCTCCCTTTTGTGACTGAGAGTGAGTATGAAAATTTCACATGATAGAAGTTGGGTGCCTCTTCATTCATCATCATCCTCTCCTAAATAATACTAAATGAAAACTGACTCGTGACATCCTCTTTTACTTCCTAAATCTCTATAATGTTACCATCCTCGCTTTCTTCTTTCAGCTCTTCAATTTCATCTTCTTCCTCCTTCAACACCACAAGATGCATTTCTTAGGGGTGCTTAAAGGGCAAGCCTATACAGGGTGATGTGACCTAATTATTTATCTTATTCAGGAAATGTCCTCTTAGGAGAATCTTTGTTTATGGAATCTTGATCCAACTTACTTCTTAAGTGAGAGAACATTATTAGCCAGATTCTGAACTAATGCGTCTATGGAACGTGCATTCTGAACTTTATTTGGACATCTTTCCTTGTCTGAGACTTTCTTGATCCAAAATTCACATGATCAAGGTCATTTTGATAACATTCAACAACAAGCTTTTGTTCCTCAGTCCCGAGAAAGTCAGACTAGATTCAAGTTATTCTCGAAATCATGTTTTTGGGGCCCCCTCAGGAAGCTCTCTAACTCTCCCATCCAAGAAGAAATCTCAACGAGTTAGTCCTCTGTAGGTCAGAAAAATGCAAAAATATGGTTACAAGATTGTTTTAAATAATTTCGGGTCCGAAGGGTTCGGGTCGTACTGAGGTTCATCGTACCAAGCTTGGGGCCAAAAAAATAAAGAAAATCAGCTAAGTCAGACATTTTTGTCCCAGGCGGTCAGTGGGATAGTTGGGATGTTGGGACGCGAGGGATGCGAAAAGCTGAAACAGCCGAGAGCAGGGAAAATCGTCAAGTTTTGTTTCGCATGGTTTTGGGACAGCCGGGACAAAAGTACGTGCGGGACGCGAACCGGTCGATTCACCGAAAAACATTCCATTTTGGGCAGTTCGGAGATTTTTTTTTTGGGACAGCCGGGACAAGCTTCCCATCACCGTAAAACCTGGGACATTTTTTTCTTGAGCCTTTAGGTAAATCATGCAGACCTGCATGGTGAGAACCAATGGACCTGTGTTTTTGCCCCAGGGTAGAGGTGTTTGTTAAGCCATTAGTGGTTCCTCTTCTTCATCTTCTTCTTGTTCTTCTTTAACTCTTTCAAGAACTTCTTCAACAACTTCCTCTTATGGATGGATATAGTTTAACGGTTCAACTGCAACTCCGTCACCAAGATGTTTGAGATGAAAGGTTGAGTCAAATTCAAGGAAGTACCATTGACTTGTTATTCTTGCAATCTTATTAATAGTAAATCAAAAATCAGCTTGCAAATGTTCTTCAAGATTAGGATTGGTTACACCACTATCCCTTGAAGATCTTGTATACCGTCTTTCTACCAGCTTGATTGTACAATTCAAAAAAAGTTCTTCTAAATTCTCCTCTATTGATTTTGAACTTGTCTTGTTATTTCCAAAGCTTATGCACATTATTATTTAGAACGATAACTCTTGTAGCAGTGTGGTAATGGAAGAAATTTATTCTATTATGCCAAATATCCTCCCTCAAGTTTGATGCAATATCTTCTTGGTTATGAAAAAGTATTCTAGGTCTTAGGACTGGGAGATTACCAATAATAATCATTAGTGGAAGACATAAGGCTTAATCAATTTTCAATTTCAAAATTTATGGTTTTTGGATACCTGATTTTTTTGAATTTTTGTGGTTTTGATGTGGTGCAGAGACAACAAATCTACCCCATGGTCGGCGCCAAAAACTGTTGGCGAAATAATTTGTCGCTAGGACAAATTAGTTGATTTTTACCAACACTCTGGGATATTGTCCCTCCTTCTTGAAAGGGGGTATCCCTTATTATATGTGAAATAAAAACAAATTTTTGGTTAGACAATAAGTCTGGGATCCACTAGGCACACTCCACTACACCTGCGACAAATGATTGTAATTTTGTGCAAGGAAGGTTGGATTGGGAGTGGGAATTTAGAGAAGGGGTTAATCTTTCAAGTAGGCTAAACCATATTCTTACAAGCATTAACCAAAGATATATTAACACAAAATTAGAAGAAATAAAAAAAATCTGCTAATTATATCAAGACAAAATAAACTATGAGCATAAAATCTCATTCATTCATTCATCCGAAAATGTTGAAACACCTTTCTTGATTGACATGTTTACAAAGTTGTAAAATGAGAGAGAGAGAGAGAGGAAGCATATAGAAATGGAAATACAAGAATTTCTATCTTTGCTTTGTTCTTTGTAGTTATCTACTCTTAAATTCACAAAATTGACAATGCCTTGAAGTGAGGAAGTCACTACAATATATAGTTTTCAAGCAAGAGTCTTCACCTACCCCCACATGTTTTTTCTCTTGTCTTTTACAACTTATAACTCTTTACATTCCTAGGAAAGAAATTAAGTCCCCCTTTATTAATTGAGGAAAAATTATTACAATTTTAAACTATAGTCACTATTAGTGCAGATTCATAGCACCCCTGGATGTTTATCAGATTTCTAGTTTGATATTTGGACATCCAGTGTGAATGCACAACATTGAATCTTTTCCCCAAGTGTGGGACTTGTAAAATGGGAAAAGAATCTCCATATTAGAGGTTGGTTCCTCTTCCTAAACTACCTACCACAAGCTATTCCAGTGCAGGAAAGCTAATCTAATCCTAATCTAGCTTCCAAGGAGATAGGGAGAGAGAGAAAAGAGGAAAAAAGAAGCCTACACTAAAACGGTGATACACCAGAGAAGGAAAATGTTGAACATCTATCAAAACTGCCATGGAACAAGAAGTGAGAAATGGGAAGGATGGATAGATGCATCACATGCCCAAGGATAGATTTCACAGAGAAAATGTCCCAAAAACTCCATGAACATAGCTCAAAACCTGTAATGAACATTCAAACACGCACAAATACCTGCAATGAAGAGAGGCAAGAAGAAAACAAGCAAAAAATGAGCAAGGGTGGACAGATGCACCACAAAACACGTTTTTTGTTGCTCCAGAAGTTTGCACAAAACATCATTTTAATGGTAAAAGGAAACAATTCCATTACAGAGCAGGGGAGGAGGTTTAAACTCCATTTTCAACCCTAGGGAAGAAAATAAGGGAGGGCAGAGTAGAAAATATGAACAACCACTTACAAATGAGCCAAATCTGGCTTTTTACAATGAAGGTTTGAGCTAGGAGAGAGAAACATGGGAAAATGGAAAGGAATCATTCAAACACTAAAAAAATTACATTAAAATAGCATGGGCACCCTCAAAAGTTCATTCCCCGATGTTTTTGACCCTACTGGGAGAGAATACGAGCCATACTTCATTAAAAATGGTGGTTGAAATGTCAGTTTTGTTTCTTCTCCATGCCAGAGGCGTTTTTTAATTTTCTCTCTCCAAACCTTACCAAAACACAAAATTGAACCCTCCATCATGCAGATAATTTCACCAGCTTTCCAATGACACCAAGAACATGAAAATTTGAGCTTTGGATCAAAAGTTATGCCCTCCTGAAAATTTAGGGCAAAACTAGGGCAAATTTGAATTGGCGGGCCCGAAATTTAAAATTTTCCCTCTTTTTGACTTTGGGAAAAATTCCCCAAAAATCTTCACCTCCCACTGACCCGATGCCATGTGGCACCTTTTGATTGGTCGCGGGCCCTCCCCTTACCTTTTTATGCCTTTTAGGTCTTTGGAAAATTTTCCAAAAATTCTTCGCCGCCACGATGCTCCGAGGACACGTGGCATGTTCTGATTGGCCTTCGGGGGCGGGCCTAAACTAGCTCTTTTCCTCTATCGCACCCACCCTAAGATTTTCACCAGCCACGTGGACACATGGCAGCTTCTGATTGGCGTGGGCCATCGGGTTCAGGCTTCCCTTTCAATATTTTCCCTATTTTGGCAAAAGGGAAAATTTCCTTCCACTCTCCCGCCGCCCAATGCTCCGAGGACACGTGGCATGCTGTGATTGGTTGGCGGGTCTCCACTTCCAAATTTTCCATTGCGCCAACCTTGGAAAAAATTTCAATTTCTCTCCGTCGAGCTGAACTTTGATAGGCCTGAGGACACGTGGCCTTCTCCTATTGGCTGGTGGGCCTTCGAGCCAAAAAAATTTCTTTGACTGCCCCGACCGATCCTTGGAAATTTTTCAAATTTCCCTCCATCGTCTGCCATTCCACCACTGATGTGGTGCATTCCTATTCACTGGCAGACCTCCCTTGGGAAAATTTCCCTCCAAAACTCCGCCGAGCCATAACTTGCAAAATACAAGGAGTTAGAAGGAAAACTTTACCTTTCTGGAAAGCTGAGAAGATTTTCTATCCAATGAAACCATTTCCAAAAAACTTTGAGTGCCTAAAAAGTAGAAAAAATCATCTAAGGCACAAGGGAGGAAGGAATGAAAGGAAGTTAGCCAAAAAATGAGCAAGGGACTTATTTTGGATAACAGTCACATCTTAATGATTAAGACAAAAGTGAATAAAATGAGAATGAAAAGTGCAACCCCCTAATGAAGAAATAAAACATGAAAGAAGGGAGGAAGGGGTGGGGAAGAGAGAAAGGAGAGAAGATAGATACTCAGATGAAGGTGATGTTGCATTTTTAGATGGATATTCCTCTGATGATGGACCCTTGGAAATTTCTTCTTGAGAAATCTAGATCCCTTTGAATTCTTTGTTATACCAAGTTGTCACGAGTGTAACCTTCTCAAGTCGTGGAAGGTGGACAAAGCTCAAGTACTTGACCCAATTTTTAGAGAGAGCATTGATGTTATTGCATTCTATGAATCGTAACTCATGTTCCTTTGTGGTTTTTGCTATGATGGCCCTTATCTCAGTGAGAGACTCCAATGTGTCTTTGTTGAAAGAAAATGGATCTCCAACCTCCTCCTTGACAAGATCTTCAAATGGCTTTAGCAAATCATCCACCGAAGTGTTCTCATCCACTGCTGACACTTCAAGTTTATGTATCTTAACATGACATCCCCTTGCATCTTTGAACTATTTTCCTCATATGAATACAATCCACCAAGAGCATGGCTTAGCATTTCATAATGAGAAACCAAAGTTCTATCCCATACATGGGACAAGTCTTCAGATGTAGAATTGAATACTTTCCTAGTCACCAGTAGGGAAGAGTTGACTTTGCACATCTGGATAACCAATCGAAACACATGGTCTCAATTCTCCTTTTCTTTTTCAATTTCTTCTCTAGTCATGCTTACTTTGATAGTAGTAGCACTCATGTACTTGAACAATGAAAGGATCTCATGAAGCAAGATTTTACCTTTTTCTAGAATCTTGCTTACTCATTTATCATTTTCTCTTCCCTGCAAGGTGAAACCTTCTATTTTCTGATAGAGTATGGATTAAATCTACCAATGGAAGTAGCTTCCTCATCTGAGAGATATGGGGTAGTGTTCGGGTCCATGAATTTTTGCACATATGAGGTGAGAGTCCTTATATGATCTTCTAGTTGATCAATTTTTTCCTTATACTCTTGGTTTCTTACAAGAAGGTGGGTTAAATATTCCTTAAACAGATGAACATCTCCCTCATGTGTTGTCAGTCCAAGAGGAATGGTGTTGATCTCATAATTATATTGGGCCATCTCATTGATAGGAGTGATGACTTTAGGCTGAGTTACCTCCACATACTTATTTCCCATTCACGTGTCGCTCAAAAAGTGAAAAACAAATTTAGCTTTCTTCCCTTTCTTTTCTTTCACCATAGTAGATATAGCCTAAAAATCTAGGATCACCACTTTTTGGACTGTATGGGTCTCTCCTCCAATCATATCTTGTACCCATGAGAATGTTTCATTCGCTTAAATCTCAATGTTAGGCATGATAGCGATTTCTTGCTTTGGTTGAGAAGGTACATCCTGAGTGGGTTGAATAGGTGCAATTGTAGAAGAAGATATACTTCGAGTTATTTGAAGGGTCAGTGGCTGAGGTAGATCAATTTCACCTTGTTTCATACCTTATACATGATATTGGTTTGCTCTTTCATTTTTGTGTGTCCTCAAGTAGTGAATCAACTTGAATTCCATTGACTTTCTTTTTGTGAGCCTTTCAGAGTGGGTAGAACTTGAAGCTTTCTCCGTTGTCTTTGAATTGGAGAGGGGAGATGTTTGTTTCTTGAGATCTTGGAGACATCATGACTCAATGAATTCTACTCTCTTATTCTTGAGCAACTCATTAGATCTTTGAATCACTGCCTTAGTTTATTCATAGATATCCCTTTTCTCAGATACTCCAAGAAACCTACGGGAGAGGTGAAGCTTTCATAGCTGGATACTCAGGGTCATATGGCTCAGTTCCATCATCATAAATTCGTTCCTCGAACAAATCAAATCCAAAATTCCTCATTTTCCCAATTTTCATCCTCATATGATCCCTTTCTCTAATCTCAAGATCATTAGAACAATTCACTCAATAGTCCTCAATTTTTGGAACATGGTGCAAGTCACGGATATGGAACATATCAGGAGTGCTTCAAATGTAAAAGTTGGCTCTTGAAGTGTAGGAATAGAGATTTAAATATGATAAATAAGCTTCCAAATTTGATGCATCAACAAGAGACTTACATGAGAAAATTCCTAAATAGATAGGGAAAGACACACCTTTATTTTTTCAGCTTTCAAGTTTTCCATTAACATGAGCAAGTTGTCTACAAAGTTCAAACGTGAAGATCTTGTCGCTGAGGTACCTTGGAAGTTTTCACGAAGTGACGTCAAATCCAGATACCCTGATATACCAGAAAGTTGAGAGCTGTGTGAAGGACTCGTATCTCTTGATCAAAACGAAATCTTGTGAAGATAATCTCAGTCCTAGATTTCCCTTGAGCAATATTATGACACACATGGTGAATGCATCATTTATCCTTGCAAAGTGGTGATTAATTTTCTTTAGGGTCAATTGTGGATATCTCTCATAGGTGGCGGCCTTTTAGGAGAGGTTTTGTGTGAGAGTTAGACCTCTGAAATATCTCGTACTTGCCAGATCATACACTAAGTATGATGTGATTACAAATTTCATGGTGAATGGCAGCTGGAGTAACTAAAAGTGGAGATTATCATTGATTATTTTACCCCATTCAATCATTTTATTTCCCTCAATGATGGTAAGGATGAACAATGCCATCCAGTCTTGAAAGTCCTTAATGGTTTTCTCTTCCATCACCCTGCTCAATAGGATGATAACATCCAAAAATTATTCAGGAAAATCATGCCCAGACCAAACCTTTGGTACACAGGAGGGATTTCTTACCTGATTCAACCATGAGCCCAATATAATGCCTTGGAGGTATGAATCCATCTTCGACCATTCTCCTAATCCAAATTCTTTTGGGATGATTACCATTTTGCTCCAGGTCAAAATCTGCATACTTTGTGAAATTCCTTTGGGGGTGAGCACTGCCAAAATTGAATTGTCATCTGCCCTTATGATTCTCGTATCTAGTTCATAGCATTGAGCACAATCCATCACAATTTATGTGCTTTGGATGGATAATGGGTGGTCACCTATGGCATACAAACCACGTGTGTATACTTTTTCTTCTACATGTTCCCTGGCACCCCCAAGCATTTAGCTCTTTAGATACTCTGAATCCATGTGAGTGACATCGTTGTCACCCACATCTATATAATCTGATGTAATGGTTGAAATGGGCTCCAAACTAGAAAATTTGAACTTCATTATTGCAAAAATCCACTAGGTGAGAGAAAATGAGGAAGACAACAACTTTCTGCACCTAAAATAAACACTTTCTATTTTTAGTAAGTAGGAGCTAGGGGCTGTGTTTTCTAATTTTTTTCTTTTTATTGATTTTTTCAATCTCCTGAAGCTCTTAATATACTAAATACACTTTTTTGGATGTCTCTCTGATGATTTCTGACAGTTACTATTTTTAGATAGTGTTTTTTTGCTTTTTTGTTCCAAATTGCCTAGTTTGTCTTCTTTACTGATCTTTAAGTGCACTGATTCAAAAGGGTTTGTTTTTTTTCAAAAAAAATTATTTATAGAAAGTGGAAAGACTAGATACTTACTATATTTAGAAATATAACTTGCCCTTATTGGATTACAATGAAAACAACTTCACTGGAATAGGCTCGCTCCCAAGATCTCATGCTCATAATTTTATCTCAATTCGCCTGCCGGAATGCTTGGAAATTGAAAAAATGTGATCTAGGGCATAAAGCTAGGGTTTAATACCATTAAAAAATTAGAACATGATAGGGTTTTTTTCACTGTGAAGGTGCCTAGGTTGTAGAACATTTGTGAAAATTTCGTTCAAATCCGCTCACTGGTTTGGGAGATATGAATTTTTCTTCGTTTTGGTGCTCATGGCTTCCCTAAATGAATTTGTAGGTATGTATAAGGAAATTTCATGTGTGCAAAGCTTTTTGACATTAAAAATGAATGCATGGGTCGAGCTGGTGAAGGAATGAGGTAAAACGAGCTTGGAGAGGTCTTTAAAAGCTCATAATAGTTTATTTTTATGTTATGTAAATGCTTTAAAACCTAGATTTGAAAGCAAGAGGGGGTGGGGAGAATTTTTTTATCCCAAATATCCCCACTATCCATGGGATAGTTGGGACATTTGGAGCAGAAAAATTTTCCCCCTTCCCTGAGCATGACAAGTGGTAGAGTGAGAGTGGAGAGCTAGGGAGATGAGAGAGAAACACTTAAGCACCTGGGTAGCAAAATCTTTGGTCACATGATAAACCTAGGAAGGGGCTAAGGGTGGGGGAAAAAAATGTCCCAAATTTCCCAATTTTTCCCTGGACAGTTGGGATAGTAAAATGTGTCCATGGGTTAATCATGAAACATAGCCAATTTGCAATCAAAATCACTTAGCACCCACTGGGGAAAATGGAAGGTCATGTGACGAACCAAGAGCAACAACTGAGGAGTGGGGTGCATTTTTTTGTCCCTAGTGTCCCCACCATCCTCACTATCCTTGGGAAATTTGGTACAATTGGGATAGTCAGGATACCAAAATGTGCCACACACCTAACTGAGAAAATGACTAAGTCCCCAACACTTGAAATCACTTTTCTCAAAGTTTCACGAGGTCTTTTCAGGAAATTTTTTATATCATTTTGACTCCCAAGATCGATTTAAAGTTCAAATAGATGGTTTTCAAGACCTGATTATGCCTTCTTCTCTAAATAAATCTTCTTTTTCATTCAAGACCATCAATTGAGTCTACACAAACTGATATGCCTTGAGAAGAACCATGTCTTGAGAAGAAATTTATGATTCCATCATGAAGAGGGTTCTTCAAGATTTCTAATGATATCTTTTTTGTCTCTTGAATCATCCCAAATCTTATGGAATCTTCCGTTGAAGTTGAGGTACTATTATAAACTACAAGCTCCTCAAGCCTCTAAAACCCGCTTTCACTTATCTTGTTCCTAAACCTACAAAACCTTCCTAAATCTTCCTAAACCTGCTCCATTGAATTTAAAACTCTTCAATAACATATTTAGATGGTTTTAGGAATGTTGATCAGTCCCAAAGGATGCACACTTGTCTCAAAAGGACTAAAGAATATCCTTTTTAGGCTTACTGAAGAATATATCCTTAGAACAACTGCACTGAAAGAAATTCATGAGCTTATTACCATGTTTCAAATGGTTGGGAAATTTTTTCACAATACATATGAAGGTTTTCAAATATGGTCATAATACAAAATTTGAATGATCCAAATGATGCTTTAAGAGGGATTTCAAAAAAAAAAATTGACACTAGGGTAAAGTTGTCATGTTTTCAACTCGAATTTTGACCCTGCAAAAACACATGACGATAAGGCACAAATTCTTAAACATTTCACCAATGAATCTATAGACACCTAAAATCCACTTCTACATTTTTAATTCTAAAGTGGTACTCATTATCCTCTATTTCACCATTTCCATTATAATTAGCGATTTCCGCTAATTAACTAACGTTTCCCTCCATTTTGGTCAATTAATGACACTTCATCAATTAACTAGATTCTATCAAATTCCATATGCCAATTAACAACATTTCATTAATTATAATCCTCTTTTAATTAATAATTAGATATTGATTAGCTAATTAAGCCTTTTAAAAAAAAGCATTTAATTAATAAACCCTCTTATTGGTTGAATCTCGCTTTCAAATGCTTCTGAAAATCATCAAATTCCTTTTAAAACACCTCCAATTAGCCTAAAAATATTATTGTAACCTATTAATTAATGTAATTGATTAATTAAAAACACCCTCAACTCACATAAAGTGTTAACTAAAGGTTAACTCACATGTTAACTCACTTAGCTTTGTTTAACTAAACTAAAGTTAATTTATGTTTTATTCATTAGTCCCACATGCACCAAGTTGCAAACTTTTCCCAAATGGAAAAACCTATTAAAAGGACCAAGCTCATTTCTCTCAAATTTACACCATTTTTTGAATATCATTAATCATATAAAACATACGAGCCTTACTCCATTGTTGGAATAACATGCATCACCATTTACATCCATTTCTTCAAGCTAGTTAGTAAAGGAATATCTAATATGGCCTTGTAGCCATTATTAGAGAGATCCTTTTCACCTTTAATAAAGTAGGAACAACACACATTTTGATATGCTTTTAAATATTCATAGGTTCAATTATTGTTGAAATCAATTAAACATAGTAAGAGTGCTTGTGATTTTAAATGGTTAATTTAATTTATATTTCTTTGTTGCATTCCATTAAGCTTTGATCTTTGAGGTTTCATTTCTAAACTTAAGATTCACTCTAGATTATTATGGTGGTATTATTTATTAGTTAGTTATTGCAAAATTTTTGGTTTGTTATCATTTGGCATGCCCGGACGGGACAATACCTAGATTAGATTCAACATTTCTAGATTAGCTTCAAGATTTCTAGATTAGTTTCAAGATTTTTAGATTATTTTCAAAGTTTTGATTTACTAACCATCTTTTGTGCATTAATGGATAAATATCAAGTTTCATATCTAGTTTAGGTAGGATTGTCTTGTTTATTTTCTTTTTGCAGGATCAAATGAGGTGACATGCTGTCAAACTTGATCCAAATAAAAAAAAAATTTACCTTTTTGAGATATTTCCAAAAAAATCCCTATGTTTTTAGAGCACCTATAAGAAAGTTTTCACATATTGCTTTGAATGGGTGTGCATATGCTATGATGTCCACACACACACGATCTGAGAGTTCGCATGCTACTTCTCTAAATGTCGCACATATGATCCATTATCCTTCCCGTGCAGGAACGTAAAAATATGATTTCTAGCCTCTGTGCATGACCTACGCATGTGATCCAAAGTCCACATATAAGCGTCCATCTAGCTTTGAAGGTGCAGACATATGCTCCTCTGGCCGCACTACTACAAATCTATGCATACGCTGCAAATTCCGTGCATATGGTCTCTGTGTTTTTGACAGACCCGCTACACACACTGTTAGATCCCACGCATACGGGTACTCTAAAGTTCCATGCCTACTGCTTCACTAGCCACGTAAGTGTTGAATTCTCAGAGATACACATATTTTAACTATAGACCCAGGAATTTTCTTTGAAGCCCATGCATATGCTAACAAGGCTTGTGCATATTCTCACAGATGCCCCACATGCACTCCGTGTTGAAATTTTTGGCACATTTTTCACAGTTTGACTTTTTGATTTTTTTTGTTTTTATAAGCTGCATGTTTTTCTTAACTGTTATTTTTAGGTATTTTAACTTTTAAATCAAATTTCTAAACATTTTTTTAGGTTTTTTATGAATGCTTGGATTTTCATATTGTGTGTAAAGTTAAACTAATAGTTTTTTTGTATGCTCTTCTCTTGCACCTTATGGTGATCTTGAGAATAAAAAACAACTCTTAATTTCTTTTTGGCTTAACCTTGGGTTAAGTGAAAATTTCATCTTTCATTTTGGATTAAAGGAATTGAAAATTTTCCTAGAAATATATGCAAAAGAAACGCACACATGTTCCTTAAATGGGTCACCTAATTGCAAATATTTCATTATACTATTTAGCTAGATTTTTTATTATGTATGCTCTTCTCTTACATCCTTGGATGATCTTAAGAACAAAAAAAAAACTATCAATACTCTTGTTTATTAATGTGATTTTCTTGGCTAACTACCAAAACTTGGATTTAAAGGACCAAAATAGCTTTCTAAATAAAGGATAATCTAAAAAAAAATCTTACTACATGTGTGTTGCATGTTTGCCAAATGGTGGTCTAAAACTAAAATTCCTAATCCAAAAGATAAGAAAATACACCACATTCATCATTCATCACACTAATATATATATATATATATATATATTAAGGTTTCAGTTAATAGATACAGCTCGTCTACTTTGAACCAGGAGAAACTCCCTTTAGCATAAGCCTTAAGATTAAAAAAAAAAAAGGGATGCTCCTATGAACCCCCAAAGTAGTGCAATGCAAGAGGGAACCTTGTGGACCAAACGGGAAGAACCCCACTTACCTACTTGATCTACTAAGAACTTTTGAGATTTTAGCATCAAAAACTTATCTTCACATGACCCTAGTGAAGATACAAATGAACGCATTTATTTCTCATTGCATTGAAGGGGGTAAAGTAAAGACGGGATACTCCAAGGTTTAGTCAGTGTGACTTCCTTGTAAAACCGTGCTTGTACAGATTTTTTTGTGACAACCTAGTTTAGAGAAACAAATAGGAAGCCATTATGTCTTGGAGGTCAACTTAATTGACTCAAAACATCATGTTCTAAATAGCCATCATGAAGCAACTAAATTATTAATGAAGTCAAAATCTTGTTATTCAAACAATGGGATAGTCCATCATAGTTGGGGCCTAGTGATTATTCATCATGAAAATTATGACGTGTTATTTTGTATTAGTTTTTCACTTTCCTTAATACAAAGAGAAATTTCGCCAAAGGTATACTTGGTTTTTTTTATCACCACTTGGTTTTACTCCTTTTTTATTATTGTTTCCCATTTTGGGAGAACAAGAAAAAAATATACACTTCATAGTGATAATAGAAATAATTATGTCCACCACTTTCGCAAGTCTACTTACATGACATTCCTTATGATAACCGGAATAATAAGTATTGAAAGTGTGAATGGTATGTCTTCATGTTTCTAGTAGGCCCTTCATCTCAAACCCATAATGAGACATATTATCATTATAGTTAGGTAGTCTCATCATTGAATTCCTTTGAGTTGTTACACTTATCTTATCTATAGACATACAATATTGATACTTAGGCCTTTTTTCCTGTTGTGAAACTTGATCTAAGTCTCTGAAGTTGTACTGTTACAACTGCTGTGCATAAATAAAAACTTATTGCTATAATTAGACTTAGTTTTTTGATTCCAACATTGTCTTGATTTTTTGAAGAGACATTCATTACTTTGTTCATAATTTTAGTGACATCATTTTGATACTAAAAATCTTTCCTTTGTCTATAAGGCTTGATTTACGTGTCTAAATAGTGTTATTGTGATGCTCACATGTGTGGCCTACTTTTTCATTACTTGGAATTTGTTTGTGTCCAAAAAAAAAATTAGTATACTCTTGTCGGAGAGTTTACGTCAACACATTTTCTTATTACTTAAGTATTGCTTATTCTTAAACTTGACCTAAGTAATGACATTGTGTTGTCACTATTTGAACCAAAACTATACTTGGAAGAAATCATAGGTTGTGACTTTTCTTATGGATTAGATCACAATCTTGATTATTTGAGTCCTATATTACTTGTTAAGTATGTGCTGTGACTTATTGGTTAGTGTTTCATTATTATTCATTGAAGTTCCTTAGTGAAAATTGCCTTTAGACATAATATTATTATTTGATTGAAATTATTTGTAAGCGATGTTTCACTTTGTTACACTATGCTCTATTTTGTCGTAGGGTTCTTTTAAACCAACCTTAACAAAAATTAGTTCATTATTCCTCTTACAACAAGGATGGGGCAAGTGAACATTAGGGTTCTCTGGTCCCATAATAGAACAAATCCCTTGGATCCTATTTTGAGAGGACAAAATCTTAGTGGATCATAATGGTGGTGAGGAGGATTCTCCTCAGGTAGATCACAAACTTTATCCCACCCTCATTGATGAATTCTTATTTCATAATAAACATAGCAGTTCTTATGCACATTATAGAGTTAGGGGTACACGGTGGCTTCTATATTTTATCCCACTCTCATTGCGATGACATGGTTTGAGGAGAATATGAAGAAGTAGAGTGTCCCTCTACATTACGTTGATGAAATTTTTAATCTGGGTCATGCCTCTATTTCTAGGCTAGCATACTGGTGGATATCACATCCTCCATAGTTAGAACTCATCGTGAAGATCAGGGAGGAAATGATGATCATTAGGACCCTCATACTCAAGCTTCCTCATGTGTAACTCATAAAGAGATACCACATATGGAGGTGTCCATGGAAGAAAAAATATAAGACCTCACTCTCCAATTGGCAAGTTTGTCTTCGCATGTTAGCAAAGAATCTACAAAGACATCTAGACAAGAAAAACCTAAAGCTTCGTACTACGAGTCTTTCACTAGAACTCCCAAAACCCCCAAAAAGGAAAAACCTAAAGAGGGTTACGAAAGGTTATACATAGATAACCAAGATGATGAATTGGCAATATATAGGCCTAGCCTGTAGACACAAAATCATGCACTTTAGGCATTATTTAGCCTGGTCTTATACTACTATTTAGAAGGTTCTCAAGTGAATAAAGTACTAATTAATCCCACCTTTTGGCCATATTTTTCTTATATTTTATTTCACCATTCCCACATATTTTCTTGCACTTATTCCTCCATTTTGCAATTGCCTCGTCATTCTACCTTGAAATCAGGATGCCCAGGCTTGTATTGGGGTGCCCTGGTCCCACCTTGGGCGCCCCGATCTATGTTTATCTTTCCAACTTCTTTTAGGGGCCTTTCTAGCCATTTTTCATCCTTATCCTTTTCCCAGTCAGCTATGTCGGGGTTAATTATGAAATTAAGCTTGAGAACCCTATAAATATAAAGTTATAAGACCATAATGAGGGTCCTAATGTCACATATTACTATCACTCCATCTAGAGTTGCATCCATTGCATCACTTGCATCCACATAGTATCATGCATCAAGGTTAGGAGATCTGCATCAACACACATATCATAGGGGGAAGGATTCTATTTTGTTCCATGCTCACATGCTACTACATTTTCTATAGTTACTATTGCTTGCTACTTCACAAAGTGCTACATGTATAAGAGCACCTAAGGCAGGACATGCACACACTCACCAGAACTACATCCATGTCTGAAATGTAGTGCAACGCTTAGTGATAAGACCACTAGTGTGGAAGTTGAGGTAAGTCCAACCCATTCATTTTACATATTTATTTTTCTTAAGGTTTGATACTTCCTTTCTTCTTACATGTTATTATTCAATTTATCCAACAAATCCAGTGCAATAGATAGAGGCCATTTAAGATCAACTTACGACTATATAAAACTCATATATGGAGCTTTTAGAGAGATCAAGGTGCCCAATCTACAGACCAGGGCACCTTGGGGTGCCCCAGTACCTTCCTAGGTGCCCCATTCAGTTAAGATCTTCCAGATCTATTCTTTGCAGGACTTCTGAGTGATCATTTACACTTCCAGATTTTGTTTCCAGACCTGCGACAATCTCTTCGAATCAGCTAAGCCATTCCTCTTCCTTCTCTTGCATACTTAGGGTTTTATTTCACTTAGAATAATTATTTACTATTGTTTTCATACTGATTTAGTTTCATTTATACAATTTTTTAGTCCTCCTAAGTAGATTAACATTAGTGGCTATACTTCAATAGTTTAGTTTCCATTTTTTTTGTTAACCATTTTGGTGAGCCCAACCATATAAACCCCTCCCATTGTTAGGGTTTCCTCCATCCCTTTCCTATGCCTCCATCTACTGAGGAATTTATTGAAGCTCACCTTAAGGCCATCAACAACCACCTTTTCGAACACCCACAGGATTTAGATTTACTTTTGCGTGTGACTCGTGAAGAGGCTACCAACTTGGTTGAACTCAATTCTTCTATAGCTCTACCCACTTTTATAGCCACTCAACCCCCTACTTCTACAATTCCACCTATATCTACTATTCTGGTTTTAGTTCCCACTCCTACCAATCACTTCACACCTCCCTTGTTCTCACATCAATGGTAACCCTCCTCTGTTGGCAATCAATATTTAACCTCTCTGTATCACAATCTACAAGCCCAAATTTGCAAACGCAACAGGCCACTACATCTCCATATTTATATTCTACTTTGTTTTTTCACACTCCATTCGCACGTATCCTCTCTACTTTCCCTCTCCCTCCTAACTTTGTCACTCCTAAATTACCCATTTTCAATGGACATTGTGACCCACAGGAGCATCTTCGGGCCTTTCATGTTACTTGTCTTAATTTTTTTGATGATCATTTTATCTAAGCTAAACTCTTTCCTCATAGTCTCTATGACTACGCCATGTGTTGGTTCTATGATTTACCTATTCATTCCATAGCTTCCTTCACCCATCTAGTTGATGCTTTTCTCACACATTTCTCCATCAACATCGGTTGTAAGATGTCCTATGCCCAACTAGTACAGCTTAAGCAAGGACCCAATGAGCAGTTCGTTAATTATGTTTTAAGATATAAGAATAATCTAGCTAAAATGACTAATGTATTGGCCAATGCTGAACTGTAAGACCTCTTTATACAAAGTCTTTTACCGCCTCTCAAAGAAAGCATTCTCTTTGAGACATTTTCTTCTTTTGATCAACATTTTCATACTCTTAAGCTCCGTGAATCTAATATTTTATCCATCGGTAAGGTTAAGTATCAGGAACAACCTTCATCCTCCACTCATTTTCAAAACAAGACACCATTCAAACCCTCTACATCTAAGCTGACTGACAATAATATCACTATGAATGCCATTATTCCTTCTAAGGAATTTCAGTCCTAACCACCTAGACGTATGTTTATCAACCTTCTTATGGCACCACATCTTACCTTAAAACAACTCCTCAACAAAAACCTCATTACCCTTCCTCCACCACTCAAAATAGACCCATCACGACCTAAAGGGTGCTATTATAATGAAAACTTCTGTTGTGATTATCATCGTTGTTTGGGACACTCTACCAATTGATGTCTAAAACTTCACACAATTATCCAAGATCTACTTGAAAATGATAAGCTCAAATTTCGTGAACCTACTAGCCCTGCTCTTGCTAAAGATAAGGGTAAAATCAAAATTTTTAATAATGATTCCCATCAATGAGACAAAAAGACCGTGGATTCTTCAGCTAATCATACATACCATGCCACACCACCTCCAGATGCGGGCTAGCTCAACTTCTTAGTTGCTAACACTGACACGACATCACCCGTTATCTATTTTTTTAACACCGACTACCATGCTACATTCATATCCGATCATTTACATATTTAGGCATCTATTGGCTCAACCTTTATCAACAACACTAAGGTTGATCCATCCTCTCCTATTAGTGCATGTTCTTTGTCCTTTTTACGATCTACCAGGTACCCTACATCACAAATCGAATATCCCTTCGACAAACCCATTCTTTGATCAAGAGTTCTTGTCTATGAAGAACACTCTCACTACGTTACAAGAAGGAAAGTTATGGTCAAATAAGAAGTATCAATCTGAGGAGTTATGTCCTTATCCTTTCGATAGGGCTATGCTACAAGTTCCCTTCCCTAGGCATTTTTGATTGTCCAAAATTTGACAAATATGAGGGTAAGGGTGATCCAAAGGATCACGTCAAAGACTTCCTCATGGCTTGCTAAGAGGTTACATTCAGTGATAATTATATTATACGCCTATTCCCATGGAGTTTAGGGGGACAAGCTCTTGAATGGTTCTTACACATCCCAAATGGATCTATATCTACATGGCCATAATTGGCATAAAACTTCATGTGTCACTTCTCCTTCAACATGGAGAATGATGTTACTACGATTGATCTATTCAATGCAAAACAACATAATAATGAGAACTTCATCATTTTCTTACAATGGTGGAAAGGGCTAGCTTGTCACTTCCCTTACTCCATACCGAAGAAAATGTTAGTTGGCATTTTCGTGCCCAACTTGCACCTTGAAATTGCTTTCCACTTGCAAATACATTGTGGTAATACCTTTGAAGAGGTCATCGAGTAAGGTGAAAAAATTAAGAAAGTATTGTTAACAAAAGGGACATTAAAATCCTTCTCACATGATAACCAAGACCAAAAAACCTAGCGATAGATAAAATTGTGTTCCCAACAAAACAAAAACGTCGTAGGAGACAAAATTCCATATTCCAAACAAGTACAAGTGGTAAAAAATCATGCTCCCTCAAAACTAACTAAGGGAACTTCATCCCTTGAGTATAAACATCACACATTTACTCCTCTATTTGACTCCATGTCATCAATACTTAAACAATTAGAGGCAGTTAACATGGTCAAATATCCAGAAATAAACCCTCATCATGAAGATGCACCTAAACGGTCTTAGTTTAGAGAAAATGATTATTGTAACTTTCATCGTGTTAAGGGGCACAAAACTAATAAGTTCCTCAAGATGAAGCACTACATCTATGACATCATTGAAAGTGGTGACGTGGAAATGTATTTTGCATGCCCTAGAAAATTTGTCAATGCTAACATGGGGATTTTCAAAGAGCCTTTCTAATTAACTAAAATTAGGGGCAACAACAAAAACAAAAACACACTAGCTACATGCAATATATGAGGATACTAAAACACTGTAGGTACTATGCACACATCAATAACTATGGACAGGCATTTTCACCCTATGTTCACTACTAAATGAATTTTTTACCGTAATATTTTTCATCTTGTAGAAGGAGACACTCCTCTACATTTTCCTTTTTCTCATTCCAGACTTGAGATCTAGTCACATCGGTCTGTCAGTAAAATCTACAATCTACGTAGGATATCAGATACACATCTCTAGTCCCGAAAAGTCCAGTTTTAGAGTGATCTAACTCACAACCATAAAGCACCTAGGCAAGGTATCAGTAGACACAAAATTGTGCAGTTTGCTGGTCTACATTATTTAGGAACCTTGGTATCTATAAATACTCATAATTATAAGTTTATGACCGTGAATCGCAAGATGATCTAGATTAATCCCACCTTGTCTGGCGCATCTTTATCTGTCGAGCTATGACAAGTGTGTGAATTCCCGCATATTTTTTTAGGACTGCCCTATCAAGAAATAAAGAAGTTTCGCAACTGTCCCATCATTCTAGCTCGCAAAATGAGTGCACCCCATTGACCTGTACTGGGGTGTCAACAATGGTGCTTACTGATCTTATCGTTGCACTACTTTTCTAGACCCAAATGTCTTTTTGGTGTGCCTTTCTAGCCATTTTCCATGCCTTAGGTCCTCTTCTTAGTCGGCACTTTGTGTAATAGCGAGTAATAATACCTATAGAAAATGTAATAGTATGTTTGCATGAAATAGAATAGAATTATCCCCCATGTTGTGTATGTTAATGCAGATCTCCTAGCTCTTGATGCATGACATCTATGTGGATGCAAGTGATGCAATGGATGTAACTCTAGATGGAGTGATAGTAGTATGTGACGCTAGGACCCTCATTATGGTATCATAACTTTGTATTTATAGGGTTATATTGCTCTAATTTCGTAATTAACCTCGACATGATCCGACTAAGGAAAAATATAAGGAATGAAAAATGGCTAGAAAGACCCCAAAAAGAAGTGGGAAATTGGAACATGGATCGGGGCACCTCAAGTGGGACCAACATGCCCCAGGATGCCCCAATATAGGCCTGGGCACCCCAATTTAGGCTAAAATGATGGGACATTGTGAAATAGGTGGATATGTGTAGAAAATATGTGGGAATGACAAAATAAAAGATAAAAATAAGATGGCCAAAAGGTGGGATTAATTAGTAGTTTCTTCACTTGAGAACCCTCTAAATAGTAGTATAAGACATGGGCTAAATAATGCCTAAAGTGCATGATTTTGTGTGTACATTTTTCCCCCACTTTATGTTGGTGAGCGGAATGCTTAGGTAACATAAAGTAGATAGAGATGTGTACCTAATATCCATGTAGAGTGTAGAAGAGATGTGTCGATGGACTAGACTCAAGCGTGGAATGACAAAAAGAAAAATATGGAGGATCGTGGATTCTAAAGATGAAAAAAATGTGCATAAAAAGTGATGAGAGTGAACCTAGGGTGGAATGCGTGTGTAGTTGTTGTGGTGTGTAGTGTACCTGCATGGTTAGTAAAGGAAAGTGTCCTGTCACGATGTTGTTTTCATTGTCATTGTCTTCATTCGTTCATTGTTGTTGCCCCCAATTTGACTCCTTGTTTCTCATACCGGCTGGACTTACAAGGAGAAAACAATCAAGTAGTCAAATATGTATGTATGTAAAAAATGTCAAATATGCCATGTAAAATATGCAATGTGTAAAATATGTAAATGTGTAAAATACACTAAAATAAAAGTGTAAATGGAACATGTGCACCTAATCCATGTCGAGAGAAAGGGTGTAGAAGGATATCATGTACTGTCGTGAGTTTTTTGGGTAATCTCATGCCACCTTGGCTGAAGAAGTATAGGGAGGAAATGTGTCTGTGTCCTCCAACCTTTAACCACTTTTGTTGAAATGTGTGAAGATATTTGTACTGTCCTAGTTTTTTGGGGTGATTGATGCCACTGGTTTCGAAGTAGTGTAGAGAGGCACACCCACTGTAACCTCCAAGCCTGTAATTGCTTCGTAGAAATGCCAAAGGACACCATGTCCTGTAGAGGCCGCTGTGTATGGATTTTATAGACTGGTTTGAACTCACTCGTTTGTATGTAATCCCAAAATGCTAACAACGAAAAGTGTATTTTACTGAACAGGTGTAAATACGTTGTGTTAGTATGTAAAAACCCTCAATGATGCCCCCCTCTTTGGGGGCGCATGCGACGTCGCTGAAAGGAGAATGTGGCCCCAAAAGAGGACTATGCCGCACTCTGACCTGTAGAACTCTTCCCTGCAAGGGGAAAGGGAAAGCACTTGGTAGAAACCAAGGCATGCACAAAAGGGGATGGCTAGCCAAAACAAGTGTTAGTCTCAAAACACAGATGCATGCAATAAGACAAGTGTAAAATACGTAGACAATGTAGTAACTACCAAACAAAGTAGTGTAAACATGTAAGAAAACAAGTATACTGCACAAAGCGGGTTTCAAACATGGGACATCACTCACAATGTCACAAGACACGCAAGGCCATCATGGCCACAAAAAATAAACAAGTGTGCACACAAGCAAAGGGAAAATCCCGCATACAATGGAAAAAAAATGGCAGACAAGTAGAAACAAACAAGAAGTCATGGAAACAAGTAATCCTGCAAAACAAGTGTTGCACATGGAACACCCATTAGCATGTTAGAGTGATAACCAATATGTCAAAACATGTATGAGCAAGTAATATAAGATGCTAAGTAAAAATGAAACAATATCACCTGGATAAGATAAATGTGGATGCCCCAAGTGACCAGTATAGGAAGGGTAGAAGGCGAGCATACTATGTCGCGCATGTAGCATTCTTGTATCTATGATCACACTAAACAAAGGCGTGAACGTGCATGTGTGTATGATAATGACATATAATAAAGTAGTCTAACATGTGTAATAAAGTGATCATGCAAAACACTAGCAAGCAAAAGTAAATGCCCCCAAGACAATGCGGTATGATGTGGATGGATGGAATGGAATGCAAGATGGAATGATAGGAGCAACATGCCCCCCAAGTGGATGGAATGTGTATGTAGTGAGGTTCATTTTTTTCCCCCTCAATAATCAAGAATGAACCGTAAATGAGAGTGTGTCATCAGGAAATGGTCGAGTAGTGTTGGTTGTTTCTAGCACGTTGTAATGAGTGTGTGTATGTAATGGTGATGAAATGTGACATGTGGAGAGATGTGTGTGAACCCTATAGCCAAAGCGTATATCATGAATTATTGAATGGAGGAGTGATGATTTATCCCTAAGCATATATAACTATAAGATGTAAGGAGGATATGTGTAGATGTAATCCCTAAGCTGTGTACCACTATATGATGAAATGATGGAGATGGGTGACGATTTAGCCTATGAGTGTATGTCACTACAAGGTGAAGAAGAATAGATTGGTGATGTAACCTAAAGGTTTATACCACTATAAAATGGTAGAATGAGTGATGATTTAACTAAAGGTGTATGTCACTACGGGATGATATAATAAGGGGGTGGTGATGTAACCTAGGGTGTATACCACTACAAGATGACAGTATATGGTGACTATTTAACATAAGGTTAATGTCACTAACGCTAGAAATGTTGCATGGTGAAATGTCTTAAGAGGAAATGTCAAATAATGGAATGTTGCATGGTGAATGTAAGAACCTATTTTATTGGTATACCACTACAAAATGATAGAAGTATGGCCCAAGGAACTTTAGTGCATCATACGATGGTGATGTCACTAATGCGTAGAAGGAAATGTTGCATGAATGACCAAGTGTTGAATAGGGTAAGTGTGAAGGTGCAATGTGGGAAATTTGTAAACCCTCAAGTTATGTGGAGGGTGTAGGACCAATGTAACTATGTGAAGTGCAATCATTGGTGTATATAAAGATGAATAATGTACAATGAAAACATTGTAAGGCTATGTACCAAGGATTAAAGATGTACCATGTGGTGTAGTATGTGTTGTAAATGTGCGCGAGGTGGTCAATGCAATATAGGTTATGTTGTGTGTGATAGGATTTGTAATGTGTAAAATTCACTAATGGGTATTTATAGGAGATGGAGAATGTGTAGTGATAAAATTTAAAGGTAGACCCGTATATAATGTAACCTAACGTAGATGTTAAGAATGTATGTCTATGGAATGTAAAACTAGTACTCATAGGAAATGCTAGTGACTCTTATAGAATGTGGAAGTTGTTTAAGTGTGCACAATTTTGTAATGGTGTAGTGTGACTAAGTGCATAGGTACCATCATAGATGAAAAGTGTAGATGAGGACTAGCACAATTTAGAGATAAATGTAGGATGAATGGTGTATAACATGCAATGTACAGGATGAAATGTAATATGTTGTGCCTATGACGTGTGGTGTGTGGGGTTTAGTGCGATGGTAATCCCTCAACAGTTCAATTATAAACCGCAAGCACTAGAGTGTGCCATCAGGTAAGGAGTGGTATTATGAATGTGTGATATGATGATGTATAATTAACAACTAAGTGATGTACATATAATAATGATGACTAAATTGATGATGGGAATGGGGGGATGATATGTGATTACCCCCCTCAAGTGTGTATGAAGAAGAAATTAACCAATGAGGATGAAGGAAGTAGGTCCCCTGGAGTTTATGTCTGTGATGATGAAAACACAGGATCCATAATGTGAGAAATGGTGGCATATCAAATAAACATTGTGCTAGGTGAACAAATTCTGGTACGTATGAAAGGTATGAGATATGAGACTGAATATCGATGGTATATTAAAATAAGTGGGCGATGGATATTGAGGTGAGGTCATGTGCGAAGGGTAAGATGGTCCATGTGGAATGAAGCGAAGTAGTGAGCAATGTCGGGATGCAATAATTGTCCTATGAATAGAACGATGTTTGTGTATTGGACTAATGGAGTGAGGTAGCTCACGTAGAAGATAATCAAGTAAGTGAACTAGGATTTAGAATGTGTTTTGGGTGACATCAAATGACATGTGAATGAGGGACTAGCATGATGAAGTAGTGACTGTAGTAGAAGGCAATGCTAATGGAGGAAAAGAAGGGATGCCATTGATGGAAATGAGTTGATTGTTGTGAACAAATTTAAGGCATAAATGATTCATTAGAAATCATCGATTGGGATTGGTGAATCTAATTAATGACCAAGAAGCATTTCACATCCCTCGAACAGCTCACCCAACGATGGAAAGGGATACAAAGTATGATAGGACCAATTATGATGTGTAAGTTAACGATACCATAAGTTATTTTTAATGGATATTTGATTTGGGATGGATGATAACTGATAGAGCACAATAGGGATACATGGAAACAAGCAGCTAATGATCCAAGATGGGTCGACCTTAGTATTGTTGATGGATGGTCGACCCGATAGGTATATGTATGTACAACTAATTAGAGGTAAATGCAACATGGTAATCGGCATTAGAAAAAGAGATGACTGTTGACATACAACTGCGGTGTTAACAACTGAGAAAATCAAGGGCTCCTGAATTCGGGAGGTGAGGCTAAAACATGATATTTATGATTATCAGAAGAATCTACAATCTTATTTGTCGCGTTTTTGGGAATCCTTATTATAGAAAATTATTTTATCTTTGTACTTATTGGAAGCAAGAGCTAGTAAATTCTTAGAAATTTGAGTTGATCATTATCAATTAGTTCTTGGATAATTGTTCAAAGTTTGAGGCATTGAATTTGTATAATGTACTCATACAAAGATGCTAGTCACAGTGGAAGAATTCGTTGTAGTTTCGTCCCTTAGGTCACAATGGGTCTAATTTGAGTGGTGGAGGAAAGGTAAGGAGAATATTGCTATCGAGAATTTTTTTTAAGTATAAGATGTGGCGGCGTTGGAAGATTACTAGACAATCACCTTGGTTATTAGTAGCTAAACTTATTTAGACAAGAACAATTGTGTTAACGATAAGTTTAGTTTCGGTTGCCGTGGATGTAGATGACTTGAATGATGTCTTGTTTTTAAAATGAGTGGACGAGGGAGTTTTTTCCTAATACTTAAGCTTTACCGACGGATAAAATTTTAGACTCACAAAGTTTAAGAATATGACAAAGTTGATCAAAATAAGGATAAGGTCTAAAAGAGAAAACTTTCTTGTAGGGGTGGAAAAATACTCTGGATAAACAAAGGTCATACATCTCAAAATCAACAAGTACATTTGTCATTTTAGCAAGATTATTATTACATCGCAAAACATAGTTAGTGAAGTGTTCGTTGAATCCTTGTTTAAGTTGTGCTAGTTGGGCGTAAGACGTTTTAGAGCCTATGTTGATAGAGAGATGTCGTAAGGAAAGTGTCTGGTTAAATGGGTGCATGAAGTAACTGAGTAAACAGGTAAATCATAGAACCAATGCATGGCATAGTCATGGCAGACTTTGAGGAAATATTTTTGCTAAGAGAGTATGGTCGTCATAAAAATATAAACAAAGCAATATGAAAGGCCTGAAGATGCTCCTGCTGGGTCATCGTGCTCATTTAAAAATAGGCAAGCTTAGGGATAACTAAAGTTGGCAGGAATAGTGAGTAAGTAGATATGGAAAGTGTAAAAGGGGTATGCAATAATAAGGTAGAATCTAAAGATCGAGATGTAATAGCTTGTTGTAATTTACGAGTTTGAGTCTAGAGATCATGATACAAAGAGGTTAAATCTTAATTATCCAACCATAGGATTCTTACCTTTTGTGAAAAACTAGATGAGGGGTAAAATTATTCGTAGTAGTAGAAACATAAACCAGAATAGTAGAGATAGGTGGAAGTGTGGCAGCTTTTGGTTGAGTGGCCGCAACAGTTGGGTATAGTTATAGAAGGATCAAGTTTCTACCAAGTTAGTAACTTCCTCACAAGCCATGTGTAAAAGCAAGGCTAGATCTTGAGGATGTACATAACAAGATGATCATTGATGGATTTAATAGTGAGCTTCAGTAAAATCCTCATGAGATCAATCCATGTGGGAAAGAGAATGGGAAATGAAAGATATAATCCCTGGTTAAAGTAAGAAATAGTAGTCTAGAAGCATCTATGGTCGGGTTCACCAAAATGGTTTTTACTAAAAAATAGAACTATTTCCTAAATGGGAAAAGTATAATAACTAGTGAATCTAATACAGGAGGACTAAAACACTGTAAATTAGGCTAGAAAAGTATAGGATTATTTTCAAATAATTATTCAAGTAAAATAAAATGCTAAGTATGCAAAGATGTAAAAGGAAATGACTTATCCGATTGTTAGAGATTGTCGCAGGTTTCTGCAGGTTTGGATGTGAATTTTAGAAGTTGGAAAAATCACTCAGAGGTCTTGTAAAGGCCATATCTGGAAGATATAAAGGGACTGTAACGTCCAGGAGGGTACTGGGGCACCCCAAAGCACCCTGGTCTACAGAATACACGCCCTAGTTTCTATAAAAGCTCAGAATTTGATTTTGACAGTGTTGCAAGATACCTTGAAATATTCCTGATTTGTCCCACTAGATTTGTTGAATTGTGTCGAGTGTGTAAAATAAGACAAGATGAAGGAATGGCCATGCAAGAAGCAAAGAAGTATCAAAAACCCTAAAAAAAGAGATGCAAAATGAATGGTTCAGACTGACCTTAGTTACCACAACAGTGGGCTTACTAAATTGAGCACTACACTACATTTTAGACCCAAATGTAGTTCTGACATGTGTGTGCATATCATGCCATAGGTTCTCATATGCTAGTCACACTTTGTGAAATAATGAGCAATAATAACTATAGAAAATGTAATAGCATGCATGTATGAAATAGAATAGAATCCTCCTCTTATGTTATGTGTGTTGTTGCAGATCTCCTAGCCTTGATGCATGGCACTATGTGGATGCAAGTGATGCAACTCTAGATAGAGTGATAATGGTATGTGATGCTAGGACCCTCATTATGGTCTCAAAAATTTGTATTTATAGGGTTCTCTTGCTCTAATTTCATAATTAACCCTGACATGGATGACTAGGAAAAAGATAAGAATGAAAAACGGCTAGAAAGACCCCAAAAAGAAGTGGGAAAGTGGAACATGGATCGGGGCGCCCTAGGTGGGAGCAAGGTGCCTCAGGGTGCCTCACTACAGGCTTGGGCATCTCGGTTTAGGCTAACATGACGGGAAAATTATGAAATAGGTGGATATGTGTAGGAAAATATGTGGGAATGACGAAATAAAAGATAAAAAACAAGATGGCCAAAAGGTGGAATTAATTAGTACTTTCTTCACTTGAGAACCCTCTAAATAGTAGTATAAGATCTGGGTAAATAATGCCTAAAGTGCATGATTTTGTGTCTACACTTTCCCTAAGCAAAATAAAGGGAAAGAAAATTTGGATCAAGTTCAGAAGCCCAATACTAAAGTCATTGGTTATGTTTATAAAAATGCAAACCACAGTGCCAAAAGTATTGATTCTTATGATGTCGTAATTGGCTGTGGCACCCCATTTACTGAACATGTCAACATAATCAAGGACAAAACAAAGGAGTATGCCATGGTAACACGACGTGCTCACCTTGTTATCTCCAAGCCTTTGTCCCTTCCTACTTCCACTCTTTAGGATAGTCACTATGATGTCTTATAACAACTTGAGAAGACCGCAACTAAGATCTCAATCTTAGATCTTCTTAATATCTCTAATGTACATAAAGATATCCTTTGTAATACTTTACAACGGTCAGGAGTGTCAGTTGATATTGACCCCACATGCTTCCTAGTAATGGTAGCTTAAATTGTTGCAATGGAGCATATAACTTTTAGCCAAGAGAAAAATCTTGTAGAAGATCCTTCACACAATTTTCCCTTGCATATAGAGGTTATTGTCAATCACAAGAAAGTTAAACGGGTGTTTGTGGATGACGGATCAAGCCTTAACATATGTACCTTGAAATTTTTTCAAAAATTGGGTCATGCTGAGACATATTTAGAAATAAAGGTCATCACCATCAAGGCATATGACAATGAAGAGCGACAGTCAGCCGACATGATAACATTTTCACTGGGATTAGGGCCTACTATTCATGATACAAACTTCCATGTTCTTGACTTGGAGCTGCCTTACAACATCCTTCTTGGTCGCCCATAGATTCATGTCATGCAAGTCGTGCCTTCAACATATCACCTATGTTTGAAATTGTACCATGAAGGGGAAATTATAACTATTTTAGGGGATTCTCAACGTTTTGTTCATTGTAGACCACTATTAGGTTACTTCATTAATTTTGTTGATTGCCCTTCTATAGAGATGGTTTTTCTGGTTCAATCTGAGGCTCTCGCCTCGCGAGTTGACCCAACTTCCTTGACCCCTAACAATAATGGTGCATCAACGTTAGCTTCTCCTTTTTCTACATGGGAGATGAAGACCCGTTCAACTGGTTATAGGGAGCATGATCTTCAATAGGTCGTGTTGGTTTCAAACCTTCCTCTATCACGCAAATCACGGGGAAGGCCATATCACAAATATTAACATCCTAGGGAGAATTTCCCCTTTGACACATTCACTCCTGGTGGTTTGATAGATGATTAACAACTGTTATGTAACTCTATGATACCACCTCCTGAAGATGAAATTTCATCATGTTATCAAGATCCTAAGTATAAAAATCTAAATAAAATGATGTACACCATGGGCTACCAAGGGTATGGATGTGGCACACATGAACAAGGAGTGTGGGAACCTATTTCATAACCTCATTGAAAAATTTAAAAATATGATATTAGTGTTTGACCATATGGGTCTATTCAACCATGGAGTGTTATGTTAATTCCTCTGAACGTGAAGATAGTGAGTCGAGTTATGAAAGAGAAACATATTACTTGTGTAGTCTTTATGAAGACCTTGCCTCCACTAATATCTTTTCTAATATGACTATAATGACTATATCCCCTTCTTTACCTATCCCAATTCCCAAATTAAAACTTGTTTATCCTTCCTTTTTGAATTGGGACCAACAACAACATGTACTAATAGATTTTTTTTTCCAACTATGAAGCTATTGGTGAGTTTATGGGTATACAAAACGCCATACCTCCAAGTGATAATAAAATAGGCTTCTCCATCAACCTGGACACATCCACATATTTCAGGGAGGAGGCTATGTTCTGTGGTTATAAAAAAAATCAATTGAAAAAGTTCCATAGAGAAGCCTTGTAAAAAGAACAAGTCTAAGTCTTATAGTGAAAACCTTTTTGAGGAACTGCAGAAAAACAAAACGAAAAATAAATGGACAAAGAAATTGACTTATCTAAGGGTGAAAATATAATTGAGATGCCCTTGGAAGGAGATCTCAATCTCCCCCCATAATCCTATGTGTATGGAAGAAGAATCAAAGATTCTTTTGGAGGATACTATTAAAGTTAACATCGACACATAAGAAGTTCGTCGAATGGTTAAGTTAGGAGCATCCCTCTCGGCTCAGGAATAGAATACATTGTATCTTAATTTTGCATGAATTTTTTGACATCTTTTTTTTGGTCCTACGTAGACATGTTAGGGCTAGATCCAGCATTAGTTGTGTATAATATTGTTATGCACCCAGACGCCAAGCCCATTAAGTAAAAGCTCAGGAAAATGCATCCTCGTGTTGCCTTGTTAGTGAAAGATGAGCTAGAAAAACTATTAGAAGTAGGCTTCATTCATCCTATCGATTACTCATAGTGGATATCAAATGTTGTACCTATATAAAAAAAATCATGTAGGTATCATAATTTTCACATATTTTAGAGGCATAAACAAAGCTTTTCCCAAGGATGACTTCCCCCTCCCTAATATTGACATGATTATTGATTCCACGATGGTTAGGAAATGCTATCACTCATGGATGGATTTTCTAGTTATAATCAGATCAAGATTATGGAGGAGGACCAACATAAGATAAATTTTACAACCTCTTAGAGAATTTTTTGTTACCAAGTCATGCCCTTTAGCCTCAAGAATGCAGACACAACTTATCAACGGATAATGATAATCTTTTTTCATGATATGATCAGAAACATAATGGAAGATTATGTAGATGACATATTGGGAAATTCCAGAATAAGAGAGGATCATCCAGATATTCTACGGCACATATTTCAATGTCTAAGGGCTTATAAGGTCTGTTTAAACCCAAAGAAGTGTGTCTTTGGTGTGCTATCAGGGAAATTTCTCGACTTTATAGTATCACAAAGGGGAATAGAATTAAACCCCGCAAAGGTCTTAGCCATCACAGAGATGCATCCTCCTACAAATATCAAACAACTATGTAGATTACAAGGGAAAATACAAGTAATAAGGGATATTTATTTCCTAGCTTACACATAAGTGTTACACATGTACACATATTTTCAATAAATATGTTAAATTTTTGTGGGGTTCAGAACAATAGCAAGCACTTTCTTTGCTAAAATAATATCAATCAAGATCCCCTGTGCTAATACCTCCTACTATAGGCAAACCACTACTGTTGTATATCTATGCTACACAATTTTTAATTGGAGCACTCTTGGCCCAATATGAGATAACATTGTGTACTATCTAAGCCAAACATTTATTGCTTACGAGCTCAATCATCCATAAATCAAAAAATCATCCTTGGCTATAGTTTTTACTTTTCAAAAATTGCATCATTATTTGTTAAACAAAAAATTCAAGCTTATATCTAAGGTAGACCCACTGAAATATCTATTTTCAAAACTATTACTCACAAGAAGGATGGCCAATTAGATCATCCTACTAAGTTAATTTGACATAGAATTTATCCATTAGAAATCAATCAAAGGGTAGGTATTGGTAGATCAATTAGTTGAATTCCCTCTACCAGGAATAGAACCATTAATTCTAGAACTTCTAGATGATTCACTTGTGTATATTGAGGAATCCATATTATGGCAGATGTGTTTTGATGTATTTCAATGGATCTTTCAAAGGAATCCTTCAAAGGAATTGATCCCACAAAATTTCAAAATAGGATTCCCATGCACAAATAACATAACAAAATATGAAGCTCTCATTGAAGGACTAAAGATAGATATATGTTGTCACATCAGGAAGCTCAATGTGACTGGAGACTCTATGTTAATTATCAAACAATTTATAGATGAGTACAAAGTTAAGGATGAAAAACTTGTTCCTTACAAAAATATGGTCAATACATTAAAAGATTACTTTGTATAGATCTCCTTTAAACATATTCCTAGAATACCTAATCAAGAAAGCAAATGTCATGGCAATAATGGGTTCTTTGATAACTATACCACTTGGAAATAATGATATACCTTTATTTTTAGATCACTTTCTATCACCAGCATACGACATGCCTAATTCATGTCTGGTATGTGAATTTTTTGGTCCTTATTCACCCTGGTATTATGATATTTTCAACTACCTTAAAGATGGAACCTTCCCACCTAACATTTCCCAATATGATAAATGAAACCTCATCCAACGTATAGCTCGCTACACCTTACTTGGGGGCATTCTCTATCGTAGAGGGCATGTCATGAATCTTGTTGTGTTTTCTTAACGATGAAAAATCTATCTTAGAAATTAAGTAGGTACAATAAGGTATCTATGGAGCCCATACCAAATGGGATAGTCCTTAGCCAAGAAGATACTCAGAGTAGACTGACTATTATCATGCCATGGAAAATTATTTTTGGAAGTATGTAAAGAAGTGTTTGTTGTGTCAAAAGTATGGTAATTTTATTCATGCACCGGTGTAATCCTTATAGCCTATTACAACACCATGTCCTTTCTCAAAGTGGGGGCTCAATCTCATAGGAAATATTACCCCAACATAATATGATGGCCACATGTTCATTATAACTGCCACCAAGTACTTTAAAAAGTGGGTCAAGGATTTTCCTCTCACCTATATCGCAAGTGCGCAAATATCCAATTTTATAATAAACCATATCATTTTCCATTATGAAATCCCTTATGCCCTTGTCACAGAAAAAATAAAATAGTTCAAGAATAAAACCATGAAGGTGTTATGAAAACATTTTAAAATCACTCTCAAATACTCAACCCCATATTACCCTCAAGGTAATGGATAGGACTGAGGCCACTAATAAAACCCTTGTTCGTATTATGGAGAAGATAGTGAACAAAACCGGCCGTAACTTGGAATTTATAGATTCACCCAACCCTCTGGGCATACAAGAACATCCATTCCACACCCCTACTATGCAACTCCATATTCCTTAGTATTTAACACTGAATCCATTTTACCTATTGAGATTAAGCTCCCATCTTTTCAGTTTATAATTTAGAGATTATATGGATAAAAGAGGAAGATTACATAGTGGCTTGGCTAGCAAACTTAGAGTTATTAGATGAGAGGATACTTCACGCTCTTGATCACCTAAAAGTGTATAAGAATAGAGTTGTTAGGAATAATCTTTGGATTAGTGCTCACATTATTGTTTGTAATAGTTAAATGTAATATTAATATATTACATTAGTAAATTAGTGTGAACTTGTAAGATATTAATATTATATTAATATCATATGTGTGTGTAAAAAATAAAATATTGTAATATTATTAATATGAGTCATAAAACAACTCATTATTAATAATATAGGATATTGTATTAGTTGTGAGTTTGTTGACTAAACAACTCACGTAGATTATTGTGTGTGGAGATATATGAGGAATAGTGGTGAGTGATCATAGGACTAGATTAGTGGCCATGATATTGGTAAGCCTCATCTCCTTGTTTATAGGAAATGGAAAGGCTATATATTGTAAGCTCTCTCACCATGTTAGTAGCTCCAAAAATTATTCAATCAATAATATAGTGTGCTTATTATAATTGTTATTTTATTTTTTGTTTATGTTATTATCTTCATTTTGCAACATTGCCTCTTATTGATTTGTATAATTATATAATGTAATTTTTGCTTATTTATATTAGATAAGCTATCAATTTCATCATCAAGAGTATGTAAAAATTTAAAACAAAATAATGTTGCCTCACCAATTTGAGGTAGAATACCTTGTAATGAAGGAAAATTAGTTCAACACCATAAAGAAACCTGAGAAGAAAGGCAAGTTTGAGCCAAACTGGTTAGGGCCATATGTTGTGGTTGCTAAATTCGTTTTAGGTGCATACAATATTTCCTAATCATATGATGATGAATTAAAGGAAACCATGAACGCTATACATCTCAAGTGGTTCTATGCTTGAGTATAGGATTCCTCAAAAAGTAGAAAATCAAATAAAAATTATAAAAATAGAAAAGAAAAAGAGAGATCAATGTGTATAACTGTAAAAACCACGTAATTGTGGCACTTTGGACAAGTCCTTATGGTGAAAAACTAGTTTTCGTTGTCATTAGAGGGTCTATTGTTCACAAGAATCTCTAAATGTAGGATTATGATGACTTTCTCTTAACCTAGTCCTTACTTATCTTTGAGATACTTTTGAGCCTATCCCTCTTGGCCTTGATCCAGCTGATCCAAATTTTGTGTGTAAAGAGTTTTCCTTTGTATATTCCCATCTCATGCTAAGGGAAAATTTTCATCTTCAATTCTTGAACATATAGGCATGGCATTCTACCCTTGTACATCCCATCTTACACTAGGGGCATCAAAGTTTCTTTGTTTCCTTACACATAGTTGTGGAAAACTTTTGAAAAATATAAGAAAACACAAAAACAAACATATAAATTTATGAAAATCCCTAAACATCCAAATATGTTGGTTGGAAAAATCAAAACATTCAAATTCATTTCATATAAAACTCCACAAAAATAAAACATTGTCTCGAAATACTACCAAAAACGGTGTAAAATGCTTCAAAATTGTCTCGCAAAAAAAAGTAGTAGTTTGCTTACTTTAGTTTATTAGTTTTTACATAGTTTTGATTGCATTTACTTCTTTCATGTTGTGTACTATAAATTGGGTTCATTTATTTACTTAGATTAAGTGATTCTTTAATCTGTTGTTGAATTACATTGAGTTCATTTTATCTTGCATACTTGTATATAATTGTATTGATTTGATTAGATTTGATTAATTAATGTTTGTTTGTTTACTTGTACATTTGTTTTGTCATCTCATCATCAATATCATCTATCATCTTATCTATACATCATATATACAAAAAATTATAAGTCTACATCAAACATGTATGCTAAGCTAATTATCAATACCTTATCATCAAAGGGGCAAGAGGGTTTACAAATATCAAAATCTATTCCCCCCCACACCAATATCAAAAATAAAACATGGTCTAATCAAAGTATCTCATCAACATACAATGTGATATCATCAAATGCTATCTCATAATAAAAAAAACATGTGATACAAACATAGACCACAATAAACATATGGATTACAAATGTTATCTCATAAACAAAATGTGATATGACAAAATGGTCCATCATCATCATATATCATCATAATAAATGTACATGTACAAAATCATGTGTCTCAGAACATATCAGATAAAAAATGCAGCATTGGCATGGATAAAAAATATGCCTTCATCATGAGGCATAGTAAAAAACAATATATAAACTATATTTGTACCAAACAATGTGCCTTCATCATGATGCACAATAAAAAACAAGTTAAATATACATCATGTCAAAAGTGTGCCTTCATATTGAGGCGTACATCAAAAATAAATACATCTGTACATCACATCAATAAAGGAGTCAACTATGACTCTCTCCCATACGATAGACTGCCTCATGTCTACCACTTAGTGGTGGCATCAGTTGTGATGGACCCTGTGGTGGTGGCACTCTGTTGTGGACCTCATGGTTAGGTGTATTTGATGGGACTTTAAAGTTTCCTGTCTGATATAAAGGACCCTCTACAGATCTCTGTTGATCAAGATGTCTTCTATGGGACCTACTAATACGACTGCTACTAGATAATTGACTATAATTCTAGGAGTGTCCCTCTCATCCATTCTAGCATGAATGAAAGGTATAACAATGCTCTACATAGTAGGTGGCCTCCCTAGTGGCCATAGCACACTCACAAACCAGTCTCTAGGACCTACACCTGCCCCCTTCCTCCCAACTAGATCGTGCACACTCCATGCTCATTAACACTAGACTCAACTCAGCCTGTAACTATGATTCCTCTAGTGCATGCCCACTATGATCTCACTACTTTTGTCCACTATATCCTCTCTATAAATAGTTGATCTCTCTTAGCAGTGACCTGAAGCTGTTGTGCTATAACATGTTGTATTGCTATTACCTGCAAGGAAACAAGCTCATCCTATAGTTCTGTGGTGGTACCCAACCATCCTCCCCCTACTAGACTCTTTGGTGGAGACCCCCATCCATCTCCATCTATCTATCCACATCCATCATCCATCTCTAGAGGGTTCCTCCATCCCACCCATCCCTATTAGAATTGGTGTAGGTGGACTATGACACCTGTGGAATATGTGATAAAGGTACCTGGAGAGGTATCTGCATATGCTACTAGGCCCTGTAAAGGGCCAACTGATATAAGGGTACCTATATGGGAAATGTTAAACTAGGATCTGTGGCTGTGTACCAGGAATCTATCCCTTACCTTTGTCTCTATTCATGGCCATGAATAGCTATGTTGTACTAACTTTTGAGTTCTATGGCTCTATGAGCTCTACTATGTAATCCCTTTCTATGGCCCTTCCTTGCACCAACCTCAATGCCATGAATAACATCCTATGGTGGAATGGTCAGTCTCCTGTAGGAGCACTACATGATGTACCATCCATGATAATCCTAATGTCTCTCCTAGGATCAACAATGTGTCGCTAAAGGTACCCATGGCTGGGTACACCATATGCTAAAAACTATCTCTAGCTTGGCATAATCTGATAAGGGGGCCAATTTCAAATGTCTCCTTAGAAGAGGACCATACCAAATCTCATTGCCAGAGGATACCCTACACTCAGCCAAACTGTTGCTGCATGTGATCTACCCTATACCACTCTACAATGTATTCATGACTCCCAATCAAGGAAATGCTCCACTATAGTCTACACTAACTCAACAACATCCTCAATGGCCATTGATAGGCCCTATAAGGGTGCCATGTAATCATGCACAACTTGTAGCTCATCAAAAAGGCATGATGTGACATCTATAATTTATATCTCCCATGTGGCCCCAAATTTTTTCACCAATTGGATGCCCATCCCATCATCGAGGGCTCATCTGGAGCCTGAACTCGAAGTACTCCTACAGGAGTGACCAATGGAAATATGTCCCACGCCCATATCTATAACAGAGTAATTGGCCCCACGGTCTTCTGACCACGGTAAGTAATAAGATGAAGATCCCAGTATAAGTGTGCAAGAATACACTACCCCAGCAATATCTCTCCCATATGATCAATCATGTATCACTCCAATAAGGCCTAATGGAAAAGAGGCACCATGTCTTGTCCAAGTAGCAAGAATGTCCGCTGATAAGAGCCATCAAAATGGAAAAGTCGTTGATCCTACACCTGTGTAATCACATGACCATACCCTTATATAGGGTATGTCCTGGATCTCAACTATCTCTATAAGACACTGGTAATATGGCGGTGTCCCCATCATACTCTATCAATTGACCCTGGATCGGAACTCTAAGAATCTTCAATTTGTCCTCTAATGTAATGGTCATCTCTCCAATAATGAAGTGAAAACACTGATTCTCAATGTGTCACCTCTTCAGCCAAGGTTGTGAGTACTATGATCCAAATGTAATAGGTGGCATCTGTAGCCATGTACGTAAGTCCATTTACATCTAGGGTAATATCTAAGATAGATGCTCCTATCCCATCCACCTGAGGGGTCACCTCAAAGGCGCTAGCAACCTTGCATGTCACTTGCATGTCTCCAATTGATAGGAAGGTCACCCTATAGGATAAAGAAGCACACTCATTAACTTCACTTATTCTAAGTAATTCATCTAATTTTATTCTATTTTCACCTTACATTTTATTCTAAAAATCTAATCATTTCTTCTAAGGTTGGCTTAAAAACTACCTTTTTCGAGCCGGTGCTTGCTTTTCAGCACTAGCATGCCCATTATGATGATAGCATACCCATGTTAGCACACCTCGTTTCCATGCATATCAGTGCTTGCCCTTTCTGGCACATGTGCACCTGCTTCAACTATTTACCCCTAACCCTAGCACATGCATTCCCTAGCTAGACTGCATATGCATCAGCTCAACGTACCCATGCTTAGGTCTATATCAACCAACTTGTGCATCCATGGCCATCCCCTGACACCATGCATGCCATTACAGGTCCCATCCATGCATGCAACACCCTCTAACAATGTATGCACCCCAAGGGTTGTGCATATGCTCACGTGACACACACTCTTCTAACTAGCAATAAATGTTAATAAATGATTATAAATGTCAAAGTTTTCATGTCACATACTAGGTAGGTCCATCCCGAGAGGCCACATGTACTCTTGAACAATGTCTACATGGTCTCATACAGACCTGCAACTTGAGCCATTTCTCTCCAATGTCAGAGAAAGATCAATAGAAAATTTGCTAAGGGTAATTGTAACAAATAACTAGTCGTGATGATTTTTACCCCTCATGGCTTGGTATATAAGTTGTTTTGACCCCCCCCTATGCACCCCCCCCCCCCCCCGATGTGTCTTTCACTCACCGATTCAAGAGAACTGATTTGACCATCTTGGTTCATTCTATTTTCTTCTAGCACTTGTCGCGATGATTATTTTTAATAAATAATCATTTTTCACCCATTTTTCTACAGTGGGGCATATTTTTGCTTCCCGATGACCCTTTCTACTACCTGGGGCATATTTTTTCTTTCCAATGTTATTTGGAGATGTCCTACGAAATTTTCATTCTTCTAAATCATTTTCTTCTCAGAAAATTTTAAAATTTAAAAATCACAAAACACCCAAAAAAAAAATCCCAAAAATTGGTAAAATCAATCAAAAATCCAAAAAATTGTAAAAATCAAAATTTTGCAAAAAATTGGTAAAAGGCATGCACACAGCTGAAAGCCTATATCAAATGCATTGTCCTCGAACATTGAAATTTATCTTACAAAAGCATATTTCTTTGGTTTTCACTTGTTCTCACACAACGACTCACAGATCATTCTGATCTACCTCCATTAACAAAAGTTGGTCTGCTTACTATGTCTGTACTATCTTGGCACAATGAGTTACCTGGTAGTGTGTCATAGCGCACATAAATATTTTTCATGGGACTTCTTGTGTCCTTCATTATTCCCCTTGCATGTATCCTTGCTTGGGGCACCATTTTCAACCCTTGTCATTAAACATGAACAATCGGAACTGAAGCTTGATAACAAAAACATTAGTACAACTGTCTTGAACATTGTTTGTTTGTATTGAGTATGTACTTGTTTTCTTGTCAGGTTAATTTTCGTATTGCATTGCATTATGTATGTTGCAGAGTTAATCATTTTTTACTTTCTCGTATTGCATTGCATTATGTATGTTGCATGGAGTTAAGCATTTTTAGCAATGAACAATTGTTTGTATTATAACTTTCAATGTTATTTTACACTTTTGTTGTATGTGTATATTTTAATAAGGGACTGATGATGTTGATCATTTAAGTAAAGTGATGAAACAAAGTTGTTGATTGAATGATTCTGGATGCAAAAATCTATTCCTACTTTCATCTATCAATTCTCATTGTTATTCAAGGTTTCTTCTATCTGAATTCTTCTATCCATTTCCTTCCTATTTTTGATCATTGATTGACTTCTTCTATCACCCCATCGACACTCAAGGGGGCATCCTCCATTCTACTAATTTTTCTTTAAAAAATTTCTTGTTTATGCTTGTCTACTTTCTTTGCAGTGACGTCACTTATGCCACCCCAAAGAGGGCAAATGTAGACACCTAAAATCTGCTTTTGCAGTTTTAATGCTAAAGTGGTACTCATTATCCTCTATTTCACCATTTCATTATAATTAGTGATTTCCACTAATTAACTAACGTTTCCCTCCATTTTGGTCAATTAACAACACTTCGTTAATTAACTAGCTTCTATCACATTCGGATGCCAATTAATGACATTTCGTTAGTTATAATCCTCTTTGAATTAAAAATTAGCTATTAATTAGCTAATTAAGCCTTTTTAACAAGAATTTAATCAATAAACCCTCTTATTGGCTAAATCCCACTTTCAAATGCTTCTAATCTCAGTCAAATTCCTCTTCAAACACCTCCAATTAGCCTAAAAATCTTATTCTAGCCTATTAATTAATCTAATTGATTAATTAAATGCACCTTCAACTCCCATAAAGTGCTAACTAAAGGTTAAACTCACTTGCAAAATCACCTAGCTATGGTTAATTAACCAAGAGTTATTTATGCTTTATTCATTTGTCCCACATGCACCAAGTTACAAGCCTTTCCCAAATGGAAAGCCTATAAAAAGGACCAAGCTCCTTCCTCTCAAATTTACACCATGTTTTGAATAACATTAATCATATAAAACATATGAGCCTTACTCCATTGTTGGAATAGCTTGCATCCCCATTTGCATCCATTTCTTCAAGCTGGTTAGTAAAGGAATATCTAGTATGGACTTGTAGCCATTGTTATAGAGGTCCCTTCACCTTTAATGAAGTAGCAACAACACACATTTTGATTATTTTTAAATCTTCATCGGTTCAATTCTTGCAGAAATCAATTAAACATAGTAGGAATGCTTTTAATTTAAATGGTTAAATTCATTTAGATCTTTCCTTGTTACATTCCATTAAGCTTTGATATTAATTAGCTTAGTTCTAAAATTACTTGGTGTTAGTTTTAGGTTATAATTACTTTGTTTACAAGTTTATTGAGTTCTCAGAATCTATCCTTGTTTGATGGAAAATGTGTTGACAGGTTGTTGCTTCTTTGAAATTTTGTGCAAACAATATCAATTTGAAAACTCCTACCATCCGATTTGAGGTCCCACATCAGAATGTCAATGTCATACAATTTCAAGTCCCACAATGGAAATAACTCCATACAATTTTATGACCCACATGCAAATGACCATTAGTATCCTAAGTTGCCATAATATTAATGAATCCTTTTTTGTAATTCATTATTGGAAGGAAGAATGGTAGTGTACAGGATATGGATCATTGATCTCAAGGTCAACAACTTTTTCCATTGCCCTTCACTATTGAAGTAGTCCATGCATTTTCCATTTGCCACTTTCCCATGTAAATCCCTCATCATGGGTGTGACATAAATGCAAGACATAAAAGCAACATGAAATTTAAGAATCCTTTAAATATTTCTTATACATCCTCTTATTCTTCCGCCTCTCATGAAAAACCATATGTTGGTGATGATTTAAGTTCACAGAAAATAAACCTAACTAGGAGGAAGGTGAACAAAGGCGTGAGTTTGACAAAGAAATAATACAATATTAATACTAATGTTAGGTTGAGCGTTCAAACCTTGATGTTAACAATGTCAATAATGACAAATTCAATGAAATCATGTCATTCATGAAAATCTCATAATATATAAAAAATATGTAGGTGTTCATCCCCATGTGTGACATTAGTTGAATGTCCTCATGAAAAATGTATTAAATTTATAATATTGTAATTATCATATTTTGATTGGTTTCTTCGTGAGATATGTGATGAAACCTTCTTACACTAGAACAATTATATTAGTCAATTACAATAAAACTCTTATAACTGACATCTACAGTTGATTGAGAAAGTGTGAAGAATGACTTAAGTAATATAATCACAAAAAACTAGCAATAGCAACACCAACTTAGGGATTAACATCTTCCTTTATGTACTTGAAGTTCTTGAATGAGAAAAACGATATATTGTTATAACTGATGACTGAATGAATTTTCTACACTTGGTTCTAAAGATTCAATGGTGTTAAAATGCCCAACCATGTTGTGTCAAGAAAATCTCACAAAATATAGAAAATATATAGGAAATAAATGTTAAATCCATCAAATGTTTCTATTTGGTTGTAATGCAAAACATACAAGATGAAAAACCTCAGTTGACCCAGGTGAATATTCATTACATGTAAAATTTCTCATCTGTAAGGGCCAAAAGGTCATGCTTATTTCCAACACGTGAGTAGAGGTTGAGCTTGTCAATGTTGGAATATACCAAGTTCAAGCTATTATCTATAAAGATGACACAAAACCACCCGACCTTCCATCTTTTGTGGCTATCAAATTCAACACCTATAATGGCCCTACACGGGACGTTGAATCCCCCTAATATGTCTCTATCTTTATAGTTTCTAGTAGCAAGCATAAGTAAATCCACCTCAAAATAGTGTGGGCTCAAACTATCCACAAAACACAGTGACTGACATTGCAAATAACAACTCTCAACATTGAGAGTATTGAACAACAATGGGTTACTTTTAGATATATCTCTAGAGTGTGTTGCCTCAAGGATATGCATCACAACCTTTCTCCTTGGCATGGTTTGCAAAAATTGCATATGGTCCATATGTGACTTACTAGAAGAAATAAAAAAATATCTTATGTTCCCTCCAATACTTTCCCCACCCCTCAATGCCCTTCTTCACCATCCCTCATACCCTTGTAATGCTTCACCTTCACTCTAATTTTAACTATCCACAAAATACAAGGCACATATCTTCGTTAGAGCCCAATGATGACTGACTTCAATTAAAGTTTCTCCTTTCTCAAGGGCATTGGGCTATCCTTATTGCCAACTTGTGGGTCAAAAATGGTCTAGTCAATGGTGTTATCATGGAGATTTTCTCCATCACATACCAAAATAGTGCGAAACCTTCAAAAGTACCTTCCTTTGTGGTTATCAAGTTTGACAACTATGTTGGGCCTCATGGGAACATCCACTTACCCCCTCAATGTGTTAGTATCCTTGATTAGTAGAGGAGTACCCAAATCACTACCTATGGAAATGGTTTGGGCTTCCACAATCCACAAAGTGCAAGGGTTAACATTGCCCAAAGTAATTATAGACATTGCAAGTACTAAATTCCAATGAATCACTTTCACAAATATTTCACGTGTTCCCTGACTCAAATATTCACGCATATCCCTTCCTCTCTCTTGCCAACATTTTCCCAAATTAACTCTTTCCTTTATATCATATTCGAAAGAAAGAAGAGCTTTTTCATTCACTACAATGTATCCTTGGTGCATACTAAATGAACATTATTCCCTCCTCCTTCATGATGGTTCCCCCTCTTCTCTTTATTCCGTCTTCTTGGTCTCCAAGGATTTATGTTTTCATCCATTTCCACTATCAACATCTCCATTACACCACTTGCGTGTGATTGCTACTTATTATTTAACATTCAATTTTTTTACGATTTTCTCGTCCTCTTTTGATATATTTTTTGTGGCTTTAGGGACAATTCTCATTATATATTTTGCCACACAATACCCTATATTTGTCATAGTACTGCTTAATAGTTGTCATAATACTATTTGTCGATTATTTAATTTTCACATAATAATATTATAATACCTAATCACATAATAACATGTAAGACTTACAATTATTAAATACTTAATATATAACGATTATCACTTACGTAGAAGTATAGTCTCCACTATAATTTCAATGACACTGATCTTTTGAATTTCAAATTAGTTCAAAATAATTTTCTCTCCAATTAAACACTCCAAATAAAAAATGTAACATAAAAAACTTGAGTTATGACATGGTGTACCATTATTGACCCCTATGGTGAAATAAAAGATTTTAATGACATCCACTAGATTGAGGAGTCTCTCTCATATTCTGTTCAATATCAGATCTTCTACTATGGATAACTCATTTAATCTTGTCAAGTCTTGTTTGAAATAACTCATTTAATCTGTCCACCTTCAAGTCATTTTTATGTAAAACATCAAAAAGTAAAGAAAGAGGCGAGTGTTTCGTTCGGCGTTTATGCGATTCCCGTCTCTAGTTTAAGAAAGGAAAAATGACGGAGGTGGTGAAAGAGGCAGAGGCCCTGGTTCATTCTGTGATGGGACAGTGGGATGCTTCTCACGATGCCTTTCATGCTCTCAGAGTTCGTAAGCTCGCCCTTTCACTCGCCACTGAAGAACGATTGCCCACCGATAGCATGGAAATAGTAAGCATCTATTCTTTTTTATTTATCGCCCCTAAATTGTTACCCTGCTGTTTTATGTAACTCCATTACATCTTCTTTAACAGGTGGAGCTGGCAGCACTGTTACATGATATCGGTCAGCATTTGTTTCCACTGTGTGCATTCTTTATGGACCACTTTCTGAATTCTCATGGTTTTTGCGCGTGTTTACACTTATTAACTTTTCTCTCTCCATTTTCATGGTTTGATTCACAGACGATCACAAGTATGCAAGGTAGGGGTTCTATCACTTTTGTTTATTTGGGAGTAAATGGGCGCTATCAGTTTGTCTAATTCAAAATTCTTTTACTGATTTATGGTTTTTTTTGAGATGGAGGGGTTTTTTTTTTTGGGTATGTGCAGGGATGGCGGGGAGGGTAAGGTTGTTGAACGGTTTTTGGAGAGCCATGGAATTGATCCTGCCAAGAGGGAGAGAATAATGGCCATAATTAATAGAATGGGTAAGATTGCATCACTTTTCTGCCGAGATTAAAATCCGAGATAAATTTTTAAGTATTGGGGATCTTTTGACCAGGGTTTTCAGCTATGTTTGGGCCCTTCCACCCCCTGTACTATCTTCCATTCAAATGTGATTTCTAGGATTTTACGGCCACTTCTAAGTATTCTTAATTGCGTTCCTCAGTTTCCCCATTCAGTCTAAAAGGGAACTCGGTTGAACGTATGTTTTAAGCACTTTATGAAGTGAGATGAATTCTATCATCCTTTAAACCAATTGGTCTGTAGAAAAATCGAAGTATTAAGATCATTGTTCCTACACATGTTCATTTAAAAAATATATTCTATAAGCTTTGTTTGACTGTCTTGGTTTAAGATTTAACCCACTGGGTTTTTTGTGACAGTAAATATTTGTGTAACTGTACGTAACATCAGTATATGGTCAACAGGTTAAAAGGGAAGGGAAGTGTGTTTCATCCTCTACTTTAAGGTCACACTCGTTACATTATAAATTCTCCATTCCCAAGGTGTTTTTATCCTCTACTTTAAGACATAAGTTGCACCCTTTACATTTACAGTTTCTCTATTCCCAACGTGTTTTCTCGTGGTTGGTTCATAGTTTTCCTACCATATTATTTTCTTCTTTAAGGCTAATCACGTCATGCAGGTGGGTCGGATGCTCTAGTTTAGGGTTCAGACCCTCTATGCATGATGTGATGCAGGAGCATTAGCTAAGAAGGATCAATTATATATATATATATGTATATTTGTCTAATAAACTTAATGAGTCATATTGTAAGCAATAAGGAGCCATGTCTTACTCCATTATACATTAAAATGATCATGTTTAAATCAGAAAAGTCATTTGAGTCTATAGGGTTACTAAGGCCTCATATTTGGTTTCCCACCAAAATGAGGATTTGAGTTTTTAACAAGGAATTTTGGATGTTATTAGAGGATTTCAATGTTGAAATCATCTATTATAGGTGTATGTTCACTTGAAATTCCATTGTAACATTAGAAGAGTTCAATTATTATATTTTAGATTATAATACTATGTAAAAGAGTGTGTAAAGTTATGCTGGTAGGTTTAGGTGATGTATAAAGGATCCTCAAGATCCTAATATTCATGATAAAAGTAATTCCATCCTAACAGTCACCTAGAACAAGTCCAAGACACATTCAAATCAAGATAAACATTGAAGGAATCCCAAAATAACATGCCTTTACCTTGTCATGGGAGGTTGAGAAAGTTGTGGTAAAGAGTATCAAATATAAAATGGTTGTTGTAAGATAGATATGCATCACCTCTATGTGAGGAAGTAGATAATAAATCTATATCAGCTAAGACATGTAAGTTTCATGTAAGCTTTCAATGAAGGAATAAAGGAGCTTCATAGTTCTAGGAGGAAACCAGACTTTTGAAGGCATTGTAAGTTGTAAATATGAGATGGGAAATGATATTTTGACAGAGTTCTATGGATGCTCAGGCTTGCAAAAAAATGTGTAGGTCATGTTTTGATAAGTTATCCAATCTCAATTCATGTTTGTAAATGGGTTTTGATCTGATAAATGGTATAAAAAACATAGTTCTAAGAACTAGAAACTAATGCAAAGATTATTGTTGGGAAGAATTTAGTGCATGATCACCTTGTGGAACCAAAAAATAAAAGTTAGATAATTATTCAAACAGATCTGAGAAGTTGAAATGAGGTCTTGAAATGCAAAATTTACTGAAGATATCTCAATTTTTACCTCCTTTCGGGCTAGTTTGGAGATCAATTTTAAGAAAACCTTATAGCTGGGGAAAAATCTGTACATGATCAACCTTATGTGTCTAAAGAGAAAAGTTGGAGCATGGAAAAACATAACTTTTGGATTTTGGAATGAGGTCATGAAACCTCAATATGTTCAAGATATGAATTTTTCTTGCTTGTTGGCCTGTGAAAGGACAACCTAAAGTTTCAAGAGAAAATCTTGATAATTTGTAAATCATTGGTCCCAGAGCCCTCAAATTGATAGATCATGTGTATTTAAGCTATTTTTAAATGTTCCAGGTGATTACAGGTCAAAGTGAGGTTTGATCAAGGAGAAAAAAGACCAAAATACAGTCCTAGTGTACTGTAGTATTGCAAAAAAACCCCAAGTTTAGTGAGATTTTGCATTTTTAGTGCCAAAGGTCAGATAAAAAGGCTTGGAAACAGCTTGAAGGATACTATTGAAGACCTATGAATCATTTTACATGTGTATGCAGGAAGTGAAGAGGTATTTTCCACTTTTTAAGGAAGGTTTAGGCCTAATTAGGCCTCTAAAAAGTCTGAAATCTTTATTTCTTTTAAAATTATTCTATAGGAGAAGACCCTCAATTTATTATATGTTGTTAAAAATCCAAAAGGGTATATGATCTGTAGGGAAAAGGTTTGATTGTCTCTTTTCCAAATGTATCCTAAAAAATACAGGTTTTGGAGGGCTAGTAGAGTCTAGAGCCAATTTTAATCATTTTTCATATAAGGTGTTAAGCTAGAAATGGTTTGGATGATTGATTTGGAAATCATGTGGTAGTTTTAACCTTGTGAAAGCATCATAAGTGACTTATAATGATGGTTATTAGATATGAAGCTATCAAAACTTAAATAGGCCTTAGAAAAGTGAATTTTGGCTTGTGAAGAAGCCTAGATTGCTGGAATATCAAACAACTCCTCATTAAGAATTTAATTAAAATTACATCAGCATGTTTTGGAAATTTGGTTTTAGCTCCTCTGATTGCTCAGTGGTTTTGTACCCTAGGTGTTGATGGATCAGTAAGGTCAGGTTTATTCCCAAGCTTGGTCATGAGGTCAAAGCACATGGGTACAAAACTTGAACAATATGTAAGGTAAATGGAAATAAATCCACTTGTGGGATTCCACAAGGGGGGTCTCATATGCCTGATTGCCATATGGTGTGGCCGTCACCTAAAAAACAACCTTTACATGTAAAAAGGACCTGCCTCGCTCAAACAGGTAGCTCTGATAGTCAAATTGGTTCCTGTTGTCGGCCTAATCTAACTGGAGGCGATTTCTCCAGATTGGCACGTTTCCTCGAAGTTGGCATCTTTGCATACAGGACGGAGAGGAACCAGTGGACCTTTTAATATATATGAAGCCCTTGAAGGTTTAAATTTCACATAAAAGCAAGCTTACTTCTGGATTTTCCATTAGTTTCATTGGCTAGGTGTCTAGTTTTTAGTTTTTACTGTACACAAATGCTTCTTTAGAATATTGCACAACCCATACCAACAACAAGAACTTATTTGTTACTTATACTGCAAAATTTTGTTTACAAAAGAAAAAATAATGGGATATATTTCAGTAACTGGCGTTGGATAAGGTGTCTTAAGGATAATTGGATTGGTCTTATTATACAACAGAGCTCTCAAAGGTCTGCCAGACCCCTGTAAACTTGTTGGAGCACCAAGTTGTGTGTACACAGTCGGGTTCTGGCTTTATCGACAATTTGTTGTGAGAATTAGAAAGTATCAGAACTTTCATTGGATGTGTTTGGTGCCATAGATCTCCATCTTTAGAATGGTTCCAATTTCTAAGGACTTTTTTTGGATGTTAATCGTTGCCAAGGAGAACCATGTGTGCATTACCTCGTAAATGATTGTTATGTATTGGACATTATATTTAGAATGATATGCTTAAATTTTATGTTTACCACAACCAAAAAGATTTCTCTTCCAAAAGCTATAAGACAATTGCATTTATGAGTAACAAGGCACAAGATTTGAGGATTTGGAAAATACACATTTCCTCAATCATAAATTTTGGGATCTGCTCAGCTACTTGCAAATCAATTAAATCACGAAGTTGTGGTTGAATAGCTAGGCAGTATGGATTTTCAGAAATAACTTGCTGTAAAGACAGGAAATCCAAAGCAGGCAAGTGGTAGGTTTTCTATCTAGTTAGGTCTATATTGTTTAAAGTAATTTTATGCCTCCCTTGTGCAAGAATGACTAGTATTACATATATTCTCAAATATGAACTTTGGCATTTTGAATTATGTGACTTCAACCCCTAGGAATTGAAATATTTCTTAAGATATCTATTGACACTACACACACACACACACCTAAATCAGGAAATTTTAAAATCAAGACAATCAAATAAATTTTGGGGAAATAATTTTATAATTAAACAGCCATTTTTAATCCTTTAAAGTCTAAGCAAATAAACACAATTTCATAGGACCTACAAATCCCTTTGGCCTAAAGGACGTTAAAAGTTATATAATCTTTTGTATGGGTGTGTTTATATACACAAACACATTCTTAAGGTTCAAATATTACGCCCTAAAAAGGTTTGTTACAAGCTTTTGATTTAACATGAACTGTACTAGATTGATTGAAAGAGCGTCTCCTAATCATCCTTTACCTGATTAAAGTATGGGATCAACTGAAAATATGCTTTATGTTGACCAAATTAGGATATGAAATGGAAACTAAACTTTATGTCATATTTGTGGTAAAATGTGTTTTGCAGGGTTTAAGGATGAACTGGCAGGAGTCAGAAATGATGAGCTTCCGCCAGAGTTTGGAGTTGTGCAGGATGCTGATCGTCTTGATGCTATTGGAGCAATTGGTTTGTAAATATCAGAATTGTTTTGCATAATTAGATTTCTTTGCTTTTCATTTTCTTGAATAACAATTTGTTTCTGTCCCAAGATGGTTGCATTTTTCTGCATAGATATTTTTGTAATAAGAACAGTTCTATAATTTTTTATAGAATTTACAAATATTAAAATATACACGGCTCCTTTATTGAAGTAGAGATAAAAAATAAAAAGGAACAGGAAATCCTAAAGGAAACTAAAAAAAAACAAGAGACATTTTTAACTAGAAGCTCGGACAGTCTAGTATTTTGTAGTTAAGAGACTATGAATAGCTAGAAAAGACGGTTAAAACTTGAATATAAACTGTCGGATTTCTCCTAGAGCGGCTACAGACCAAAAACCGGCTTTAATTGAGCCTAGAATCTATTAGTTGATATACTGTCTGCTGGAGTGTGTTCACTGTTCATGTCTGGGTAGCTGTTGAAACATGGTAGACGAACAAAGCACTTTGAATGTAAATTCAGGGATAAATAGTGGACCAATAAGTGAGGCATAGATATGACCATACCTTTGCATGTCTCATTTTACATTCCACTAGTTTCCGCCTTTCTTATCGCGAAGTTTGATTACAAGCTCTCCTAAGCGGAGATTGTTTTTTGTTTTTGACCGGATGCACTTTTTCTTTGCTTCTTTGTTGTTGCATCTAAAATTTATTACCATCCCAAACCTTACGGACCCATTTTTCTGTTGGGATGATGACCATTCAATATATTAGTGGCTTAATCACGTGGTCTGTCATGCCATTTCATTCTTACAGATAATTGACATCAATCTTTGAATAAGGCACATTGTGTACCTACTCATGTGAACAAATGAACTTAGGCGCATTTGCTGACAATTGAGGATTTAACGGGATATTTTGTGGCCTGAAATTTGATGCATTGTAGGCTAAGTGGTCAAGCTGGTACTTGAGGTCAGCATCCATCTATGTATATGATGTATCTTGTAGCAGATTATTATGAGAGACATGTAATGAAAATTTTGGGATTCATAACTTGGGCAAGTGAAAACAAAATTTTGTTCTAATTAAATTGGATGAAATAAATTTTTGCTCTATTTGAAACAAAATTTTGTTCCATTTAAACTGGATGAAAGTAGATTAAGAGGTCTTCAATCTGAGTTGTCTCGTGATATATTTCGAGACCAGTTTGAGATAAATATCTGTTTGAAGTTGATGCAAGCATTATCAAGGTCTCTTATATATTTTTTTGGGTTTAAAAGTGTTAAGCAAAGGATTATACTGAGAGGGGGAGGTGAACCAGTATAATATATTCTTTTTATTTTCAACCACTTAAGCTTAGATTCACAATTTAGATATTCAAAGCAATCAAAGAACACAACACAAAGTAATGCAAGAAGACACCAGATTTATGTGGAAACCCTTTCGGGAAAAACCACGGAGAAAATCTTTCTTAATACATTTCTCAAATGTTTGTAGGCACCAACCTACTAGAGACACCAATCCCCAAATTACAATTTTGTAGGCACCAACCTACTGGAGCACCAACCCCTTTTGCCAAGCACCAACTTAGCAAGAGACACCAATTTCTTCGAATATGAAGGCACCAACCTCCTTACGAAACTTCCTTACCACCTTTGAAGTGTTGCTGTCTCAACGAATGATGGAAACTTTTCTTTTCAACTTTAGATTTGCTGCTCTACATATCTGCTCTTATGCTTCTTCTCTTTTCTTCTATCTTCTTCTCTTTCCCTAAAGATATTCAACTTGAATGCTTGAAAATAAATCTCAAATGATCTTTCTTAAATAGCCATTCGTACCCTTTCGAAAAGGCATCTTTTCTTCCAACCGACACACCCTTTCATTTAATTTAATTAACCACCTTTTAATGCAAATACATATGTCGGCCATAACTATATTAAATGCTTCCCATTAATTAAATAACTATACAAAAATTAATGCTGCCTCCTCAAATGCTAGCGCCACCCTCCATGCAAGATTGTGGGCCTTCCAGGGGAAAATTGTGGCTCCAAAGGCAAATCACAGGTCCTTGGGAGTTGCACCATTTCTGATCATGACTGCTGTTTTTTCTTTGCTGATTGCCGACTGTTTGTCTTCCGTTCATACACTTATTTCCCTTCAGTAGAACGCTGCCTAAAGCTGATTATAAACAACTGATTTGTCCTTCATGAATGCTGATCATTTTCTGCAACATATTGCTGATTATATTCTTCAATAAACACTGATATCTTCCTTCTATTGATTGCTGTTCACATCTTGATCGTATTGCTGACTTTCTTATGCAAAAACGATCCTTTTTATATACTTAAACCATTCTTATCGTGGAACACTGCTGGTTAGTTATGTTACTTTTTTACAAACTTTCTTTCATAAGCCCAGCCACTCCTTTGACATCAATGACAATATTTCCAACAATAAGGACCTTAAAAAATTAACAAAAGGGAGTTTCTTTTAGTCAAATTTGTTGACCTATTGTTGTGCTGTTAAAAAATAATGCAATATTTATTTGGGGTTGGTGTAGTTTGTCCCATGTCAAAGAGGGGTGAGTATTGGGTTGAAGTGGGACACGTGTGCTTGTGTACTTTCTCTCTCTCACACATGCACACACTCTTGTTATACATTTTTTTAAGTGTATCACTATGGAAAACATACTCTATTCTCCACAAAATTAGATGAGATTAATTATGCTATGTGGAGTAGCAAAACGAAGCCCACATATATTTCCAAATGCTTATGGGACCTTGTTTCTATTAACTCTGCAACTGCAAAAATAATTAGATGGTGATGTTAAGGGTATTCCGAAAGAGTTAGAGGCAAAGGATAATGAGGCAATTAGTGTCATTAATGCATCCATTGACGATTCTATATTCTCGAATTAGCAAAGTAAAGACTTCCTAGCCAGCATGGGACATTTTGAAGAATGCATACAAGGGAAAAGTCATCAGAAAATCGTAAATGCTTATGACAAAGTTTGAGAAAAACAAAATGAGGGAAGGAGAGTTGATCAATGAATACATTACTAAAACGAGAAACTTGGTTAACTAGACTGGGAATCTTGGAGTGGATTTGCCTAAAACTTGCTGAAAAGCGTTCTGAAGAAATTTGAGATGGTTAAAGTCTCTAGGAATCTCTCAAAGATGAGTATTGATGAGTTGACTGGATTGCTGCTTGTAGTGGTAGAAAAGGAAAATAATTCAAGTGAAAATTTGGAGCATGCTTTTGCCACTAAGGCTAAGGCCAACAAAAATTAACAAAATAATCATAGGAAAAGATCAAGTTCAATAGGAAGAAAACAAAATTCTAGAGGAAGAGGAAAAAGTGAAGGTCCACAAGGTACAGGCTGAATAAGATCAATAGTCCAATGCTACAGGTATACTGCAGAGGTATGATATGACAAGTTGCAAGACCATAGAACTCTTGTTGAGGCTGGCTTTAAATAATCTAGAAATGAAAACTCCAAGGCAGTCAACGACACATTGGATGGCAACTTGGATGTCTGGTCTATTAATTTAAAACTCAGCCAGATATAGATTTTGTAGTCAACTTGGTATTTAGGTTGATGAAAGAGCATAAGGTGACTCATTGGACAGCAGTGAAGAAGAACCTCAGATATATCAGTGGTGTAGCAGGCTTAGTGTTTTAGAGTCTAAGGCATTAAAGAATTTCAAATTGGTTGGTTATACAGATTTAGATTGGGCATGATTTGCCGATGACTAGAAGTCAACTTCAGGTTCTGCACTCAATATGGGATCAGTGACGGATGCTTGGTGTAACATAAGGGAGCAATGGTATCGGCACATGAGGCAGTTTGTTTGAGGAGGTTATTGACAAGAATTGGATAGAAGCATTGTTAAACGTTCTGCCATTTTTGAAGAACTTCAAGCTGATCTTTCTTCTAGACAGGATATAGAGAAAATTATCGAAGTTCAACCAGGATATGCACTTGTAAGTGCCAAGCCTTATTTTTATCTTTAACACGAGAAGACTGAAATAGAACATTTGGTACAACAGTTGCAATTAGGAGTCATTACACCAAGGAACATTCTATACTCAGTACTGGTATTATTTGTATGAAAGAGAGACTGTTCATATCATCTTTGCATTGAATTTCAAGGACTTGAAAGATAACCATGCAAAATAAATTCTTTATTCCATTTATTGATGAAATGTTGGATGTGCTATGTGGTGGCCATTATTTTACAATTATGGATTTTGCGAACAGGATACTATCAAATTTGATTTCGACTGGAAGATATTTTGTATTCAGTGTTTCATACTCATGAAGGTCATTATAAATTTAAAGTGATGCCATTCAAATTAACTAATTCACATGCAAAGTTTCGAGTCCGACGGACAACATTTTTCATCCATTTCGGTGGAAACTTATTTTTTTTTCTTCGATGACAATCTTAAACATGTTGACAAAGTATTAACAATATTGTAAGAGAATACGTATTATGCCAAGAGATTAAAATGCTTTTAGGAGATAGATTAGTTGGCACATGATCCCAGAGAAAGGTGAGTGTGAAGGCTGATCCTGTCAAAATTAGAGAAATAGTAGAATGGCCAACCTGTAAGATCATCTCAAATTTGAGGATTTGCTTGGGCTCAACCGGATATTATGGACAAACTGATGAAGAACTTACACTTGTATTGTAGCTTCCTTGACTGATCTATTGAAGAACGATTCTTGTATATGGACTAATGGATTTGAGAAGAGTTTTCAAAAAATAAAACAAGTTTTTATTATCTCTAACAGTTCTTGCAACTCCAGATTCTTTAAAAACCATTTGAATAGTGATGCTTCTGGTTCAGGCATTGGAGCAGACATCATGAAAGATGGCCATCCTATTGCATTTGATAGTCAGAAGTTGAAACCCTAGGAAAAAATTAGGGTGGATATCCTATAAGGAAAATGCTTGTTATTGTTTTTTTGGGAAATTTGTTTTACATCCAAATGCAATACATCCGCCCATAAACATACAATTAAATCTAATCAGACCCTAAAACAGTAAAAATCAGACTTAATTGCTAAACAATTTCCAATGTAAGAATTGACTGGTGGGGGTTTAAGAATATATGATTTTGCGCAACTTTGGAAATAGTTGTCAGGAACAAACAACTAAGTCAGGGATTTTTTGGCCACATAGAGAGAACCCAACAAACTCACATTGAACAACGAACCTTGCTAGAATAGTCAATAAACTCTTCTGTGACCATCAATGCACGGCTTTTTTAATTTCCGCATAGGAGAAATCTGATTTGATGACTCTGCTCATCATGTCTAGGGCTCCAAAAACCTCACTTAGATTTCTGAAATTTCTCACATATCTTTGGGAGATCGATCTCCTTCCTTAAACCCTTATGTGACAACTAGGTTTGTAGAATGAGTCAGGAAAATATTTATTTTGGGGCTTGTGGCAAGCTAGAGAAAAGTAGACCTTCCCTGATATTTTTAAGGTCCCTCAACAATGTACAATGTCAAAAACAACACACCAAGTATAATGCAATGCTTCAATGAGGCAATCTAGTGTAATGTGGTGTCTACTCTATGATTTTTCATGCTAGAATGAATGCATGATAAAGAAATATATGCATTCAATTCGCTCTTGCTCTAAATGCTTAAGTTAATTGCTTTGGCATTTTAACAATGAGACTCTCTATCTCTTTATTTCATGTATTGATTGATGTCCTAAATTCACTTGCCCCTTTGTATTTATAGACTTTGTGAAATCAAATAAGGACCCTATTGGTGTGTAAGCTGACTCATAATGGGTGGAAAAAGTGACAAAAAGGACCCCAAAACCTCGTGGGACACACAAGGGAGTCAAAAGAACCCATGCAACGAAATCCCCAAGAAGAGTACACTCATGGTTATGGGGGTCTTGGAATCGTAATTATATGATTATTGGGGAAAGCACCAGAACACAAAGGGAGCAAGGAAAGAGAGAGAAATGAAGGAGAGAGAAAAATGAGAACATCACATGGAATAACCAGAAAATAGGGAAACGCGCCAATAAGAGCATAATCTAGATTAGTAATTGACAAAGTCAAGTACCCTAGACTAATGCAGTTTCATGACTAATAAATTTTTCATACCAAAATTTGGTGTCTACATAATGCCCCATTTTGATGTATATGCATACATATCAAAGTAAAACAAATGAGCAGATGCAAAAGTTTGCACTCTTGAAGCAACTCTAATGTACCTACAAAACCTGCAAAGAACATGTATGTGGATCAATGCCCAATCAGTCAATAGCATGTTGAAATCTAGAAAGGAGAAATTGGAAAGAATACACTTGGTTCTGGTTGGTGGTTGGGTAGCGACTCTTGTGCGAGTTCTCAACATTTCCGGATATGTGCGGATGTCCTTTTGAAGCCTGCGAGGATAAATATACGTGTAAATGCTGAAAACAATAAATTGTTGAAATCTAGGGAAATCAAATCAGAAATGATGCACTTGGTCTTGTTGAAAACTGTGAGGATGCCCTTTAGAAGTTCTAGTCTTGAAAATTGTGCTAAATCTCATATGCATTTCTAAGTACAACATTTAGTGACAAAAATAAATGCTAAATAAATATGATATCGTATAAAGAAAGTAGGGTTAGGATATGTCCTGAAAATATCCCATGGCGGGACATTTGTCTTGTACTAGATATGTCTTGTAAAAAAATGTAGTTCCCCTTGTCTATAGGAGCATATAATACTGAATATTTGAAGCTTGTGGCCTAGAGCTTGAAATCTGGAGTATGAATAAATGGACGGAATATATGCCCCCTTCTGAGATATGTGATGAACCTATAAAGCACACATCTCAAATCAAAGGTATCACATGTAAGTTGTAATTTCGAAGAAATGGTGTGAAAAATGAATTTGCGAGGCTTTGAAAAGTAGGTGGAGCATTAGTAAGGCCAAATGACATAAATGAGAATTCCTAATGATCCTCATGTGTTCGGAATAGTCTTATGCATAGTTGGAATACTTGCACTCGGCAAATACTCGGCAGACCCTCAAAAAAACACTTGGCAAAAACTCGGCAATATTCGGCCAATACTCGGGAATACTCGGCAACTTAAAAAATACTCAAATTTCTTTAAAAAAACATAAATTTGCAGCCAAAACTGTGTATTTGCAGCGTTTTCTTTCATTGCTATTAATTCTTTCTTTTTATTGGGACCTTTACGATAGCCTTCAGTCTTGTGTCTGAGGATGCGCAAATTGGCGTGTAAACACAAAAAAAAATCTTAAAATAGCAAAAAAAAACCTACGCATCTGTTGATATGTGAAGTCAACATTAATTACTAATCTGTCTATAGGCAATCAAAGCTCATGATTCTTTCAGAAGATTGCAAGAAGTTGCTTGGTCCAAAAAGGTGCAAAAATGGATTTTATGAAAATAAAAAAAATATTGCCATCAATGTGTAGAGCTCGAGAAAATATGCACTTTTAGAGAAAACGACACCTGAAACAGAGCCACAAAATGACAATTATGGCACATGCAAGTTTTTTGTTGCTACATCTTCCTGGACCCTTTCCAAAAATGGCAAATTTTATTCTATGCTTGTGTTTTCTTCACCAAAAATCCAAAAAAGGAAAGAAATGCCACAAAAGGAAAGAAATGCTGTCTTTGACGAGTTTTTAAGTTTTGGCGAGTTTTTTGGCGATTTACTCGTTTGCATGAAAGTTTGGCGATTACTTGAGGACTCGGCGAGTAACCTACAAGTTTTCCAACTATAGTCTTATGTACATCTAACTAAAATGCCTAGACTTGATATCTCGACCACAAATCTAGTTTAGTAAAGAAAACAATACCATACAATTCATCCACTAATTGACCATTAAGAGGAAAAAGAACTCATCTTTGAGAGTGAGTTTGTTCAGTCCTATTCAATCTAGTCACTTGCTCCATAATTCATCTTTCTTTTTAACCATAACTACTGGAGATGAGTAGGCATTTTTGCTGGGACTTAGAATATTGGAATCGTAAAAAAAATTGCTGGTGCTGCCGATGAGCTACTGAATTGGGGTTTCTACCTCATGGCCTTCCAATGAGTGCAATTGTTCCACCATACTATAAGATTCCTTTTTGAGCAACTTTTCTATCATATGGGAACTAATTATTTGGCTTGGAGATGATTCTATCCCCACATGTTTGTACCTTTTCCATTTGAGATCAGGATCATGAATAAAGTTCAAAGATATTGTCCCCAATTGTTTCAATCATTACATTTCCAATGTCACATTTGTTCCTCTAAGGGAAATGGCAAACATTTTAGAGTCAAGTTGATATTCCCCCATAAAGAGTTTAATGTGATGGCTTTCCATCGGCAATCATGACTTGAAAAGTAGAAATTGGATACACAAAGTAGTTGGGTTAATTTGTTAACCTTTTTCCAATGAAGTTGTGCATACTACTCCCATTTATCAATATTGTTACCCTTTGGTTCTTGATATACCCTATGTTTTTGAGATTTTGGGTGTGTTGATCTCATGTAATGTGTGTATGGAGATGGTGGCGTTCTTCTTTTCTTTTGTTTGCTCTTGCTCTAGGTCCAAAATCGGCTACTCCACATCTGCCCTTTCCTCTTCCAAAATCTCATTTTCAATAATCATTATGTGCTTCTCACTAGTGGCACACTGATGACCTGTAGCCTACTTTGCCATCCCAAATGCCAACATGATCCTGTTTCTTTCTCCTTACTTCCTAGTGGGGGCGAGAGCCTTGTGATTGTCTTGGATTGACAATACTGGGAAAATTTATCTCTTCTTCATGAGGGTTGATCTTGTGTGAGATGCCTAGTGGCCACATTCCTTCGCTCTATGCTCAAGGCTTTCCTGGTCATTTAATCCAATTGATGTGGATTTCAAGATGCTGATATATGTCAAATCGCTTGTCCTTGTGGACAATCTCAAATGCTCAATATTATACTTTGGTACCAACTGTGTTTGCCTTAGATTTGTCAATTGGCCAAAGTGATCTCCATTCCATGTCTGCTATTTGTGGGAAAATAATTATTTTTATACCAATCTAGAAATTGTCCATTCCTTTCTTTTCTTAATCATTTGGTACCAAGTTGATAGGGTTCATGTTCCAAATAGAATGAAGCAGTGTCAACTAGTTTATACTGTGCTATATTATGTAGCTGAACATACTTTTGCACAAGGCTTAGCCAGGAAGTCACATCCGTCCCCTCAAACATGTGCTGCTCAAATTTGGGAAGATTGAATCTTTTCCCTTGAGAAAAATGGCCCATTCTTTGACTCAAAAAGTTTTGGGTTGTATCCCCCACTTGCATGAAGGGAGTTGTAGTCAGTGATTGTTTGGCTACATAGTGTTGCTGGATACTGGTCTGGACTCCATAGGCTGGTTGAAATGTTGAATCCCCAACCATTGGTGCTTTTTTGGTGTATTCCCAAAAGCTTTAGTAGCCCCTTGCATATTGGATGGAGTACTGGTTCCCATGTTGTTGTTGAGATTGGGGTAAGTCCACGCTTCTTCCCATAGGTGGACAAGTTGGAAAATCCATAGGGACCACTGCTCATGTGGTCCTGGTTAGGTTGGCACCGCGCGTGAACTAGATGCTTGTTAGATTTTGGGCAATGATAGAAATTACCAAATTTTTTCCAATCCAATGTTTACTGAGGTTGTAAAAGGTGCAAACATCTTCTTTTGGATAACATTTACCATCTCTTCACATTCTGTAAGGGTGCCGACCATATATAGAGATTTGGGGTTTGGCGATCAAAACGAGCATTACTGGGGGACCCATACAAAATTTCTCATAACCAAAAAATCTGATTTGATGGTACTGGGCTCCAACAAGGGTTTGGCCGGGAACCAAAAAAAACCGAGGGTAAGGGAGGGTCTAAAAACTTGATTACTAGAGAGCTATACTGCTGCAACTGTCTTGATGAAATAGATCCAATGACTGATATCTCCTGCAATTTTCTAAAACCCAAGAAGACTATTTTCCTAGGGTCGTGCTCCAGGAACGCCAAACTCTTCTTGGTTTGAAAAATATTAAAGATTGCATTTTCTATTAGGGTTTGATAAAATCAAAACTACCACAATTCTAACCACTTTAATGAAGGTGAATAGAGATGTAGACAATGCAACTAAAAAAATGGCCGATAAAATATAAGAGAAAGATACTTGCGTTTGATAATGTCTTGCCTCTGTTCTCGTGCCATAGAATTAGCTGCCCAAATTTCCGCTATTTGATACCGCCTTGCCTTTGTCCTCACACTATGAAATTTGCCATCCAAATCTTTGGGTTGATACGACTTATGATATTTCTTAGATATAAAGCAGAAACTAAACTCAAATAACAATACCAGATCCACTTGAATGCAAAAATAAGAACAGGTCCAAAGATAATGATTTGACAAGGTTAAATGAAACTATATAAGTGAATTGGGTACAGTAGCCTCTTTGAAGGGACGACCTCCAGAATGCAAAATAATTATGAAATGAAGCAGGGAATTCGGCCTATGATGATTTAGAAGAGAATATCTATCCCTATTTACAGACATAAGTAGGTAGGGGCTGCCTCGAGGTCATAATTAGGTTGGCCTAAAGAAACCTTGGAACACCCAAAAGAAAAGACAAAGGTTTTGCATGTCACTAGTTGTCTACTCCATAACCTGAATACACTTACAAATGAATATGATGGGCATGTCAACTTCAACTAGCAAAATTGTCTTTGTGGCATATATAGTGAGACATCTAAGGCGTACCGGATCTATATTCCTAGGCAGAGGAAGGCAGTGATAACTAGGGATGTAAAATTTATTGAGGGATGTTCCTCAACTTCTCAAGAGCCTCCTACAGTGACTGAAGTAGCCAACACACCCATTCTACCAAATTCAGATCAGAAATCAGATGTTGATCTGATTGATTCCAGGCAAGAAGGAGAGGTCTTATCACCTCCCACTTTGGCCCAAAAACCAAGATGTCTTTCTCAAATCTTACAAGATGCAGAAGAGCATGTTAGCAAGTCCAATACTTCATTTTGAGCAAGCCATCATCCTAAGAAATTTCTTGGACATCTTGCATTGATGACTAATATTCTTGATGTAGAGCCTTTGAGTTTATGAGGAGGATAGTCAAGACCAAGTATAGCGTGAAGTGATAAATGAAGAATATAACTCCATCATCAAGAATAATTTGTGGGAGATGTACCAAGACCAGATGGGAAACCAATAATAGATTCCCAATGGTTGTTCAAGATAAAGCATACTGAAGATTGAAGCATCGAGAAGTACAAAACAAATTTGTAGCCTGAGGTTCTCTTAGAAAGAGGGAGCGAACAACAATGAGACATTTTCATCTATAGCAAGGTATGCGACAGTCATAACTATTATATCCATGGCTGCTTGCTTTCATTGGAATTTACATCAAATGGATGTAAAAACAACCCTCTTGATTGATGTCATTAAAGAAGAAATTTATCTTAATAAACCTAAGGCCCAAGGGTATGGAGATTCAATAGCAGTACTCAAGTATGCAAGCTAAAGAAGGCATTTTATGGCCTTAAGCAAGCAACACAGCCTTATTATGTATACATTGATGTTTACTTGAAGAAATTGGGATTTTCTAGAACTTCAGCAGATTCTAATTTGTATTTCATTTTTGATGAATTTGATCTACTACTTTTAGTGTTGTTGGTTGATGATCTTATTCTTACCAGAAGTTCTTTGAAACTTATTTTGTGGTGTAAGAATTAGTTGGCTTGTAAGTTTGATATGAAGGATATAGGTCTATTGCATTTTTATTGGGATTGGAAGTTTGGCAGGTGGTGAATGGAGATGTTTTCTTTGGTCAACGAAAGTATTTTCTATAAATTCTGAAGGGATTTTAAAATGCCAACTCCAATGGTGCCAAATTTAAAGTTACTTGTGATAAGAACTCAGCCTGGCTTGATCCCATACCCATACTTTATCAGCAGTTGTTAGGATTACTTATGCATCTTGTTAATAATTGGTCTAACATTTGTTATGGAGTTAACACATTGAGTCAGTTCATGGTGGAGCCAAGGCAATCCCATTGGAGGGCTGCAAAGCATGTGCTTCACTATTTAAAGGGGACATTTCATCATGGTATTTTGTACACAGGTAATGGGGTGATTTGCCTGCATGGTTTTGTAGATTCAGGTAACAGGAGATGTTGAGACTTGTAAATCTTCTTCTGGGTATTGTTTTTCTCTTGGTACTAGCGATTTCTAGGTCTAGTTGGAAATAGGCGGTAGTTGCTGAACCAGAGTTCATTGCTGCGTGTTCCGCTAGTTTTGAAGCTGTTTAGATTTGTAAATTAGTGGTTGAGTTGACCGATTAGATGCTTGCACCTACAGTTATCTACTGCGACAATCAGAGCTGTATTAAACTCTTTGAGAATCTGTTTTCCATGATTGATCCAAACCTATTGATGTTCGGGATCATTTCCTATGAGACAAGGTACGAAAGTAGACATTGGTTCTTGAATATGTTCCTTAAGAGTTACAAATTTCTGCTCACTAAGCCACTACCAAAAGGAAAGGTTGAGTTGCTGAGAGATTGACTTGGTTTGACTTTGAAGGAAAATCTGTTTCACACAGAGGGAGCGTTATTGGATTTTCTTATTTCTTTTTCTACTTCTTGTTTATGAACCACTGTCTATGTAATAGGTTAATGATGTGTTTGGGTCAAAACACATTTATTAAGGCAAATTATAATTTCGGATTAGTTGTAATGTATTTAATGCACTTGTAAATTAAAGTAATAGGGCATGTGACAAAATTGTGGTGCCATTTGGATGATGTGACATCATCCTTGATATTAACACCCTTGATGGGCTGGTCACGGTCCCACTTACTCTCTTATTTTTAGTCATTCAGTTAGACAGTCAGTTATACTTAGTCAAATTAAATTGATGACTTAGTTAAGGATGATGTCATCTTTGGAGTTATCACCAGAGATATCTTCAAGGTGATCCATCTACTTATTGATTGAGTTTGATTGATTAGTTCAATTGTGTGAGTCTCGAGTTAAGGTGTTAACTGAGTTGATTGATAGATTTATCTTTAGTTGCATGTGTCAAGTTTGTGAGAGGCAATCATCATGACATGAGTTCTATTCAACCACGAGTGCTAATATACAAAATTAGTTATTGGATGAGTGAATAAAGTGCATGTTGCTGGAATTTATTGCGGCAGTTAGTTGTTCTGCAGGTTATTAGTTTCTTTTAAAGTGCTAATTTTTTTTTTTCCTGACCATTCTCCCTGAATTTCTTTGAGTTGATCCTCCTGATTGTATGGTATTATAGAGGTCTTATTGTGCCTGCAAACTTGCTGCAATTTACAAATCTGTTAGTCTGATTTACAGATAGGAGCATTGATAGGCGCTTAAGAGTTAAGACATTATTTGTGAATTGCATTTAATGTTTGAAGGCCTGTTGCCATGTGAGTTTAACAAGAACATCTCTGCTAGAATGTATTTACTGGTCCCAACCAGTTATGAGTCTCCTGTATTGATCCAATCAAACAAGCGTCATGTGTTGTCACGACAACTCCTTTCCTATATGTGAAGTTTGTATGATTGGCATATAAATAATTTTTGATGAATATATTATCTTGAGCAGAACATAGAAGTCACAAGACTGCCGAATTGATGAGGTTGAAAATTTGAAATCAATGAAAGCACAAGAATAGTAAAATGAAGACATTGAGGTTGAATTTAGCAAAATAAAAAGCAGCAAATTGAAGACTATTGTATTTGCACAGGATTAGAGAAAAAGCACGTTTAGCAAACTGAAGACTTTAGTGAACTACTTTAGCGAACTGATTACTTTAACAATTTGAAAATTATAATGATTTGACGACTTTGGTGAATTAAGTACCTTTAGCAAATTGCATAAAATTAGTGAAAGAAAGAGAATAAAGGAATTGATGACTTTAGTGAATAACACAAGATTAGTGAACACAACATACACCAAATTGATGATTTTAGTGAATTGTGGGAACTTGTTCCTATTTTTCCTTGGGCTTTTCTGAAGGTATATTAACTCCAAAAAGCGATGTCAGAGGGAGGGAGTGATGGAGGTATGGATGGAGGCACGGAGGGAGGTGAGGGAGGGAGGGAGCTTTTACACCAAATTATCACCTTTAGCACTGTAGCACACATCAAACTAGACGAGGCACAACCTCCATTTATATATACAAGTGATGATGCCCATGTACGGGTGCTGTCAGTCTACCCACACCATTGTAGGCCTAAAATAACCTAGATCCCAAGGTAACCTCAATTTGCATCCTATGGGTCTGGTAAGCAGTAAATTCCAAGGACACCATAGCGAATTGAGAACTTTACTATTAATAACATATTTTGAGTGATTGTTTTGACAAAATGTCCATCTCAGACCATTATCTGCAGTCCCAGAATCAAAAGGCCTTAAAGCAGTTGTAAGCTTTGGCTATTAGGATAAAAAGAACTTAATAAATATCCTTACAATTAAAACTGAAAATGAATAAAGGTTAGTAAGAGAATGAATGCTTCTCTAGTTGTCCTAAGAAAAAAACAGCTATAAATATTTTGCAATAAGCATAAGACTTGGAGTTAAATTAAAACCAAATAATTGAACTGATCTCTTCCATCATGCCATAAGCTAAAGTAACTAATGTAAAGAAAGAATAAAGGTATGTCTATTTTCGAACTAACACTTTAAATTTTACTGATTTCACACACCTATGCATGCACAATGCTTATTTCTAAGTTAAACCAGTAATATGTCTATCTTTATGCTTATCTCGAACAAATACTGTTTTGCTTTTAATAGTCAGTATTTACAATTTTCACCTATGTATGAGGTATAGTTTTAGCCTTTTAGTGTTCTGGATTCTGCATATAAGGTAGAATAGTAAAAAATAAAGCGTGGCTTATAATGCTTGCAGTGTTAGTGTTTAGAAAATAACGTACTAACAGAAAATGATTTAGAAACATTTGGTAGTACCTGCTAGTTTTTAACAGAAGTTCTTAAATTATACAACTTAATAGATTTGGTAAGAGAGATTTATTACCCTCAAAGATTTCTTCATAATAATCCTTATGCTTGGACAGGAAATTGCGGATCATGGCAATGACATATCTGGTATTGTGTGCAGAAAATAAACATAACCATATTATCCAGCACCTTTCTTATCCTCAATCTTGTTGCCATCTTCATCATTCAATGTCAGCATCCTCAAGAACAGATCCTATTCAGGAGATGCTCATCCTTCCTCCAGATCCTGCCACCACTCCTTTCAATTAACTATAACTGAAACTTATTGATTTCACAGTGCAACTCTGGCTCAAGGGTGTCAAATTTATGAAAGATCAATCAGAATTCCAAGAAAAACCTTCTCAAATAACCTAAAAAAAATTGATCCCACACTTATCCTCAAGACACAGGAAGAAACTATACACAGAAGTAAAACTGAGGAGCTATCTCAAAAGAAATGCATGAAAAAAGTCACGTGCCTTTCCAATGCACACAAAAGTGGTCTTTGATCACACAACTCAACTTTCCCACAAAGTGAAGTGACACCTTTGTAGGGGTAGGTTATCACAACCACCTGAGGCACTTCAACTTAAGGAAACCCTTCATTCTCCAGCTTGGGATAGAGAAGACAACTTTTGGGAAGAACCCTTTGTTTAAGAATTCCCAAACTATGAATATGAATATGTAGATGTCTAAAATCAATTTCGCAGGGCCTGGAGAGAAAATAACATAGACAATAGGGCGAGGAAAAAGTGAGGGCAATGCAAAGCCCCTACCTATAGAGGGAGGAACAGTAAAGGGGTAGACATCTACTCTTGAAAGACCTACAGCTAAGTGGTTCTTACAATCATCTCTGACCTATGTGCACAAGGTGCATTTTTTTGAAGCTAATGTAGGGCTCTCCAGTGATGCAAAGGCTAGCAAGTATTTTTTCTTCAAGTTCCAAATGGCCAAAAAAGACATTTCCATCCTTAAAATGACCAATATATAGTGTTAATCCATTTTTTTCTTCATAAAAATAAAATGGGCTGATATACAAAATATTTTGACAATACAGAAGGGTGTTTCTCACATGGCGGGGCTTTTTATGTGGAATCCCATTTGAAAAAATATCTTGTATAAAATATTCACATAAAAGCTTTTGAGTAGGGAAATTGCTTTTGAATAAAGTATGTTGTCATATTTTGGATAATTTTGTTTTCTTCATTGTCAGTCTTTGTAATTCGTAAGGTTGCATTTCTAGCTTTTAAGAGTGGATAGGAAATAAATTAAAATGTATACAAGCATTCAAACCTAAAATAGGGGCCTTCTTGCTCAAAAAATAAAGGTAAAGCGAGGAAGAATAACAAGAAAATGTTTAACGGCAAACTGATTTTTCACTTGCAAGAAGACCAAGACCGACCTTTGACTTTTAGCATTGGCGAAATACTTTAAGTGGAAGGTAATAAATAACTTTGTGTAATTTTTATCTGTTGTAACATGTACTAATTGCTTTGGATATTTTTCAACATGGGTTATAACGAACTTTGATTGTTATTAAGCTTGTAATACTTTAATGTTGAATCAAATGGCCTAGTTGGATTTTCAAACATGAATATGAACTTTTTTCTGTTTACACATTTCAGCTTTGTCATATGCAATATAGAGCTTGATTATTTGTATTTAAAAAGTGGTCTCTTTATACTAGCTTTTCATAAATTGTTCGGGTAATCATTTGTTGAAATACATTAGTATCTTTAAAATACCCTTCTCATGTGATATGTTTTGAACTTAAAAGGAAACTTAAGTCCATTCAAACCATGTAAATATTCATTTGAAGTAAATGAAGTTGGCAGACCATGGGTTTCAATCTTCTTATATTTAATTTTATATTTAACAAGATGCACTTTCCTACTTTAGAGTAATATATTGATCAGAGGTGATGGTTAATGAAAAATATGTAGTCTTGGCCAATTATTGGGTTTATTTTTTTCTCTAGGAATTGCTCGATGTTTCACTTTTGGTGGAAATAGGAATCGGGTATTACATGATCCAGAAGTTCCAGCACGGATAAATTTGTCAAAGGAAGAGTACACAAAGAAAGATGGTAGACAAACGACCTTGAACCACTTCCATGAAAAGCTTCTTAAGCTCAAAGACCTAATGAAGACTAAGGTAGTCCCTTACTTTTGTAGTGCCCTTTCTCAATTGCGTATATGCATGTCTTGCTTATGTAATAATTTTAAATATTGGAAGATTAGAAATACTGAACTTTTGAGAACTTCTTAATGATTTGCAAATAGTGGCAAGATATTTTTTAAAGATTGGAGAGGCATTTTTGAAGCTTTAGTAGAGGTCAAAAGAGAGTGCACATTTTCTATCTCTATAAAGTTAGATGGTTGGAGGGAGCTATCTTCATGCTCAAGCCAACACAAAGAGGATCTAGGTATTTGGTTGCAATTGGAAGTTTGCATTAATGGGACTATGAATTAGGTTTATTGCTATGGGATTTTTTGACATAGAGAGTCATGGGTTTATAATTTCATTGGAACACATGGATGAGTAAATAAGGGAGAGATTGTAGAATGTTAGGTTTGTTTATAACTTAGTACGTATGCCAATGTTTTGCAAGGGATTGTTTGATTATCAAATTGTTATCAACATTATACACTTGTGATTGTACTTGTAGAAATATACTAGTAACATAAGTAACATATAATAAGTACATACATGAAATGGGAAGAATGAAATAATCACATAAATACCAAACTAGAATGATATTGTAGGGATCAAATTTGACCTAATCAGCGTGGGAACTCAAGCAGTAACCATCTGTACAACCTTCAATGGTTTTACAAAGGTTAACCAAAAACTGAGGTATGAACCCCTCTTCATCCTTTAGGTATGGATCCCAGTCCATCCTCTTCAAGTATCATGATGCTGCTTTTCACTTGTGTTTTTATCTTTCCACTATATTCTCACTTCAGGGAATTATGTAGGAAAATTTTCTCACTGATTACAAATTTGAACAAGAATTGTCACACTGGAAAAGTTTTCACATTACATCTCATAAGAAAAAAATGTTCTCAATTGTATCTACTGTTGTTGATCGTTGCCACTCGATCTTGAACAGTATAGGAAACTGCCACTGCCACTGCCACTAAAAGTTAACCTTGACTTCAGCCAATTTGGTGTAGAAATGGAAATGGAATATTGATGTTATATTCCCCCCTACAATGTGAAATTTCCATTTATTCACACAAAAGAACAATGAAATGAAACACACTGCACACAACTAAAATACAAGAACTCTAAAATTGTAATACACCACAACGGAAAGCAAAACACACACCACAAAATGCCACCACAACTTCGTGCGGCCCCATCATTGGTGACTGATGAGACTTTCCTGATCGACCTCCATCCTCCCATGCCTTTGTCCTCCAGTTTGATGTTGCTCACTCAACAAGATGAAGTCTGAAGCTCAATTGTTTCCACATTGTGTTTATTTTCTCCCCCGCAATGTGAAACACGTTGTTTTATTGGACATCGGGTTACACCGAAAATGCGTCCATAAGCAATTTTTTTTGACACTTTTGACAACGGCTCAATGACTTATTGAGAAGAATTGTAGCGACTACCCGTGTGGGACCCAAACATAAGACCAAAATATACTAGGATTTTTTTTTACTCTCATTACTTGTTACAAGACAATACATGGATTACTCACCAAACTCCACACAACATGTGATGCCAACACAAACATGAACCCACCCATACAACATGCAAACATGTAAATAACAAGTCAACACAAGATGCAGTTCAATGACACATGTTTATAACGAACGGGTACAAGACCACGACCCAACCAAGAATTGCACATCACTCAAGGGCACCTTCCACATTACCACATTTTGTAGGTCACATCTTTATTATATTCATACTTCGTTATTAACCTCAATGATTTAGGGAGTACTTTACATGAAAGCATGCCTTTTCCTTTTTGGAGGCCACATTCCTTTTGGTTTCGTTTATCACTTAGCTTATACATGTCTCATCCAATTTAGTTTGCTTGTCTTATTGAGAATACATCGTATACCTTGATTGATTACTAGAAGTTTCTTAACATTTATACATAAAGTTTCGATTCCCAAGATTATAAACTATGATTTCTCAAAGATTTGATTTCGAGAGGGTCTAAACACATCTACCTTCACAACACAAGAAAGGTTTATTAAGCTGCAAAAATAATCTCCATGGTACTTATGATTCATAGCCTGACATCACAAGGGTACCTTCTCAAACAAGCCAACAAGCTATAAACTCCCTTTTTACGAAAAGAGTCCTTTCGCGAATATCTTAAATAAGAGTACACTAATTGGTTCACCTTTTAATTGCCATTAATTTGCAAAACCCAAAGTTAGTTCTAAACATTTTGAACACATACGTCACCCAACACACGTTTTTAGACTATGGGTTCGTTTCTTCAAGAGCATGGTTATTCATCATTTTACTTAGTTTTCATTGCGAGGAAAAAGATCTCAAGATGATAATAGGAGAATCTTAAGCTAACCTTATGCCTAAGTCATAAGGTTCGAGTTCGAGTTCAAGTTTGACAAGGATAAAATTCGGTTCAAGTTTGCCCAATGGATAAAGTTCAAAAAAAAAAATCGCCATTAAGTTTGATTAATAGAAAAACATAAAAACATTTGAAATTATGTCAAACCACAATCTTAAACATATAATATTAAGCTTTTAGACTTCATACTAACCCTTGTATAGTCTTAGAGGCTAATTGATACATCAAAATGTTGCATATCATCAAAGAACCAACATATTCTATAGCCTTATAGGCTACTTACTACATCAAAAAGTTCTATATCATAAAAGCGAACATACTCTATAGCCTTATAGGCTTCTTGCTACATCAAAAAGTTTCATATCATCAAGAGCACTTGGCTCATCAACATTATCATCATCACTAAATTCATCACAAAGGAAGTCAGGATCATTTGCATCCTCCAAGTCTTCTGCAACAGGGTGGGATTGTGAAGAAGATTATTTATCCATATTTTTCATCCACATCTGCAAATTTCTGTGAACATAAACAAGATCTCCCAACTTTCCCGACAATACCTGTTTCTTTTCTTAGACTAGATGTGATCAAAACAACTCCAATTCCTTTCACACGCTAATGCACTTGCTCCTTGACTCAATATTCGAAGAGCAAAGTGTTGTAGCTCTTTTGCACTTGATCCATAATATTTCCACCATTTGTATCCCTCAAGAACCAATCTATCATTCTTGGCTTTTTGTGTTGAAAATACCCCTCCTTCTGCCCGAAATGCTCTTGTTTGGCGCCTAATTATCCTTCCAAGTTCAAGATCTGGAACAAGCTTGTCAATAGCTTCATAAAGCCCACCTATGACTTCAAAACCACTCTCTCTATCTATATTGTATATATTAAAAATAAAAGTAAACATAAACAAATAACAAAAAATAAAAAACATTGAAATAAATCTAAAAAAAACTTAATAACTAATCATAATATTTAAAAATAAAAAAATAAAATTGATATCTAATAAATTTAACTACTATTTCAACTTAAAAATAGTAAAATTATATATAATAATTAAAAAAATCAACTTCAAAATTTAAAAAAAGACAACATAAAAATAATAAATTATTATTGAGGTACATATGATGGTGTAAAAGGTGTTGTCTAGCTATCACCCAAGATTGAAATCCTAGGAGATATTCATTAATAAGGGATCAGATTGGGATCGCCTTAAAGAATTTCGGTTCACTAAAAAAATAAAATAAAGTGATCCATTATTAAATTTTATAATTAAATTATTATATTTATTATTCATTGTTTAATTTTTAAAAAATTGAATTAATGCAAATCCTATTGATAAAAAATAAATTATTAAAATTTAAAATAATTAAAATGACAAAAAAAAATCATTAAAATTAAATTTTAAAATCGTATTATAAGATTTTAAATTTTAAAATTATAAACAATTAATTTTTTATTTTTGAAATTGAAACTCAAAATTAAATAACAAACAAAATTAATAACATTATAAAGAAATTTAAAATATGATTAAAAAGTATGTATAAATAATTAAATAAAAACTCTTTTGAATTACATTTAAAAAATAAATTTAATTAAAAAAATTAACTATATAAGTTTGAAACAAATAAAATAAAAAATTAAACAAACTTTACAAAGATATAAAATTTTAAAAACGATTATAAAAATAAAAAAAAACATTGAAAGGAAAAATAAATATTATAAACTAAAAAATAAAACAAACCATAAAAAATGCTTTGAAATTTAAAAGTAAAACCAAATAATGATTTTTTTTTTTGTAAACTAAACTAAAAAATAAAACAAAACATAAAAATAAAATGCGTTGCAAATTAAAACCAAAATAATGAAAAGAAAATATAAAAATTGTAAACTACAGTAAGAAATAAAATAAAACCTAAAACTAATATACATTGAAGTTGAACTGAAACGAAACCTAAAGAATAAAAATAAAATGAATTACAGATTGCTCTTACTTGGAAGGCTAGATGTGACGTTGGAGGAAGGGTTTGGCCGGCACAAATAGAAGAATGGCGACTCCCGCATGCGATGCCCACAAATTTGTGCTTGGTGACTCCCACGACAGCTACACTGCAACAAGCTATAACCTACAACAATGCCTAAACCCACACATCCAACTTTGATGCTTGTAGTTCGAGTTTTAACAAAAATACCAGGACAACAATCAGATCCTCTGGTAAAAACACTCACATATTTTATGTATTTCGCCCAGACAAAGTGAAAAAAATTGATGTGTTTAGCACAACAGAAGTAGGGTTTATAAGGACTAGTTTGGGCTCTTCCCTATTTTTTCACTGCTCTTTCTGTCTTGCATTTTGTCCAAGGCAAATTACACGAATTTCTACGAACTTTTCGGGGCACATGACAAGTTCGACGATTTCGAATTTTTAGCGAAAAATTTGCCGAACCTTGCGACTTAGCCTTATGCTTACAGTCCAATTCGTTTGAAATTGTATTCACAAAATAACCCGAGGGATCTATGCCCTACTACTGGCCATAACTAGCGTTCAACAACTTAATCCCCCAAGACCTCCAAAAACTCAAAGGAGTTCCTATAAACAAAGGCTAAGGAAAACACTTCCATTGCTAAGGCGTAGAGATGTCCCAAGAGGTGTTTCGGTTACACTATAGAAACAAGGGACGAGGTTAAGTTCAAAGGGACCATTCCATACCACAAGGGTTGATATTTCAAACTATAAGTTTGGTTGACGCTTTCCGCCCAAAACGGAAACACACACATGCAAGTTGTTATATTTTTCTATTGAAGGCTAAGAGATTTCCTAGGTCAATACACCACTAGCCGATAGATGACTTATGCCATTACTAGATTACTACCATCAATTTTATTGGTACAATCACATCAAAGATTACGACGGTACAAACAGTCTTAAATAATAGGATTTCAAGTTCATTCTCTTGATGATGATTTGGATAATATTAAAAGGGATCCTCTTACATCATTTTCCAATGCAACATGATACAGTCAACTTCATTTACCTAACCAAATATACTGGAATACGACAAAGTGTGGAATTTGTCAAACATGCAAAAGTACAACTACGTAAGACATAGTACGTTTCATCAATATGTAATAATATGGTATACATCATGGGAACAATGAAATAATGCATTCCATTCATAACAATATCGCTAATATATTCTATAAAATTACATTGCTTTCAAATATCATGCTAATAAAAGACACAAGTGTCGTTGTACTTCTCCTATTGTCTAGGTACCTACAACCACTGCAGGGTCAGTCCTAGAACTGGTATGGAAATTCCCTACACTCGAGCATAAATCCACACATTCATCATTTTGAACAATTTCAAATAAAGAGTAGAGAGAGGTAGAGATAGGGAGAGAGAAGAAGAGGGAGTTCGTTTCTCACGCGTTCACACTTTCACATTCATTTGCACTTTACGTTTTTTTTTGTTCTAGAGAGAGAGAGTAAGGATGAGAGAGAAGGTTAAGAGACATTTTATTTTCCATTCACAAACCATTTGCATTTCATGTTCTTTTTCATCTCAGTTCAAACCAATTTATAGTTTCCAATTCACTTATGTTTTCAAATACAACCAAAGTATCATAGTCATTTGTGGAGAGAGGAGGAGAGAGAAAAACACCATACATTTCAAAATCCATTCATACAAGATAAAAGATCGAATAATATACTCTACATAGCATTGAGACGATATGAGAATGGTCTCACGCGTGGTTAGAGGTCAAACGAGACCCTTAGAAGGAGTTTCTAGCTAAAGTAGCAAGTTGAGAAAATTGCCCAAAACAACAAAAGTGCTTACAAATTGGGTCCCACAAACACTCATCTTGAGTTCAAGCACAAATTTAGATGATCCGCACTTATTCCCCTATATACAGAGACTTCATCGCATTTGACAGAAGTCAAATATGACGAACAATGCTGAAGTTACAAGGGTATCTACAGGGCTGATAATTGTAAACGCAACTAAATTTTTTTGTCACACAATGGCCAGAGGGCCTCAAAACCCTCTTGCAAAACTAATCCCCGATAGTGTTTTTGCACAACTGAGAGTTGGTTCCAATTCTCCTATTGGTGTTCTAGAGGAAGGTGGCGGTAGTTTTCAGTTTTGCTCGAACGAAGAGGCATCTGCAAGCCGGAACCAATCACATTTTATTAAATTGAACACGTCACCACAAGTGGCTGATATACAAAAATGGGCTTTGAGACTCGACTCGGAAAGCACTAAAAGAGTTCAAACAACTGAGATAAGTTTCCCCACGGTGTCCTACGTTACTAGGGATCAAATTATAAGTTCCGGATTCACGGTACATTTGGTTGTGGCGGTCCATGCGTGCGATTTCCGAGGCTAATTTTTCTATGTTTGGAAGGTTTTGGGCGGGGTAGAAATTGTAACATTCGTTCTAGATGAATTTTCAATGATCCAAATTTATTGAAACCCAACCACAAAGGACATGATAGAGTGCGTAAATTTAAATGCAAGAAGGGAAAATCCATACCTATTTTGCGCAATTTACCATCACCGCATTTGATGATACCAAAATCTCTTGGAGCATTTCGTTAAACAAATTCTTGTTCCTTCCGTCCAAGCATTCCGTCAAACAACTTGCGGCCTTGAGAGAGCATCCATTTTCGTACATGCGGTGAATATGCTGGCAAAAATTGTTGAGTTGAGTTTTACACCAATGATTGCATTATTTAAAAAAAAACCTCCACAAGCATTCCACAAAAATCTTTGTGCAAATCCACTGATCAAACATTCCATGAGACTACATTTTGTGCATTCTGTCAAACATTTTGCATGCCTTGAGCAAGATTCCACATTTTGCACATATATCTACCGCGTATTTGCAACTACAACAACTGACAAAAATTCCATGTCCATTATGCTTTTATAGCTGTCCAAACCGTGGTATAAAGCTCCTATGTTGGCACATGTTGGTAGGATGCTGGCAAGAGTTGTGGAGTACGGCTTTACAGCTGCCAGTCGCATTTGCTTAAAAGTTTCCAGAGCCTTTTCAGCAGGTAATAGCGCACATTTTGCACCCCTGGCACTCCACGAGCCCCAATAAAATCAGGCATATAGACAAACAATTCACGTGCCAGTCTATGCTTGCACATTTTGCATACCTGTCTACCATGGCGTGCAACAACATCAAACCAGAAGATTCACTGTCCTATGTGCTTTGACGGGTATCCACGACCTGCTAAACCTTCCATTGGTGCAGACAGGGAGAATATTGGCAGAGGGAGGGCCTCTGGCATTTACACCTGTCAAACTATGATAGGTGGAAGTTTCTAAAGCCTTTTCAACAGACTGTTCTGTGCAGCACTCTGCAATCCCCAACAGTCCACATGGCCACACTTCTGGAGGAACTTTTAACAAATAAAATGCAATCCTTAAGCAGCTAAAGCCAATTATCTTCTCCCACGTCTGCATATACATAACCAGGGCGCTTGCACTAACCATATCTGCCCAAAAGAATTCGTTTTCCAAGAATAAACAAAAAAAAGACTTTGTTGGACGTCCATGTCCTGCTCTAAGCTCCCAAATTGGCATTGGCAGGGATGGATATGGGCATGGCTGTGTGGGTCTGATTTACCCTGAGAGCCGCATTCCTCCAACAGGATGCGGAGCCTTCATAATCAAACAAATTGAGAAAGACCTGCAACTAAATCTGCCCTCTCACCATGAAACAAAAACAAAAACAAATTCCTTGCCAAATGCTTTGATGGATGTCCAGGCCTGATCAAAAGTTACTGAAGGGCGCAAGCAAGGAGATGATGACAAAGGTAGTGGAATCTGGGTTTCTTCCTTCACCATGGCGGTGGCTCTCTCCTCCAACCACAAGAGAAAACACACACGACAAAACCTAAACACCAAGAACTATTACTTTTGCCCTAAGCCACCCCATAAACTCCATTTTTCTCATTTTTTTTCTATTTTTTATTTTTTAATATAAAAATATATTATTTACTTTTGTTTGGTTTTGCTTATCTAATTAGTGTGCTTTAAAATTTAAATCTCAAAAGTCTATAAATATACATATATATTTCGTATATATTTTCATTCAAAAATTTGTTATTATATATACATATAAATCACTTACCAAAGAAGATGGATCGTCAACACGACGCTCACGAGCAACCACAAGATGATGCTCCTAGACAGACTCGCCATAACACAATAAGTCAGGGTGTTACACAAGTGGCGAGAATGAGACCAAACAAAGATTTTCTGAGTTGAGTTGTACCAAAACGTTCAAAAAGGAATCGTTAACAAATTTGACAAGCTTCGAACCCAACTCCTCAACGAGGTACGATAGAGAATGACACTACATGGATTTATCTCGAATCAAACACACTTTCTTACCGGAATGACTATCAAAATCAATCTTCAGATTATGATCTAGAAGCTGACTCACTGATAGTAAGTTCTTCATCAAACCAGGGACATACAATACATCTGATAACCTACAATTTCGTGAACCAAGAGGTAGAGAAATGTTCCTAATACCTTGGACTGTGTAGGAAGAGTCACCCCCAATGAAACATGATTTTTTGAGGGTGTGTCTCGTATTGTGGAGAACCAGTCTCTGCGTCTTGTCATGTGTCGAGTGACTCCTGAATCAACCTACCAGATTGCACTAGATGACGCGGTTGCTTCACTAGAATGGGCAGTGTACAAGAAGTCCTCATCCTCCAAATGGTCTTCTTGCTCAACTACATTGCCTTGCTGATGGGGTTTCTTTCTCCATTTCCCCTTCTTCTGCCCTTACTTGTAGTATGATTGTCCCTGTTGTGATTGCTGATTGTTAGGTCCGAAATTGCTCAAAGACCCTTTCTTGTACGTGTTGTACCAACAATCTTTCAACTCATGTCCTCTTTTGCAGATAGGACACTTCTTATTTTGCTTGTCCCCTTGCTGATATTTTTTTTGAGACTTTTGGGAAAAGTGTGCTTTGTTCTTCCCTTTCTGATGAGAAGATAGTGCTTGCTCTTCTTCTTCATATTTGTTGTATAGTGACTCTTCTTGCTGCAACAATTTCACCAACCTCTCAAAATTGATGGTCTAATCTGACAAGGTGATTGTTGTCACAAAAATTTTGTATGAGGGAAGATGTGCTCTAAAAACAATGGGCACGAGAGCAGTATTTGATATTTCCTCTCCAGGGGCTAGAAGTGAAGCCCTCAATGTTGTAACTCTCTACACAAGAAAGCCTCAACTTTCTCATTCGTCTTGAATTTCAGTGTATGCAACTGACTTTGCAAATTTAGTATCGTGTTCTTGTTCTTGGCCTTGTACATTGTGCTCAACTTGTCCCACGCTTCTTTGGTTGTTTTGGCATCACGAATGTGGGGTTTGCACGTCATCGGACACTACGAACAAGATAATCAATTTGGCCTTTTGATTGGCCCTATCAAATTGACACTATTGTGTTGCATCATCTGGTGATGTGGTTGTGGAACCATTTACAACTGGCCAAATTTCTTCAAACTCGAGTTGAGTTCGAATTTTGGTCTTCCATGTGGCATAATTGTCGCCATGTTGTAGCTGCGAGTCAAATGCAAAAGAACTTGGGAGCATTGTTTGCCATAGTGGGTTGTTAGGATTTTCCTGACTAGAGGGCACGTTAGCACAATACAAGTCAATACATATTTGATTACAGTGCTTTGTGCGGAAAAAATGGAAAGGTAGGCAATTTTTTGTTTGTTTTGAGGGGCCCTTAATAGCTTCCAAAGCTCAAATAGCAAAAAAATGCAAAAAACTTTTTAAAATGATCCTTTCGGGCACCCCCCTTTTACAAAATATGACTCAAAATCACTTTTTAGAGCAATGTGGGAGAAAATTTTTTTGGGCCCAAAATAGTGTTTTCCCTGCTAAATTTAGGGGTGGGTTTTAGTGACAACTAACAGTGGTTTAGAGGGGATTTGGACTGCTAAAATTGGCGGAATGTTTAAAAAATGCCACCAAAGTTTAAATAAAACTCACCTTACCCGCGTTGAGTGAGTTGGTGAATTGTGAAGAAGACCTTGTGTCGTAGTTGATAGACTAGATGGTTTTAGGTTTCCCTTGTAAACCGCTCTTTCGTATATCTGCTTTGCTTATCAATTTGCAATGTATTATGCACCGTTTTGTCTACCTTTGCATGCCACAGTGTTTTGTTATTGTTGGTTTTGCCCGGTCGTCGTTTTTTTGGTGCAGGGCTCTTTGTTGGGGAGATTTGGCTCACAGGATGTTTGCAATGTTTGCAATGCAGGGTGTTACCATAACATACAATGGAGCTCGGTAGATCTGGAGGAGCTCAATTTGAGCTCGGCTCCAATGCAGGCCTTCCAATGCTCAATGCCCAGCTTGTGGGCTTGACTCTACCATTGGCTTGTTTAACTCAACCGATCTATGCAATGCAACTCGGCGGAGGGTGGTAGGGGTTGCGGGCATGGCCCGATGCAAATCCTTTGCAATGTGAACGTATAGCTTGGTACTCGGCTCACAAAGTATATCAAAAGCCCAATCTGGGCTACTGATGGTGAACTCGTCGCACCCTTTGGTGAAGCGGATCAACTCGGCAGTGAGGCGATCACGGACCCAACACGGAAACAACTTGGTGGAGTGCAATGTTGGCTAGGTCGGTGGAGGGCGATCTGCTTGGAGAAGGAAACGTTGCAACTAGCCCTTAGCTTTGATTTGCAGCTCGCTCACTTTGATGCAGGGCTTGACCGATGTGGCAAAGTATTTGTTGAACAACTCGGCCGATGGTTGGAGTGCTTGGTGTAGGGGTCTAACTGAACTCGGTGGTTAGGGATCTCCTTTGCAATGCCAAACCTTGCAACTCGCCCCTTCCACTAACTCAACTCGCCAATGCAACCTGCCCTTCTTTGCATAGACAACTTGGCCTCCACAATGCAAACTGCACAGTTCGCTAAACTTAGCGGTGTAGCTAAACTTAGCTGTAGACAAAAGTGCCTCTAAATTTAGAGGTAAAACACCTATTGGGGAAATTTTTATATATATATATTTGTGATTTTTCAGATTGCAGAAAACTGCCTGGTGCAGCAGGCAGTGCTTGGGGACTCCTTGCCCAGTGCAAAAACATTGCAATACTTTTTGTTGGAAATTTGAATGCAGTGTGGGGACAGGGGTGGGGTTGGGAAGTTGCGGGAGTCTGCACAAGCTCTTCAAAAGTGCAGATTTCTTCTCCAATACCTCTCACTCTCTTCTGCTCTCCTACTTTGCATGAATGAATAGGCTCCTAACCAGCTCTGATACCAAATGTAATGAGCAAACAGGGAGGATGCCTGACAATATTATTGATATGTGAAAAGCCAGATTACAGGGCTATGGAATGCTGCAATACTTATAGGTATTGGACAACAGTTAATAAAATAACCAATCTGTAGTACATGCACAACAACATTCTACGTGAATGAATAAAATGACAAATAATGTTATAAAACAATATAACAATATAATAACAAGCATTTACCCAACTAACCACTAATTACCACAGTAACTTAGTAATAACTACTTACCTATGGTAAACAGTAAAAATGAATTACAATGCTAAATTAACCTACAACATGTTTTACCTAACAGTAAGGAGTAGGCCAATATCGAAGAACATGAAGTAGATGATGATTTTTGTGTTTTCATGGCTACAAATTATAGAGATTGTGTGAACAACACTACTTGGTATATAGATTTTGGTGCCAACAAACATTTCACAAACACAAGAGATCATTGTTGTGACTTTGTAGTAGATACATCTGCTTCTAATTCCATGATTTTTAGTGGTGGAGAGGAATATAAGGTTAAAGGCAAAGGAAATGCAGATAATAACGAGGGGTAAAAAGCTGCTCTTCACGAATTTCTTCTACGACTCTAGTTTGGAAATGAATCTAATTTCATTTAGTGAGACTAAGAATCACAATCCTAATTTGAATGTGATTTTCAGAAATAATAAATGTTATATTGTTGATAAGGTAAGAAAGGAGCATAGCTTAGAATTCTGGATCATGGGCTTTTTAAAATGATTGATATAGGGGAGGGAAAAGAGCATGCTTTGATCATTTGATGGCCAAGAGTGGTCAAGATAACAACACATTTTGATGTCAAAGGTATAAGCATTTAAATTTGAGATATCTTTCTTATTTGGCTAAAAAAAGGTTTGGTTGATGGCCTTCCAAAGATTCAAAATCAGCAAGGAGTTTGTGGTGCATGCCAAGTTAGGAACAACACAAGATTTTGTTTGATGAAGGACAAGCTTGGAGAGCTAGGAGGTCCTTTAGCTGATCCACATATGACAATGCCATCAATCTTCGGTGCCATGTTTTTTTTTGCTATTTGTAGATGACTTCTCAAGAAAAATGTGAGTGAATTTTTTTAAGCAAAAATTAGATGCATTTGATGAGTTGAAAAAGTTCAAGGTCATGGAAGAGAAATAATCATGAAAGACTATCAAAATCCTTAGATTAGGTAACTGAGTTGAATTTCGCTCTAGAAATTTCCTTGATTTTTGTACTCAAGAGGCCATCTAGAGGTGATACACCACAACTTACACTCCACAACACAATGGAATGGTAGGAAGGTGGAACTACACTATTATGGAGATGGTAAGGTGTATGCTAGAGAATAAGTGTGTTCCTAATAAATATTGAGTGATAGTAATACACATTAGTGTATCTGCTCACTTGGTCCTCAACAAAAGCGGTACACAAGAAAACTCTAGAAGAAGCATGGTATGGACAAAAACCTAAAGTCATCTCAAAGTATTTGGTCCAGCTGTATATGCATATGTTCTCAATGAAAAGCAAACAAAACATGTTGACGTACATTGTCGCCTCATACGACAACTCGTAAAAGATGGAGAAGTTGAGCTGCAATATTGTCTAACACAACCATATTGGAGACATTCTCACCAATTCTCTTGCCCTGATTTAACAGAAATTAAATCTTAATAAGAGGAATGACATAAATCAGATATATCAGAAACATACAAAATGCAACATACAATGACAAGTCACAATGAGTTTTACAAAGTGCAAAAAATATTAATAAAACACTTGTATTAATTTATTTGATTTAATAATAAATTTGTAATCTCTAAATAGGTGCATTGGGTCTAATATTATGTTGTATCCTTTCTAGGGAAAGTACAAGTACAAGTAACAAGAGGATAAGAGTGACTTAGTTGATAACTAACTGTCTTGATTGGATCTGAATTGGAAAGATGATGGAACAAGCTCAATCTAAACTGTGCATGCTAAGGACGAAAACCCTTAGTATATTGCCTCTGGAGGACGTTTGGAAGACAATGATCTACAGGTATGCTGGATAGAAGTGCCCAGAAGGGGGTAGAACCGACTCCGACGCTTGTGTCCTGATAGTGAGTACAAATCTGGTTCTTTTAGGGTTTGTCTTCTGCAGCAGTCATATTTATTGTTGCACAGTTTTCAACGGTTTGTCAATGTCACCTTCACTTCACTCTGTGTCAGATCCACTTCATTGTAGGATTCCCCTGTCACACCTGTACTTGCAAAACAAACCCTAGCTACTTGCACAAGACTCAAGCGCACATTAAAACAAACCCTAGCTACTTGCACAAGACTCAAGCGATGGAATAAAAGATGTATATGCTTGAGTCGGACTGACCTCGGCAATCACCCCAATGTGATTATCATTGACCGCTGCACTACATTTCAGACTCGATATAGTTTTTGGTGTGTGTGTGATAGAATCGTGTCCCTTGAAGCTAGGTTGCCTTTGTACAAGTTCCACCAAGATAGCAGGCTACAACTACTTTGCCCTCAAGATAATGTGTGTGATGGAATTCAACATTTTCCCTTCTTATGCAGTGAATAATATAGCCCAAATGTAGTCCTCAAGTGTTCCTTTTGCCGAAGTAGTAGACAGAAAGTGATAGCCCCATTGCCCCTTAGAATAGTTAGTAGGTCATGTATATATATGAGTCCTTTGCTTGAATTTTGTCATTAACAATCCTAAAGCCGATCGAAAGTGATCAATACTAACTTAGAAAAGTTAAGCAAGTGATGGGTCCTTTTCAACATAAGGGAACAAGGGGAAAGGACAGGAGCACCCAAAAGGGGATAGTAGCACCTGGGCGCTTCTGTCCCTTACTGGACACTAATGTTCGGAGAGCTCTGAGGATAAAACAATTTTTTTTTGAGTTGAGTAACACATTGTGAGATGTCCAAAAGTAAAGGGATAGTTCTAGAAAAGTAGAGGACAAAAGCATGGAAAGATAAAACAGTATCAATGTAAAGTAAAACAAGTGTCGTCAATGTCTAGTTTTCTTGCTTAGGAATCATGCATATAATGACATATTAGAGGTGTAATGTAATAGTACTAAGTGCATAAGTTTGTGTCTACATGCCGTTATAATTTAAAAAAATTTAGAGACAAACTTGGTATATTTTTTAGGACCATTAAGGGAGGATGTTAGAGTTTGTAACATAAAGTTATAATTCAAACTAGTCTTAGCTATAGGCTTAGTACTAGAGTCATTTTTTGAGATAGGCTTAGTACTAAAGTCATTTTTTGACTTTAGATTTCTTTAACGAATTATATAAACGTGATTTAATGTTCACTTGAGTCATTTTAGGGTTTGGGTTTGTGTCACCCATGTATTAGGGTTTGTGTTGTTACTTTCCTATAAAGTAATGGTTGCCCTTTCAATAACATTTCCTGGAAGTATTACTCTCTTTAGAGTACTCTTGTGTACTTGTTTGGTTTCTTTGTGTTTTAGGATTTTGTAAAAATTAAGGGTGATGGTATAGAGTTCTTTTATTAATTTGGGGCTATGATATGAATTAATGTTAATAAATTTATTTTCTATCAAAGTAGAAATGTCAAAGGGGGTCATCATTGCAAGTGTTTGTAAGTCATTACATTAGGGTCCATGTTATAAAGTTCTATTAAATTAGGGATCACGGTATAGAGTTCTTTTATTAACTGCAAGTCATGATAGGCAAGAGACTTATATCAAATGATATTTTTTTATTGCAATCTTTTATTTTTATTAGATAAGAAAAGGAAAAGTAAAATCAATAAAAAAATCTTTCTTGCTAAATGATGGATAGTTCAAATTGTTACCCCCCAATTCCACTTAGAACCTTGACATGGTCCAGTTGCTCACCCAAGAGAACTACTTCTGGCGACAACAAAATGCATTTTAAATCCAACTTAAGCAACAAATGATAAGCATGTTCCAACAACTTATGGGACAACATTGGACCACCTTGTCATTCTCTTCCTCATTTTGATTTCCCAAACTGCTTTAAGGTTGGACACTAAGATATTTGTTTCCATTTTTGACGGTACAATTGATGGGGACAAGTTAGATGATTGAATTCACAGTTTGGAGGTGTATTCCAAGATTTGGATCCACATTAAATCATGATAGTTGAGGTCCATACGAATGATAGACCCTCAACTAGTGGAAGTCACTTGATACTTTGAAGATTTCAAGGTGACTTTTAGGGTTCTTTTATAGTCCTTGATTACAAAGATGAGCCATTGACCTATTGCAACATTGTTTGTAGGCATCTTTTATACTCCTTGATTACAAATGATGAGTGTGTTCCAACAACTCATGGAACGACATTGGACCACCATTTTGACTCTTCCACATTTTGACTGCGCAATCTGCTTTAAGTTTGGACACTAAGATATTTGTTTCCATTTTTGATGGCACAATTGACGGGGACAAGTTAGATGATTGGATTCACAATTTGGAGGTGTATTTCAAGATTTGGATCGACGACAAATGATGATAGTTGAGGTCCATATGAATGATCAAAGCCCTCAACCAATGGAAGTCACTTGATACTTGAAAAGCTTTCAAAGTGACTATTAGAGCTCTTTTATACTCCTTGATTACAAAGAGGAGCCATTAACACTATTGGCTCCATTGTTTTTAGGCATCTTCCAATTTGTTTGGCAATACATCAAAAAGTTCAATTGCCTTGCCATGAAGCTAGAGGCACCTAATGTTAATGAGGCCCTTAGCATAAAATTCATTTCAAGGATTTTTTTCTCATCTTTGGCAAGAGTTAGAGTTTTCCACCATCAATTTGTTAGAGCATACCTTCCAACTTGCTTTAATGGCAGGAGCCAAGCAACAAAAGGGACCACCGAAGTATGACAATTTTTTTCTCTTTTTGGAAAAAGAGTTACTCTTCATTGTTGGCCCTTGTCATCTTCTCTCACATTGCCTGCTCATCAAGGAATAGTAATCTTCACAAAATGAATTCACCAAGGATTTAAGTCCTTTATAAGGAAATGAAAAGAAGTATTGTTCTTATCACAAGCACATTAGGCACTCTATTGATGAGTGTCGCATGCTCAAATCAAAGAAGGTAAAGACCCTTCTTACCGAGTAGACATCACAGCTTGGAGATTCAGTTTTAAATTTTTAATACTTCTAATCCTTAACTCAATCGTATGGTCAATGACTATTCTATCAAAAGCAGTGAAGCTCTCTTAACTCATACTTTTTAAATCGAGAATACGCTGGCAGAGCTTATCTTCGAGAGTAGAAGTTGGAAGAATCTGATTTCAAAAACGTTCTTAGACGTTCTTCAATTGCCAACTATAGATTATTCACACTTATACTACTTGGGGTGGGACAACGAGGGGCATTCCAAACTTGTGCTTCACATATGTTTTGTCGCATTTTCTATTAAGCCATTTGAGGATATAGTTGATTGTGATGTTAGTCCACTCGATTGTTGTTGTTGAATACGAGAAACTTATTGGTACAATGGGAATGTTGTCTTTGATGTCTTCCACAAGACCTATTGAATGCATAAGAATCGTAAAGGAATATAAATCACTTCTTTTGTTAGTCCTTTTTTCTCTAGTTGACCAACAATTAAACATGTTGATTCACATAAGTTTCTTATTCTTTGCATCACTTGGGAAGCAAAGGCTGATAATGTTGAGAAGCTCTCACTTGAAGAAATCAAATCTCTTGTTGATGCACATTCTAATGGTTTTGAGGAACCTAAAGGACTTCCTCTTTTTAGGCACATTCAACATTCTATTGAGCTTGTGCCAGCTTCTCAGTTTACCAATCAGATTACTTACGGCACAACACCCATTGAGATTGTTCAGATAGAGCACCAAATCAAGTAGTTGCTTGACAAAATCACCGTGAAGAGATGCTATACATTTCCTAGTATTGCTGATCTTTTGGACCAGCTTTTGGGTGCCAAATATTTCACTAAGTTTCACTCGACTTCTGGATCTCACCAAGTTCACATGGAGCCCGACATAGTGTGGAAGAAATCTTTCAAGATGAAGATTGGAATCTATGAGTGGTTTGCTATTCTTTTGGCCTTGCCTATGCACCTGCCACGTTCATGCACATCATAATGATTTTTTTCAATCCCATGTTGGAAAAGTTGTAGTTTTCTATTGAGATCGCATCTATGTCTACAACAAGATCTGGGATGACGACTAATTGAATGTGAAAATAGTTCTAAATCTTTTTTGGCAACATCATCTCCAAGCCAAGATGAAGAAATCCTTCTTTGGGAAAACCTCAGTTAGGTACTTGATCTTCCTCATTGAAGAGCATAGAATATATATGGATCCAGCTAGAGTTAAGACAAGGTCCTTTGTGAGTGGTCCACTCGATCCAAAATTACAAATCTGAAGAGTTTTTTACGGGTATGAAATTCTGTAAGAAAATTGTAACTACTCGAATGTTGCACACCCTCTTCATCATCTCACTATTTAGAAGGCTCTTAATTGCAACACATGGTTTGCTAAAGTGTTTACCTGATTAAAAGAGGATCTTTGCCTTTCTCTAGCGCTTGCTCTCCCTGTCTTGCAGCAGTCATTTGAGCTTGAGACTGACACTTCCCAATATGCCATAGGAACAGTACCTAAGCAGAGAGGACATCCAGTGGTTTATCATTCATGAGCTTTGTCACAAGCAGATCTCGATTATAGCACATATGACAACAAATTCTATAACTTGGTGCAGGCCCTTGGGCAGTGGCACCGTTATCTTCTTGGAAATCACATCATTTTGCATCTTGATCACCTACCACTTCAGTTTTTGAACTCCCAATCTAATACTCAGGAACATCAACATTTGAATTGGGCTTCTTACATTAAACAGTTTGATTTTGTAATCAAGTATAAGAAGGATGTCGCCAACAATTGGTGGATCTTCTTTGTCTTTCTTCCTCGGTTACTTTGCATTTTAGATGCTTGTTGTGAAACCTATGATGAGTGAAAAGTTCTCTACTCCACGCATACTCAGTTTGGTTCCATTTTGGAAGCATTGAAGCAACCATAACATTAAACCTTTCCTTGACTACAGTTTGCAGCATGGATTGCTGAATGAGTTCACTCAGTCTTCCATCCCCATGGACCCTTCTCACCAAATGTTTTTAGTAGAGGCTCACCTTTCCTCCAATGATGGACATTTTTGCATACTGAAGACCTTGGAGCACCTTCAACAGCAATTTTATTGGCTTTCTAAGTGGAAGTCAGTTGAGGATTACATTTTTCGGTGCTCCCTTTGTATTCAGTCTAAGCCTTCCAATTAGAAGCTTGGATTATATCAACTATTACTGGTACCTTCTTGACCATGAGAATCCATTTGAATGGATTCTTTAGTGGTCTTCTCAACACTCAGCACCAACATGACTCATCTTTGTGGTCGTATACCTTTTTTCACCAAATGGGAATCTTTATGCCATGCACCAAGACATTTGCTTCTGGCCCCTTATCTGAATGGTGCAAATCTTTTCCAAGCTAAGTTTTATGATTTTGATGACAATTTTGGATAAATTGTTTCCAGTTTGTATTCTACTCTTGTTTTTGGAACTCCAATATAACTTTTGGTTCAATTTGAGTAAGGTGTGGAAGTTATTGCCATTTTTATCAACAAATAGTTATTTTCTACAATTTGAGATTGACTTCAAAATTTTCCTTAAGGGAGAGGAGCCAATCGTGGAGCATGGACCAATAATGGTGAGGGTAGATGTAAAGTTAGGGACTTGAATATGTCAATTTCTTGCTTAAAATTTGAAAAAAAAGTAGTCAATAAAATGTGTCACATCAAATCACATCAAACAATCACCCAATCAAATGATGCCACATAAGTGAAAAAAATGCATGACATAATGCCCTACAAATGGTCCACCCTAAATTTCTTTGTATGGAAAACTACATGATTTAAATACCTTAAAAACCCACTTTTTATACAATATAAATGCTCAAAAGAAAATATTTAGATAAAAACAACAAAATCTATTAAAGGGTATTTTTTTTTCAAATTTTATTGTATTTACATGGCTGTTGTACACCCCTCAACTTAGGGTGCACAACTTTTGACTCCTCTCCCTTATCACAAATGGAGTTCAGCAAGGTGGATCTTCACTTGAATTTTAAGGGATTAGTTTTATATAAATAGTTGCAACATTTTTTTGGTTAGAAAATCGGACAGTCTTGGATTTGAACATAGAAACAACCCCCAAGTGGCGAGCTGTTTTACCAACATACCTCTTCAAGCCACTATTTGGTTGAGGTCGTAGCTGTCCCCTGAATCAAACATTCAACATTAGTTCTAATACCATGTAAGAAAATCTAAATTGAACAGGCCAGGAAACATACCCAAGACCTTTGCCCTGCGAGTGCTCTCTCCACTATTGAGCTACATGGTCAACTTGATGATGGGATTTGTGAGTATCCTCTTGAAGTTTGGATTGTCAGTTCAGACACTTTTCCTGGATTTTTCTTTCTTTTTAATTGCTTCAGTTTTCTTCTTGTAAACACGGCAGCTTAGTGTTCCCAAGCAATACTGGCCATAGTATTGGCTTTTCTTAGGGCGTGGATTTGGCAGAGATCCTTTGAAGAATTGAAAAATGTTTGATATTCAGATTCAAGTCTTGTTGGAACTTCCTTGATCTTAGTGGTTTGGTTCATGACATGTTCCTTTTTCTTAACATTTTGAAGACGTTCAGAACATTTCCTTGCAACACTCAAAATTTTACAATTGAATTTGAGAAGTTTCAGAGTGGCAAGCATTGGCTTTTCTTATGGTGTGTATTTGGTGGAGATCTTTTGAAGTCTTTAAAATGCTTCATATTCAGACTCAAGTCTTGTTGGAGCTTCCTTGATCTTAGTGGGTTCATGACGTGTTTCCTTTTTATTAATGTTGTGAGGACTTTCAGAACTTTTCCTTGCAACAGGTGAAATGTTCCAATTGAGAACTTCTAGAGCCTTAAGACTTTTGCCACCGTGCCCCAGGTTTGCCCTGTATCGACCATCTTTTATTTCAGAAGATTTTTAAAACCTCAAAGATTAGAATTTCTTTCCACTCTCAAATTGCATATGAGACCCCTTGGGGAGTTTGAAGACTTCAAATTTCTGTTGCACCTTCGTGCAATTGGTATAATGTCAGGTTTTCCTCCAATCCTTAGAAGTGTTTTGGTTTTGAAGTAAAGGCTAATGTGACTCCAACCGTTTATGGGTCACCTATAAGGCTATAACATTGCAAATTTTGAATGCTTGGATACATGAGTCAAGTGAATGATAATGTCACTCTGTTTTTATTGATATCACCTTAGTTTGTTGGAACTTTTCATCTTGGGATGCCTTTTCTGTTTTGCAGGATTGGCAAGATATCTCTTCAAATTCTATTTAGTGCCGGATTCTTTAACGTTGCAAAGATTCATGCTGCTAGCAAATGCTGACATCACTAAAAACCAACATTACTTAAGTTTCAGGGACGGGGGGATAGAGTGGAGCGGTTTCCAGTACAGTGAAAAATTTCAAAATTTTTGGGGACGGCAGGGGGATGACTATTAAAATAATATATAAAAATTAGTATTTAAATATTTTAACTTTATTCAATTAAATGCAGGGATTGAAACTGTATTTAATGTGTTTTAGGTTTTTTTCGAGATTAGAATTCAATGTTTTTGGTAAAAATAACAGTTTTTTTAAAGTAAGAAATATTAAAAAACTTTTTTAAAAATGAAAAAAAGACTCTGGACCTCCCCTCCAAGTCCCCAAGTCCCTGAAACGCTTGGGACATCACCAAAATCTAGGGGATGCGTCCCCATGTAACACTGCTAAAAGCCCTCTCTGCCAATGTATAATGTACTTCAATCATTGGCAGACACCAGAAGTTTTACTCATGGATAAATCTCAGGCCGGCAATGGAATTTTGATGTGAAATGCCTGTGGTTTATGATGTATTATTCCAAAATATGTTGACCATTGCTTCGCTTGAAGTTAGGCAGTCGCACTGGTAGGTATCGTCTTAGGTGTCTTCTGTAGTTTGTTTGCTGCTTGTTATCTTTTGGCTTCTAATGAAGCCCTTGGTCTGTAATATTTGAACTTTGACTAATGAAACTTGCACACAATTTCATTGGAAAATGCTGACATCACTATGGCCTTTGTTGAAGGCAACTATGTTTATAACCCCTTCCTTTTGTGTGACCTCCAAGATGCATCACATGCTTGAACCTCGAGTGCCTGGATTTTTTTTAAGACTTAATGCTTCAATGTCTCAAACAAATTATAATCTTTCCTAAATTTTAGTGAATATATCCCCATACACAGAAAGCTTTAAAAAATACGTTGAAATTTCAAAATTATTCAAAAAAAAAAAATTGTTTTGTTAGTATTTATCAAGCACTAGCCAAACTCAGTCTTAGACGATAAACATTTTTTTATTAGCCATTGGTCCTTATTTTGTCTAGAGCAATCTTTTCCTAAGGAGCATTTTATAGAATTTTAATAACTTAGATTGAGGACACATTAGGAAACTGCCATCTTCCATATGTTCCCAATTTCGGTTACTTCTAGCAAGCATAATCCTTATTTTTATTATTTTTCCATGTATGCACAGATGCATAGGCAGACATGCACACACACACATGCCAACATTTTCTCAAATTCTGAAAGAGATTGTTATGTTTCTCTATGCTTCAACTAGGCTGGTAAAAAAAGGGCAGAGATGAGGCACACTTTTATGCAGGATTTTTTAACAGAGTTTTATGAAGAATGGGAGGGCAACTTGTGATTCAAATATTCCATTTGAATGTTCACAAAGAGGCGATGTTTCCAAGGGTTCCATTAACTTTTTGTCAAGAATAATTCTAAGTAGAATTTTGTTTTGAATTGCAACTGCAAAGTCTGGCAATTTCGAGGTTAGATATCATTGATATTGGGATGCATATATGTCTACGTCATTTGATGACTGTTATTGATGACGCCATTTAAAAAAACCATGTCCACCCAATCAAGGTTTTAGAAGTGGGTCTCAGTAGAATTTGGGAACGTGTATCCTATGAGGATCATGGTTCCTATATTATTACAGAGTATTAAATTGATGTTAAAAATAGCTTCATTAGAACTTGGGGAATATCTATCCTATGACGTTCATTGTTAATATCCTATGAACTTGGGAATATCTATCCTATTATTATAGAATATTAGATTGAAGTTGAAAATAACTTTGAAGGACAATAGATTTTAGGGTTGGGGGATATTTGACTCGGAGGATTGTGAGTTATTTATTGACAATATTATTCAGTCTTTAATATGAAATTCCATTAATCCACAATTTGATATAATATAATCTGAAGTTTAGATTAGAACATAAATTTATCATGACAATTTTTAGTATTATTATTGATATGTTTTAACATCTTTGCACGAGGCCAAAAATGAAGGAAATTAACATGTAGAATAGGAGCTTAAAAATCACAAAACCCATTTATTTCAATTATAATATAGAAAATACAAGTTTTGTTTTTTTATTTAAATTTGATATTTTTAAATTTCATTTTGAAAACAAAATAACAAAACTTAAAAGATATACAAAATTTAGATTCAATCACAAACAAATCACAAACAAATCACAATACAAAATTGAAGGCATCTTAATTTTTGTTGATTCTTTGAATTATATTTGATTTTATGGGTTAGAACTTGAAACATATAATATTTGTTTAAAGAACTCACACCCTAAAGAATATATCCTTGATAGGATTTAAAATGGTCAAAATCTGTAAATTATTAACTTTAATAAACTTGAATCTTAACCAATCACCTTTATTACATGGTTGACCCCAATGAATTTTGCTTAAAATATTGTGTACATCCTTCCATGAGGTTGAGCTCAGGATTTTTTTTTTTCATGTAATCAATAATTCTAACTTAAGATTTTGAAGGTTGTGTTCGTACTCTCCAGTGAGTTCACACGTGTAATGCTTGTGATTGTGGGTTGTGACTATCTTGACGACAAAATAGCGTGCACGCGCTCCATGCGAGTGGCACCCACTATGCCCCCACTATGTGTATACCACACTTTTTGAGAATCATGTAAATAAATGCAATTGGCAGATGATGGGAGCATGTAGCAGCTGCTAGGTATGTTGGTAGGGGCAAGTGCTAATACATGGGAGGTCTTACTTTATTTTATACCACAAATTTTACGATTTTTTCGAATTGTGTGTATACCACAAAATTGAAAAAAAAACTCAGTGTTGGATTGTGTGTATACCACATTTGTGATTTTGTCGCTAAGATAGCCGTCCCCATGATTGTGCCCATGCATGACTTATGCTAGTGACCACACCGCACAAGGCCCACCATTGTGGTCTCACAAGGGTTGACTTGCCAGAAAACCATAGACCTACATTTTGTTTGTTTATAAAAATAATTCTCTTTTGTCAACAAACTGCTATTGAAAGATAATTGTTAAAATCAAAGAATCAATATTAATTAAATAAGTATAAGCCACGCAACACAATTAAGGATTAGGGTTTAGATTGCTAGTTTTTTTTGGTTAGATGTATTCTCCTTTTTAATTAGAGCTCTAAAAATGGTTTTTGGAATTACAAATACATCAAAGTTTTCAGTTAAACTTTAGTGATAATTTGGTTTTTTATCTTCAAAATTAGAATTAGTATAGATATCTTAATTACATTATTTGAAATATGAGATATCAATTTCAAGATTTGTATTTTGAATTTCTTACATATTATATTGATTACTAATTTTATTATCTTCTCTGTTGATTTCACATTGATTGGTGACAAATGACATTAATCTAGCTACACCATTATACCGAGATCGTAATTTTTTTTTGGGAAAAATGGGCCCCAAACTCTACCATATGTCCAAGGTATTACAACTTTTCGATTGACTTTTCCAAGCAAAGAGAAAAAATTTCAAAGTGATTGTGAAATGTATATCAAATTTAAGGTTAAAATTGCTTTGTGATAGTCAAATGAATGTCAAATTTAAGATCAAACATAATTGTGAACAACTCACAACATTACACTCCACCTCTCTCTATCATTATAGAATGTCTATCGATGTAATAACATTTAATATTTCTAAAATAAGTACTTATCAATTTTTTTTACAAATTCAAAATTCACGTTTTGTAAGTATTTGTAGAAAATTGAAAAACTTTTCACAATTACCAGCGTTGAAGTGGTTTTCAACGATTTAGCCCTATGCTTTGTGAGCGAATAGTAGGGTTTAAACTAGCCCAAGCGCTCACTAATGTTCACAAGAGGGAGACATGCCCTTATTTTATTTTTAATGCATAATTAATGGAATTTGATTCTCTTCTAAAATAATTCAAAACAAGTATTCATATAATTGCTAGCCTAGAAGTGGTTTTTGGGCACTTATCCATGTGAACTCTATGAACCAATTTGAGGGTTTAAGCAACTAATCCAAGCTCTCATTAATGTTCACAAGAGAGAGACAAACCCTTTTTTGAAAGTAAAATTCATACGAATTTTACACCAAAGGCATTTAATAGTGAGATGAGACCTGCTGGGTCTGATACCTTGGAGGAAACAGACGACTCAAAATATTTCATTGTATTTGCGTTGAAATCAGACGGATCTCTAGCAATGCTTGGAAGGGCGGTTTCCAGTTGGATCAAGTCTTCCTCTCTTTAACAGTTGTCAGAAAATTGAAGGTCATAAATCACTATGCATTGACATACAGACGTTCAGAAAGCGTTCGAGTCAATTATAACTTGGGAAATTTTATTTTTTGCTCTTCTTCATTGATGCCTGAATGCAGGCTGTACATTCCCGTTCTGCAAATTCTCTTTTCTGAGAGGGAGCGGATGGGTGCAAGCTAAACAAAATTAATTCTGTTGCTTGTAGGAGGTCTGTTGCCATGTCGCCGGTCTCCTTGCCTAGAAAAGTATCATGCGTTGCGGCTAGCCTCCACTTCCAATGCGGTCCGCCAGACTGCAAGTGTTCATGAGTATAATCAACAAATGTTGTGAGCACTAGACAAGTGCATTCAGTTTCAAGGGAGTTTCAGATTTTGACAAATGTGCGAGGAACCTCAATTCCAACAGTTTGGCTGAGAGGCCCGCCGAGGGTGCCATTGTTGGGTCTCTTAGGCAAATGTTGGGATCCAAATGGAAGGAACACACAGGGTGCAACGACTGGGAAGACCTTCTCAAATCCTTTGGACGCCAATCTCAGACGTGAAATCATTAAATATGGTGAGTTTGTGCGTGCCACTTACACGGCTGTGGACTTCGACCTGACCTCCAAGACTTACGGACGTTGCAAATATTCCAAACACTCGTTGCTCGGCGAGGTGGGGGCTCCCGAGTTACGGATACCGTGTGACCCGCCAGATCCATGCCACATCTGACATCCACGTTCCATAATGGTTGACGTCCACATTGTCTTCCTACTCAGACGGAGACACCACGTGGATGTCTAGATGGATGGGCTGGATGGGGTTCGTGGCCATGTGCGAGGACCCCAAGGAAATCGAAAGGCTAGGGAGAAGAGACATCGAGGTGGTGTATCGTGGCACGGAGACCCCTCTCGAATGGTTCGAGAATCTCCGGGACATTCTCACGCCCCCCTGTGGGACGCCACCAACCACGTTGATTGCGCAACGAAATTCCAAAGCAGGCTTTGGAGTCTGTACACGCGCGAGGACCAGCGTGGGCGAGGCGTGTCGAGTGAAGTTATGGATGAAATACAATGAGTGTTGGAGTTGTATGAGGGAGAGGAGGTGAGGATCATATCACCGGCCACAACTTGGGTGCTGCACCCGTACTTCTCACGGCTTACCAGCTCGGTGCGGCCATGTTTCGGTCATGTGAATCTCGGTATCCCGTTCCGGTCACAGTGTTCTCATTCGGTGTGCTGCGGGTGCAAAGATATTTCGACATATGGCCTTGTGCGTATTGTAGTTTATATATTGTAGGGAGCCTTTGTATAAGTGTTTTGTATCGTCCAATTGTCACTGCACTAATTGACTGGTTTGGCATTAGAAAATCATAACCATCATAATGATAATGTTTGTTAGATAGCTCAACTGAGAACGTGTCCCACAGTCCACCTATGGATGCTTGCATTTCCAAGGTCTTTAGGTAGCCATTGTGAGATGTTGTCAAGATGGCTCCTTATCAGATTTTACTCTTCCCATCAAGTTTCCAAATTATTATTGTCTGACCATCCACCAAATTATAATCTTCAAATTCAAATGTTCCCTATTTGTTACCTTTAATGACCTTGACGATCAAAGGAGAAAATGATGTCCAAACAATTTGATTCTACCTTTTGCCAATGCCTCAACCTTTAATTACACTAAAAAACATTTCCAATTGCAAGTCTTAGTAACTATGCCTGTCAAGCATTACGAAAATGAGAGGTCAAGGTGTCATGTTAATGGTCATTGACGGACATGTGTTTCATATACGTCTATTCATAGGAAATATGATTTTAGCATAGGTCCCCCCAACATTTATCACAATCAGGATTTCTCCCTCAATCTACTTCTTTGTCACCCTCCTCTTCCCTTTCTTATTTCCCTCAACTATGACTTTTTTGAATCATCCTCTTCGGTGTTTTCATTGCACATTCCACGTGTGATTGCTAGTATTAAAATAATTTAAAATAAATATTCATATAATCATTGAATAGTATGGAGTCAAGTAAACCAAATGCAAATGTGTCGAAAGTTGATAAAAACAAATAATAGAAAACAACATTTAGTTTTAGAAAACTTCATTTTAAAGGTGAAAAACCACTTTCCCAAGGTATGCACATATATAATTGTCTATATCAATTGCATGGTAAAATATATCTCAATAACGCTCCTAAAATCTCTGCAAAATGTTGCACGAGTATTACAATAATATTGGAAGACTTTTATGATAGTGTTGGAAAGCAAGTATATTCATTGGTCATGTAGCATATTTCAAACCTATGTACATATCAATATGTTTAGATCAATATCACACTAATATACTTTAATAATACCTCAAAACTTTCTTAAAAAGGTCCATGGCAAAGGGCATGCAATTTTTTTTTGTTTAAAGCAAATTTTATGGGATTTGATATTTTATTAAAAATAACTATTGGTATAATTGACAAACACACCCCAATTATGAAGAGAAGTAAAGCCCATGACAACGAGTCAAAAGTTAATAGAAACAAATAGTAGAACATCACATTTAGTTTAAAAAATATTTCATATTAAAAGTGGAAAACCACTTTTTCCAAAATATGTACACAAATATATCTATATATGGTAAATGTCTTGTAATAATGTTGCCAACAACTCTTTAGAATGGCTATGGCTATTAGAATGATGATCTAAGGATTTCGTAATAGTATTGAAGGCACATGTATATTTATTGGTCATTTACCATAGTTATATATATATATATATATATATATATATATATATATATATATATATATATATATATATATATATATATATATATATATATATATATATGTCTATAACAATAACATGGTAAACTATACCTTAATAACAATACTTCAAAAATCGCTTTATTTATTTTTCCATGGCTATCACAATAATGCTTGAACACACAATTATATGCATCGATCAAGTAAACTTTGACATGGACTCCTATCTATGTGAGGGAGTTTGCCTATATGAAACATATTTAGGGACCTTTTTTCACTTGTCACATTTTGGCTGAACTTGATTTTTTCAAGTATCTTATATTATTAACCATTTTGAAGTGGGTTATAAAAACCCATGATAACATTTTACACTATATATGTTGGTCATTGAAAGTATTCCTATCTATAATAAATATTAAAGATTTTTTATGGACATTTTTTTAACTATCAAATTCTATTTGTTTGGTTACCTATTTTTGTCATCTCTTATTAAGTGGGTTATAAAACCCTTACACTATTACATTTTACACAACATATATTGGTTATTGGAATTATTTTATGATATGGAAATTTAAATCAATTCAAATTTCAATTTAACTTTGAAACTCCTTAATTTCATGGGAAGGTTAATAAAGATGCTTTATCACTAACGAGGATCACTGGAAATTCTTTAGGATGTGTTAAGTTTGTAGTGTAGAGTCTGACCATTATTTTTAATAGGAAACTAAAGGTCTTATATGAAATTTTATAGGAATTGACTATAGACTACTAAAACTAAACACCAAATTTGTTATTTTATTGTAAATTTCAACTATATCGCATGCAAGAATGATATAAAAATAATATTCATCCATTGGTAACACAAGAAGTAATTGTGCAATATTTCTATTATGTTATTTGCTTATAAAGTGAAGTGTATCAAACTAGGGAGCATCTTCTTGTTGTGCAAGCCTTATAGATGTTTATAGATTTACATCTAACTATCTGTATTCTGACTATTTGTTTCAACTTCCTTTTCCTGTTATGGAAATATTTCACAACACAATTTTGACTCTCTTTCATCATACATACAAGTAACATTTCTTTAATTAGAACATATCTACTTTAGTCATTTACATACAAATACATACCATATATTATTCTTGAAGTCCTATTAGTTTCCTATACTTAAATGGTTGTTTAATCCTGAGTCAAAGATGATAGACTTGGCCTTTTGATCTCTTCAAAACTCACCATTGGATCTCGGTTTGTGTTGGTCTTCTTCTACAACACCTTCCAAAGTTTTGTTCCAGTTTTGCAGGGAGTTTCATCTATTGGTTTTCACTATCTACATACCACTTAGCCACCCTTGTTGGTTTTTAAACATACAAACATATTGTCCTTTTGGATTTTCGATAGGATACTTGTTGGCGAGAAAATTTGTCGGATAGACAAATTGGTGGGTATCTTGCCAACGCTTTGGGACTCTAGGTCCCTCTGCTTGTATGGTGCAACTCCATTTTATTGTGAATGAACAAAAATGAAAATCTGTTATTGGCCAAGATGTCGGGGATCCAATAGGCACACTCCACTGTACCCGCGACAAATGCTTGCAATGAATTATGCAAGGGAGAAATTTGCTGAAATATGGGGGAAAGGGAGTGAGAAGTTAGGTAGGAGAAATTAACTCTACAAGTAGAAAATCATGATTCTTGCCAAAATTAACCAGAAGTTTCACATTCACAACTTATAGGAAAGAAAAAACCATGTTTAGAATATCAACGATGAGAGGAAACCATGCACACAAAGTTGAACACATTCATGCATCATGAAAAGAAGAAACTCCTTTCTTTATTGACATCTTCACAAGTTGTACAATGTTAGAAGATAGAGGAAATTAGATAGGGAAAATGGAAGAATGCTATCTTTTTTGCCTTCCTCAAATAGATCTCTCTCGAGTGCACAAAATTGGCAACCCTTAAGAATGAGGGTGTCATTACATTATATAGAACAAGAAAATGACTCTTCATCTACCCCCCATGTGTCTTTTCACTTGTTTTTCCACTTGTGACTCTTGGTATTCCTAGGAAAGAACATTAAGTCCCCTTTTATAAAATAAGGGTGACTTATTACATTTTTAGACTATAGTCACATTAATGAATAAGACCAAAGTGAATAAGATGAAAACAAAAAGTGCAACCCCCAAGCGAAAAATTAGAACATGAAGGAAGATGAGGGAGGGAAGGAAGAGAATAGAGGAAGAAGAAAGAAGAGAGAGAGGATTATTTAGAAGAAGACCCTGCCACTGATGGACTCTTGGAAAGCTCTGTAGGTGAAATCTCAATGCCCTTGAATTCTTTACTGAATCCACCCAGCTGATGCCACTTTTTTCTCTTGAGGGATGGGAATGAAACCTAATGACTTGATCTAGTTCTCCATGAGAGAGTTGATGTTCCTGCACTCTGAGTACCAAGCTTGATGACTCTCAGTGGTGATGAAATGATTGCCCTTATCTCTGCCAGAGATTCCAATGTGTTTTCATTGAATGAGAATGGATCTCCGGCCTCCCTTTTGACTCGATCTTCAAAAGTCTTTAATAGATCATCTATTGAAGTTTTTAGGTTCACAACTGACACCCCAAGCTTCTGCACTTGAGCATCGACATCCTTTTGCATTTTTTCAACTTGCTCCTCATATGAATCCATCTCATCAATGACATGCTTTATCAATTCATAGCGAGCAAATAGAGTTTGAGCGCCAAACCTGAGATAAGTCCTTCTAATGCCGAAGAAAACACACCTTTGGTTACCAGAAGGGATGACTTGACTTTTTCCATTTCCATGACCAATGGATACACTTGATCCTAGTGTTCTTTCTCTGCATCAACTACTTCCCGTGTTGTGAGGATCTTCATGGTTGTGCCATCCATGTACTTGTATAGTGTCAGCATCTCGGGTAGTAACATTTTCCCTTTTTCAAGAATCATATTCAACCACTTATCATTTGCCTTTCCTTGCATGGTGAATCCTTGTGTTTCCTTGATGGACTCATAATCGATGCCACTCACTGGAGTGTCTTCCTCGCTTGGGAGAGCATTGGCAGCATTTGGGTCCAGGAGCACTTGGACATATGAAGTGAGGGTGTGAATGTGATCCTCCGCTTGATCTAACTTTTCTTTGTAATCTTGAATTCTTGTGATGAGGTGAGTGGAAGACTCTTGGAACAAGTGCACGTCACCCTCGTGTGTTTCCGGTCCTAAGGGAATTGTGCTCATCTCGTAATCAGCTGGGGTCATTTTCTCAATGGGCTTGATGACCTTCGGCTTGACTACTTCTATGTATTGGTTCCCTGAGGTGCCACTGTAGAATTGAGAAGCCGCCTGAGCCAATCTTCCTTTCTTCTATTTGACCATTGAAGTGATAGCCGAGAAGTCGGGAATGGTTACCTGTTGCATTATGCGGGTCTCTTCTAGTGATCATCTCCTACATCCAGGGGAATATATCATTGGTCTCTAGCTTCCACAATGGGAAACATTGCAGCTTGTTTCTCTACCTGAGAAGGTGGGTCCTACGCAAGTGGAGCGGGGTGCAATAGTAGGAGATGAGGGACTTGGAGGCTGCTGTGGCATAGAGAGGTCGACCGGTCAATTTCTCCTTGTTCAAGATCCACCACTAGGTTCTTCCTCTATTTTTGCTTTCTTATTCAATCTCCTTGTAGCGAT